>VDFB02271358.1:50187793-50633020 GCA_007258455.2 Sequoia sempervirens
TTTCCAAAACTTGATGCTTTATGAAACATGTAGGTTGGCTTGAACCTGATGGTGAAACTCAATGAATTAATGAATTTCAATGCAATTCCAATTATAGTTTACTTTGGTCCCATGTTGTCTTGTGATGTGTTGGGTTTGATGCTGCAAGGTAAGGAAAGGCTCCACAAACTTTTCCTGATGAACTTTGTGCTACTTTCTCTATACTACGATCTTTTGACAACATGATTTATTATAAGTTGATCAAAATGTCTTGAAATTTAAATATGTTGTGTGTGGATTGTTGTAGATTCCTTGTTCTCTACCATGAGCCAAATTGATGTAATGTGTTAAAAATAAATAAGGTTCTTTGGGATGCTCCTGCATCACTATCGTCCAACCCATTCTTCCTAATATTTGCATCTTTAACCTTGATGAATCTTTCCATAGTATTTTTATTTCCACAATCAACTTCTTTATATTTATCAAACTTTGACTTAAGGCCACGCTTTCCTTATGCTCCACATTTTGCTGTATTTTCTTTGCACATTGTTTAGGATATTGATAAGACTAATTTGGTTAATAAATCATCTTGAAAATCATCATTGTCTATAACATATATATCTAATCCCCCACCATCATCCTTGCTAGAGAGGCAAACATCATTAGTAGTTTGTAGAAAATGAGAACCCATAGTTATTCATGTATTTGGATCATCTGATCTCAAGGTTATTTTTCCTAATTTTTCATGAATTGGCCATGGTTTCTCAAGATAAAATTGACATTTTATTTGCCAAATTTGGGATTCCACTTTTGAAGTTGAACAAATTTTATGGAGTGAGCCTTGGGAGAGCTATACTTTTGTTTTAGATGACCCATGTAGTGGCATTAAAATTAATAGAACATAAACCCTTCTTAATTTATGTATTGAGTCCATAAGTGAAGAGATGTGTGGATCTTAATGGAATGTTGGAGTGGTTTAGAAAAACCAATAAATGCACACACTTAAACATAATGGCTCTAGAAATTAATGGAAATCAAATCCATTTCAACAAATGTTCCCAACTATTCCACCAAGAGTTTCAACAAATTTTGTAACATAAGAGGAATATTATAAGCCTAATCCAACATGGAACCTACAAAAAGACCACCTCAAATGGGTTGAAGAAGTGCCACTAAAGGCACATGAAGACACTATTCTTTTTAACAAATGATGGTCAATTTTCCAAACAAAATATCCATATGCTTGATTTTGAAAATTTATAACCAAAAATCCATTAGAAAGCATGATCACTGTAGAGTCCCTACTAGTGTTTAGTAAACTTGGTGGTGATCACACAATTTAGAGGGAAAACTTGGTTGAGCAGTCCACTTAACATTTGGAAAGACCTTCATTGAATTATCAACTAAGGCTAGTAGACTTGTGATGATACTGGCACTCTATGTGCTTTCAAAGACTAGAAACTACCTAAATCAATCTAATGAAAATATTACACTTGCTGGAAAATCATAAAACTGCAAAACAATAAAGAAGGTAAAGTTGTTCCTATAGCTATGGGTACCTACAGTATAAGACTGTAGCTAACTACTATTCATAAGTAAATGCTGGAAATTGAATGAACTAATGATTAAACCTATTTGACACTCCAGAGTCCAACAACTCTAGTAATTATAGTATGAATTAATGATTAAAACACAAAGAATCTGTTAACACAAACTGCATTTATAAAGTAATAACTAAGAACATAAATGAAATAACTAAAAAATAAAGGAGTGAAGGACAATTACCTTGAGTGGCCCTTGTTCTAGTAGTTGTCTTCATTTAATCTAAAGCCAAATCTACCTCTTAAGATCCAACACAATAATAGTAACTCAATTTCATTCATTGCACAAATCTAGAGAATATCACATAAGATTCTGATCAAAGATCTTATTCATGAATTTATAATTGCACAATAAACATAGTTTGTATTTTAATTGAAAACTAAAAGAGTATCTGATAACTACTAAGAACCGATTGACTGAAAATTGGCTAGCTAACTCAAGACTCAACCAATGTGTTGTACATATAGGCACGAGGGAGCTTATTCAAAATAGGAATCTAAACTGAAACCTTTAATGACCACTCCTTCGATTTCAGAGGGTAACAAAGATTCAGTTAACTCTAAATGTAACTAGAAAAGAAGAAGAATCCAAATTGGATTGTGACTCTATTTGTAACATACTAGAATGTGGAATGATCGAAATTAGTTTAGAATTCCAATCACAGTAGGATTCTTCCTTCTTCAGTGTATTTATTGATCAACATAATGATGCATTATCTCTCCCATTAAATGTCTCCATGTTGTAGTCATTATGTTCATTTTATTCTGGGAATCCCCTATTTTGTTGTTTAGGAACTCCTTCGGCTATAGGCTTCGTGTTGTAGTTGTTGCGGGCTATACTGCCTCCTCTAGTTGCAAGGGGTTAGTTCACAAAACATGTACACATACTAACAACCATGACTAAGCATAGATATCCAATCACAATTCATACATATTCACATAAATCATGCATTAACCATCACATCATAATTATATTTCCATATACTGAAACCAGGTTCAAGGTTTGCATAATAGGTATCAAAGACAACATGATGTATGAACATGTATAGGAGAAATGTCTTGGTAATGTCTATAAGCATGCATAAAATATATAAAACTAACTAATATATGGACTCATCAATCACTAAGAGATTAAAGGTTGAGGGCCAAGAGGGCTCAATCCATTTATATATCTCTATAAGTGATGCTTTCCTTCTCATCAAAAAATAAATAACAAAGTGGCCTTCCAAATCTCTAGTAGAAAAAATAATATGTTGCTTTGAGAGGTCTAACACAAGGAGGGATTGGGAGAGAATGATAAGGTTATCCCCAAAGAAATAAATAACCTTTTCATTTGTATTAGTTGTCTTGCTTGCCTCATTGGGAGGAAAAGCTTCAATACTTGAAACAAGGGTAGGGTTTGCAATTTCAATGACCTATACAAAAGGACCAACATCAAGAGGAGGCACAACCATGATAAGTAGCTCAAAAGAGGAATGCTTAATCAAAAAATCAAATTCTTTCAAAATCCCTCACATAAGTGGTTGGGATTTGATGCATTTTTGGAGGCTACATATAATTCCCTAGTTTCCAACTAGGCTTCCACCATAGGGCCTTCAATATTGCCATCTCTATTGAGAGCAAGTGAACAAGACAAATTTATTTGTCAACATTTATTGGTGCCTTCTCATTCTCATGGGTAAGCATAAAAAAAATTCTGCATAGATGCATAATCCCAATGATGATGATTTTTCCATGTTCTCCAAGTTGCACATGTTTTTTCATTAATTTCATCTATGTTGTCTTTCTTCTTTTTTACCATCATCATACAATCTAACCAAAATCTAACTATAATTACATTTGTCATTTTTTGTCATCTTCTTAATCATTAAAACACAAAAATTTAAAAATGTCAATAGATCTTTGGTCTACTTGTAAAATTGAATGGTTCTAAATGAGTCTATTAGGAATCATATCTTACTAAGTGCAAGACCCTTGACATCATAAAGATTGTGATAGTAGGGACCGTGTCCCTTAACCCTTGACTCTAAACTAAAAAAATTCCATCATAAGACGTACTCCCATATGAAATAACAAAACAACTTGTGAATAATATTAAAATTTAAAAAACAAAAACATCAGTTACATTTATTAGTTACAAAGTACAATGAATAATAAGCAATTAAAAGCAAAAGATACATCTTGTTATAAGAGAGAGTGCAAAGTCTGGACTATTCTTCCAACACATATGAAAAAAACCAACATTGGAAGTGGAGAGATCCACGGTTTATGTTTTTATGTCCATCTTTGTCACCCTCCATCAAATTACGTGAAAGTAATGTCTGAGTTGCATGTGCAGTCAGGAACTGAGTTGCGTGAATGAGAAACTGAGTCAGAAGTCATGCAGAATATTGCACCTGACCTTTTTAACATATCTGCAGTCTCATTATTCAGCCAAAATAAGTGAGGACTGTTGTCGTCTTTACTGATGTTAACACTGCCAGCTTGTTATACTGCTGTTATTTGTCTGTACTGTTCTACACTATCTGTACAAAGTGACATCTGGTCCTGTCCACATGGGCAAATTTATAGTACTCTTAAAGTGGGCCCCATCGTCTTGTGCATATCAAGTGTTTAGGACAAAAGATTAAATGACAATTATTGCAGCTGCACAAAAATGATGTGATATATATCAAAAAGTTTCAGTGTATGTTAAAATTTAGTGTTTGATGTGTTTTTCTTGCAGCTGTTCATTGCTGTTGTAATTTGTATTTGTGTTAGTTTGTTAGTGGTGTTTTTGTTCACCACGGTTGTTTGTTGCTTGAGGATGGTTGGACATTTGTTTTGTAACTTCTTCTGGACAGCTTATGGCTGCCATTCTTTATGTAATTTTATTTTTCTTTGATTCAATACAAAAAAAAAAAGTGTTTAGGAAAATATATTGCTCAAAGATCAAGTACAAAGGAACCTTAAACTAACAATATAAAAGAACATTAGTAATTTGATGAAAAGTAAAAAAAAGACAGCAAATGATGGATTATGATCAAAGTTATAAAAAATATTCAATTTGAATATATATATATATATATATATATATATATATATATGTATTGATGAAATTCTGTTATTTTTTATTTGGTTTTGTATTTGTTGAAAGAATGATTTAATACATTTACATATTGACAAATGATATAATTTTGTCCAAAATCAGACTCGTTCTTTATACTATTTGCTTATCTATCTATTCCCACCTATTTATCACTTACTTATCTATACATGCATGAGTCCAATATATTCCATCAATTCACATATTAATTACAACTATCGACATACTTATCCCTATAAACTTCAATTTGGTGCTCTAAAATGAATCTAGATCTCCACATTTGTTGTAGGAGTATTTACATAGTTGAACTATACTATCTTTGATCATTTTCCTAAGTTTTCTAGTGGTTCACCTAGGAGAGCATGTTCCATTGTGACATATCAAATATCCTCTAAAAGTATATTTAAATATTGCGAGTTTCAAAGTAGAAAAAGTAAAATATTTAGAGGTGAATCAAGTGAATCAACAAGTAGAAGTCTACAAATTGTCAAATCATTTGCACAAGTGTAGGAAAATTATGTGACTACCAATCTAGCCTTGATATGTGGATGTGAACCCAAACAATATAGACACATTGACTAGATTCCAAGATGAGCAATAAAGTATCACATTCCATTATTTATTATTATTATTAGGCATCTATAATTCATTGCATATACATAATTATTCTTCTCTTTCAAACATGAAGATAAGTACCTTTATTTATCACATTTTCTTTTAATACTTTAGCATTTATTATTTTAGAATACACACCCATTATTGTCATTTATTAATCTAGGTTGATTTATGCTTGATGGTTGTAAATTACCTAAATTAGATTCAATTAAAAATAAAGAAACTTTCTTCTCTATATTTTAACAAACTTGACTAATCCTATATGACCTAATTTTACCCTAATTCTCCTCAATTCCAAGATCTTCATATCTATCATATTTTGATATTTATATATTGTTAGATATGATATGTCAATTATAATTCTCCTTTCACTATTGTGCTTCATCAATACATTCTTATTTTAGGGTTTTATGTTTATTTAAATCTGTTACCTTCTATGCACCCTACCCATCCTTGTGTTTACTTTAGGGTTTATATTTTTCACCCATTTAAACCTAATTTATAACTAATAAATTACACAATTTACTTACATTTAGTATGGTTTTGATCCTTTATTACATAGTTTTGTGGAACCTAAACTTATTTTCCTTAGATAAACCTTTGTTTTTACATCATGGATTTTTATGGCTCTCTATCCTTGACATATATTCATGCTTCTCTTACAAATTTTGACATGTTTATGATAGATAACTACACTAGGGGCTTCGTTCTCATGTTTACAAATGAATCATAATATCCATATGAGTATCATTTTATGAAGCATGATTTACTTTTAGTACTTTAACTTGCATATGCACATTGTGTCATATGTCTGCTAAAGTGGGGACTAAATGTAGCATAGAAAATTGTACTCCCTTTTAGGTGACAGTACAATTTCATGCTTAGTTTGGATCTATTTTGACGACCTTTTCATTTATGCATTGTTATCTCTTCCTAAATAGGCCCTAATTCCCTTTATTATGCATTCCAAGGCCTATTTGTATTATTTTTTGACACTAAAACAAGCATTAAACAAATGCAACCTATCATTAAATCACCTTGGATCATGTGTGTCCTGGAAGTTTGGGCTAGGACCCATTCGCCCAAGGGTGAATAGGCCCCCCTTCTTAATCAGGACGCAAATCTTAAAGGATTATTGGTGACATTTTAACATTCAAAATTTAAATTATACATGTCAGCTATCAGGATCTAATTATTAGGAAGTTAGAGAAATGCCTATAAATACCTAGTATTTTCATCAATTCAAAACTATAACAAGAGAACACAAGAAATAACATTCAAGCAAGCAAAATTCAGAGTCTTGGAGTAGCATTACTTGAGATTGGAGGTCTTAAAGTCCATTTGTAGATTTGATCAAGCTTTGTCAAATGATTGAAGGTTGATTCCTATAGAATAACATGATGGATTCTAGGATTGGGAGATGCATTTGGCCACTTCCATCTACCTAATGACTTGTTTCCTATTGTTCTCATCTTCAAGCTTCGCTCTATTTGCAACCTAAAGCAAGGTATCATTTCATTTTCATATTTACTTAGGGTGTTTTGACTTCTCCCAAATTGAATCTTATCATTGCCATATATGAATCATACTCTAACATGCTTGAGTAGGGTTTCTTTGCATTTAGCTCATAAGAACCTTAGATACACATAAGGTTAGGGCTCACACACACTGTCTTTTATTAGATGTTTGGCTATTTGTTGAGGTTTAATTACCATAACAAGGGTTTGACTGAGGAAAACCCCCATATAGCCACCCAAATAATTCCTTTTGTAGGTTTATCACATGTCCAGATCCGAAGACAAAGATTTACAAGTACAGGAACAAAGAATAGATAGAGGGCTATAGTATCAAACTTTGAAGTTTCAGAAAAGCATACAAGGACTCAAAAGCCATATGGTGACCTCGTCCGTGTAGTCCTAACATGACCAAATTTTTTGAGTAGGTACACAATCATCTACACCCTCCAGATCTACCAAAACTTTCTTATTTTTGTTCATCCATTATTGAGAATTTAAAGTTATTGCATTAGGTCATTTAATTTAATTAGGGTAATCAATCACAGTGATTTCCAAATCATTCCTATCCACAAAAGGATACAAATCTAGGTTTATTGGCTCACCATTGAGGTTGATAGGCAATCTATACACCTTGTTGATCTATATCCTAATGAAATTATAGAAGTGATGGAAATGTACCTTAGGTCATAAGTATTAAACTTAGGGTACCCACAATTTTATGTTTCATTTTGGTGAACCTGACATTTGACATCATAACTTTATGATTTGGTAGTCTTTCAAACCCTAGATCTAGGTTTTACATCATTTTTTTGTGTTGCATTTTTCATTTAGGGTTGCATATTACTTCATAAAAATCATAAAAATCCAAAAATAATGCATCCATATTGCATCATAGGTTCTATTAGGGTGTATTTCAGTCATTTAGATAAGATTTTCATTTCAAAATTGCATTAAAAAAGTGTCATTTTGTCCCAACATTGTCATACATCTGTATTTGCATTTTATTGGAAAATTCTGGAAAAACTATCATAGTAGCACCTTTCTACACTTAGGAACAAAAACTTTAAACAATAACTTAAACATCCAAATTTTGAATTTTCAACACCCTATTCAAAGACTCGGTCACCTTAGGGCGACCCATTCCTTATACAAGTGTTTAAACAAGCTTTGCCATACATTTCTGTCTATTTTTGTTGAAAAATCTTTGTTTTAAATTTTTGAAAGTATTATTACATGTTAAAGAAAGTTGCCATTTTGCTGAAGTTTTGAAAAAAAATGTTTTTTTTTTACTTTCTAGTACTTGAAATTTCTAGTTTTATAGGACAATATATTGTATTTTCTATTGCATAATCTGGGAAGGATAGTTTTCATTTTGCAATCATTCAAAAACCTAGTTTATTAAAACACATTACACAAATTGGAAACTCATAAACATTAGCAAAATCAATTTTAAATTTGGGATAGAAAAATGAAACAAAGTTGATCTTTATTAACAAAACCTCTAAAATTGAAAATTTTGAAAATGCCATAGCATGACCCAGTTGCCATTGGGCGACCCAATCCTCCAAAACCAATCTCAAAACTTAGAAAAAGATTATCATTTAATATCAATTTGCAGGTCTGCAATCTGATTTCCACATCATGTTGAACACCCGAAATGTTGAGAGGGGGTGAATCAATATTATCTAAAACCACTTCAACATGTATTCAATACATTTAATCAAACTTGCAAAATGAAAAGAAGCAATTAAAAGATGCATCACATCACACAACACAAGAACACCAGATTTACGTGGAAAACCCAAGAAGGGATAAACCATGGTGAGGGTTAGCTCACAATATATTGCAACCAGTTACAAGATATTATAGAAAGGATCACTTCTAGGTGGAATCAATGTTTGGAGGACTCACTATCTAGAGAATAAGAGAGAAAGAAGAAAGGGTGGCTCAGTGCCAAGATTTGAACTGATACAATGCATCTACAATATGTTGGAGACAATTCCACTAAAGCTCAATATACTGACTTAACACACTTCATTTTTCTCAACACTTACACCCACTCTACTCTTCTTTTCATCACATTTGCATTTTTTTTTTTGGAATTCAAATCATCACTTTCTTAATTGCTTACAACACTGAAATAATATTACATTTATATGCATTACATTCACAAACACCTACAAAATCAATTAGGTTGGCCTAATTAGATGAAACATGTACAACAACCTATTATCTGAAGATCCAACCACACACACTTCAAAACTTGTAACGCATCAAAATAGGTCAGCATGAGCCTATAATTACTCCCTTAAGTTCACTCAATTCATACTTTAATTGCACACAACTCCAAAAATTTTAGGTCGGTACCGAATAGTAAAGACTGATGACATGAACGATTTGTTCATCCACAACAAAATGTGTAAACCACCAAAACACTTCCCACTTGGAGCATAGAAACTTCTAACACCTGTAAGAACTTCCTCAAAACCACATAGCAAAATATTCATCTGTGGTGGAATGCAGAGCATTCCAATCATGTGCTCTGCATTAGTAACACTATCACTGTTAAGTTCGATAATCTGTCATCATTATCTTTGACATCGGAGGAAATCGAGACATGAAACTTTAGATCTAGGTTCCTCCAACATACACTAAAATTTTCTTAGAACCACATAACTTGATTCTTCATGGTAGAGCAATATGGACCTCAAAACTGGTTCACTGTACAATGAAAACTATACTCTAGGAATTAGACAAATATCCAACATATCTGATCTGCACCAGACCAACTCATCTACACCTCTATACCGGATTTCCATTATTGAAAAAACTATATTCAATCATTCTCATCAATCATCTATACATAATGTTAGCTTCAATGTTGACATCAACGGCAACACTATACATTGTCATGCTCATGTTGCCAACAACCTTCTCAATGACAAACAAACTTCCAACAATCTCCCCCTTTGTCATTGATGGAAACATGCCCAAAACTCTTCTCCCCCTTTGACATCAAGGGAAAAGGGATCACTATACAATCATACATACTCGTACACTCTGCCTAACGGATATATATATATATATATGTATATATGTATATATATATGTATATATATATGTATATATGTATGTATATATGTATGTATATATACATATGTACATATATACATACATATATACATACATATATACATATATATATATACATATATATATACATATATATATACATATATACATATATATACATATATACATATGTACATATATACATATATATATATATACATACATACATATATACAATATGAGAGTTGCTCCCCCTTACTAACATACTTCTCCAACACTCAGGGTAACTCTCCCTAAAAATGATATCCATAAAAAATGACCAAAATTTGCACTAATACACCATTCGCAATCATCCACATATATACAATGAAATCATAAACAAAATAGAAATATACACAATCAATTAGAATCTAAGGAAAAATGCTTTTGTAAGACACTTGTAATTTTGCAAGGTGTGCCTCCCAATCCTTCTTACCAATTTACCAATCCTTCTTGACTACAACTAGCATGCTGCATTGAGTCTCAAACTACATAAAGAGTTCTTCACCTTCATCCAAAGATCTAGGTACTAGATTCAATCTTACTACTTCTCCACATTAGCCAAAGCACCGGTCAGGGATGTAATTCTTACACTTACTAAATCTTTGAGCGAATCGTAATCCATAATGATATTTTCTTTTTGTTCTTGTAGTTGGAAGAACTATCCATATAGATTCTCTATTTCTAACCTTGTAGTTTCATCTATATCATTAGCCAGATCATATACTCCAGAGGCCTTATCAATTTCTGACTCAATAGAGTCCATTTCATCCTTTATGTTCTTGGTAGAATAGGGCCATTTCAAACAAAATTAAAACAAATTTTTTTCTCCCTCTACACAATTTTGAATCCCTTTTAAGTTATTCTGCAACTTAACATGAGAGATAACACATTTTTTGGAGGCACCAACTAACCTCTTATTATTTATCTTCTTAATAACTTCCTTTTCCAATCTCTCCTCTAAGCCATTAAAATATTCTTTAAAAGAATCAAGGAGTAATCTTATTTGCTACACACCAAATAAGGAGTTTTCAATATTTGCATCGAGGAATCTTTCTTGTAGAACTTTCACTACCTCATCAATCATCTCAACACTCTTTCAATGAGTTTGTAGGATCTCCTTTTTCGTGGAGACATGAAGTGCATCACCAAGTTGTAGTTTGTGCATGTGAGATATTTTATCCATGTCAACTTGGCCTTGTTGCATGGGGATCTATTGCAACTATGCTAACACCACTGATTGGAACTGGAGTTGCATATCTAGTAGAATTTTTAAAGAATCTTCAGAGGCTCTAGAGGATTCACCAACCATCTTTATACTATCTCTTTCCTTCTTCTCATCAATGTTTTCCTTGTCACTAGTGCACTTTATAGCTTTTCCATCATTATGCTCCTTATCTGTACTACCAGACTCTTCCTCAGTCTTCTTCAACTAATTTCACATTATCTTTTTCCTGGTCACTAATGTTGGAGTCTTCCTTATGATTCTTTTCTTGTTCATTAGACTCTTTATCTTCTAAGAGAGGCAAGTCTTTAGTGTTTTGCGCCTTTGTATTCTATGGGATGTCTTGTATGACTTCTTCTTGCTCTATAGTTTTCTCTATGTTTGGAAGAGGTGTGTTATGCTCTGTTTGTGCTTCTTCCTTCTGCATTTCACCATCCTTTTCTTCTATTAGAGGTGTATTATCAATAATACCTTCTTGCACATTTTCTCCTTTAGCTACATGCTCATGTTTTAGAACATGCTCATGTTGTGCATATTCCAGTTCATTCACTTCAGGGACAAACAAATTATCATGTAATTTTTCTTCACTATCTGGAGACATTCTTAATTTGTTTGCTAGATTAGAAACCTTTTCCATTGTCTCATTTCTTAATCTTTCTATGTCTTCTTTGTCCCTGATCATCAGGGTGTTGACCCTCTTCTTAGTCCTGAATTCTTTGTTATACAATTGAGTTAATTTATCTTTGTCCTCATCTATGAGAGAATAATTGATCTTATCCAAAGCGAATGACCTTAGTTTGGCATCTTCATTAATGGCCTCTTGTCTTATTTCATATAATACACTTTTCAAATCCTCAAGTAATTAACTCTCTATATCCTTCATGCTAACACCAAAAGCAACAATGTACCTGACAATGACTTTTTCAATGGTTGATTTTTCCATTTCATTTGTAGTAGGGTATAGTGCAACAATCTCCTCTAGGCTCCCATATTCTAAAATACAACTTACCAATTCTTTAAGTTTCATAGGACTCTATTTCTAGACCAGAGGAGTCTTCTTCTTTCCTTTCCCTTTAGGTGATTTTTCTTCTTTTTCAGACTTCTTCTCCCTCGTATGAATCATGAAATCTTGTTTCTCCTTCACTTCTACCTCACTGTCAATATCCACAATATCCATTTTTGTTCTTTTTACACTTGTCTCTACTTAAGAGACACTGGTTTTTCTCTTTAGGACCAATTGTGGTCCTTCTTCTTGTTCTTCTTCTTCCTTATCATCAACATTTACACTCACATACTATTCTCTTCTTTCCTTCTCTTTTCTTCTCTTTTGCAGAGCACTTTTTTGTTTTGCAGGGGCATTGGAAGATTCTTTTCTTTTCAAACCAACTACAGTTTTAGTCTTAGAGGACTTAAGAGCAACCAGAGAGTGGGTAGAGGTCCTACCAAACCTTTCAAATGATCCTTCCTTTTTTGGAGAACATAGTTAAATCATCAAGATAAATAATGATAATTTTATTCCCAAGGTCCCCAAAAGATAGATCCATAGCTCTCTAGAAGGTGGCTCTAGAGTTGATGATTCTAAAAGGCATTTTGTTATAGGCAAATGTTTCCCATGGGGTAGTAAATTTTGTTTTATGTTGGTCCTCCCTTGTGACACTGATCTGATTATAACTTGAGAAACCATCAAGAATGGACATCATTTCTGACCCAACCACTATTTGAAGAATATAATCCATAATGGGAAGGGGATAACTATCCTTTAAAGATGCCTGATTGAGATTCTTGAAGTCTACATAGATCCTTATCTCCCCATTTTCTACTGAACTAGGACAATGTTCACTACCTAGGTTGAGTGATGGATTGGGTATATGATTCCGTCATTTAGCATTTTATCAATCTCTCTAAAAATTGCGTTAGCAACCGTAGGATGTAGTTCCTTTGCTTTTTTCTAAAAGTGACTATACCCTCTTTCAAAGGTATGTGATGTTGGAACCTTATGCCCATAAATTTTTTAAGGTTGTCATAACACCAGGTGAAGACCTCTTTGTATTTGATCAGAAATGCTATCAAATTCTCCTTTTCCTTAGGAGAAACATTTTCCAATATGAAATAACTTTGGGGATTCAACATCACCAATATTCACCACTTCATACTCCCTTGAATTATTTATAGATTCATTCATTTTCTTCTTGATAGCTCGGTCATGTTAATCAAATAGGTCTTCTAAAGAAACCAAACCCTTAGGGATTTTATTACCTTTCAACTGAACAACTCCATTCTCCAAGTCTTTCACATCATTAGGGTAGAATTCCTTACATTCACTAGTACTACCATCAAAGAAGGTTGAGCAAACATCTCAACATTCTCCAAAAAGGCTTGAATTTGCTTATCATTTTTAAATAGTTGCCAATGATTAACATTATTAGGAACAATAGGTTTGTAGATCATCTTAATCCTATAAGAATTATTCTTGAAGTTGGGATGGAGAAGCAACAAAGAAGAAGATACTAGCAATGAGTTAGCTCTAGAATTTAACTCCCTAGGTACTACTTCTATGGAGAAGGCATCAAAACATTCAATGGAGTCCCATACTTTGTTATGATAGTGTCTTAGTCTTTTATTTTTTACAATGAAAATATTACATACATGTTTGACTATTAGTTCAGTGTCTCCCACAACTCTGAGCATCTTGATACCCATATTCCTTGCTTCAAACAATCCTAGTAACAAGGCTTCATACTTTGTCATGTTATTAGTATTTGCAAATTCCAATTTGTAAGAAAAGGGGAATTCCTCACCTAATGGAACAACAAGAACTATGATCTCTCTTGACCTAGAGTTGGAATAGCTTCCATTGAATTCCATCATCCACAGTTCAGAAGATATATCTAGACTAACAATGCCAACATATTTATCATGATTAGAGAAGAGAATATAGTTCCCAAATTTAGACTCCTCATACAATATTTGTGATTTGGGAGCTTCTAATTTTAGTACTATAATTTTGGCCTTAGTTTTAGGGTCTATGCACACCTTTTTATTTCCTATAGGAATAGCATCATAAGACCAATTTAACTGGATCTCTCCTCGCAAATCCTTACAAAAAATTCTTCGTGGGAGCATGCCATAGCTAGCAAGAATATTTTCCACCAAAATTGTGAGTTTGAGTCTCTTATTTGGGTGAGCCGCAAGAGCAACTTGAGCATCCTTGATTTTTCCAAACAAGGGAACTTGTTTAGATTCCATTGAATAGCATTTTCCAAATGTTTTGGTTAAATTCAAACCCAAGGCTTGAGCAATTTGTGCTGGTATAACATTATCCAAGGTGCCAAAATCAATGATATAGTTGCTTAGTCTAAACCCATTTACAAATAGTGAAACATAAAAAGGATTAGGTTTTATAGAGAAGGGGGATTCACTACTCATAAGTCTCTTTATTCTCAAGAGAATCCCAAGGGATGAAATTCCCTAAACTACCTTAAGGAACAAAGTGAGATTTCTAGAATCAGAAAGAGTAGATCAGAAAGGTTTTTTGGAAAGACTGATGGGCTCTCGGCCAACAGACAGAAGCACGTAACAAGGATGACAACGCGACGCGTTGGAGTCCCAGAGGTGGGCTAGTGTCTCATATGGACTAGAAACCAAAAATATCATAGAAAACAACAAAGTGACTCCTAGCAATCTGATTACTAAGAACTTCCAGAATATGAGAAGGTAACAAAATGTAACAGAACTGAAATGAAGTGAAGTATAAATGATAAAGTAAGAGAATAAGAGCAACCCAAGTAATGAAGCCTCCAACAAGGAAATATCTTCAATACTTGCATACATAAGATTGAGGGAAAAATGTTGGGGCTGTATACGGGTTTTCCTCAGTCAAACCCTCGTTTTGGTGTTCCCACCTCCAAAAACAACCAAATAGATAGAGAAAGTGAACAAAGTAAGCAAATATGGAGTGATAAAAGAAATCGTCACTCAAGGAGAAGAATCTGTATCATGAGATAAAGATGCAATAGATAGGGGGTGTGAGAAATTCCAAGATGCTCACAAGAATAAGGTAAGAGAGATAAAAACTACACGGATTAAGGAAGCCAAAGAGAGCAATAGTTGTGAGAGCCAAGAGAGATGCAAAGAGTGTTGTAAGAATGTGAGAGTGTTTGAAGTTGTTGTAACAAGCAAGAGATCTATGCAAGCAAAAGAGTAAAGAGGGAAAGGAGAGAAGCCAAGAAGCTAGAGAGAAACTAGAAGCACCAATGGATTGGAAATATGGTATTTTAAGGCAGAAGAGGAAGGAAAAGAAGCTTCCTGAGCTGTTACAAGGCATATCAAGCCATTACCACTGAAAAAAGGAGTTGAAAAGTGGCCAACATACTCGGAAATGGTGATTTGAATGTTGAAATGTCATGGGATGCTAGTGCGGAACACAAAAATATGTATGGTGCTCTAGTGTCCAGACACATCATGCTACAAAATGACAAGAACAAGAGAAGCACAAGGTTTGACGCAAAGCTGACACACAAGGGTAGTTGTTGAAAAATGGTTTTGAGCATCATGAGAGGGGAAAAAGGATTGATGCATGGGCTAAAATGACCCTACACAAGTTCTAAGGGAGTTGACACTAAAGTGGATACAATAATGTGTGTGAAATTACAAGGGGTGCAATTTTAGGACATTACATTTTTCCCCCACTTTAGTGGGCATATGAATCTACACTAATATGCATGCTAAAGGAAATCTACTAAACATAAATAATGTCATGATACCAAAAGGATACTGTAGAGGAAGTAGAAAGCTCTTCGAACTAAGGAAACATGCCCTTAGGATGAAGACCTACACAATAAATGAACTAGACAAGAAAGATTTGCACAAGACAAAAATGTTAGAACATAAAAATCCATTAGATCATGAGGTTATAATATATAAAAACACACACACAAGAACACAACAAACTAAATGATTTGAGTCAGTAAAGTGAAAGATACCTTAATGTAAAATGTTGTCTCAGTACTATATGTCGATGCCAAATTAAGAAGTAACACATAGAAGAATTCTTAAACAAAGAGAAGCATGTGAGGATTGATTGCTTCAAGAGAAGAATGTACCCAAAAGTCAAGGAAGCAACCAATGTTGAAGAGAGAAAAATCATATACACAGGATGAAGAAGATGCAAATATTCGATTTGGCATATACAATTACGAAGAGAAGAGAGAGAAGGCTCCATAGGTACTCGGTCTTGTGGAGATTTGAACAAATGTGTTGCAGGCCCTCAGACCTATGGAAGGTGAACAAAATCTCAGCAGGCCCTTGGACCTATCGAAGGTGAAAAAAAGCTCTAGAGGCCCTCAGACCTACCGAAGGTGAACAAAAAGATCCCATAGGATGAAAGCACTTTGCAGGTCCTTAGACTTGTAAAGGAGGCATCCCAGGTGCTCAGTCCTGAGGGAAGCTTGATGTGAAAGGATTCATAGAGTTTGATTGGTCCTCATAGGTGCTCAGTCCGGAAAGGCAAGCTTGATGAAAAAAACTCTACAGGTTCTCGGTCCTATAGAGAAAGATTGATTAGATAAGCTTGTGGCTGCTGCAAGCTGTGTTGTAGGAAATTCATATAAAAGATAGGTCTAGTTAGGCTTCCCCCAAGCTAGACACTAATGAATTCATTTGAGATAAAAGCTTTCAAAGGGGATTCCTTCAGTAGGGAGCCCTTCAAGGAAAAAAGGGTCCCATTCAAAGGAACACACCAATTGAAAGATATAGAGAGGAGAGGGGGTCCTTAAGAAGGACACACATCTCCAGAACAAGTTATCACTGCCCCCTAGCATACAGGGGAGGAGAACTATGCAAGATACTATAGAAGGAAGGTTTGAGAACCTCATGATAAAATTCTTAGAACATACAAGATAGAGGCAAGCATTGATATCACATTATTTGAAGAAGAGGCAGGTACATTGGAAAAAAAATGAGTGATGGCCCCTAAATCATGAATTTGTTATGTTTTATCCTTAAAGGCCTTACATTCACTAGTGGAATGGCCAGACGCTCGATGGTATGCACATAAATAATGTTTTTGATGATCATTTTTGCGAAACTTCTTATGTGTAAGAGGAGGAAGAGTAATCAAGTGGGATTTGAGAGGCCTCAACAAAATACACTCTTGCTAAGACAAAGAATGAGGAGCAAGAAGCAACCCTTTCTCTTGTGGAAAAAGACTTGACTTCTCACAAGAAAAAGACATGAAGATAACATAAAATGATAGATGAATCAATTCGGGAGAATGAGGTTGAGCAGAAATCACATGAACATTCAACTGTGGTTTCCGTTTAGATTGTTCATTCAAGAAACCAAGCCCCAAATTATGCTTATGAGGTGCACATTCTATAGGGACTTGAATTAATTATTCATTATGCCCACAACCTTTACACCAATAGCCATTTTTAGAGATGAGCTTAAAGCCAGGGCCATAATGTGTTTGCAAATCTTGAGGAGCAAGATCTTCATAGAGAGAATTATTCTAGCAATGGGTACCACACTCTTCTACAGGATCACTATCAACCTTCTTGACAGGACTACCATCATTAGCCTCTTTAATAGAGATGTGATCATCTTCCTCAGAAGGGGGAGGATCAACATTAAGAACATTACAATTTGTGTTTGCATTATCCCACGATATGGAAGAATAACCATCTTTGATGGTGGGTTCAGATGATGTTATTGATAGTTTAAGATGAATGGGATTCACTTTGTATTAGCCAATGAAGAATTCAGAGAAGTACAAGGATCCCCAATCATCACCAAAACATGCATTCTATTGAGAGGAGGTAGAAGGAGTAGACTTAAGATTTCCTGCTTCAGAAGGATCTTCTTTAGGGACATCTACCCCAAGTGTATCATTTGTAATAGATACTGTTGGAGTAGACATCAACACATTGGAAGATATTGAAGGGATGAGAGTAGGCACAACTGAAGCCTGACCAACATCTGCTATCTTACATAAGTGTATGGCATCAGGGTCAACCTTTATTGTTTTTACTTGGTTGTTACAAGTGAACTTAATAGATTTATGCAAGGTAGATGGGACTACACCCATAGCATGAATCCACATTCTACCAAAAAGAAGGTTATATGGTAATATTTATGACATAACATGTATGAGGGTGGGTACTGTAATAGGCCCCAACCTCAAAGGAAAGACTATCATGACTAAAAGTTGTTGACCAACATTATCAAACCCATGAATGATAAGAGAAGGAGCAACAAAAGATGAATCAATTTTAATTTTAGGAAATAGATAAATGCTACATACATTGAGCGCCGAACTGGCATTAAAGAGAGTATGTCTAATTTCAATATTATTAATGTTAACTATAATCAATAGAGGGTATTCTTGCTCTTGTACTTCTGGAGGTGAGAGTTCTTGTGGATAGAACGTAATATTCATAGAATCTACACAAATATGAGCTATAAACACATTAACATCTACTATTCTAGTAGAAGAAGGCAAGAGGATCTTTTGCAAGGATTCCTAAAGCATACCTTGATAAACTAGAGAAAATTGAAGCAAGTCCCATAGTGAGATCTTAGCCAGAGTAACATGAAGTTGCTCGACAAGATCGTAATCACTAGGTGATTTAGTTGTAGGTTTAGGTGCTGAAGGAAGACTTGGTTGAGAGGGTGGTAAAGAAGTAGGTTGATAAAAAAAAAAATTATTCCTTCTAGTATTATAAGTATGGGCTACTGCTCTATAAGAGGGAGCCTTAGAAAGATCAGGAGATTCACTATCAAATGTAACACCATTAATAGAAAAAATCCTTTTAGGAGAAGGACTAGTTGGAGTTAGGTAAATGACCGGTCTCTTAGGCCTTTGAGGGGCAATAGAGACATAGATTAGATTTACAGAATCATCACAACTAGTGAAGTAATTATTTCAAGATATATTCTCAACATTGATCCGGGGAGGATAAAAAATGGAAGGAGATTCACCATTCACTAATGCATCATCTCTAGAGGAGAGTGCATTGGGATAGAGAAGAGATTCGTCATTCACTAATGCATTATCTCTAGAGGAGATTACATTGGAATGAAGAGAAGGTAGAGTAAAATTAAGAAAGGTATCAATTATTTCATCTTCTTGCAACAAGATATCCTCTGAAGCAAGAGGAATTTCATGAGAAGGATCAAAGATATTGAGTGACATAGGAAAAGCCAAGTCACCATCACATGCATGACATGGAACATCATTAATGCTTTGAATAAAATTAGATACTAAAATGATAAAAGAGGATATTAAATTCATTTTGAAAGTAATACGTTAAATATAATAAACAATGTATAAACAAGTCGGTCGAAGGTTGGAGCATCACTCTGATAGCAAGAAATGGGGTTCCGGGAAGGTTTTTTCACGTCGGGTTCACCAAAATGTAGAGAAGGGGGATTTTATACTCATGACTCTTTATTCTCAAGAGAATCCTAAGGGGCAAACTGCCCTAAACTACCTCAAGGAACAAAGTGAGAGTTCTATAATCAGAAATAGTATATCACAAAGGTTTTCTGGACAGATTGATGGGCTCTTAGCCAATAGATAGAAGTGTGTAACAAGGACGAAAGCGTGGTGTGTTAGAGTCTCAAAGGCATGTTGGTGTCTCATATGGACTAGAAGCTGAGAATATCATAGAAAACAACAAAGTGACTCCTAGCAATCTGATTACTAAAAACATCCAGAATATGAGAAGGTAATAGAATGTAACAGAACTGGAATGAAGTGAAGTATAAATGATAAAGTAAGAGAATAAGAGCTAGGAACTACTCAAAACAACCCCAGTATTGAATCCTCTAGCAAGGAAATATCTTCAATACCTACATAAATAAGATCAAGGGGAAAATGTTGGGGCTGTATATGGGTTTTTGTTGGATAGGACAACTAAGAGGGGGGTGAATCAGTTGTCACAGATTATAACCTTAAACTCAATTACCAAAACTAACACATAAATTGATTAAGTGATTAACCATCAAATTCCAATGCACAAACACAATAAAACATTTTTTATGTGGAAAAACCAATGAGGGAAAAACCACGTTGAGGATTAAGTCACACTATAGAGAATATCAAAACCGATTACAAAAAGAATCATTTCCTGAAATAAGGCTCACTGCCTGAGATAAGGATCACTCCCTAAAATAAGGAATCATTGTCCAAACTCTTTGTCTATAGGGCTACAACCCAAAGGGATCACTGCCACAGAGATACAAAGAAGAAAAAGAAGACTTGTTACTAAGAGAACAATCCCAATGCAACAAAGGATTCCACCACAATGACTGATCAACTTGCATGAATGATAGAGTTCACCTTCTACTCACTGCATCTAGAAACTTAGCATTAAGCTTCACACTGATCAACCACACACATCACTCACACACTTTCATAATAGCATCAAATTCACATCTACTCTTTTGTTAGAAACTAAGATCTGAAATGCAAACCAGAAAAGCCTTCCACTGAAGAGAAAAATAGAAAAAGCAAGAGCTTTGCAAAAAGATGTGCAAAATATTATTATTCAGGAATTCATAATTACATGAGATGATTTGCTTTATAAAAGCAAGTATGCATAACCCTAATCTTATCTTGAGCAACAAGATACAAATAAGAATAATTAACCTAGGAATTAAAATATTACCTAAATAAAGTTATGCAAGTGTAATTAAATATTAATTACATTAACACCCCCCATAAGTGCAACTTAGGGAGAGTAAAAATGCATGCACCTAAAACGAAGATGAATGCAAGAAAGCATGAATGGGTCCCGACAACAAGGCCTGATCAGGTACCCATGTACAAATGCAATAATGAGGTAGAGAAGGAAAACCCAGTGGGACAAAACCCCCCTACAATGAGATGACTATTGCAAAGAAGCACTAGAAGAACACTGTGGAGTAACACTAGAACCGCAATCCAAAAAGCAAGGAAAGATACTTATGTCTACAAGAAACCAAATTGGAATCATAATAATGTGACAGTAGACTCGATGCCACAAAACACTAGAAAACTCACAAACTGGAACAACCATGGAATCTGTGAAGCAACAATAGATGAAATGATGACAGAATCTGGAAACCGTGTGTCTCGATGCCAATGCCAAAATGAGACTAAAAATATTCCATGGGAACAAGTACCATAAAGAATCTAGAACATTAACCATTAAAACATGGCCCTCAAACTAAGATGGATCCAATGCGGATCATTAACCATAGGATCTCAATCTAAAGTGTGAACCAATGTGAATCTGATATGTGTCAAGCTAGAGTAAAAATGTAGCCAAAAGAAACTAAGAAACCATATATAACCCATGCGAGTTTCCAACAAATCAAGATGGAGATCAAAGTGAATGCACACTCTAATCAGATTATTATGCAAGAAACCCCCCTAATGGAACTTTATCTTAGTTCATTTATTACAATAACCCAATGATTGGAAAAGGAGAGAATGAAAAAATGCATAAATAGAAAATAAAAATAGACCTTAGATCTGTGTAGAGGACTGAACCAGATTTCCAATGCCACAAGAATGACAAAAAAAGGATAATCGAGTCAAAAGATATGCCCTCCAAAGGAAAAAAACTTCATTTGAGTTCAAAGACCTGCAAAATAAATATGGAGAAAAATATGGTAAAAAAACCTTCACCACTGGATCGGCATTGGAGTTAGCTTTCCAATGGTATCTCTTTTGCGAAAAATGGACATCGTATGCAAAAAATACACCCGATTTAGTGAAAAGTTCTCTAGAAGACCCAATAAGGCCTGCAGAACCCCCAGGGGGCTTAAAAAAGGTTGGCCCCTGGTCCTGTGCGTGACTAAGGGTTGGCATGCAGATGCCGGGGGCAAAGTC
Source organism: Sequoia sempervirens (assembly GCA_007258455.2). Classification (NCBI taxonomy): domain Eukaryota; kingdom Viridiplantae; phylum Streptophyta; class Pinopsida; order Cupressales; family Cupressaceae; genus Sequoia; species Sequoia sempervirens. The sequence goes on from VDFB02271358.1 coordinate 50,209,803, forward strand.
CCTGGTCCTCCATAGGAGCACACAAGGTGTAGAAGGGTCGGCCGGGGGTTGGGCACATAGCGCCCGGTCCCCCATAGGACTGGCGGCTTGCTGGTGGGAGCCCGCGGGGGCTGAGCTCAGCCCGATGGTGGACACCGACAACGGTGGTGGACCGGTGGCCGCTGGGCATCGGGAGCCTTATGAACTGGGAGCGTTGGCATGAAAACCAAAAATAACATTTTAATTTTTTTTTCTTGATTTTCGTGTGTTGGGAAGCGTGTTGGGGAGGTTGTACAACCCCCCATGATTTTTTTTTGCCTTACGAACCAACTTCACCAAAATCAATGAAACAAAGGGCGATCTTAGGTTTTTGGGCCACTGTGAACGCAATGGTGACCTCCGTTTGTGCCCAGACTGCTCTGGAAAATCGGCTACCTTTAGAGCTTGCAAAAAATCTCCCAGCTTGAAACCCTCATGGATCTAGCAAGCAATAGCCAAAATCTGCAAAACAAAAGCCAATCCTAGATTTTTCCAACATTCTAAATCCAATGGTGAAGCCTAATCTGATCCAAGATGCTGCATAGATGAACTCAAGGCATGATACCCTCAAGGAATCTCGAACAAACTCTGCAAGATTTTTTAGTGGCAAATCTTTTCCAATTAGTGAATAGTTAATATCAGCTAATTCAAAATTGGTTAAAACATTGCAGCCAATGAGGTGGCCAAATCACCCTGATTTATGAATAATCATTCCAATGCATTTCAATTTGACATCAATTTATTTTATGAGGCATATGTAATTAATAAATTTTCCATAACAAACTACACATTTCCAATGGTATAATTAATATTTTCACTTGGAATCTTGGAATCATGTATTAAATCACTCACATAATCACCAATACTATTAAAATGACATTGTGCATTAGTACATGTTTCACCAACAACATTAAATGTTCACTATGTGTGGGGACCCATTTTTTCAATAAACTTTATAAATAATTGTGTATTAGGATCTATCTTTCCTATAAAATTAAAAAAAATAGTTACGTTTGAGGATACATTTCACCAATTGTGTTAAAAAAATTATGTATGAGGACCCATTTCACCAATACTATGATAACTCCATGCTAACCATAGGTCGATAATCACCTTGAAAATTACAATGTATGTGTTCTATCAAAGTTTGATTCACCCAACATTTAAATGTATCATTGTATAATCATGTGAGATTCATAAATTTTTTACTATACCATTTAAAAATCTTGAGGAATTCACCAAATATGGATTGATATAAATACAATCAAAAGTATGATTTTTTTTACACATTTTGTTTAGTTATGAACTTGTGAGCTCTCAATTCGAAACCTTGATCATATGAAAGTTACAAAATTGCAACTATAGGAATTGTTGCATTAGCAAATAGCAAGTCAGTGAAAACCTAAAGGTAAGTGACCATTTCTTCATAGTGTTGTAAGATTATTTATCTCATTTTCATTCTTGCTTCAATCTTAAATATGATATTGAGTAAGGAATTCGATCTAGATTCTATGATTCCTTCTTAAACAAGAAGAAATTTTTTTCCAATTTTTATTTTGTGAGAGATGACAAGTAGGAACAAGAGTAAAAATCCTCAGGGTGGTGAAGGGAGGCCATCAAAACACCTAGAACGTAGAGTTACTAGAAATTTGTACTTTGGTAATGTTTTCGGTCCATTAGACTAGGATGGAACTACATCAACTCTTGTACAAAATATTAACAAAGAAGGAAATACCTCAGAGGAAGATCAAATGAGTTAATTGAGTTAGATGAGGATTAAAATGCCATAGAAGATGTTCCAAAGGATACCTAGGGTATTAAAAATGAGTTAATTTACTTGGATGATAATTTCAATGCCATAGATGATGTCCCTACAAGGAAGATGAAAAGAAAAGCCAAATAAAAAATGAGGTGTGAGTGGGATATGACAAGGAATTTTCAGTACCTTCATTGAACCAGTGGAGAATGCAAACAAAGATGAACCTCCAATAGAATATAATTTTAAGATTTGTAGTTGGAAATATAAAAGGGGCAAGAAGTTAAAGATAAAACTTGACACTATAGAAAAGCATATCGATAAAGTTTATGAAAACAAATCATAGACAAAAAGGAAAAACTAGTAGTAAGATGAAAATTAAAAGAAGAATGTCTTCATATTAAGCATTCCCTAGAATATGATGAGAATATACAAAGAATGAAAAATATTGTTGAATGTGGAGGTTCAATTAAAGCTCAATTTGGAAAGATAATAGCAGGAGCACAACTGGAAAAAACTATTCCATTGAGTTTTTTTTTCATATTTTGTCTAGAGGGCATCCTATGACAAACTACCAAGAATATAATAATTTATTATCTTTTTGGGTGTTCCTAACTTTCCTAGCACACATTATTCAATAAAATTTGGATTAGAATTGGCAAGTTGTCTTGTTGAGATGAAAAAAAAAGATTTATAGGAAAAAATAAGTCAACATTCATTGCATTATCATTAGATGAAGTTATTGTGATGGATAATACTTCTTTGGTATGTATGCATCATGTGTATAATGTATAGAAAAATGTCCACCAACCTCTTCTACTCTATGTTCATAAAATGAAGGAGATTTCAACATCACAAAATCTATTTGAACTAGTAAAGAAATATTTGAATGAAATTGGAGGTATGGATGACTTCACAATTTCCAAAAAGTTGGTGTATGTAGGAGCAATGGAACTTTAGTAATGCAAGGTCATAGGAATGGTATTTGTGTAAAGTTACAAACTACTTGTTCACCATACATTATTTCCAATAACTACATGGCCCACATAATAAATTTAACATTTAAATATTGTAAGCAGGTTTCCATTAGTATCAAAAGCTGAAAATCTAGTTTGCGATCTCTACTCATACTTTTGTTGAAGTTCCAATTTTTTTTTGGAATTTTAAATTTTTGCTAAGGTAATAACAACAAGAAACAATTTTCTTGAGGATGTTTATACCAAATGAATCTCCTTGCATGGACTAGCACAACGAGTTTTTTTAGAATATCAATCCTTGATTGGAGTAAAGTACAAACATCACCACATAGTAGACAATCTCTTGACCTCTTACACAGGTTAAGCAATATTGAGACACTCTTAACTTTATCTGGTCTTCTCCCCATGCTAGATGAAATGAACAATGTTGTGAAAAATACTAATTAAGAACTATATATATTTATGAATATAGTAAACTACATAGAAAAACATGTAATACCCTCGATAATCTATATCTGTCAGATTATCCATTTGGAAGTCCAAAATTTATAAGTTGGTAGTTAATTAGAGATTTGAACAATCCTAATTTTTTATATTTTAATGCAAGTGGGGAGTTATGTTGGAAGAATAAGAATATTTTCATTGATATACTTACCAACAACATGAGCATGGAGTATAAGTATAAGTTGTGCATCATGCAATACAATGTTATCATTGAAGTCAACATTGTGATCCGGTATGAAGATCTTTGTGCAGACCATTTTATATAGCTTGAAAATGTTTGAAGATGGTTATCCAATGAAAATTTTCAAGAAGGTTTGATCTGGTGAATACAGATGAAGAGAAAATTGGATAGTGTCAAAACATAGTTTACTATGTACAATGCATTTGGTATTTTGGTCCACACTGGTCTACTATGTAGAATCTTTTTGTACTATTTTCATGTAGTTTTCTTGGATATTAGAGGAGTTTATATTGAAAGTTTCACATTGTTTTGGTTTTTGGTGTTAAATATATGAATGACAGTATATCAGTATGGCAGTGATAGTGTTTCGAGTTTAGTGTGCATGTTTTGGTGAATCCACACTTCCACACAAATTGGTATCTAGTATTACGGATTTGTGGAGATGTTGAAAGGTGTAATTGGTGCCTATATTCGAAGTGGCATGAAGTTTTATGGTCCACCTATCCGTTTGTGGTTGCACAATATGAGGTCATTATTGGTGCTAACCTAAAAAGTCTTGTGTATTGTAGAGTTTTAATAAGATATGATCCATTATGTGGGAGATATTATAGGTCCATACCGACTTTTTTTTTTAGATTGCAGGAATCGGTCGGGTATCTATCCCCCTATAAACTGCAGTGTTCCTGATAAATTTTTTTCATGTGTTTGGTGCTGCTAGTGTGACATACCCTCTAGTACCATGGATTTGGGGGGAGACTAGACCTTGTTACGTCTTTTTTGCAACATGATGCTTTAGCCAATTGAGCTAGGCCCCCCACCCCTATGCCGACCTATTTGAATGTGTTATAAGTTTTTTATTTTGGTGTAAAGTGTGTATGTGTTTATGTTGAGCTAACAAGATACATTTTGTATATTACATCTAAATTTTCTGACCTAATTAATGGTGTGGGTGTTTGTGGATGAAGTGGATATATGTATATATAAGATCTTTTTTAGTGTTTTGAATATTGTAGTGCAACGTGATGTGCAATTGATGTGAATTGTGTGAGTATAAGGAAAATGAAGAGCATAGTAGATTGTTAGTGCAAATCAGTATGAAGTGTGTAAAATCTATAGATTGAGCTTCAATGGTATTGTATTCATGCATATGCTAGATGCAATTGTAACAATTCAAATTCTAGCTGTGAACCACCTCTCTCTTCTATCTTTCCTTCTTTCAGTGGGAAGTGAGTCCACTTGGACAATGGGTCCACCTGCAGTGAGCACTTCTGTAATATCTTATAACCAGTTATAATATATTGTGAGCTAATCCTCATTGCAATTTTTCTCTTTTTGTGTTTTCCACACAAAAATCTAGTATTCATGTGTTATGTGATGTTGATTGTTGATTTCATGCTTTCCTTTCTTATTGCAAATTGAATATGTTATTTATAATGAATGTTTAAATGTTTAAGTGGTTTCAGAGAATACTGATTCACCCCCCACCCCTCAGTATTTCAGATGTTCAAAAATTAGTATCAAAGCTTGGTTCCTTGGAAGGAGCTTAACTGCTTGGGGAAGATCTTGGAGGTTGAACACATGGCTATTAGAATATTTCCTACTCCTCTGGAAGAGATACTTGCTATTAAATTTATAGAAGAAAAGTGCATGGTTGGCATGAATGTAGAACTAAGAATAGCCCTTGAAGATCTAGAAAGCAATGAAAGTGAGAACAAAGATCTAAACGAAAATATCAAAGAATTAGATGAATGCATCAAAAATTTGAGAGAGAAAATCAAGAAATTTAGAGAAAGACATAAGGAGGTTAGTGAGCAGTTGAAGCAAGCCAATGAAACAATTACCAGTCTAAAGGTGCAAGTTGAAGGAAAAAGAGTTGAAGAATTACTGAATGCAAATCTTGAAGAAGTAGTTCTGACCTTGAGATCAAATCTAGAAAACTAAAAGAGTCATGAAGACAAATTCAAGATGAGTTATACAAAGCTTGATGAAATAATTGCAAACCAGAAAGGATCTAAAGAAAAACAAGGATTAGGGTTTGAGAAAGGTGAAAGATCAAAGATAGATCAAATTCCAAATCAAGATGAAAATAAGTTTGAAGACAAGAAGAGCAATGGAAAGCAAGTTTGGAATCAAAGGAGAGACTTCAAAAGACCATCTATTAGACAACCAAATGCACAAAGGTACCCATTTTTAAAAGTTTATGTTATTCTTGCAATAAATTTGGATATAAGGCTATGGAATGTAGAAGCAAAATGAATCAAAATGTTCAATATTTTCCTAGTTAGTTTTTTACATGTAAGAGGTTTGGTCATAAGGCTAATGAATGCAAAATTCAAATGATGTATGGCTATAATAATGGTATGAAAATTCAATCTTTTAATGGCTATTGCTATGCATGCAATGGATTTGGGCATAAAGCTAATCAATGCAATTCTAGAATGAATGGAAGTAAGCTTGTTTAAAAGAATTTCATATGTCACAATTGTAGTACACCAAGATAGATTTCAAAATTTTGTAGAAGTGAGAATGTGAAGAAGGCTAATCTAGAAAAGAAGAATGATCTTGTGAAAAAGGTTTATCCAGTAGAGATGAAGAAAGAGATGGACAAGATTTGGAGAAAGAAGGAAGATAGTGAGACCAAGCCTGAGTTTGTACCAGCATCTGGTGCAAATGTTTCCAATGGAAACTAATAAGAAAGCTTTGGCTTAGGGGGAGAATTAATAGAAGATTCTTTATCCCCTAGTAGAGAAATGGTGTTGATGCTACAACACATGGATATAGGGTGTAGGTTGTTGGAATAATGTCATTGATGTTGTTGTTGGAAACACGAGCATGAGGGATAAGCACACAGGTATATTACCATGTGTTGCAGTGTTTCCTTTGATGTCAATATTGTATCTTGATATGAAGACTTTGGTGCAGATCATTTTGGTTGGTTCTAACATGTCTTGAAATGATTATGGTAAAAAAATTACAAGATGGTTTGACCTAGAGAAGTTGGTTGTGTTGAAAATTGACTAAGTGTCAACTCTATTAATTTAGTGTGACAAAGCATTGTTTTTTGGGTCTACACTAGTCCACAATTGAAGTTTTCACTCTAGGCTTCTAGAATTATTTTGTTGGTTTTTAGAAGTATCTAGTTCTATAATTTCATCATGTTTTTTATTTTGGTTTGAGAGATCTAAGTAATAGAATTTTGGTCTAGCAGTTTAAAGTTATTTTCCATATAGTGCATTTGAGTGGGAGAGTTCGCACGTCTCTACAGATAGGTTTTTGGCTTTGCGCTTTTGAGGATAAGTTGATAGATGGAAATAGTGTATGAATTCTAGTTGGTGTTGAGTTTTCAAGTCCATGTATCCGAATATGGATACACAGTTGAAGAATTTTGGCATTAGGTCTTTTGTGGTGCCGACCTAATAAGTGTGAAGGTATGTGAAGTTTAAATAAGTATTATAGTGTTATGTGGGATCTATTAGGTCCATATTGACCTATTTCAAGTTGTTTTGAGTTTTTTATTTTTTTGCGAGGTGTGTATGAAAATAATTGAAGCCAACAAGTTATGTTTTGAATATTACATCTAATTAGGCTAACCTAATTGATGTTATGCTAGAAGCAGATATATATGTTAGATATTTTTTGGTGTTTTTGCTGAAAAAGGAGGTAATTATGTAGCTTAATACTTTATAAAACTATTGTAGCTATAGGTCTAATTAAGTATTCTTTGTTACAATTTATTTGTGGATGATTATTTGTTTAGATTCATTTTACCATTTGTAGAAATAGATAGATGATTGTAGAAGAATAAGACCAAAAGATAGAAGTTACACAACATATATCATGGAGAAACCCTTTCGGGAAAAAAATCCACCAAGAATCTATAGTGCTTGTATTATTTAACCTTAGAACAAGATTACAATAATTCTTTATCAATCCTTCCTTGAGATGCTTCTTTTTCCTTCAAAAAGTATTCTTCACAACCTACAATAAAATCTGATAAATGTTGGCAACACAAGGGTAGACAACTAAGAGGGGGGTGAATTAGTTGTCACAGAAATTATACTTATTCAACTTATTCTTAGATTTGATAAATAAATATGAAAGCATAAACCATCACCACATCAAAAACACACATAACACCAATATTTTTATGTGGAAACCCTGTTAGGGGAAAAACCACGGTGGAGGTTAGTCCACAAGATTATACTTTGTTAAAAGAATGATAAATGGGGAATGCACATGCATTCAGACACACTGCCTAGAGCACACTGCTCAAATACAAAAGGCTTACTGCTCAAATACAAAAGGATTACTGCCCAAGGAAGACTCACTATCTTACAGATAAATTTGGATTACATCCAAAAGATTTGGAACTGAGAAAATAGCATCTGCTAATGCCTGATTAAAGTTTTGATTAAGCACACTTTCATCTACTCACTCTTCTTCACATTTTACTTATGATTTCAAAAGATTAGAACATTATTCACACTTAGCATAGAGCATACTTCACATACCTTCACTCACCATACATCCAAATGGTATAAACAATCGATCATATATATCCGCAACCAAGGATAACATCAACTACATGTCCGCTTCAACAAAATATGAAATGTGTACAAACTGTCGGCCCAAAACAATAAACAATTTACAATGCGAACCAAAAAAATGTCGGCCAAAACATAATAAGGAACCAAAAAAACATCCTAAAATTTGAAACACCTTAAAAAATTATGCCTCGAAGATCCACAACATGCTACAATCACCCTATCGGCCATGAACATGAAAAACATGAACTCATAGAAGAAAATCACCAATCATGAGCACAACGATCAATGCGGATCAACAACACAAATAGAGCACGATCTAGAAAAATCCACAACCATCATGAATTACTACAAAAGTATCCACAATACTTCACATTACTATAATCACGTCATCTTCTTTCAAGAACACCAACTAAAGCAACAAAACAACTGTCAAAATACAAATACTCATAACTCAATCAAATCTTCATGCGAACCTCTAAAAATTCATGTGGATAAACTAGATATACTCAAAAACAAACCCTTTGATCCACAACCTCTTATCATTTATATACTGAGCTAGCTACCATACTGAACTTCACTACACCATCGACAACCTCTAACTTATTTTATTAAAATTTTCTCAATATCCTCAACATATACAACCTTAAAGACATTAATAAAAATAGTGTTGACGTTAATGGAAATAGTGTTGATATTAATGACAACCACATATCAGAAATATCCAACGATCTCCCCCTTTGGCATTAATGGCAATACATGATGTGAAAAACAACATCAATGACTCTTTTAGCACTTTCTCCCCACTCTTTTTATTGTTAACTCTTTCACAGTTTTTCACATGACTCTTCACCCCCTTTGACATAAATGACAAAGATGCATCACATTATATTTTTCCACACAAGCTCTAAACCACATTTTTGAACATCTGACTACTCCCCTTGAGTAGCAGCCACCTTAACATCAATTCAAATCACAGGATATGACTATGAAATGCACAGACTGATGCAATTCAATGCATTTTAATTATGATTAGGAGGGGTAATCACCCCTAGCTTTCATCTGAGATACTCAAAAGTATCCTTAAGAAAACGCATGGTAAAGATATATGCAATATGTTCCTTAGTGGGCACATACTCCAATATAACTTCCTTCTCACCCACCTTCTCTCTCAAAAATTGAAACTTGATAGATATATGCTTGGTTTTTGAATGCAACACCAGATTCTTAGAAATGTTAATTGCACTTCAATTATCACAGAATATAGCAATAGGTTCATCATACACAACTATGATATCTTTCAACATCTGCTTCATCCATAATACTTGAGTACAATTGTTAGCAGCAACAATGTATTCTGCCTCTGCAGTAGATAAAGAAATGGAATTTTGCTTCTTACTTAACCATGAAATCAACTTCTTTCCCAAGAAAAATGCACCACCACTAGTACTCTTTCTATCATTCACATCTCCTACCCAATCAACATCAGTAAAAGCACTCAAAGTAAGGTCATCTTCTTTAGGATACCATAGGAAAAAATCAACTGTCCCCTTCAAGTATCTGAAAATCCTCTTCACATCTGTCACATGGAATTCCTTAGGATCAACTTGAAATCTTGCAACAATGCATACAACATTCATGATATCAGGTCTAGTTTGAGTCAAATAGAGCAATCCTCCAATCATGGATCTACATCTAGTTTGATTTGCTTTAGGAGAATCATCATCTTGTGTCAACTTACATCTGGTCACCATAGGTGTACCAAATGGCTTTGAATCTTCCATACCAAACTTCTTTAGCAATTCTTTCACATACTTGGACTGAGATATAAAGATCCCTTTATCTAGTTGAGTAATTTGCAATCCCAAAAAGAATTTCATTTCTCCAATCATAGACATCTCAAACTCGCTCTACATCTCATCAACAAACTTCATGCACAAACTATCATCTCCTCCAAAAATGATATCATCAACAAAAAATTCAACAATCAAATCTTTACCATGATCAATCTTGAAATATATATTACTATCAGTAGTACCTTTATTAAATCCAAGCTTCAACAAATACTTGTCCAATCTAGCATACCATGTTCTTGGGGCTTGCTTAAGTCCATACAATGCTTTCTTCAATTGACAAACCATATCTCCCCGATCAATCAATTGAAATCCATTAGGTTGCTCAATATACACTTCTTCTTTCGGTTCACCATTTAGAAATGTTGACTTGACATCCATCTAATAAACCTTGAAGTTTCTATAACCAAAATAAGCAAGAAATAGTCTCACAGCTTCAATCCTAGCAACAGGAACAAAAGTTTCTTCAAAGTCAATACCTTCCATCTGAGAATATCCTTTACACACAAGTCTTGGTTTGTTTCTAACAACTTCACCTTGCTCATTCAGTTTGTTCCAAAAGACCCATTTAATTCCAATTAAATTTTTGTCCTTAAGTCTAGGAACAAGAATCTGTGTATCATTCTTCTCAATTTGCAGTATTTCTTCTTTCATTTCTTCCACCCAATGTTCATCTTTGCATGCTTCATTGAAACTATTAGGCTAAGTCTTTGAGATCAAACAATATTCTTCTGCAATTCTTCTCCTAGTTTGAACACCTTTGTTCTTATCACCTATAATCTGATCTTCTGAATGATTTAGTCTTACATACCTTGGAGTCTTAGGATGTTCTTGAACTTCAGGCTCTTGTGATCTCACTTCTGCACTTTCGCTAGTTTCTTCCTCTGGAATGACCTACACTTGATATGGTGTCTAAACTTTCTTTCCTTTATTTGAACTGTCATTTTGATCATCTAAATCATATCCATAGGTTTTAGATGGTCTAACCGTGCCTTCATCAACCTTGACATTATCACTTTCAACTACTTTCCTCAATCCCTTATTGAAGCACCGATAGGCTTTACTTTTAGTAGAATAACCAAGAAATATTCCTTCATCACTTCTAGCATCAAACTTTCCTATATCTATATCTCTTTTAATATAGCTTTTACTCCCAAAGATTTTGAAATATCTAACAGTAGGCTTATGACCAAACCATAACTCATGAGGGGTCTTACCGGTATCACCTTTGATATGTACCTAGTTGAGAGTGTAAACGAATGTACTCACAACTTCTCTCTAGTAGATATGAGGAACATTTCCTTCCAACATAATAGTCCTAGCAGCTTCTTGAATTGTTCTGTTCTTCCTTTCCACAACTCCATTTTGTTGAGGGGTTCGGGGGGAAAATAATTGTCTCTTTATCCCATGCTCTTCACAAAAAGAATTAAACTCATGGGAGGTGAATTCACCACCTCTATTTGATCTCAAAAATTTAATCTTTAGACCTGTCTCTATCTCAACCATAGCCTTAAATATCTTGAATTTCTCTAGAGCTTTAGATTTTTCCCTTAAGAAATCAACCCACATCAATCTAGAATAATCATCAATAAGTAACATGAAATACCTGTCTCCTTGTAAACTTATGACTCTAGAAAGACCACACAGATCAGTATGCACAAGCTCCAACACTTCATTCAAACAATGTTGTTTGCTTCAGAATGAAACTCTAGTTTGCTTCCCCAACTAACATTCCTTGCATATAGTATTAGTAGGCTTTAACAACTTAGGAAGATCTCTCACTGCCTAAGTAGAACTTATCTTGATAATATTGTCAAAGTTTACATGAAACAATCTCCTATGCCACAACCAACTTTCATCAACTTGAGCAATCAGACAACTTTTACTAGTGGCACTTAGGTGAAAGATGTTACCTTTTTTTTGTACTAGATGCAATCAAATTTCTTGAATTCCCTAATATTCTACACTTTCCATCCTTGAATTGAAGATTGTATCCCTTGTCAATCATCTATCCAACACTTAAGAGATTATGCTTCAAACCTTTCACATATAGAACATCATCAATATTATTCTTACCATCAAGAGAAATGGATCCTCTGGGATAGATTACACCATCTTTGTCATCACCAAATCTTACAACACCACCATCATACTTTTCCAAGATCACAAATTTACTTCTATCGCCTATCATGTGATGAGAGCATCCACTGTCAATCACCCATTCATCTTTTTTTTTCAATTCTAGCAGCTAGAGCATTCTCCACATTCATGCAACTAGTAGATTCAGTAGGTACTGGATCATTTTCTTTGATAGCAATAAATACCCATTCATCCTCGGTTAAATTACCTTTATCAAATTCATCATTTGTCACACCTTCATCAACAACATAATAACACTTTCTTTGGAATCTAGGCTTGTTAGGTTTTGACTTAGGAACTCTTTTTGAACACCTTGAGGAAAAATGACCTATCTTATTGCAAGAAAAACATTTAAGAGGCAATTTCCCTTTATACTTATGTTCTCCTCTAGGTACCCTCTTGACAATAAGCGCTTCAAGCTCATCTAGTTTTCTCTCTTCTTCAATCTCTCTCATTTCCTGTTCATACTTGGACAAGTTTCTAAAAGAAATTTCTCCCAGATCATATCTCTGCTTATCTTTTCTAGAGATAGTAGCTTTGAATGCAAATTTTGTCTTAGGAAGAGATTCACCAAACTCACTTAACTCAAAAGCAACAAGCTTACTAATCAACATGTCTCTGGTTACATTTGTCATAATTCGGATCTCCTCAATAGCAACAACTTTGTGTTTGTATGTAGCAGGCAAGGATCTGAGCACTTTAGCAACAATTTCTAATTCATCCAATGTTCCACTAGCATATCTGATACTACACACAAGTTCATTCACTCTTTGCATAAAAGAAGTGTTGTTCTCATCTTCACCCATTCTCAACGTTTCATATTTTCCTTTCAAGCTTTTCAACTTAGCAACCTTCACATGAGTATCACCTTCATACAAGGTTTCCAACTTTTTCTAAATCTCATAAGAAGTCTTCAAATCCATTACATTTATCATCTCGGTATCAATCAAAGCACTCAACAATGCTTCCTTAGCCCTGATATTGTACTTGACATCTTTAATCTCACCTGCAGTAGAAGGACCATTTTGTGGGATGATATATATATTCTTTGTAATGTTCCAGTAGGGTTCACCAATGCATCTCAGATGACACTCCATTCGAGCCTTCCACAGAGAATAATTAGTTCCATCAAATCTCAGACTATCCTTCTTGTATGTTGCCATCCCGGATCACCTCAAGCTATTAAGCTTCCTTCGAGGAACCTTCTCTAATACCAATTGTTGGAAACACAAGGGAAGCCAACTAAGAGGAGGGGTGAATCAGCTATCACAAAAATTATACTTATTAAACTTATTCTCAAATTTGATAAATAAACATGAAATCATAAACCATCATCACATCAAAAACACACATAACACCAATATTTTTATGTGGAAACCCTGTTAGGGGAAAAACCACAGTGGAGGTTAGTCCAAAAGATTATACTTTGTTAAAAGTATGATAAATGGGGAATGCACATGCATTTAGGCACACTGCCTATAGAACACTACTCAAATATAAAAGGCTTACTTCCCAAGGAAGAATCACTGTCTTACAGATACATTCAGATTACATTTGGAAGATTTTGAACTGAGAAAATAGCATCTGCTAATGCCTAATTATAGTTTCGATTGAACACACTTTCATCTACTCACTCTTCTTCACATTTTACTTTTTCTTTCGAAAGATTAGAACATTATTCACACTTAGCATAGAGCATACTTCACATACCTTTGCTCACCATACATCCAAATGGTATAAAAAATCGATCATATATATCTGCAACCAAGGATAACATCAACTACATGTCGGCTTCAACAAAATATGAAATGTGTACAAACTGTCGGCCTAAAACAATAAACAATTTACAATGCGAGCCAAAAAAATATCGGCCAAAACATAATAAGGAACCAAAACAACATCCTCAAATTTGAAACACCTTCAAAATTATGCCTTGAAGATCTGCAACACGCTACAATCACCATGCCAGCCATGAACATGAAAAAAATGAACTCATAGAAGAAAATCACCAATCATGAGCACAACGATCAATGCGGATCAACAACATAGATAGAGAATGATCTAGAAACATCCACAAGCATCATGAATTACTACAAAAGTATCCACAACACTTCACATTACTAGAATCACATCATCTTCTTTGAAGAACACCAATTGAAGCAACAAAATAATTTTAAGAAAACAGATACTCATAACTCAATCAAATCTTCATGTGAACCTCTAGAAATTCATGTGGATAAACTAGATATACTCAAAAACAAACCCTTTGATCCACAACCTCTTATCATCAATATAATGAGCTAGCTACCATACTGAACTTCACTGCACCACTGACAACCTATAACTTATTTTATTACAATTTTCTCAATATCCTCAACATATACAACGACATTAATAGCAATAGTGTTGACATCAATGAAAATAGTGTTGACATCAATGACAACCACATATCAAAAATATCCAACAATAAACTCTCTTCAACTTGCTGCAATATATAGACAATAATGAACCTTGTAAACTCCAAAGAGTTTACAATTACAAAGCACAATGCTTATCTCACAAAACCCACTCCTATTCTTTCCAAGTAGAGTTTTATCGTGAAGAACAATGTCAAAACAAGTGCTTCATCCATTTGGGCATTGCAAATTGAAGTCATAACTCAACGTTGATTCCAAAGATATCTTGTAAGCTTATCCTCAAAGTTGGCACCCAAGAATGGTCCCACTTAACTCAGCCTTATAAAATATCTTATCATGAAAAAGTGTTAACTCGAAGATGCCAACTTGGGCACCAAGGTGGGTCCAAGTCAATCTCTATTAAATGAAACATATCTCTCCACCATACATACAAATATCATGCATGATTGTTCATCCCCACTTAACTGAATGTATCACCTTTTATCTGTCATGCAACTCAAGTCATTAGTCATGCATTCCAAGTCAACTAAAGTCAACTAGCATTCAACCGAAACTAACTACATGCAACTAAAGATAACTGAACCATAAATAAACTAAACTGAATTGATACTGAACTGAACTAAACTGGTCTGAAATGAACTGAACTAAACTCCATGCATGTAAACATCAATCCCTAACTTCTAGGATCTTTACATGCATTACTGAAGTGTTATCTTTCACTCCAAACAGTTAACTTAAATCAAGGTGAGTTCCACCTTCCATGTGGGTGCGCCATGTGCTCCTATTTTTAGGAGCTCTTCATGGGCGTCCCCACATGTTCCTATCATTTAGAATTAATTACAAATGTCAATTTACATGTTCATTTCATTTGAATTTAATCTCTTTCTAATCCTAGTTTTTGGGGAACACTTTCCAAGGACTTAGGAGATACATGAAATAATGTTTAGGATTGCAATTAAATGGCATCCAATTCCCAACATTCTCCCACTTGACATTATACATTGTAATTATTCTAAACAAGGAATCATTATTATAAATCAAGTACAGGACTCAAGGCCAATGACCTTCCTACACCAACTAGTCAATCCATGCCAACTTCAAATGCAACCTGCATAATCATGAAGCTTCAAACAAATAATTAAAACCAAGAGAACTTATCTGTAGGAACTGGTTTCATAAGATAATCTACAACATTAATTAAAGTGTCAACTTTCTCAATTAATACCTTTCCACTCTCAACCATTTCTCGCACAAAGTGATATTGTACATCAACAGGCTTAGTATGGGCATGATACATAGGATTTTTGGCTAAACACATAACACTTTGACTATCACATTCAAGTTTAACTTACTTGCAATTAAAACCAATACCTTTCCCAAGTCTCTGTATTCAAACTACCTCTTTGGAGGCATGTGAAACCACCGAGTGTGTTGAACTCATGCCCAACCATGGTGTAGGCTTCTCGGTCTTTACTATTGAAAAATATTTTCTTACAAGTAACCATTCAAACATATATCTCTTACCATAAGATTACTCAAGCCTCATCTATTTCTCCAAGTATCCATGAGGACTTGTAAGCAACCAATCTATGCCAAACTCCAAATGCAACATAGCACTATCATGAATTAATCAAGAAAATGATTAATGTACCCAATACTTAAGAGAACTACACAAGATCAATGTCAAAGCTCCAATCATGAATCAGGAACACAAACATGACAACATGATCTAACCATCTCCTACTAGGAGATCACATGCACCATAACATATATACATCCTAGTCTCAAGAGAATAAGTACCATGCCAAACTCTAAATGCATAAGAAGAGTAAAACATGACATAATATAAACCACTCCAAACCAAGAAAAAACCATATCCCCAATCACATGAAGATAACCTTACCAATGATGCATCCACATCACTGCCAACAACTCCCACTTAACCGTGGTACAAGCTACACATGGAATCATGACTACCATCCTCCTCATGAAGATTACTCTTTAACATCAAGCAAAGAGTCATCGCTAACATTTTTACATGAAATGATCAAAGCATGATTATCGTCATCTAAGGATTCCTCTGTAGAAGAACTAAAACTTTTTTTCTTGTTCTTAATATCCTTCTTCACATGTCCCAGTTTACCAAAGTTCCAACACTTTACCTTACTCTGTCCTTCTAACTTACCCTTCCCTTCCTTGTCTCTCTTAGGTTCCTTTTTCTCAGGCCTACCTTTTACAAACAAGGCATCTTGGATATCCATTTTAGACTTCCTCCTCATCTCCTACATTTTAGAGTAGGAAATATATTGTCCATCTTTAGATTTTCACCACTACCACTGATAGCAACAATTAGATTTTCCCAAGATTCTAGTAAAGAATAAAGTAACAATATGCATTTATCTTCATCTTCTAGCTTTACATCTATAGATGCTAACTAACTTAGAATCAAATTAAAAGAATTCAAATGATTTGCAATAGAATCACCATCTTTCACCTTTAAAGAATACAACTGTCTTTCCAGATACAACTTATTAGTAAGACTTTTAGTTTGATAAATTTCACCTATTCTCTCCCACATATATGCAGTAGTTTCTCCTGAAACATTCAAGAGAACAACATCAGCAAGACATAATATTATGGTACCTCTTTCCTTCTTATCAAGCTTAGCTCAATCCTCATCTGACATCGTTGTAGGTGACTTTGTCTCATTACGAACAACTAACCACTGATCTCTCTCTTCAAGGAGATCCTCCATTTTTAGTTTCCACATCTCATAATTAGATCCATTGAATATTTCAATATCTAAATGAGAATTAAAACTCATTGTAACAAACTTAATTTCCAAAATTGGCAATAACACAATAATAAAAGCTCCCACTATAGCCAAAAAACCTTCAAACTTTTAAGAGAAAGGCATACCAAACTCTACCCCAACCGTTAGCTCTAATACCAAATGTTGAAAATGGAGGTAATTATGTAGCTTAATACTTTGTAAAACTATTGTAGCTATACATCTAATTAAGTATTCTTTGTTTCAATTTATTTGTGGTGATTATCTGTTTAGATTCATTTTACCATTTATAGAAATAGACAGAAGCTTGTAGAAGAATAAGACCAGAAGATAGAAGTTACACAACATATACTGTGGAGAAACCCTTTCGGGAAAAAACTCCAACAAGAATCAATAGTGCTTGTATTAATTAACTTTAGAACAAGATTACAATAATTATTTATTAATCCTTCCTTGAGATGCTTCTTTTTCCTTCAACAATTCTTCTACACAACCTATAATAAAATATGATAAAATCTCTTCAACTTGCTGCAATATATAGACAATAATGAGCCTTGTAAACTCCAAAGAGTTTACAATTACAAAGAACAATGCTTATCTCACAAAACCAACGCCTATTCTTTGCAAGTAGAGTTCTACCGTGAAGAACAATGTCAAAACAGTCCTTCATATATTTGGGCATCCCAAACTGAAGTCATAACTCAACATTTATTCTAAAGATATCTTGTAAGCTTATCCTCAAATTTGGCACCCAAGAATGGGCCCACTTAACCCGGCCTTATAAAATATCTTATCATGCAAAAGTGTTAACTCCAAGATGCCAATTTGGTTGCCCAAGGTGGGTCCAAGTCAATCTCTATTAACTGAAACATATCTCTCCTCCATTCATGCAAATATAATGCATGATTGATCATCCCCACTTAACTGAATGTATCACCTATTATCTGTCATGCATTCCAATTCAACTGAAGTCAACTACCATTTAATTGAAACTAACTACATGCAGCTAAAGATAACTAAACTGAACTAAACTTAACTAAACTGAACTGATACTGAATTGAACTGAACTGAACTTTTTGCATGTAAACATCAATCCCTAACTTCTAGGATCTTTACATGCATTACTGAAGTGCTATATTTTACTCCAAACAATTAACTTAACTCAAGGTGAGTTCAACCTTCCATGTGGGTGCCCCATGTGCTCCTATTTTGTAGGAGCTCTTCATGGGCATCCCCACATGTTCCTATCATTTAGAATTAATTACGAATGTCAATTTACATGTTCATTTCATTTGAATTTAATCTCTTTCTAATCCTAGTGTTTGGGGAACACTTTTCAAGGACTTAGGAGATACATGAAATAATGTTTAGGATTGCAATTTTTCCCAACAGTTTTGAGTGTGTGATGTGTGTTGTGAATGTCCTACATGGAATATTATTAGAGTGTTGTGAATTTAAATTATGAATGTTGAGTAAAATATTAAAGTGAAGTGAATGCAGAGGAAAGTAGAGAGTTAGATCAAAATCAGATGAAGTGTGTAAATTCATTTTATTGAGCTTTATTGGAACTGTATTTCATGCATATGATAGATGCAATTTTAGCAATTCAAAATAGGCCGTGAGCCATAATCTCTCTTCTATATTTTTCTTTGTGGGTAGTGAGTCCACTTGGATAGTGAGTACACTTGCCGTGAGCACTTTAGTAAATATACTCTAACCAATTATAATATATTGTGAGCTAATCCTCATCATGGCTTTTTCTCATTTTGGGTTCCCACGCAAAAATCCCGGTGTTCATGTGTTATGTGGTGGTGGTGTTGATGTTTCATGTTTTCTTTCTTTATTGCAGTTGAATATGCTTTAGTGATTGGATGTTTAATGTTTGAATGGTTTAAGAGAATACTGATTCACCCCCCTTCTCAGTATTTTGGGTGTTCAACAACTGGTATCAAAGATTGGTTCCTTGGAAGGAGCTTAACCGCTTGGGGAAGATCTTGGAGGTTGAACACATGGATGATAGAAAACTTCCTACTCCTCTGAAAGAGATTCTAGCTGTAGGAATCATAGAAGAAGATTGTATGCTTGAAAAATATGGAGAAATCAAAGCTTCCCTTGGAGATCTTGAAAGAATTGAAGATGAAAACAAAGATCTAAAAGAAAATATAAAAGAAGTAGATGAATGTAACAAAAAGTTGAGAGATAAAATCAAGAAGTTCTAAGAAAGGTATAAGGAATTCAGTGAGCAATTAAAGAAAGCAAATGAAACCATCACTAGTCTGAAAGTGTAGGTTGAAGAAAAGAAAAGAATTAAGGAATGTATGAATGCAATAGTGAAAAGAAAATTTGAAGAATGCACAAAGCTTGAACAAGAAGTTGTAAATTTGAGATTAGATATGGAGAAAGTGTTATGAGACTTTTTCCCCGTGGAAGAAAAAAAAAGAATAAAATTACAATGAGAACTAATGTAATAGTTCAAGGAATAAAATGTAATAGAACCATAATTAGAGTTTTCATGAGATGTTGTAATTATTTATAAAAGGGTGTGTCAGTTGGAACTACCCTTTATTTTGTATAAAAACCCATGAAAACTCTAATTATTGTTTTATTAAATTTTATTTCTTGAACTATTACATTAGTTCTCATTTTACTTTTATTCTCTTTTCTTTTCTTCCATGGGGAAAAAGTCTCATAACAGAAAGGAGTCATGAAGAAAAATTCAAGATGAGTGTTATAAAGCTTGATGAGATGATTGGAAATTAGAAAGGCTCTAAAGACAAAGGTGGATTAGGATTTGAGATAGGAGAAAGTGCAAAGTTAGATCATATATCAAATACTGAAAATAAGATTGAAGACAATAAGAACAATGGAAAGTGGATCCAAAATCAAGGAAGACCATCGGCTAGACAACCAAATGTGCAAAGGTACCCATATCTTAACGGTTTTTATCATTCTTGTAATAAATTTAGACATAAGGCAATGGAATGTAGAAGAAAAATGAATCATAATATTCCTTCTTTCTTTGGTCAATGCTTTACATGGAAGAAATTTGGCCATAGAGCTAGTGAATGTAGAAGTCAAATGATAAAAATGGCTATAACAATGGTAGAATGATTTAATATTTCAAAGGATAATGTTATACATGCTATGGATTTGGGAATAAAGCTAATAAATGCAGATCTAGAATGAATGGAAGGAATATTGGTCAGAAGAATGTCACATGTTACAATTGCAATAGGCCTGGACACATTGCTAAGTTTTGCAGAAGAAGAATTATGAGGAAGGATAATCCGGTAAAAAGGAATGAACCAATAAAAAAGGTTGATCTGGTAGAAACAAAGAAGGAGATGGAAAAGATATGGAGAAAGAAGGAAGAGAAAAAATTCAAGGATGAATCTATGCTATCCTTCGGTACAGATGTTTCCTCCAGAAACTAAGTTAAGAGCTTTGGCTTAGGGGGAGCTTTAACGAATATCTTATATACCCTACCAAATAAGAGGTGTTGATGCCTCAACACGAAGATATGTGATTTAGATCAACCTGCTTGATCTATTGGTGAAGATTGCAAAAGAAAATATGTCAATGCAAAAGTTTGTAGGGCATCAGAAGTTGTCTGTGCACATAGTGAAAGGTTTACCAATTTTATTGGTTGAAACATTTAATGCAAAATTAGGTCAGATCAAAAGGATTATAAGTGATTTCACTTAGTCAAATTCATTCATAAAAAACATTGAGAAGGAACAGAGCAATGAAGGAGTTAGCAAGGTGATCTATGATTTGGTGCATCAAAACCCTAGTTCGGCAAGCGAAGGAAAATGTATTTATGAATCTAGTTTACCCTAGTTTTCAAAAAACCTTGTTTGAAAGTAGTTTGAATCTATTTTTCAATGGCTACACCAAGGGTAATTGAATTTATAGAGAAACCACAACCTAAATTTAAGAAATATCCTATAAAATCAGTAGAAGATGACCCATTAGGTGATTTTTCACATGTTCCATATGGTGTTTTGCCGATTGAGGATATCATAAACTATATTCATGGAAAAATGGAATAATTTGATCACACTAGACTAGAAAATCTATGCATGGAGGAACTACCTAGAGACAACTTTGCCCTAAATCTTGAGTATCAAAACCTAGTCACAAAGAAAT
The DNA here is from genome assembly GCA_007258455.2 of Sequoia sempervirens. Lineage (NCBI taxonomy): Eukaryota > Viridiplantae > Streptophyta > Pinopsida > Cupressales > Cupressaceae > Sequoia > Sequoia sempervirens. The sequence goes on from VDFB02271358.1 coordinate 50,231,132, forward strand.
TGGATGTATGGCAATGGTTTCCAATTTTATATTGCAAGTAGGTTAGAATGGCATTAAGTAGATTCCATGACAATTTTTTTTGGACCGAAATGCCTAACATGATAACGAAAGAGGTGATTAGAGAGGTTATGGGTCTATGCTCCACCAAACCTATTCCTATGCTAAAATAAATTAAGAATGAAGTGGTAATTGAACTCATAGGTGCAACATACAATAAGAAGAATTTAGTAGTAAATCCCATCAGGAATCCAATTGTGAGGTATGCAACAATGTTGATTGGGTACAAAATCTATTTCACTAATAGAGATAATTCTATGTCTTCCATCACAATTAATGTGGCATATGAGATTGTTGAAAAGGGAATGGAATATGATCTTTGTGAGTTTCTAAGGAAATAATTGATGCTACAACACGTGGATATAAGGTGTAGGTTGTTGGAAGAATGTCATTGATGCTTGATCTAGGAGGATCTAGAAAACCCTAAAAAATGAAAGTCTTAAAATAGTAATGGAGATGGCCCCAGTACATAGAGATTTCCAATAGAGTCTTGATGCAACTTGAATCACGTCAAAAGGAGGTTGGATGCAAAATTTATGCTTAGTCAAAGTTTGGTGGGGTTAGAGGTTCCAAATGTTGATTCAAGGCCAAAAAATTGATCATCTCCAAATCAGATGGAAATGGCACCAAGTTGAAGAGCTCATCAAGATGATTCTGATGCCACTTTAATCATGTCAAACATAGCTCATATGTCAAAGATATGGCTGGTCAAAGTTGAGGGTTGACTATGTTGACTGGGAAGTTGGTGCAGGAGCTCCTTGTTCACTAAATCCCTGCAATAGGAAAATTTACAAAATTGAACTTTCAAATGTAAAACAATGTAAGAGGGTCATGCAAAGGTCAATTTAAATGTATTTTAGTCCTTTATGGGTCTTTTAGGTGGTCAAGAAATAAAGTTTGCAAAAATGTCAAAAAATGCAAAAAAAGATGTAAAAGTTGAAAAACTTGCAAAATGCAAACAAAGACAAGAATATGAAGGGTCAATTCATTGTAGAAGGTGGTTAGTTAGTTGAGATGAAGGGGAAGTTGATATACATGATGTAAACATCTATTTAAGGCTTGGGGAAGACGAGCAAATGATCATCTATTGTATTCTTGAAGAGTTTTATTAATAAAAGTACCTTATTTTCAAAATTCAATAGTTTTCTTTCTGTTATTTATCAGTTTATTTGGCATGTATAGTAACACTAGCCTCTGATCTTTATTGTCCTTGGTAGAGTAGGAAATTATCTTCCATTCAAATCTATCTTGGAGGAATTCTATTTAGTTTATCATTTGTTGGAGCAACTTTAATGTACCTCGGTCTGTAAACCCTCATAACAGGGTTTGAGAGTCTAGATAACAATTAATGGATACTCCACCAAATTAGGTAGTGTATATTGGTGGAGTAGGTTATTATTGGATGTTTGAAAATGTGTGTGTTGAATAATTCAAGGGATGTCAAGAAACAAATGTATGGTTGTTGTTCTATCAGGAAATACAGATTTTTCTTCATGAAAAGGGATGGTTACAAGTTGGAATTTGTGGTTAAAAATGCATTCAAAGAGGTTGGGAGATAGTTCCTAAATCTTATTCAAACATAATAAAACATGATTAAGATAGTGGCAGGTTGGTGTGAGTTTTGAAATGTGCTTTCTCAATAAACCCTCTCTTATTTGTGCATTGTGAAGCCTAGATTAAGGGTTTTGTGGTTCAACGTTTATTTGAGCTTTTCAACCCCTAAAAGTTGACTATTCTTAAGTTTTGAGACTGGTTAAGGGACTGTTTGAAGTCACTTGGTATTTTGGTAGTATTTTAAGACTACTTCCTTTGATAAAATAGAATAACTGGGGTTCTTTGCCAGCGGACAATGTATTGATTCTCTTATGTTTTCTAAAACAAGTGATAATGATTTTGAAGTATGTTGAAATAGACTGAAATGGGTCCCTAAAGGCATGTTTGGCTTATGAAGATTCATTTTGGGTAGTTTGATATACCCGCTTTTGTCAAGTTGTTGTGCTACTAGGAGATTGGTGTTTGAATGCATGAAATTGAGATTTGAAAATAAACAGTGATATATGTGATTGGTTTTGTGTTAAAACTACTTGAACAATGATGTAAGAGATGTATCGAGGTTTGGGGAAAATATTAGATGGTAAACTTGATGATTTGATATTTTGAGCTATTTGAACCCAATGTGCAAAAGGTGTTTTGACAACAAGAATTAAAGTATTTGTTGGATCAATATTTTGTAAGTGTGTGTATTGGAATATTTCAATCAAAACATTATTTTTAAGATGTCTTGGAAGACTAGTGAATGGTTAGAAGAAGATTCAATGGTTTGTAGTATTATTTCCTTATGGTAACAAGTTGAAATGATGAGTAATTGGATGGATAGTGAAGAGTTGATTGGTTCAGTGATTTCTAATCAGGTTTTGGCTTTGTTCCTATTAGATTGATGATGGATAAGATGTACTAGAAACTGATAAGGATTTGGGATACTAGTTTGGTGTTTGGTGCCTTGTGATTTTCAAGTGAAATGGTGTGATTTTGATGAAAAGATAAAGGGATTTTGGGTGATTGTTTAATTTGATCTTCTCCATTTGAGTTTGGGTCAGCAGTACCCCTGATAGTTGATTGGTTTTGGTAGATGCTTTGCATCAACAATACAATGGTAATGTTAGCATGTAGATGAGGTAGGCCGTACAATATGGATGATGACGTGGTAGCCTCTGATGTGGACACATGGTGGGTTGATGTGGCAAATATGTTGACTGTCTAGTAATGTGGTCTAGTCATAGTTTTACACAAGTTTTTGGCAGTGTATCAAAAAAATGCCACGTGGCCCAATCACTGCTAAACTCTGGCAGTCGGTTTGTTATATTTGATAAAATTATATGGTTGGGGGTCGAACCCCCAACCCCTTATACTATTATACTTGCCTACCGTTGTGTGGACGGATATGCTCTAACTCATATAAGTCCCACGTTCTATTTGAAGACTAAGTATTGCTATTTTGGGGGCTGAGAGGTTCGAACCCCTGACCCCATCCCTATCAACTAGCGCTTCCACCATTACACCACATATGGTGACTGCGGGAATAAATGGAGCTTTTATCGATTTGTTTAAATCTTCTAAACCAATTTCAAAGGACTAAGGTAAGGGGCCTTGAATTAAGGAAGGCCAGTGAATATTAAGCCTAAAAATTATGCCAAGATTTAATTAAATCTTTTTAAGGGGGTCAGTAAAGAATGAAGAATAATATTGGCCGACTTGTTGAGATTTTTAAAGGGTTTAATATTAGTTTTGAAGCTGGTTCATTATGAACCATATATCAATGATTTTTAATTTCAAATTAGGAGATTTGGGAAATATTATTGTTGTAGCCCCTAAATAGCATATTTAAATGTATTTAAAGGGAGAATTTTTCTCTTGTAAGACAATTTCTCAGGAGAGAGAAGAAGGGAGTAATTGGGAATTAGCATAATTCTCTTAGAGAGGAAAAGATGAGGATTTTTCTCATGGAGGTCAATTTGTTGTTCTTCGAGATTGAAGAGAAACAAAGAGGCAAACTTAAGGTGTCTCAAGACCTGTGAATAGAACAAAGGTTTACGAGTGGATTATTTTTAATTCTCCATATACATTCTTATGATTGGGTTGCATATGAAAATTAGATATTCTTTGTAAAAACCTAGATTAGGAAGAGCATCAGATATGCTACAATCTTTCCATAAAGTGGCAAATAATTAATTTGCAACTTGAAGACTAAGCTGTGATGTAAAAAAAACTTATTGAGATTTGCATCGGTTAATGAATTGGCATTGCAACTGAGCAAGCCCGAAGATGTAACCTGAACATTGGGTGAACTCCGTTAACAAATTAGTTTTTGTCTCTTTCTTCTCACTCTTATTAATTTCTTCATGAGTTATTAATTAGTATTTCATTAAGTTGATAACTGATTAAATAAACCTAATTCTATAATTTCAACGATAAGAGACATAACCACACAATTTTTTTTGCGATTGGGAAAATTTATAATTTGGGTTATGTACAATTTAAGTTATTTGTAAACCTTTAATTATAGATCAATATTGTTGTCGGAAACATGAGCATGAGGGATAAGCAAAAAGGTATATTACTATGTGTTGCAATGTTTTCATTGATGTCAAATTGTATCTTGATATGAAGACTTTGGTGTAGATCATTTTGGTTGCTTCTAACATGTCTTGAAATGATTATGGTATACAATTTTTCATGATGGATTGATCCAGAGAAGTGAATTGTGTTGGAAATTGACTAACTTTCAATTATGTTAATTCAGTGTGAGAGAGCATTCATTTTTGGGTCTACACTAGTCCACAATTGAAGTTTTCACTCTATGCTTCTAATATTATTTTGTTGGCTGTTAGAAGTATCTAATTCCAAAATTTTATCATGTGTTGGCTTTTGGTTTGAGATATCTAAGTAACAAAAGTTCAGTCTAGTAGTTTATAGTTATTTTTTGTACACTGCATTTGAGTGGGAGAGTCTATACTTCTTCGTGGATAGGTTTTTGGCTTTGTGCATTTGAGGATGAGTTGATAGATGGAAACACTGTATGAATTCCAATTGGCATTGAGTTTTGAAGTCCACATGTCTAAATGTGGATACATAGTTGAAGAATTTTGGTATTAGGTCTTCTACGGTATCGACCTAATAAGTGTGAAGGTATGCGAAGTTTAAATAAGTGTTGCAGTCTTATTTTGGATCTATTATAGGTCCATGCCAACCTATTTCAAGTTGTTTTTTATATTTTGGCATGAGGTGTGTATGAAAAGGATTGAAACCGAAAAGTTATTTTTTGAATATAACATTTAATTATGCCAACCCAATTGATGTTATGCTAGAAATGAATATATATGTTAAATATTTTCATTCTTTTGAGTGTATGATATGTGTTATGAATGTACCACATGTGAATATCATTAGAACAACATGAATTTAAGTTGTGAATGTTGAGTAGAAGATTAAAGTGAAGCAAATGTAGAGGAAAGTAGAGTGTTAGATTAGAATTAGATGAAGTGTGTAAAGTCAGTTTATTGAGCTTCATTGGAACTGTATTGGATAGTGAGTCCACCTGTAGTGAGAATTTCTATAAATATACTATAATTGGTTATAATATATTGTGAGCTAATCCTCACCATGGTTTTTTCCCATTTTGGGTTTTCCACATAAAAATCCTAGTGTTCATGTGTTATGTGGTGTTGTTGATGTTTCATGCTTTCTTTCTTTATTGTAGTTGAATATGATTCGATGATTGGATGTTTAATGTTTGAATGGTTTAAGAGAATATTGATTCATCCCCCCTCTTAGTATTCTAGGTGTTCAACATAGGTTGACATGGTTAACCTATTGGAAAAAGAACTAGTGAAAAATATTGAGTTGCAAAAAATTGTGGAGCATTTGAAGTTGACTGTGCATATAACTAGGGTTTGAGAACTTTATCAATTGAAGCATTCACTAAAAAATTGGGTCAATTTCTAAAGGGTTTATAAGTGATTTCACTTAATCAAGTGACACCTTATCATCAGCCATGGAGTCAACAGCCTCTTTCAAATCCTCCATGGATAGAAATTTCTCGTAGAAAGTATGTTGAGCCTTCAAACAATTGTACGTGACAACCCAGAGGAACTCTTGGAGAGCACAATCTCGCTTAGGGGAGTCTTCCTAAGTAGTGAAAATTTTCTCATAATGGCCAATAATGCTTGAAGAATGTCCTATAGCTTAGAGAGCACTATTTTGCCTTCCTTGATTTTCTAATGCCTTATGCAAAGTGACGAGCATGAAGAGCCAAAAAGAACTCAAAATAAAAATACACCACTTTAAGCTAGTGTATTTTGGCCTTGATCTGGGCTCCTCTAGTCGCATTATTATCGACAATCTACTTTTGGTGCCAAATTTGGGCCATGTAGGATTGTAAATTGAAAGAGAAAGGGTTGGCTGAGAGATCCTCCATGACACGAAAAATATATGAGGTGGTCACCTCATAGGACCGTTGGTGGAAGATGGCAAGCTACCAACCATAGATACAAAGAAAGTGTAGGAAGTGCAACGAATGACACAAATCCACCAATCAATCCACCTAGAGAGTTGAGTAGGACAAAATTCCAAATTCCAAATTTTATGGATGTGGGCCAATGTGGGATGATGACTCAGCAAAGAAGTGTTTAATAAATTGAGTCTTGGAAGGTCGTTCCGGACTCACTTGCTAATTAATAGAAAATTTGATGGGAAAGTGGTCTGAAAAGGTGACCTCAGGAAGAGGCATCATAGGAAGATCTTAATAGGAGGAAAATGAGAAAAAATATTATACGATAATCATGGAACAATCAAGTTGTTTAAGGAATCTTCCATTTCTTGCCAAAAATTTCTTCCAAGTACTCCAAACAACTTGAGGATGGTGGCAGAATGGGTTAGGATCAAAAAGAACTAATTTATTGTGCATGTAAAACTAAGCCTCATGCTCACCAGTTGTCCATAAAAAAGGAACTGCCCCATCTTTATCGGTGGCCACCTCAGCCATATTAAAATCTTTGCATAGAACCTAAGTGGCTGGGGGCATTGAATCTGCAATCCACCACTAGAGGGAAGATCTCTGAACAACATCATTGGGATCATAAAAATTAATTATCCCAAAATAATGATTGTCAATTGACATGAGGATCTAGACAAGACGATGCATCATATCAAACCCATGGTCAATCACACAAGAATTCCATTGTGGTGCAAGAAGGGTGACAACCCCTCCATGACTAAATTCATGATTGGAAGCAAAAACTAGGCCATCTATCTAAATCACTCAACATGCCACAAAGAGAATGAAAGAAGCAATATTAATTTCTTGAAGACACAAAACATCAATACTAGGATAATGTTGTCGAGTATCCCACACAAAATACTTCTTGGCGAGGTTCGTGAGACCTCACAAATTCCATGAAAGAAATTTCATGTTAAAAATTCTTTCATATCATCCTCATCCTCTGAGGAGAAATGATTCTACAAGAACTCTAAAGCCTTTTGAAAACCAGACAAACCATTTCTTTTATTTTCTAGAATATATTTTTCAACCTCCATGTGCCTAGATGGGATATGAGAGTGATGCAATTTTTTTAGCTGAGAAGAGAGAACTGAGGCCAATTGAGGCATTCACACAATGCTTGTCTAGGTTGGAGCCATAGAGTCAGCAGAGGTGGCATCAATTTTCCCCTTTGAAGAAGGATTTGAAATCATATTGTGTGATTGCATTGCAACAAATGGGCTTGCTTGGTTCACTACTAGACGGTTCAACCTTCTCTTTGCAAGCTACTATGGTCCATTTCTCTTTTGGTTTCGATGTCTCAAAAATCCATAGAGGGTTTGGAGACTTTGGAGGGGTCTTGGCCCTCAACACTGCCAACAAATAATCCTTTATTTTATGCTCTAAGTATTGACATTAGAAGCACGTATTTGGTAAATATAGATAGAGCACACACTGAGTGTGACGAATGCCAACAATCTGAATTTCAATCATGTCTTTGATATCATGAGATAAATCCAATTCAACACAGACCCATTGCTGGGGTCAAGCATGATAAAGCAGGTCAGCCTTGACATAAATGACCTTCCCAAGAGATGTAGCAATAACTGGGAGAAAATGCCAACAATACAAAGGAAGACCCGAGAATTCAAGCCAAATAGGAACACAAAGTTTCTTATTATCTAAGATAGAGAAGTCTCGATACCAAGGTTAAAAAATCAATAGAGATGACCAAAGATAGCATGGCCCATGCTGGAAAATAGCGTGAACATGGCTGACCTCTACAAAATGAAAAAAGAAAAATCCCTTTGGTGATATTTTGGACCCTATCAAGACGAATCCCATGAGGGGGCCATGACTTAGCAACCTAGTCTCATAGCATACTTTCAATGGGAACCTCCCAAAAAAGCAACCTATAAGAGTATGTTGTTCTAACCATTGACATGTAAAATCAAATTTTGAGGTGGATAAAACCACATCCATGGGTGTCTCAGAAGGCATACCTCATAGATTATTTTCAGCATGAATTTTTGGGGTCATTTGTTAAGAGGAGCCATTGTTCACAAACTCTACACTATCAACACTAACAAAAAATGTTGGGTTGAATCTAGCCGCAACCATTTTAAATTAAAGCTCCTGCAATGAATGTGGTATGAAGCAAGACCAAATAGAAAAAGAAATCCCAAAGTACACAAAAAAACTCAAAACCCTACCCCATTATTGAACACACCAAAATGCTAAGAGGGGGTTGGTTCATCAATAAATGTTAAAACTTAAACAATTCCATTTATAGATTAAACATCAAATCACATTAACTGAAAGAAGAGTAGAAATAGAATCATGCACCACACAAGGACACCGAGATTTTTTATGTGGAAAAACCAATGATAGAAAAACCACAGTGAGAGTTAACTCAGAATATATGAATCTCACTGCTTACAAAAATTACAATATTGTTTAAGGCTTACTACCTAAAGACTTGTAGGCTAAGGTACATAACTTTAGGGCAAGATACAAGGGCTTGTTGAAGAGGCTCACTACCTAATAGCAAGATACATGAAAAATACAAAGAGAACATGAACATGAGCTGCTATAAAAGAAACATCTAACATATGATAATGTTGCAGTCCCTTTTCGCACAATTACTCCATCATACCGACTTCACACACTTCATATTCAACATACTACACAATATCTCATCAATCAATTTACAACTAATTTTGTTCTATAGATACCCTCCACAACAACTCAAAACACCAATTAGGTCAGATTCAATATCTCTAAAATGAAACGAGTGATACTAAATAGGTCGGCTTCACACATATGCATTTATGAAGAGAAAATGAGTTATGAATCAACACACGACATAAAAAGCCACAAATACATCACAACACATCCTCCAAAGAAAAATTAACTAATTGGAATCAACAGTAGATGGAGGAAACAAGATTTCTAGCTTAATCAACATCAACACTACCAAAGCTACCAACTATTCATCTTTACATCATAGAGTAGAAACCAAAAACATTATGTAAACCAAGATGTGAAAAATGTAGTCTATGCATAATATCTCTTTAACCTTCTTTTGAAGTATCTCATCATTAAGTGCTGGTGCAAGAAGATAAGCATATATTCTGTGGAACAATTAAGCATTTGAAACCAACTATACTACTTTGTCCTTTGAAAAATACACTTGTAGACCAACAAATCACATGATATGACAATATAGTATGCATTGAACATAACTGAACATGTCCACAAAACCACAAGGCTATAACTTCACTTTTAGAGGAATTTGAAGCATTTCAACATGCCTTCATCAACACTTTACTTAGCCAGAGCACAAAATGGAACACTTTCACTTATAAATTTCACTATCGAAGGTGTAATGACTGAAAAAAATGGATATGACATCTCATATCTCGACCAACTTATCATTTGAGCCACAAGACAAAATCTTTCTCTGTGGAAGGATGAAGACCAAAACACCATGACATTGTCTTAGAGTTTACTCTATGATTGCCTTAGCAAAACTTTTGAAGCTTATCTCCATGTGTGGTACACCAAAATATAATGGTATCAATGTAAACATGTTGTAAACATACTAGAAAATGTGTACCTACCTTCACATCATACTTAGACACCAAGCTGATCACCATTCTTTCATATATTGCATTGCTCACTTGTACCAACAAATATCTCTACACATAAACTATCTTCAGAGTATATACAATATTTAGCACACACATTTGAAATCAATGACAACACATATTGAGTTGACGTCAATGACAACACCTATTGACAACAATCTCCCCCTTTGTCATTAATGAAAACACATAGATATTTACAAGAATTTTCTCCCCCTTTGACATCAAGGGAAAAGGGATAATATCTCCTACTTATAACAACCCTACAACTGTATGAACTCTCCCTTTCTATATGATTTCTACAAACAACACTCCCCATGAGATGGGGGTGCCCCAAAAATGATGTTATGTACATAGTATCTTAACAAAAAATGACACGACAAGCCTTTGCAAGTTTATACAAAGCCAAAAAATGTTTTATCTACAATACTCTCACAACTCACTTAGAAGGTAGAATTCCTTTCTAGATTACCTTGGTTTGGGAAAGAGTAAATACCCGGTTTTCCTTTGTTGAGGTAAGAATCTGATTTTGACATTCAAATTGTATGCATAAGTCCCCAACCTCATCTACACTTCTTGGAGCCTTCATTTTCTGATCAATCTTTTCTGTTTCAACAAGTAACCTAAATAATGAAGCAAGTCTCAAGTTGACTACTTCCCTTAATGACTAAAATGTTTCTTTAAAAGCTCTCTTTGGTCTAGAAGAAATGATAATTGCACATGAATATTTTCTATTTGAGCTCTTGTTCATCCATCCTTATCCTTTGATTGGTCATATATCCTAGCCATTTGTCTAATTTGTGACTCAATGGAGTCGATATAGTCTTTTATGTTCTTGGTGGAATTTTTCCATTTCAAGAAAAACTATTATAGAGTTGTAACTTCATCATTACATTCCTTAAACATTTTCATATTCTCTTATAGTTTGTTGTGTGCATTGGCACACTAGTCAGATGCATCAACCATTATTTTATCATTTATCTTCCTCAAGGAATCTTGTTCTACCTTTTCTCCATGTGAGAGGAATGATATTTGAAAGAATCCATTAAAAGTTTCAACTTTTATTTTAGAAGCAAGAAAGAATCAATATTTACCTCTAGTAAACCCTCCTAAATAATCTTTATTGTATCATCAATTAATCTAGTTTTCTTCATATGTTCCTACATAATCTCCTTCCTTGCAGAAGCATGCAGAATATCACCAAGCTATAGCTTATGAAGGGGAGAAATGTTTTGTGAGTCAAATTTTCCCTCATGAGTAGGAATTTTCTAAAATTGGGGTCTCACCATAGGTTGAAACTGCATCTGTAGCCCTAGAAGGTCCTTGAAAGAATCTGAAGATGAATCTTGACCTCTATCCATAGAAGTATACTGCTTCTCAACTATCTTCTTCTTTGTAGTCTGAACATTCTCAGGACCATCCTCTTTCTTTTTCTCATCATTTCCTAAATTCTCCAGAGGAAGAATATTATGTTCTTTACCAGAATTAATATTCCCTAGAGTAGGGACACTCACTTCACCAATATTCTATGGAGGAGTAGTCTCCTCTTCTTTCTCTATTTCTTTTTCTATCTCCATCCAAGAGACTTCATTTTTATCATGTATACGATGGATATCTTCTCCATCTTTCTATCCAGAGGGTCCTTGTATTTCTTTTTGACCACATACATCTTGCTCATTTGTTTTCTCTTGAGGGGCCTCATTATCAATTTCATATTTATTAGAAGCTCCAATGAATCAACATTTGCTTCACTTCATATTTAATTAATTATTTTATTATTAATGTATTCAATTTCACTTTGAATCTTTTTTTTAATATCCTCATCCAAGCTCATTACGAGATCTATTTTGCTTTTGGTGTGGAGCTCCTTGGCGTGTCTCCAAATAATATTTTTATTTTCTTCCAGGGAGATAGAGATCTCAGAATTTTCAATTGCTTGTTGTTTTAGTCCTTCATCATCCTTGATTGATTCTTCTCTTCTCTACCTCAAAGCCTTAACAAGGTTGTCTAGAGCTTTATCAATAATATCAGTGAAGGGAATGTTCTACATGAGCATATATTCAATGACAACCTTTTCAATTATCTTCTTGTCTTCTAAAGGGACATCTATATGTAGATCCATTGTACTATACAATAGTCTATACTCGACAATTCCATTTAATATGGCACCGAAATCAAGGGGTTCATGTGTAACTGAAAGGGTTTACTCAGCTTCCTCTTTTGCAATCTTCTTTCCTTTCTTCTTTTGCAAGGAGATATCTTTAGTTTCAATTTCTTCCTCCTCTTCTGGTTCTTCCTCATCAAGATTCTTTGTCTTTTCCTTTTTATTTTTCCTTGGTTGCACAAAACTTGTTGTTTTCTTCTATAATGGAGTAACAAATTCAAATTTTATTCTTCCACAAGATGACCGAGTTAATCTAGAGGGCTATGGAGTAGATGCAATAATAGAAGTGGATCTACCAGATCTTCTTGATCCTTGACTAGCTTCCAAAGGAACAAAATTGGCTTTGGAAACCTCTACAAGAACATCCGATGTAGTCTTTGAAGAAGTACCCAATACCTTGTGAAGCTCATCTTTATCTTTTATCTTTGATTATCATGAAGAACCCATCTCCTTAAGAACCCTTTCTACTTTCTTTTCATTGGCTTCATCTCTCCGCTTCTGGTAAATTTCATCAATGATTTCTCTATATAAGCCAAATATTTTTGCTTTGGGATCCTTAGGTTTTGACAATAGAATATCTATATAACCTTGTACAAAATCATGTTCAACCCCACAAGGTAACTCAAGAATCCATGAGGTTTTTGGCTCCATTGCTTCCATGAAAAAATGATCCTTGTTTACCATAAAAGTTACCCCATTCTCATACTTTCAAACCAAGTTTGATGATATCCTATATCTACTATGCATTTTAGTTTGAAAATTCTTGAAATATCCCCAATAGAAAGTAGTATATGCTTTCTTATTATGAAAAATGTTCATATGTTGTTTGATTTTTGCTGCTACTATAGTGAACTTATCCCAAATCTTACCCTTGAAACTAGGTAACTCATTCAAAAAGAAGAATGCGAGACAAATGATTAACAAACCAAACCTAAAATTGTAACTAGTTTCTTTTGTTCTCTTTAGGTTTTCCATCAACTTCTCTCTTGATATCTCACACAATTCAAAGCTAGCTCCTTCATTCAACATTTGATATGTTGTGTGAATTTTAGTGCTGGTGGTAGACCCTTCTTTATTTGTAAATTAAATTTTGTATGCAATACCCATTGATGCATACCAGACACCAAGGTCTGTGACATCCTTCATAGTTAGAGTTCTCTTATCTCATCAAATTTAGCACTGGTGACCTCCATAATTGTTTCATTCTTTATAGACTTCAACACAGGGACTGGTCTAGAGGCACAAAGACCAGTAACTGCCCTAATAGGTTCCTTTGTGATCATGTAGGGTTTTTCTAGCCAAATGAAATTTTCATGAATGCAACTTAAAATGATTCTTACCCATTCTTTGCATTCGTAGAAGTATAGAAAATCCTTCTAGATGTCCAAACCCTTTGCTACCATATTTGCATACTTTGGCTTGTATACTCCATTCTCATTCAATAGCTCATGTTGGACCACTTTAAAGGATGAAGTATGATAAATCTCATTCAACTGGGAATGGATGTAAACCCTTATATCTTCATAGTACACAACATCTGCTAGAACTTTTGAGAATGCACCATCTTTTTCCACTTCCATTGCCTTGAAATGAAACTTCTTGTATTTGGGCATAGGTTTCTCAACAACATCAATTACCTAAGGTGTCGCCATTGGAATTCTTTAGAAATCTTCAAACACCGCTGCTAGGGTTTCACACAAATAGCTTGAAAATATAAGCATTATTCTTCTTTGCTCTCAAACATAAATGCTATTGATTGCAAATGAGATCAAATGATCCAAAAACACATAAAAAGGCCTTTCAAAAGCCTTAACTTTCTGCCATAAATGCATTTGTACTTTGTTATGTAAACCCTCTACCAAACTTCTCTGTGTCATCATAGGGATAAAATGAAGCTCAACACACCTCCACAAAACATTCTCTTGCTCTAAAACCATCATCAATAGATTCAATATTGTTTAGAAAATATGCATGCTAGAGGAATTGATCCAATTGTTCTTCTATGCTGAAATATTCAACATCTTGTCCTTTTTAGAGGGCTAAAGGGTTTGCAAATCATAGCTCCCCTGAGATAATGCTCTATCTCAGTTTGTCTTCTAGATCTTGTGCAGAATGTGAAAATAAGCTAAGGTAACAAAATAACTTCCTACACTAATCTTGAGAGGAGGATAATGCAAAAAATTTACAAATCTTTAACAATTACAAGAACTTAATGTAGAGGAGGGGACAGACTGCTCAAGACCCCAGGTCACGGGAGGATCTAGAACAATAGGCTGCCCTAATCTACCTCAAGCTAATCTACATCTTCTAAACCTAGTCATTGTGAGTATGTGAACATTGTCTCATCTACTCCTATTCCTCCTATGAGTCATATGGATAGGATTCCTACCATAACTTTCACACCACATCACTTCCCCCTTAATAGGGAGCTTTCTCCTCTTTACATCCCTACTCAAGTCAATGGTAATATCGTAACTAGTGTCATGTTTGACCCTGCCATTATGGTTAATGTTAGCATGGATGAGAGACTCTTTATTAAAAATATGCATAAGGAGAAATATGATGAATTAAAGGCTATGATCCGTACTCATGATGTCCTTTCTGTAGTGAGACTAGGCATTCCATGGCTAATTTCCATGAATGTGGTTGCATCGGTAGTCCAAAAGTGTTTGAAGTTCCCTCATGATGGTACAATGCACATTATTCATGAAACTGGGTACAAACCACTTGAATCACATGGGGGCTTTTCATTAGATCATTTTTTTCCTACTCCTAGTGGACCTTTATCATCCCATGGAGACTTGTTCTATAGGCCTTATTTTAGGTACAAGATTGGAGTTTTAGCCCCTAATGTTGTCCTTCCTCCTTCATCTCATGCTATTTCCATGAAGGATTCTATGCATGTGTAGTAATGTGCTTTGTCTTCTGTACCTTCATCCTCAAGGGCTACAAACAAGCATGCTCCTACGAATAGACCTTCTTCCACTAAGGTTTCACAATTTTTAGTGGTATCCTCTATTCCTCCTATTGTTCCTAGTACAGGAAAATCAAGGGCATCCACATTGATGAAATATAATCCTTGAGTTTTCCAACTCTCTATTTTTCCTACAATCCCTTACCCTACCTTGTATGGAAAGGGGAAGCATGCAACTAGAGCTAGTTCTTCTTGTGTTTCTCATGTGTCTTGGCCCCTAAGGACTCCTTTTGTTCCTCCACCTACTTCCAAAGTAAAGAAAGGAAAGGAGCTTGTTGTCAAGACTCAGGTCATTTTTTCTAAGGAAATTCATGTTCCCCTTAAGGAGCTTATTCTTTCATCGGTAATGCCCATGAAGATTACTCCTATGGTAATGCCCATGAAGACTACTCCTCTGGTGGAGCAGGAGACCCCAAATATTCACAAGATTTTTTTCCTTGTATTCATAACCATCAAAACCAACTTGCACATGAGCATAAGTTTCACTGATGGGAATTGAATTTGGAATATGATGACTTGTAGAAGGTAGAGGGTCAACTTTCTACCTCTATTTTTTCTTCTATCTCTGATTCTATTAGTTCTATTTTTGTTCCTATTTCTATTTTTATTGATTTAGTTTTTCTTTTGGCTTCCTCAATGGATCTTGATGAACCTCACCTTAATTGGGTACAAGTGTTCATCACTCCCTCTTCAGAGCCTCCCTTGATCAATTCTCTATCTGATCTTCCTCCTTTTTATGAACCCATAGATATGCTTCATACTGAGGTCATATCTATTGTAGTTCCCTCTACTTCTTCCCTTTCTTCCATTTTTGACTTGAGGATTCTGCATCCTTCTCTTAAGCATAAATTATAGCATGTCCTCACTCCAAAGGATGGTAATAAAAATTATTCTTTGTCTTCTTCACCTAGTTCTAGTTTGATTTATTCTATTCTTGTGGCAAAGAAAAGTCCTCTAGATTTTTTCATTATCGCTCTCCCAGAGGTTGGAAATGATTCCCTAGTTTCCAAACCTCCTTTTGTTTAGTCACTGCACTCCACTCTAGAGAAGTGCATGTTTGACTCATTGGAGGATATTTTTAATCTATCATTTATCTTTGCTAGATCGATGACATTATCCTTGCAAGAGATCCTAGATAAGGATGTTCAGGCGGTCTCCTTGGCTCTTGGTGCAAGTGAGTTGCTCGGAACTGCTCTTTTCATCCTCCCTCTACAAGCTTGTCCCCCTCCCTTACGATGATCTAGATTGGGAGTAGGATGACTTGTTAGAGATGCTCAACTAGAGCGATCCCTCTTCTTATCTTTAGATTAGATTTGTTTTTTTAATTTGTGTTCCCACATACTTGTTTTCTTATGTTTGTTCTCTCCCCTAGAGGACCCTTGATACCCTTGTAGGTACTTGGATACAGGAGATACAAAATCTATTATAACTTCTCGTATATGTTTCATTACTCTTCTATTTGTCATAACTTAACTTACATTTCACATCTAGGATGATCCAAAGCATCAGGGCATTTATACCTCTTCCATGTTGACCCAAATTTTTATTTGTCTTCATGTGCTCTTCTTCTCGTTCCAATCTACTTGGGGAGTGATGAAAGTTCATATAATTTACATTATATATACATTTATGATCAGTTTTGACCCCGAATACTTGGATCCCCTTGTGCCTTGAATATTTGTATCTTTTCCTTTTCTTGATGTTGTGGATTCTATGTGTTATCCCTTGCACGATAAAATTGCATGGATACATTTCGCTATGTATGTTATGACACATCTCTCTCTATCTTTATTCTCCTTTTAATGACTTGTGCTCCTCTATTTAGAACATATCATTCTAAGGGGGGGATATCATATCAGGTTATTCTTATTTTTTTGAAATAAGTCTTAAAAATATTTATGTCTTATGATCTTGTCATCTAGCTTGGGGGCAACCTGACTAGACTTGTTTTTTAACTTGATCTCATCATCTAGATTGGGGGAAATCTAAGTAGACTTGTCTTTTTGGTGTCTGTCCTACAGCATAGTTTGTAATAGCCATAGGCATATTAGCTTGTTGTATAGTCTCTAGCATAAAACATCTTGCTAGCCATACTTATCAACACCATCTTTATATCTAATCAAATTTATCATGTCTATTTTTTTCTTTTTCAGCTAATTTGTTTGTTTGCAGCTAACATGTTTGTGGTGAATTTGTAGTTAGCTTCACAAGATAGAAGAATCATGTCCTCTTTGTGTCCTAGCTTAGCTCTATAATTGCATATATAGGATTGAAGACCTATGTCCTCTTCATCCTACGTATATTCTCTTCAACCTCTTTCTTTCTCTACTTTAGCTCACAACTACTAAATGCATATGCTCACTAAAGTGGGGGAAAATGTAATATCATAAATTGCATCCTATGTAATTTCACATTCCAGAGGCCTCCCCTTTAGATAAATTAAAGTTAATAATGTAATTTTCTTTTGATCCAACTTGAAATTAATGCTTAACTCATCTATTTCCTATCATTAAGGCAGATTTATGTCATAGATGGACATATGTTGCATAGACATCTGTGTGTCACGCGAATGAGTTAAATAGATTCCCCATTGTAGTAGTCATTGAGATGTTATCTTTCCTACCTACCAATAAACGTAATGCCTATGCTAGCTCGCAGTCGTGCTAGGATGACCTTTCCATGCTCATACCTTCCTAAAACACTTCATTTTGGTGAGAAACATATCAATCTCTTGATCTATTACTCTTCTCTAAGCTCTCTATCATTTTTTATATTCTCTTGCTCTTTCTTGCTCTCTCATTCTCACAATGAAGCTATGCAGAAGTTCTCTGTCTCAAGTTTGTCATGTCCATCAACACAAGAGGAGAATTGCAGGTTATTGGTAATAGTCTCTTGTTAAATTTTATTTTAAATAGTCTCGTCTATATGATATTTTCCTTTATTCATTTGGTCATGTTCATGATCGGGGTTATCCTCCTTGTGGGGCTTTTTTCTATCACACATCTATTATATTCAAGATAGGGGTTCTCCTCCTTTGCGAGGTTTGTTTCTATCACACATATTTTTTTTATACATTATATCTATCTCAATCCTACTTGGCTATTCATGAAGGTGGAAACATCGAAACGAGAGTTTTATTGAGACAAACCCCTAAACAACCCCAACATTTTTTCTCAGTCTTATGTGTGCAGGTATTGTCCAGAGACATCTCTCTAATGGAGGCTTCATCTCTTGGTCCATTGTGAGTATTTTCTTCCTCTTCTCTCTTTTTATTAATCACATTTCATTTAGTTTAAAGTACTTCAATTTCGATTATTCATTGTTATTTTCCTACACTTTAAGAGTTTTAGTTATCAAAATTGTTAGCAGTCGCTTAGTCATTTTTTGAGATATTCTTGGTTTTTGGTTCATATGAGATGCCAACATACTAGAAAAGATGTTGAATTCCTATAAGTTGGGTAAGCTAGAAGACAAGATTAGCATCAATCTAGAAATATTGACAGAACTGGATAAACAAACCAACCGATCAGGAAAGATTGGTGGGAACTAATAACAAATAGAAAAGCTAAGAAAATGCAACCTGGGAGGATTATCATGAGATCCTTCAGAAGTTTCCATATTTTCTTCCAAAAAATTAAAATTCTATATGTAATTATGTTTAAAGACTTGGATTTAAAAATAAATAATCATCGAGGACGATGATTCGTAAGGAGAGGAGTATGTTACATCCCCCATGATTTGACATGTTTATGATAATGGAACCATGGATGTTAAGTTAGTTGCAAATAACTACTTTTCATGTGAATGTGAAAATTGTGGATTAAACAATTGTTTTATTTGTTGCATCTATAAATGTGAATGTTTTACTTTAATTTGTAAAATATAAATGATGATGATGATATTATATTTAAAACGTGAATATACACATCGAGAATGGTCTAACCCTAGTTTTAATTTCTCAAGTGGTTGCAGGATCAAAAACACTTGACGAGAAGGGGACTATCATCAGGGAGAGGACGTATTTTGGCAAGGATCAAATTTTCATCAAACTCTGAGTCGATGTATGATAAATTTGCAAGGTTATAACCTTAGCCATAGGTAAATTTATATAATTAATGATCAATATGGTCAAATTAAAATACATATAAATACCAACAATTACCTTTTGAGGGAATTTCTAAAGATTACTAAATATAAAAATAATAATAAAAGATAATTACATATTAAAATCAAAATACTTGATATTCTCAACAAAGAGCATGAGTGGGAGAGTGGGCGACAGTTTTGGAAGGTAGAGCATCCGGCCTAATTCCATCGTGCTCTAGATGAAACTCATGGAAGCCAAGAAGTTTTGGAGGCTTTTGAATGGGAGTTATCAGAGGCAACCAGAGGGGGATGAAGGAGGTCTCTCTATTGAAGAAAGACATTCAATCTCTCATCGTATTTTGCTTAACCTCTTACCACATGAACTCTATTCTGCGCCATTCATAACTCTTCATTGCAAATTTTTGCTCCTTCACCGTATTCAAAAACATTCTTCGTCTTTCATTGTTGAGTGGATCATCATATCAGTGTTTTATCTCCAATTGAGCCAAAATGAATCTATATTTCATCCTTGCCTCTGTATCTCCATGTCACTTTAAAATTGAGAAAATATCACACCGTATTTTGCTATCGTTCATATTCTGCACTTTTATTTGAAACCATGAATCTCAGTAGATATCTTAGCAGATGGCGTTCAAGTTGAAAGATTTGGGTTGTACGAATTTGGTGTTGTCTCTTCATCTGAATCTTGGCTTTGGAAAAGCATCAAAATTCCTGAGGAGTCCTCTCTCCTATCTTTGAAGGAAGAGTCTACCCATCTGGATATTGGTTCGAGTTCCTTGAAGGAGTTTCAAGATCTTCATTCTTCGAGCTTGAATTAATTTTTTTCCAGGCATGTAGTAGAATTGTTAAATGTGTTTCGAGTCTTTTATTGAATGCTCTTGATTTATTGAAATTTCCTTGTGGGATATTATTAAACAATGCAACACTATTTGTGAGGTGATAGATACTGAAGTCAAATTTTGATATCTATGATATCACAATCTTTGACCTCTGTATTGTAAACATGTGGAGACACAACTTGCAATTATTTTCTCTCTTGCAGTCAATGTTGATCTTGAAAGATTGTTTCAAACACTATACAATTTCTCTGTTAACTCTAGGGTCTAAATCGAGTACCTTGTTCCTCTGTTAGTTAATCTTGCAATAATTTTTGGTATAATCTATCTCCAAACCAAGGTTGAGAGAGACGAGTATTATAAGCTCAGACTCTCTTGGTCAAATAACTCATTTATTTTAAACTTGGGGTTAAGATTTAATCCTAAAATAAGAAAATAATTGGTAAACAACTTTTGAAACAAATCTTTAGTTCTAGTTCAGTGCAACTATTTAATGAATACATAAAGAACTCAACCTATCCGACTAAACTAAATTTTCTTCTCTATAAATAAAAGCTGGATAAGTACATTTTCTTACTCTTCAGAGTTCTTATGGGATGGATGTATCTATATATATATATATATATATATATATGTGAGATCTGGAAGTCCTCTCGGCCAAATCAATTTCATCCTTATGTTTACACTTTATGGTTAAGATGTAACCCTGAATCTAAAAGGATACTTCACCTGATCAACTTGATCTATCATTGGCCTTTAGCTTTTCCATGCTCATCGAACCTTTAAGAGATATAAAAGTGGTCTTTAAAACTTCACATCATTTTAATCTCTTCTTATACACATAAATCTTGTGGTTATGACACAACCTGGAACTAAGAGGGAATGACCAATAAACCAATCATCATAACCTTACTTGAGACCAAAATTTGAAGTTGAATGATAAGATTCGAAAGATCACTTAATTGAAAATGTCACTTAGTATGTATGTGCTCAAAGAAGACAACCTTTGTCTAGAGAAGGCAATTAGTCTTAAAGGAAGTGATAGAATTAGAGCCAAGTCTCACTCTATATATATAAATAGATGCCTAATGGTATCAACATAAGCTTGAAATAAAGAGTAAAGATTTGAACCAAATTTTTGAAATGAAAATCTTAAGCAGCATTATAATGCCAAGTAAGACCAAGAGTGTTGACGACATAGGAGTGCCAGAGATATTAGAATAGAAGTGCTAGAGATATCAACACATGAGTGCCAGTAATATTAAAATCCTTGGCCAAGCTATGATGCCAGTTAGGCAATTGTCAGCTATCATGATCCAGATATACTTCTAGTCAGAATGATCCTTTTGGTTAGGAGGTACCTATAGAGGAGGGATCAACCATCGGTATAGGTTCATGACACCAGGCTTAGAGACATGACGATAATTGATCCTTGTTGATTGCCTTATGAAGGGACGAGTTTCTTCAGTTGAAGAAACACGGCAGACTAGTAGGTCTTCTAATGGGTGGTAAAGCCCTTGATGATAATTCTATTTCCCTCATTGATAAAGATGCCCAAGTATATCAACATGAAGATGATGTCAAATGTAATCCTTTCTCACTCATAAGTCTAGGTACATGTAGTTGTCAATTAAAGTTTACTTTCAATTAAGCAATGAATGTTATTCTTTTATGTTAAATGTTCATTGTAAGAATCTATAGTTGTACAATTAGATAGTTAAATGCTTCATTAAGTTGAGATGGAAAATTTTGGAAATTAGTTATTGAATATTAAATTACTATTTTGTTTAAAAGGAACCCTAGTTTGACAGTTATTTAGTTATTGATCTTCTATGAAACAGTTGGTGAAAACCGTTAGTTGTTTCAATTCAGCTAAAACTGAAAACTTAGAAGTTACTTGAAAATTTAAATTGAATCAATTGAAATTTATTTGGAAACCCTAGAATGATAAAAAGTTAGTTGTTCTTCAGCTGAAACTGGTAGCTGGTTACATTATTAAGCTATAGATCAAGTAGAGTGTTACATATGGTATCAGAGCTACTAGGTTTGACACTGAACCTTGGGGCTTATCATGCAAATTTTGAAATCAAAAACCTACTATTGGTGTTTTTCCAGGATTTGGATATGAAAAGCAACCCCTGGATATAGGTTCATACCTTTTTCTAAATTCAGTGATAAGAAGGAACGATCACCGACAACGATAATGATACATAATCAGTTCGTAATAAAAACCTATCACAGGAAGTGATAGATACTCTTTTGTAACAAATTTTGTAATTAAACCTATCACAGGGAGTGATAGTTATTTATAATCATTTTTCAATTAACTCTATCATAGGGAGTGATAGTTATTGATTTTGTAATTGAATCTATCGCAGGGAGTGATAATTATTGATTTTGCAATTGAACCTATCACAGGGAGTGAGTCATTTATAATCATTTGTAATTTAATCTATCACAAGAAGTGATAGTTATTTTGTAATCATTAATGAATGGAATCTATAATTAATTTGATGGCATATCATGTTTTTGATTAAGGAACAAACAGGTTTTAGAGGGGTCCTGAAACCCTTAACAATCAGAAAGCGAAGGATATAACATTAACCGAGCACAAACAAAAACAAGAAGCTTCCCACTAAGAAGAAAACACTAGAAACTAGGGCAGCACAGCCAAAAAACTGACAAAAAACTGCAAAACAACCAACCCCTAGGCCAAGTTCCTGAGGATCTCTGCCACTTCTTGCTCCAAACTGTTCATAGTAAGTGTAGACTTCTTGATCTCCTGGATGTTTACTAAAGCTTGGTCTACCTTCCTTTTCAAATTTTCTCTAGTCCTGTTACTCGGCCCCCCACTATTCGACTTCCCTTCCTCTTTGTCCAAATCAAGAAACACAACAGTTTTTATGGGATTTTTCCAGGTTCTCCACCATGGTATTCATGGTTTGTGCAATGGTTTTTAAATGGTATAGTTCATAGTCAACACTTTGTGGAGAGAGTTTTTGATGTTCCTTAGCTACTCCTCCATATCCGCCTGCTTGCCATCATGATTTCTTTTAAAATCCTGTAATTCATCCACCATTTTCTTGAGGCACTCAACCATATACTTCTTCTCTTCCTCAGTCCATAAATTAGTAGCCCGACCACTACCACTACCTTTGTTATTGTCATCATCAACTTTCTCCATTTTATTGTTCATGGCTCTCTGGTTCAGCTTAATCTCTTTAATTTCAAAGAACACCCATCTCATTAACCTAAAATTATCCACTGCCCCATTGCAAGCTATAGCAAGAACATCAGTGGGAAATTCCCATTCCTCCTTAAAATAATGATCCCCTGCCTTGAGGTCCATAGGGAAACAGGGTCTCTCTTCTCTATCGGTCGCAGGATGGCTGGAATACTCAGACAACAAAACCTGCTATGAATCCTCATCATTCACATCATAGGAGGGGTCCTCTGACACCTTTCTCTTACCCTTCTTCTGAGGAGAATCCCTAGATTTTCCTTTATCCTTGTCAACAACCCTATCCTTAAGCGACAGTGTCT
This sequence comes from Sequoia sempervirens, assembly GCA_007258455.2. Lineage (NCBI taxonomy): Eukaryota > Viridiplantae > Streptophyta > Pinopsida > Cupressales > Cupressaceae > Sequoia > Sequoia sempervirens. Next base: position 50,254,494 of record VDFB02271358.1, read on the forward strand.
GATATGGCAGAGCTGACATTGCTTTAAAATGATCATAAATAAGAACAAGCAATCCTTCATGAAGAATAGAGTACCTGGTAGGGTTCTTCCTATGGCTTTTCAAACTAGTATTTAGAGAAGACACAAGATAAAAAGGAAAAGAAATCCTGACCTGGTGCCTGGAATGATTAAGAAGGACAAAATGATACCCAAAGACTTTGGTATAATGACCATCCAAAGTGACGTACTCCATCAGCACATTCAAAACCCTCCTCCAATGCGAGACAATTCTGTCCAAGTCATAGTAGCTTTTGGAAGTCCTTCGTAACTCCTCCCTCTCACCGTCCAACTTAGGAAATTTGTTGACCGCTTCATCATATTACTTCCTATCCTTATAGAATTTGATAGCCTCCATTGAGAGGCACGTAACCTTAGCAATTAACTGTTTGTTGATGATCACTTGTCTACCAATTAAGTTAATCTCACCATCCTTCCAATCTTTCGCAAAAACCCTAGTCACCTCTGGGTCCTAGCCATGGAGTTTCTCAACGAAGAAAGTAATGCTACCATTCTCCAACTTCTTCGAGAGCTTCAGATTGCTCCTCAACTGTGCACTACTTATTGACTCCACCCTAAAAATTTCACCACCCATCATATTTTCGGCAGGAATAGAATAGTCCAAAACCTTGCAGAAACAAGCTCCCAAAATTCCTAGAAAGCGTGTGAAACTAGTCACATGCAAATGAGAGATAAAGTAATTACTCCTCGACCAACTAGGAATAATCATTAACTCGCACTCCCGAGACTGTAGGGGAGGACACTCAGCCATTATTCAATGGAATGGGAAATTGCACCTTCCCGTGAACATGGTCATACACCATCAGGGCCTTAACGTCAGCCTCCAACTCATCCTGTCCCTGCCACATCATCTTTTTCTGAGTTTTGACACCTTCTTTGGTGAAGAAATCTGCCACCGTATTTATCTCCCGATAAGCATACGAGATATAAATTTTCTCAAAGTTATTAATAATTTCCTTAGAAAGGTCTATCCAATTCTATATAGACCATGAAGGTTTTTGATGACCCTTTAGGCATTGTATTATATTGTTCAAATCCCCTTCAATCCACACATTTTTAAACTTCAATTGGCTAGCCAGCTTCAAGGTCTAATTTGAATGCCTAAAGGGACCGCCACAGCCGCAATAAAGCACCCATTGTCATCCCTTATCACCCCTCCACTCCTGGCAGGCCGATGATTTCCCTTGGCCGCACCATCAAAGTTGATTTTGACCCAACCAGGGGGAGGGAGACTCCAGAATATGCCAACTCTAGGATCCTTGGTACTTTTGGGCATATCAAACATATCCACATTAATTTTCTAGGCTCCCACCATTCTACATTCATACTCCTGCATTCTGACCTTACCTTTGCCTTTATACTTGTTATTAAGCAAATTAAAGTTTTCAACCACTGCTCTAGTTATCTTACCATAGACCACTTCCTCTGAGAGAGCCACATCCCTGAAGATTCTGTTATTGCATTCTTTCCAAATACCCCAAGCAAGGGGGGCCTTTCATTGATTATTAAAATCCATAATAGTTCCAAGGAAAACCCAGCTAAGATCCCACATTCGCAGAATCCTACACCAAATGGCATAAGCAAAAGGACAATGAAGAAATAGATGTGAGGAAGTCTTAGCCTCAACACAACACAAATAACATCTATTAGGAAAAGAGAACCCCCTCTTAGAAATATTATCATTAGTCAACTATTTGTTTTGAAGAAGAATCCAAACAAACAAATTGACTTTTAGAGTGAGGTTGTGCACCCACACCTTAGCCCAGACAGGGTTGTGGAGGAAAGAGTAACATGATGCCACCGCAGAAGAGATAAAGTAGATTCTAGAGGAAGATAGCTTCCATACCATAGTGTCCTCCTGCCCTTGCAAACTGAGCCTAATCGAATTAAGAAGAGCCTACAGAGGTTGGAGATCCTGAATAATTGAAGAAATCTCAACCCACTGATTATTCCTCCAATAATCCCCAACCAAATAGCCAAATCTAGATTTGCAATTCTCCATATGATTTCCATAGGTCAAAATATTGCAAAGACACTCATTACCAATCCACTTATCTTCCCAAAATTGGATTTTCTTACCATCACCCACCTTCCAAAAAGCTTCTTTACTAGCCAGGTCCCTGGCTTTAATGGTATTGTTCCATAGAGAAGAACCCATGGGAAGGTTCTGAGAATTGAGAAAGTCTTGAAAGGAGTCAACCTCCCGCAGTTATTTGCTATGCCAAATAGTATTCCATTCGCGAGTATCCGCAAAAGTTCTCCAAACCTGCTTCACAAGAAGGGCTTCATTAAACACTCTGATATTCCTCAAACCTAGGCCTCCAAACTTCCTGGGTATGTACACACTCTCCTAGGCCACCAACGAAATCCTCTTATTCTCCTCAACCCCTGACCAAAGAAACTGTTTCTAGATCTTTTCAATAATATCAGTAAACTTAGTAGGGATCTTGAACAAACTAAGGGTGTAAACATGTAGATTCTGAAGAGAAGCCTTAAGTAACAGAACTTTTCCAGCTTGACTCAAGAGGGCCCCTTTCCAGCCAACCAATTTACTATTAAACCTATCAACCAGAGAGATCCAAAAAGATTCTGGAGGTTTGGACCCTAAAGGAAGACCCAAGTAAGTTGAAGGAAGGGAATTAACACCACAACCTAGGATATTTTCAATCTTCCTTTGTCTGTGCTCAGGGGTATTGAAAAAATAGAGGGAACTTTTGGCTCTATTAATTTTTTGTCCTGAGCCTTCCTCATAATGAACAAGACAACTCTTTATAGCTCTAGCTTCACCAACAGTAGCACTTCCCATAAGCATAGTATTGTCCACAAACTATTGGTGCGAACAGGCCAGATTTTTCGAAGAAGGTTTTAAACCTTTCAGGCTACCTTCCATTACTCTTTTATGCATGAGCCTCCCTAGAATTTCCGCCATGAAAGTGAAAAGTATAGGAGAGACAGGATCCCCTTTTCTGACTCCTCTTGACACCTTAAAGAAACGGGAAGGAGAGTCGTTTATGATCACCGAGGTGCTAGTGGTAGAGATCAGTTCCCATATCAAATGTAAAAATATTTTAGAACACCCAAAAGGTTTTAAGACTTTAATCAAGAACTTCCAAGCCACCCTATCATAAGCCTTAGCCATATCCAGTTTGAGCAAGAAACCTTGGTTTTTCAAAACTTCGAGGGAGTGGATATTCTCATGAACCATAATAATAAGAGTCCAAAATCTATCAAAACAAAACTACTATGTTGAGGAGAGATAAACATCAGGGAAGAACCTAGAAGCCTAAGTTGATCCTTTAGAGATGATCTTGTAAAAAGAATTGCATAGGGTGATAGGACGGAAAAGAATCAAAAGTATTAGCACTAGGGAATTTGGGTATGAGAACAATGAAGGTAGAATTAAGCTCTTTCAATAGCTTCCTAGCTCCAAAAAACTCTTTAACAACACTAGTAACATCATCAACAAACAATTTCCAAAACACTTAGTAACAAGGAACAAGACTGCATAGCATCAATTAGTCTATGTTGGGGGGATTTAAATAAAAGAAAAAGATGAATCAGAGCTTCAAATCAAAGAAACATGAGTAAAATTCTTACATATCCAAACATGCATATCAATAATGAGTGTTTATCCCACTTAACCACAACTATAGCAAGATGCAATCTATAGAATAAACTATGTTACTGCATACATCCATAATGCTAATTCAAATACCATCAACATTCACTAAACTTGCTTCAAACAGATCACTCACTCATCATCTAAAACATAGATCAAATGAATACGATAACAACTTCATCCACAAATAATCCAATGATATAATATTGAATCCAGTTTCTTCTATTGACTTTCATCAAATAAGAAACAATTAAGCACAACAAAAATCACTGGCGTATGGATTGATCATGTACCATTAACCTTATCAAAATAGATCCAAACTTTAAAACCATAACATAAAGATGTATGAAAAACTGTAAAATAACCAAGTTCTTTACTAAACTTTTAGAGTATCTCTCCTAAAACACATAAATTCTAGATCTAATCTCTATTTCTATCATCAAGTGGCTGATCTTCCTTCAATTAGCCGACCTTTACAAAGTAGAACCTAATAATACATATAGGGTGCCACATGCACAAGTTTCTCAATTATCAATCAAGATCCACAATTAATGGAACTGGAACTAAACACAGAAGTGGACTCATGAACTCTTGTTCCAAGGCTAATTACTCTGTTGTGCCAACAAGAAATTTGATATTCCAAGAAGAAAGTGAAACCGGTGGCTCAAACTCAGAGTTAAGCTCATGCCAAAACCCACAAAAAGAGGAGAAAAGCAGATATTGAGTATGGTGAAAAGAGTCAGTTCACTTTTGCACTGAATGCTCAAGGATGTACTCATCATAATTGGAGAACACTTGTTGAAGAGTACCTGAATCCGGCCCATCTAACCAATCACCTTCAAATTTTCTCCTTTCAAATTTTGCAGAAACCAATCTTTGCATCTCCTTTAACTTGATTAACTCCCTTCTAGCAGTTCTTACCTCCTCACTGATATCCATAAACTGATCTAATAATAAATTCTTCCCATCATCTCCCTTTTGCATAATTTCCTCAAACCTACCCCTGCATCTCTCCCTTAGTTTATCCAAAGATAGGCCTTCTTTGTTTGAGGAATCTAGGTTAATTAAAATGGCCACAATTTCCTCTAATTCAACCATTCGTTGATTCAAATCTTTGCTCATTTCTCGGACTTCTTCTTGATGCCCATGAATAGCCCTAGACTTATACCTTATGATGCTCACAGTTTTTTCCACAAAATCTACATTACCATGCTCAAGAATTGAATATTCCAGCAATGTGGACTTGGGCACTTTGCTAATATCCTCAAGCCTTTTAACACATTCCTTGTATTCATCATCCTGTTTATCCAGATCCTTGGCCTGCTGATCTAGATCCTCTACCAATTCAAGAGCAGCCTTATGAATCTTAGAACCCTCAACAAGAACATCATCAACCTCCTGGTTGAGCTTATCCAACCATTTATCCATCATTCCTACCTTGCTTTTCATTTGAACCAAATCATTTCCTTCCTTCTTTGTTAACAAAACTGGGGATTCAGAAAGAGCAGCTTGTTGGGAAATGGGACTTGAAACATCTTTCAAAAACCTATGAAGCTGATCCAATTGAGCCTTAAGCTCATCCTTCCTTTGTTTATCTTTAATCATCCAGGTTTTAGTTGAAGAGGCCACAATATCAATCAAACTCATTTGTTGGTTTCTTGTAGGCTTTCCCAAATTTACCGCCCCTAGCTGATAATCAGTGATTTGCATATCATCACAAATCTTCTCCATTATGGGGTATGGCACATTCAACAACAATCTCTCCAGCATCAGTGAGCCTAGTAGAGTGAAGAACCTAGGCCTTCTTTTTAGGTTTCTCCTTCCCAATTTCTTTCATCATTTCCTCCCAATTCAATGGTTGTGGTTGAACAAATTGTTTTCTTACCAAGTCTAGTTTTAACCAAGTAGGAGCGATAGGAGTAGTGGCTACCTGGGCTAAAGAAGAAGCAACAATAGTGGAAGACAAAGGTTGTAACAATGTAAGCCTTGGTTGAGAATCAACTTCCTACACATTTTGCTAATCACTTTGTTCCTTTTCCTGTGCTAACCTTTCTGCTTCCTCTTTATCCTTCTGCTCTTGCAGCCTTTTAGCCTCCAACACCTGCTTTAAACATTCCTCTTCCTCTTTCTTTTTCTCTAACATTTGATGCCGCTGCTTCTTCAGCTCTTCAACATAGTCCCATGCTTCCTTGGACTTCTTTTCATATTCAACAATCTCAGTAGCCTCTCTTTCCCTTTTCAAACATTCTTTCTCTTCCTTTTTCCTATAAGCCTCTTCTTTTGCCTTGAGCTTAGCTTCAATAGCTTCTTTTTCTCTTCTTTGTTGAGCATTTTCCTCTTCAAGGTTATGAATCTTCTACTGTATCATCAAATTATCTCTCTCTTCTTGTATCTTGAGCTCCTGCTCCTTTTGTTGTTGATATTGAGCATATTCACCAACCTTGACCTTATCTTCCAACTCCTTCTACTTGACTGCCAATTCAGATTGTGCCTTGGCCTCCTCCTCTTGTTGCTTAGCTGATGCCTCAGCTTGTGCCTTGGCGTCAACTTCTCTTTTTGCATCTTCAAAGAGTTTCCATTGATCTTCCTTAGTCAATATGTGTTCGGCCCCTGCGTCATCTGTCATATCAAAAGATGTTAATACATGATGCTCTTTATCAGATGGAGTTTTTTCTAAATCTGTTTCTACATTATGTATCTCAATTTCATCCTCCATTTGCTTTAAGACCTCTGCTTCACCATGGAGGGCTCCCTTTGGTGATTCTTGACCTAATTCTTATGTATTAGAGGGCTAAGTAGATACCTCCCCTGCAGCAGATGTAGAAGCCCCCACCTCTGCAATTGTTTCATTTTCCTACACCTCTGGAAGGTCTTGAGGAACCACCTCCTCTTGTGTATTAGAAGGCATAAAATCTAAAGGCTCCTTAGGTGCCATCCTTCTCTTTTTCCTTTTATATTCTTGGGTGGTACCTGCAACTTTCCTCTTCTTAGATAATTGAGCCTCGGCCTGATTAGTCCTCAAACTAACCCATTGAATACTCCTATCCAGCACTGGTCTTGCAATCTACTTTATGTCAATTGTCTCCTCAACATTCCAATCTATTGGATCAAGATCTTTAGTACCAATCTTGTCTGCATCATACCCAGGATCCAAAACTATCCCATCATCAGACAATGTTTTTGGAATGTCTTCTTTTATCCCAAACTCAACCATAAGTGGGATAGGTATCCTTTCATAATTCTTTTTCCTAAGGTCATATTCATCCTGCAAGTCCTCCCAAAAATCCTCCAACAGATTAAAGTGCTTATCAAAGACACTGGGAAGCAAAGCCCTCAACTTGTGCTTGGGGTCATAGTACTTCCTTGTAGTGTACAATCCCAACTTTAAATAAACTAATTCATCACAAATGACCTTAGCCACCTGAATTTGTTGACAACTAAAGACTCCCATCCTCATTGGAAACTTATGGCAACCAGTTTTGTGTTTGTTGCCAAACTAGAAATTAGTAGCCAATGATTGATAAATAAACTCCATTAGAATGATCCTATCACCAAAACATCTAGGTAGCAAATGGGGGTGACCATCAAAGCCTGCTAACCTAAAATAGGTGAATGTGGGGTACTAGATAAACCATTGCCCCCACTCATTCACAAAATCCATTGCCTCCCTGCTAAGCCTATATCCCACATCACCATTAAGTTTGTTAATAATGACATAAAGAAACACATCATTTACCCTTCTATAATTTTGCTTCGATGCATGCAAGGTGAGATGAGTATAATATTCCCATACTCTCTTTTGTCCTTGGGCTTCCCCCAATATACCCACTATCTGAAATCCAAAAAAATCCCCACTTGGGAAGCTGCATAAACTACATAGGAAGTCATAAAGAAACACTTGGTTTCTGTCACTTTTATCATTTGATTATGAATGTTGTCTGATACTATCGTTGACCAGTCAAATTTTTGCCTCCCATCCAAAATAGTTTGGATAAAAGGAAACATCCACTCCTTAAACACTGAAGCATCCCTTTTTCCAAACACCCTCAAAAGGAACATGATTATATCTGCAATCTCTTTACTAAAGTCTACCCTCTTAGGCTGGTCTAGAAGCTTGGTCAAAGACTTCTTCCCCACCCTCATCCAAGTCTTATTCATGTGAAATCTATTCCTCTCCTTATTATCACTGTAAAGCTTCAAAGCCTCTACCTCATTCAATTGCCTAGGATTTTTGGGATCAGGTATATTAAATAGGAATTTGATCATTGGAGGTGTGAAGTCAATAATGACATTACCCTTTACATCCACACACTACCTAGTAGCAGGATTATATGCCTTGGTTGTTGGCAGAATCAACTCCAGACATTGGATAGATAGGGGGAAGAGTGCAACATGTGCCAACCCGGATTGAATAATCCTTTATGTCCTTCCGGTGAATGTCTCCTCATGCAATTCCTCATATTTAAAAGGGCCCAAATTGATGTTAGTAACATAAGCCTAGTCATAATCAATTTTGCTAGCTGTGAGGGCAACCTCCCTATGCTTACATCTTAAGGTATACGAAAGTTGTTCCACCTTGATCTTCTTTGGTCTAACTCCTTTCCATGAAGTTTCACCTGGTTGGCTTCTCTGAGAGGCCTCATCTGATGCCCCAGACATTTCTTGATTTGTGCAACAACTTCCTGTATTAGATGAAAAAAACATCTAGGTTAGTCAATCATATAATCCCTTCTCCATCCTCCTTAGATAATATTTACTTGGTCAAACTATGTCTTTATCAAAGGCGGAACCATAGAAGTATTAGGCATAAAAGATATTTCCCATCATGTGGCAGGGCCGGAATCAGAACTAGATAAGAACCAAAATGGGTTAGAAGGGGGACCGGAACGGGAACCAAACCAGAACTAGTTGTTAGTTCCCCAAATTCAACTTCCACTCTAGATCCGATTCCGCTTAAGAACAAGGTATAAAGACACATCATAATGAATAGGAGCAAAATAATTCCAGCAAACGGAGAGTATTTCAAAAAAGGTACAGTCATATGAACTTTAAACCCTGGATCATATGGGCTTAAAAGAAACCAGGAATATAATAATTTAATCCTCCAACAACTCCTCCATACAAAAGGTCATTTAAACCCTAGAAAAGGTCATTTTGCAAAGGCTCTCGAGCAAAACCCTAGTTCGCTCGATACGTTATTTCTAAAAACTAGGGCATAACGAGAATCCCACACAGACAACATAGAATCAATGCAGGAAGACTAGAAATAGGGTTTCAAGATGAACATCATCACCTAAGCAAGGAAACATGTCCAAAACCAAAACCCTAGTAAAAAATAAAGCATGTCAAAATGGACCTGTCACGAAAGTGACAGCAAAACAAACAACAAAACAAAATGACAAACGAAAGACAAACCCAAAATGGAACGGGACAGAAAAGAAAGGACCAAACAAATAGAACAAGAAAAGTAAAACCAAACAAAAACAAGAGAAAAAATTCACAGAACAAAACCTTCCTATGAATACGCCAAAACAACACACCTAAAAGAAAAAAGGGGAGACAGAAAAGCAAAGAAACCTACCTCAAAACGCTCCTCAGGACTGACCAAAATTTAGCCAAGATTCGCTTTGCAACTTGCTTCCACGATCAAATCAATTCTTTCAAGACTTCCCTGGCCGTGGTTTGCTTAAATTTTTTAAATAATAATGATAATGAGATAGTTTAAACATGATTAAACCTTTAAACATTAATTTGTGCATGCAAACAGGCTGCATTTAATGCCATAAATGTGGTAGTTCAGGGACGGAGCCAATGCCATGAACAGATAGTTGAGTCAAGTCCACAGAAAATCAAAAGGTAAGGCAGACGTAGATCTAGGTCAGAGAAAAGATAAAGAAAGCCACACAAAGTTCCTTACTTAATTTCCAACCCTAGATCTGGCCCCGACAAAAGAAAAATGACCAAAACACGACACAAGAGGATTGGGGTGGAGACAAAACCAAAAATGGAACTTCACAAAGTTTGAAGTTCAATTCTAGGTCTGGCTCCGGTCCTAACCAAAAAGCAAAGAAAAAAAACACACAAGCACAAGGGAAGCGGGACCAGAGTGAACACTGGACCCCGCCCAAACAACAAAGAAAATGAGGAAGAAAATGAGTGGGGACGGAGTCAGAACGGGGACATAATATGGAAACTTGGAATTTCATACTTGCATTCCAATCCTAGTTCCGCTTCTGCACGAGAAAACAAAAAAAACACAAGGAAACAACCAAGAAACAAGAGGATGGATGAACCCAAGTGTTTGTTGAAAACAACCAATAGAACAAAGGAGAAACAAAAGAGAAGATAGAGGCGGAGTCAGAACGACATCCGAACTAGAAACCTTGAAAGAGTTCCATTTGAGATTTGGTTCTGGACCCACCTCTGCCAGAGCAAAAGACAAACTTAGGAGAAAAACAAACAACTCCTAAGACCCAACCATACAACCAAAGGCAAACAAAAGAAAAGAAAAGGGGAACCCATTTTGTTCCAAAATAAAATAAAATGGGGTGGTTATGCAAGGCATAACAACACCTTAATCCAAAATTCAATTTACATAAAGATAGGTCATCATGGACCTAATATAAATCCGAAATAGGATAAAGTTACTTTCTTGCCCTCCACAAAACGTCAAACGTGTTAGGTTGGCCAAAAATAGACATAAACACAAACTCTTCAAGTGTAAATGAAATTTTCCAAACATGTGAGTTCAAGGCACAAACATCCTTCAAATTCCCATTCAATTGACATCTATTAGCTTATCTTCATCATTGAAAAATAAAATAGTTATCCACTAAAAAATGTGAAATCTCCCATACTATTACATTGTACAAAAAGTAACTGTGATACATAGAGTTGATCATTATCATTCATATCTTTTGGGAAACATCATAGAATGTCAAAAAATCTTGAATATGGCTTCATCTGATGAACTCAAAACTGTAATTATAATCATATGAGGTTATACCAACTTGCGGTGAAGTGTGGACCCAAAAATAGATGCACTGAATGACAAAAGTGTCAGAGGAAATAATTAGCCAATTTCTTGATAAGTCATACTTTTTGGACCAACTTTATTTGTGCATATGTCATCACAAATGCTTCCAAACTATTCTAGGATGATCATAACAATGTTGACATCAATGACAATACTAGATCATGCAATATATACACTTCATGCTCATGTTTCCAAACTGCATTATCAATCAAATACTTGCAACTTCCAACAATGTTCCCCTTTGTCATTGATGGCAACATGCATATCAAAAACATTTTTGAATGCTTGTCTCCCCCTTACACATATCTCTCCCAAAAAAAAATCTCAATATCTCTCCAAGTATTCCCAAGTATCCAAATATTTTACAAGTATCTCCCTCCAAATGTTTTGACCAAAATGTTTTTCCACTATCTCTCCCCCTTTGACATCAAGGGAAAAGGGTGTGCAAAAACTTAGTATACTCCCCCTTAGATATATGTACTAACTCCCCTTTCGAGAATTAACCAAAAAAAACTTTTATTCCTTTATTCATGGAATAAGGGATTTTGAAAACTTAGAAAAATACATAGGAGTGGAAATTTTCAACTTGAGGATGTTGACCCTTTGAGCTGCAAAATGTCTTGCCAAGTAGATCTTCCTTCTTCCCAAATCCCTTTTGCTTCTGCAAGTGTCTTGTATTGTAATTCAAGCTCCATTATAGTCTATTCTCCTTCTTCTAGAGTATTAGGGTTGATATTTATCTTTGAGAGTTTATCAATACTAGCAAGGGTATTTGAGATAGGTATAGATTTTATCTTCACTAAGGTGAAGAATTTGTCATGTAGCTGTATTATTCCAATCCAATTCTGATTATCTCTATCTTTCACTAGATCATAAGTGTATGCTACAGTGGATATTTTTGTTTCAATTGAAATCATGGCATCCTTTATGATTTGTGTGAAATTTGTCTATTTCAAGCAATATGAAAGTAAGTTTTGTGTTTCTTCCCCACAAGTTTGAACATCCTTCAAGAATTTTGTAATTTTTTTATGTGCACTTGCACATTTCCTTGTGATGTCCACTAGTTTCTTTTCTATAGGCCTTGCCTCTAATTCAATTTTAGCTTGTCCTTTTAGTCCAAAGGAATATTTCTTGAAAGAATCAAACAATAATTTGAGATTTTTCATAGAAGATAATGATGCATCAATAATTTTACATGGAGATATCTCTTGTAAGGCCTTTATCACTTCATTCATATCTTGTGCATAGGTGGTTCTGGCTCTAGTCTCATGCTCATGTTGAGTATCATCTATGTTAATTATTTCTTCTTCAGCATTAGTGCCCTTTTGCTCTATAACTTCTTGCTTAACTTTCTTTGCAACCAAAGGGATATTTTTTCTTTTTATCTTCTTATCTATTCTTCTAGACCTTTCAAAGGCTTCTACACTCATCTCAGCTCTAGTCCTATCCTCTAACCTTGATTTTCTAAGGTCTTTGGGCCTACTTAGAAGAATTTTTTTATAGTTAATAGCTTTTGCTTTAGTCACTTCATAGTCTAGTTCTAAGATCCAAATATTACTAGTTTCAATTGCTTCCATAAAGAAAAAGTTAGTGGAGACAAGAAAGTTAATATCTTTTAATATCTTACCACAACAATCTTAGGAATTCTCATCCTTTCATTCATTCTCCTTTGAAATACTCCAAAGAATGTTGCAAGGGAATCATCTTGAGCATTTGAACCTCCAAGTTTTTTAATATGATTTGCTATCTAATGCACAATAGGTTCTACATTTTTCCAACTTACTTTACCAACCATCGGTGCTTCCCTTAATAAGTAGAAAAGTGGGCATATTACCAATGTTCCATACCTGAATGTATGCTTCTTCTTCCTCTTGATCTCCTTCAGGTTTTTCAACAATTGTTAGAGTAATTTACAAAGGCCATAATCAACATAGTTTTCAATCATATATTTTGCCATGTGGATGATAATGGCATAGACTACATTGTCTCTATTTGGACGATAAATCTTGTGACCTATGAGCATTGATGCATACAAGACTATCTAGTTTCTAATAGAGTCTAATGTGAGTTCTTTTTTATCAAGGGTAGCACATTTCTTTTCCATTTCATCCTTAACTTTGACATATTTCTATTTTTGAATTGGTTGAGAGGACCACAAAATAGTTATTTCTCTAATTGCTTCCTTACTTATCATGTACATGCTATCAATCCATATGGATTCACCATAAATTTTTCTTAGCACCATTTTGGTGTACTTCTCTTTGTCTTCAAATATCAAAAACTTTCGCCATACATCCAATCTCTTCTCACTTAGGAATTTGTATTCTAATTTTAAAGTGACATCATTCTCTTTCATTTATTTTTTCCATAGAATAAATAATCTACCAGAGGAAACTTATTCCATTTTCCCATGAATATATGCTTTAATGTCCCTAGTTGCTAAAACCCCATAGGGAGTGCAAGAGAATGCACCTAAGGGATCTTCTAGCAAAACTTTGGTAGTATATTTTTTAATCTCAAGTTACAATCTCTAACAGATGTCTACAACCTTTGGTGCCTCCAATTCATTTAAATTACTTTCAAAGAAATTTTTTGGAAGACTATAATATGTAGGAATTCCAAAATACCTCTTAGTCAGCTCAACAAACTTAGGGTTTTGATGTTCAGCGACTAGGAGATGCGTTGAACCATTCAATTTATTCTTCAGTTCTTCTCTTCCCCTTTGAATGCTTATATTGAAATGAATTTTTCTTCCCAAGCATGCTTTTAACACTTTGATTTGACCCATTTCATAAATAAATTCTTAAGACAAAAAGCTAGTAAAGTTCAAAACTTTGTATGCATAATCAACTTTCAAAAGCTCCATAAATTTTTGCATTAGAATATTTTCTTTCACTTTTTTACCAAAAGATTCATACTATTCATCTCCATCTTATATCTTCATGCCAAGTCATGATACATCATATGGGAAGGGGGTTATATGATTTTCAGTAAAGCTCCCCTTGAGCCATAGCTCTGGGATTAGTTACCAAAGGAACCATCTGCATCGAAGATTGGTATAGATTCTAATTTATCCTCAGTCTCTTCTTTTTTTCTCCATATCTTTTCCATTTCCTTTTTCACTTCATTTGAATCAATCTCCTTAACCGGTTCATCTTTCTTCATCGGATCATTCTTCCTTGTGCCTTTATTTCTATAGAATTTAGCAATATGTCTTGTCCTTCTACAATTGTTGCAAGTGATATTTATTTGAGAATTATTTCTTCCATTTTTTTTGAATCTACATTTATTAGCCTTATGTCCAAATTCATAGCATGCATAGTAGTAACCATTAAATGATTGAATCATTCAACCATTGTTATATCTATTCATCATCTAAATTTTGCATTTACTTTCTTTATGTCCAAATTTCTTGCAAAAATAATAGAAACCATTGAAGGATTGGTACCTTTGATCATTTGGTTTTATAATAGGGGGTCTTCTAGCATTTCTTCTTTGATTCTATAACTTTCAATAGTTCCTCTTGACTTCAACTTTCTCTGGTTCACTGATTTTCTTTGCATTAGATGTTTGATTTGCTTTAGAGATTTCTTCTTTTTCAAGTCCCAAACCACTTTTATCTTTAGATTATTTTTATCTTTCTATCAACTCATCAAGCATCATATAAATTTTCTTAAATTTTTCCTCATGAATTCTTTCTTTTTTCCAAATCTAATCTTAGATTTATCACTTCTTGTTCAATTCTAGTGCACTCATCATTCTTGCTTTTTATCTTTATATTTAGACATTTCTTAATTCTTTTCTTTTCTTCCACTTGTACTCTTAATCTGGTGATATCTTCATTTTATTACCTTAGTTGCTTTTTGAATCTCTTATGCCTTTCTCTAAATTTCCTAATCTGTTATCTCAGTTTTTTGATGCACTTATTTGCCTCTTTTATATTTTCCTTTAGATCTCCATTCTCATTTTCAACTCTATTAACATCTTCAAGAGAAGCTTTGAGTTTTCATATTTTTCTAGCATGCAATCTTCTTCTATGTATTCAATGGCAGAAATTTCTTCTACAGGAGTAGGATACTTTTTATCATCCATGTATTCAACCTCCAAGATCTTCCCAGATTGGTTAAGCTCCTTCCAGGGATCCAAGGTCTTATACTAGTTTTTGAACATCTAGAATATTGAGAGGGTGGGGTTGAATCATTATTCCTTTAAACCAATTAATCATAAGCCATCCAATTATCAGAATAAATATAACTGCAATGACGAATGAAAGCATGAATACATCCAAAAAATAACATGACACATGAGCACCAATTTTTTATGTGGAAAACCCAAAATGGGAAAACCATAGTGAGGGTTAGCTCACAATACATTATATCTAGATATAAGATATTACAGAAAGGCTCATAACCCATAGACAAAGAACAAAGAGGGGTTAGAAATATTTCCTATTTGAACTAATATAATAGCATCTATCATATGTTGGATTGTAGTTCCAATGAAGTACAAAATAATCTCCACACTAATTTGAATCAATACTATGCTTTTTTCATAATCTGCTTAATACTATATCACACACATGTAGGTGAACCACCATACATGTCATATTTCTTTTCAACACTCACATATAATATACTCTTCTATCTTCACATCATACATCCACACTTGCATCCGCACACAAACTTTGAAATTAATCTTATATATATATATAATATATCAAGTGTAACTTCAATTAGGTTAACCTAATTAGAAGTGATACACATAATTAAGCATGTTGTCCTCAAAAAAAATTATCCACACTTCATTCCTTAATCTAAAATTTAATTTACATAAAGATGGGTTGGAATGGACCTAATATAAATCCCACATGAGATAAAGTTACTTGCTTGTCCTCCATAAAACATCAAACATAAAGTTACTTGCAACTTCAAGGAATGATCATCCTTCAACTTCCCATTCAACTAAAATCTATTATCTTATCTCCATTATCAAAAATAAAATAGTTATCCACGAAGAAATGTGGAATCTCCCATACTAATACACTGCACAAAAAGTAACTGTGATATACAAGGTTGATCATTTTCATTCATATCTTTCAAGAAACTTCATAGAAAGTCAACAAATATTGAATATGTCTACATCTGATGAACTCAAAACTATAGTTATAATTACAAAAGTTTATACCAACTTGTGGTGAAGTGTGGACCCAAAAGCTAACACACTGAATCACAAAACTATTAAAGGAAATACTTAGCCGATTTCCTAATAATCCATACTTTTTTGGACCAACTTTATATGTACATATGTCATCACAAATTCTTCCAAACTATGCTACGATGATCATAAAAATGTTGAAATCAATGAAAACACTGGATCATGCTATATATATACACTTTATGCTCATGTTTCCAAAATGCATCATCAATGATAGAATTCCAACTTCCAATAATAATTTACATGATCAAAAGATAAGTAGTGAGCTCACAATTGAATTATATCTACTCTTAGCTATTATTAGGGTTTAGAAGATAAAACCTAAAGGGTTTATTTGAGGTGCTACATAAGTTTTATATTTATTCATAGATTATCTATTGGCAGTTATCGGTCACTTAAGTTATAACTTAAGCTCTTCGGGTCACCCTACTACTAGCACCTCAACCTAGGTATCACCAGCATGGTGAGTAATTTGGGCTTTGATCTTTCCTAAGTATGGAAAAATATCTTTGATCAAACATGATAAATGGTTGAGATTTGGTGATTAACTATTGAGTGGCTCCTATGCACCTGTAATTCTAAGAAAATGACATCAATAGTCAACCATAGAAGTGCAGAAATGTGATAAGTGTCCAGATGGGACTGAGACAATGGAACTAAGTAAAGTGTGCTAGGATTGAAGCTTATGATGATCTAATGATGGACAATGGAGATTTAAGATTGGATGGTGTTTGATACTCCATGAAGAAGATAGTGGGTCCCCATTGTGGCTTAGTGGAAATGCTATATGGCAACACTAGATCATGGCTCAAAGTTGGAGATTAATGGAAAAAATTTAAAGTCAGATTCTCTTAATGGAAAGGTGGTGGAAAATGGCAGAAAATGTGGTGTAAATGATGGAAGCATCTATAGGGAATGGAAGTAATTGTTGTAACCAATCCAATTATATTTTTAATTGGTGTTTGAGAGGTATGGTTAGCAACATCAAATCTTAGTCAGCTACAAAATTAGTTTTAGATCAATTCATGCTAGGAATGTTATTTAATTTGTAACAAACCCTAGATTTTCCATATGCTAAATATAGAAAATTTAGTCAATCAAGTTGGTGGTGCATGGCTTGAGGCAAGAATTCTTGCCAGTGAAGAAAAGAAGAGATGAATCTATTAGAAATGAGTGGAGTGTTGTTGTGAATTTTATGTAAGTGAATGTTTCAAAAAGAGTACTAGACTATAACACAAAAAAGTAATCTAGGGTGTGCATTCAAAATAGTAGAGGTGTGAAATAGATCAATGTAAGGGGAGAAGATCATAGTAGAGATATGAGTTGATGAGATACTAGTAGTAGAGATAATTCTTATAGATAGGAAAATTAGAGTTTGAGTAGCTAAATACTAAGTTTGTAACATAGAATTGGATTCATTTATTAATCATATGTAATCTAGAGCTTGTAGCTCCATAATCCTAATTGTAAATCTAATTGGTTGGTTCCATCAAAAAACTGAGTTGGTGCTCTGAGTAGGGAGTAGGTGCTCTTAAATCAAGGGATTGGTGTCTCCTTAAACTTTGTAACCAATAAGGTTCTATTCTAGATTAGGAAAATAGGTTCTACTAGCTATTCTCACTATGGTTTTTCCCATATTGGGTTTTCCACACATATTTAATGTTATGCGTGCTTGTGCGCATGTTTATTTTTTCTACATATACTTTTTGTTGGTTTAAAATTATTAAAGAGCTAGTTTTAATTTATCTACTAATTCACCCCCCTCTTAGTAGATAGTTGTGTTCCAATAGATGTATTGGTCCAACTCAACATATGAAATCATATTAGTAGTCATATTCTACTATCTCAAAGAGAAAATGGAGAGAAATAATTGCATAAAAAGTGAAAGGGATGTGATACATCTAAAATAGAGTTGTTTCTTCCTGATTAGAACAACATAATGCAACAATGAAAATAGTTAGATGACTTGCAAAGTTATCTATTATACCAATTTCCAAGGGAATATATGGAGGTTAGGGGTTAACAAAATATTATAAGGAAATAAAGATTCAAAATTAACACCTACAAAAAAGGTTAACACAAAAAATAGGAATAGAAAATGGGGAAAAATGTGTTTAGACATGAAATTAATAGAGATATACACAACATATCCAAATGAGAGAAGAGGTAAAATGATAATTCTCATTAATAGAAAGGAATAAATATGTTTATAGTTGCAAAATGCATCAATTATAGTTTCTACTAAAAATAGGAAGAAACATTACAATGAGAACAAAAGTGCCTCTTATTCATCTGAAGGTCATAGGGAAGAGATGGGGCATGTGATTAGAAAGGAAACCCTAGCCTAAAAATGCACAAATTAATTCCAAATATGTATACCACACATCCCAAGATGAAAACCTACTAGAAATGTCTTGAAACCAAATCCATGTGATGAGAGACTTGGAAGACTTTCATTTAAAGAATTTTATGTTTAAGAGACTTGTTATTTTGTTAATTGACATGACTGGCAGTAGATTATAGATTAACATATTTACTTATTTTTCTTTATGCTTAACTAAATTAGTGGATATATTTGAAGTAATGATTTATGATTAAATGTGTTACTTTATGATGTTATTGAATGAGATAATTATGTTGTGTTGATTTATGAAGTGGTTAAAATCTCTATTTAAATCATGAAGGATGAATACACCATAGAAGGGCCCTACTAGATGATGAGTCACTCAAGTCCAAATTGACTTATTTCTAGTCAGTTATGGAACTTCTACTTCCAGCGCCAATTTGGCATAATTCTCTTTAGTCCAATTTCAGTTCTATTTTAGTTTGATTGTAATCTTTAGTTTGATTGCCTTAAGTCTTGGAATTTAATGCCATTTTAGAAGTCTAAAAAGGACATTGTTATAAATATCCATGTTTCAGTTTTAGTTAGGAGTTAGATAATTTCAATCAAACTTTTGTAATTCCACAACAATACTTTGTTCTGCGTTCTACTTTTGATCAATGAGAATGAAAGCAAGGAGTTAATTCAATCACTATGTTAAGGGATCTTACTTGAGGTAGAGTAGGGCCTGCTCAACCTTTGGAATGATATTCTATTGGTATTTTGTTAAGTTATGCTATTTTTGATTTACTCATATTCAATCTGAAGTAGATGTTGATTATGAATTGTTAAGAACTTTGTTAAATCATTTCCCAACTTAGTGAATGTTAATTCTGGATAGTTACTTCTACTCAAATTACCTTTCAAGTTTCATTTTATTATGGTCAGATTAAGTTTTTGGAATCATTATAAGGTTTATTAAATTAATTGGATTTAGATGTTGTTCGAAGTAGTTAAGTTTGGTGTTTATTTATTAAGTTTCATTAGAAGCGATGATAGGAACTTATGGAAAGATGAAATTGGAGTTTGTTGAAAATTTGTTCATAGAGATTAGTCTTTATGTTTTCTAGACTAATCGTCATTTCCTCACAATTCATTTTTATTCTTAAAATAGTGTTTAATTTCCAACAATTAATTATGGATTTCTTTTAGAAGCAAAATAGAATTAATTTGGATTATGTGTTTTAGATTAAGGATTAAAGTAATCATTATTTGTCTCCATGAATCGGTTTGAATCAAGTTCAATAAAGTCAGAAATAAGTCAACAAATTTTTAATTTAGAAAATAAGATAAAATTAAACCTTGAGAATCACTCACTACAGTTTAGCTCCTGAGAGATCTTGAAAGCTCCCGAGGTAGGAAAATTGATACCTGAAGTTGTATTTTACAGTGCAAAATCCCCCAAAGAATCCGTGACAACTATCCTTATCACATATTTCTCTGAGACACACCAGGTTAGATAAATAATTGATTAAATGATGCAAGTTGTGACATCAACGACCTTGCCAATCATTTTTGGCACCGTTGTCGGGGATACTTAAAAGATCTGGCTATTTAGTGTGAAGCCTTAGTGTTGATAAGGAAGAGAGATCTTAATTGTGGATGAGATGAAATAGAGACCATCTAGGAAGGTTTCTTCCACAAAACATTGATTTTTGAAAAATTATTGATTTTGATTAGGAACAAGATGTTCAACAATACCAGATCAAAAATCAAGAAAATAATCAAGAACATCCGATCAAAAATCAAGAAGAAAACAAAAATCCATTTTTAGGAGAAGAAATGGGTGACCAACCAGTACGTCCCCTATTAAATAGGACCTTTTCAAATCCTATCAATCTTGAAAGATGACTTGATGAACCTCCTATGAAGAAAATTTCACACTCGGTTCTACCTACCTTTAGGGGAAAGACTTCAGAAGACCCTAATCAATTCCTATTTGAATTCAAAATTTTATGCCAAATCTATGATTATGCAACTGATAATCAGAAGTTGAAGTTGTTTCCTTCTACTTTGAAAGAATCAACTTTAATATGGTTCATGGGTTTAGGATTAGGAACAATTAGAACTTGGCAGCAAATGGAAACTGAATTCTTGGACAAATACCAAGATTACTATCGAGTAAGGGATAGGAAGGAGGAATTGTTTCAAATGAGGAAATCAGAGGATAAAATTCTGGAAGACTATGTTGATAGGTTCCAATTTATGCATCAGAGGTGTACTAATGGGCTAGATAATGAAATCAACAAAATAATTTTCCTGAGAGGGATTGATGATGAGTCAAGAGAGTCCTTGAATCTAATGGGAAAGGGAGACATTAACAAGCTTTCCTCAGATGACATTGTGGATATTTGTAGGAACTACTCTAGAACTAGAGTGGGGACTAGAAACTCTAGAAGAAACAAGGCTAATACCACTGATGTATCAGAGGTAATGGAGGAATTAGCAAACATGAAGAATGATCTGCTTCTGTATCTTAGCATGCAAGGGGATAGGAAGAGCATTGAACCATTGTCAATTTATTGCTCCAAATGTAGAGGAAAGCACCTTTTGAGAGAATGTCCATTAAATCAGGTTGATATTTGTGAGATTTGTGAAAAACCACACCCAACAGGTTCCTGTAATCTTTTGGGTAGCATAAAAAGAAATATGAAGAAACCACCAGTAATCAAAGAAGAGATAAATTATGTTGGTCAAAGGCCTCAAAACTCAAGGTACAATTGTAATCAGAGATAATATAATTCCACATCAAACTAGAATCAAAACCCTTGGAAAAACTAGAAGCAATGGACCCCTCAATATCAACCACCTACTTATTAGAATCAACCTGAATGGATGAATCCCTAATGGCAAGCTAACCAACAACCACAGTGGCAAGCCAATCAGTCCTCATGGCAAGAAAATCAAAACCAATTCCAACCATACCAAAATCAGGGATAAAAATTCCCCCAGGGACAAATTCCTCCAACACTTAATGCCCCTAATCCTCCCAATGATAAGTTGAACCAACCTCAACTACCAGCTCAACCAGTTTCCAATCCAAGAAACACATGTAATGATAGAAATTCCGCTAATGTGAATGCTATTGATTTTAATGACATATAGCTGAGAAATCAAACTGTGCAAACTACACCAGCAGAGAAAATTCAAGAAAGAGGGGAAGAAAATGAAAATTCAACTAAAAAACAAACCTCGAAGGAAGAACAAATTGTCATTCAAGCTCCCTACCCTGAGAGATTGAAGGAAGAGAAAATCACTCTTGAAATTCCTCCACCTAATCACATGAATGTAGTTGATTCTCAACTTCTTAGAGAGTTGGAAAAGATTAACGTTGAGATACCACTGTTATAGGAAATCAAAGATATACCAGAGATAAATCAGTTAGTTATATCCCTTTGCATGAAAACTTTAGGAAGGAAAAATAAAATTCCTTCAACAATTCAAGTAGGGACAAAACTTACTGATGTGTTATCAGGAAGACTACTTCCACAAAAATATAATGATCCTGGTATCCATATAATAATGTTGAGTATTAATGGAATTGAAATATCAAATGTTCTAATTGATTTAGGAGTTGCCATAAATGTTATCACGTCTGATACAATATAGAAACTTGGGATGACAACTATTCAACCAACAACAACTGTTCTACAGTTAGCTAACCAATCTACCACAAAACTAGAGGGTATAATAGAAGAGATCATGGTTAACATAGACACATGGGATTATCCAGTTGAATTTTTAGTTCTTAAAGCCAAAAAGAAAGATTATGGATATCCAATTATCTTAGGTAGACCATGGTTGGCTATTGTTACCGCTTTAATTGATTGTAGATCTAGAAGCATGATCATATCAAATGGTCAAAAACAAAAAGGATTTTCAATCTACCCACCAACACAACTGTCAATTCAAACAAACACTCAAATTTGGGTGGATGAAGATTTAGAGTCAGAAGGTGATGGTATTGTAGAGTTAGCCATGGTTACTATAACTAAATATGTTCAAGAATGCAAAGAACAAGAGTTAACTTCAAAATTTGAAAAAGAAAATTGTCAAACAACATTACATGGAGAACACTCTTTTCCTTTGAATACTCTTGTTGAGAAATTGATAGATTCCACCAAGAACACCAAAGAGATTATAGTAGCTAGAGATAAAACTCTCAATATAAATTCATCTTTATCCCCAACTCAGGTAGAAGAATTGAAAGAAATTCTAGAAAAACACATAGAAGCATTTGCCTAGGAGTATACTGATATGAGAGGAATCCATCCTTCGATTTGTAGTCACCACATTTACACAAAATATGTAAGACCAATTAGACAAGGACAAAGGCATATTAATCATGTTCTTCATGACATTGTTAAAAAAGAAATAGAGAAGTTGCTCAAAGTAGGGTTCATCTACCCAATATTTGATAGTCAGTGGGTTTCTCCACTAGTTATTGTTCCAAAGAAGAATGGTAAATGGAGAGTATTCATAGATTATTGAGAATTGAATAAATCCACAAAGAAAGACCATTTCCCATTTCCATTCATCGATCAGGTACTAGATAACCTAGTAGGCAACAACTACTTCTCTTTTCTTGATGGATTCAATGGATATAACCAGATCCAAGTAGCCCCTGAAGATCAAGACAAAACTACCTTTACTGTCCTTGGGGCACATATGCATATACAGTCTTACCATTTGGACTATGTAATGCACCTACCACTTTTCAAAGAGCAGTGCTAGCCATTTTTGTAGACTTCACCACTTCTTGTGTTGAAATTTATATGGATGATTTTACAGTCCATGCCAAAACATTTGATGAGGCACTCTAAAACTTAGAAAAGGTCTTACAAAGATGTAAGGATCACAAAGTATCACTCAACCATGAAAAATTTGCATTATGATGACTGAGGGCATTGTTCTAGGACATCACATCTCAAAAGAGGGCATAAAGGTTGATCCCAAGAAAGTTGAGATCATACAGAACATTGGAATCCCTAAGAACCAAACAAGAGTTTGAAGTTTTCTTGGCCATGCTAGGTATTTCAAAAGATTTATAGAAGGATTTAGTAAAATTGCATCTCCACTATTTTCCCTGCTCAAGAAAGAAGAGGAGTTTGTATGGATTGAAGATTGTCAAAAATATTTTGAGACAATAAAAATAACCTTAACAACTTCTCCAATCATTAAAGGATCTGTTTGGGGAGAGTCATTTCACATACATGCAGATTAATCCAATCTAGCTATTGGAGTAGTGTTAGGAAAAAATTATGACAATGATGCCATGCATGCAATTTATTATGTTAGTAAAAATTTAAATCCTACAAAAAGAAATTATACAACAACAGAAAAGGAATTTTTAGTTGTAGTATATGCAATGAACAAATTTAGGCATTTTATTACAGGTTACAAATTTTACATACATACAGACCATAATGCAATTAGATATTTTATGAACAAGGTTGTAGTAGGTGGACATATCATTAGATGGTTATTGTTGTTGTAGGAATTTGATGTTACTATCATTGATAAACTTGGAAAAGACAATGTTGTTGTTGAATTTCTTTCCAGAATTGTTTCACAAGATAATCAAGAACTAGTGGATGATACATTTCTAGATGAATATCTATTTTCTATATTAATTCATCCACCATGGTTTGCTAATTTGGAAAATTAACTTGTAATAGGAAAATGTCCAAGTCACTTTAGTTAGAAACAAAAAAAGAGGTTAATTCGTGAAAGTTCTAGATTCCAGTGGATTAATGGTCTTTTGTTTAAATTGTGCCCCAACAATGTTCTACGCAGATGTGTATCTGAGTTAGATGTTTATGATGTACTACACGCCTACCATCATGAACCTGAAGGAGGACACTATTCAGTAGTGAGAACAGTTCACAAAATCTTAGGAGTTCACTACTTTTGGCCATCAATGACAAAGGATGTTTCATTCTTTGTCAAACACTGTGATGAATGCTAGAGGATGCGAAGACCCACACCAACCATGAAGATGTCGTTTCAACCACAAATAGCTCTAGAACCATTTGAAAAACGGGGCATCAATTTTGTAGGACCTGTTGATCCACCTTCAAGAGGGAAATGCTACATCCTTATTTGTATTGATTATGCAACAAAATGGGCTAAGGTGAAGGCATTACCAACAACAACTGAAGATAAGGTTGCAGATTTTCTATACAAGAAAATTCTATAGAGATTTGGTGCACCCAGAGAAATTATTTCAAACTAAGGATCATAGTTTGTATCAATAATGATGGAAGAATTTTACAAAAATACCAAATGAATCATAGAAAATCTTCACCATATCACCCTTAGGCGAATTGACAAGTGGAGATTATGAAAAAAGAATTAGAGAATATTTTGACAAAAATAATTTCATTGAGGAAGATAGACTGGGTAGATAGGTTGGATGAAGCAGTGTGGGCCTATAATACTAGTATGGAAAGAAACCAGTTATGCCAATTGAATTTAAATTAAAAACATTGAAGACAATAGTAGAAATTGGAATTGATTTACCAGAAGCAGAGAAAAGCATAATTTTGCAACTTAATAGACTTGATGAAATGAGAATGAAGGAACTTTAGCATACAAAGGTGATTCAAAAGCAAAGGAAGGAATGAAATGATAAACATATTGTGTCCAGACAACTCAAAGTAGGGGATTGGGCATTATTATTTGACTCTAGATTTGATGAGTTTAAGGGGAATTTCCATACAAGATGGTTAGGACCCTATGAGATAGATCAGATATTTGAAAATGGAGTTGTCCAATTAGTACCAATTGATGGAGAAAAGAGAGTTATGCTAGTGAATGGTCATCATCTGAAAACTTATCATAAGCCTGCATCAAAGGAAGAATTTTTAGATGATCTACAACACAGATTTGAACATTTTCTCATGGAAGATATTTATTCCATGAGAGAAGGTCTCTAAACCTTTGAGGAAGCCATGAATAAACAAGGTAAATTGAAAACCAAAAAATGGCCATTCGCTTTCGGATAAAAATATAAAAATAAAGGATGACTGAAAACCAACAAATGGTGGTATATCTATGTTAACTCCTGAAGGCTCCTGAAGAACTCCAAAAATCTCTTGAAGACTATTGAAGATTGAAGACTCTGAAGAATCCATTTGGCTCAATAGCTCTTGATGACTCCTAAAGTTCCAAAGCTCCTAAGAGCTCCTGAAGCACTCCTAAAAAATCCTAACTATCTCAAAGGCTCTCAACTCATGTAATCATGTAATTCCAAAGCTCTTGAGAGCTCTTGAAGGCTCTTGAAGAACCCCTGAAGGCTCCTAAAGAACTCAAAGGCTCAAAATAAATTAAGGTGTGCATTTAATGTAAATATTATTTTCAAATATTTTTTTCTAAGGTAGTTAGACTAATTTAAAATAGGTAGATATTTATAAGTCTAGACATCTCCACCATACTGTTAATTAATGATGATAATAAATAAAATTTTAATCATTTCAAAAAGCGATGGATGGTTGATGTAAGAAATGATGTGACATTGGATGATGTCAGTCAATGATAACGGATATTTTCATGATTTGGTTGTCTTTTCAAAAATACTCCCAAGTACTTTTGACATGTGTAAAGAACACCGCCAACCTTGCGAATTGAATTGCAAACTTCATGTTGTGGCATGCAGATCATCTGGAGTAGTAAAGTAAATTAATGAAAAAATTTAATGGCACGTCATGTCATTTTCAAATTGGCTGCTCCCAAATCAAGAAAAAAAATCATTCCATATTTTTGGTAAGGAATTCAATTCACCATTGTTGATAGAGAAAGATGGGGAACAAGAGAAATGTTGAGCCTGAGAACTTCAATCTTGATTCAGAAACGGGAAGATTGTTAGAAGAAGCTAGGTGGTTGAATTTTATAATGCGGTATGAAGGTTTCCAGCCAGAAATGGTTGAGGAATTTGTGAGAAACTTTCATTTAAATGTCACCAGAGTAAGGGGAGAGATAATTGAAGTCACTCCAAAAATTATAAGTGAAATTTCTAGAATCCCAGTTGAGGGAAAACCAGTTAACAAAGGTTAGGTTAAATTTGAGAAATTGGTGGCTTTGTTTCACTAGGAGCCAGAAAGAAGGCCAAAAATTCAATTTCATAAAGGAGACTAGTGTGGCATAGCTCGTAATAGTTTGGACGAGCCATGGAGAACTGTTGTGATGTGGTTCATGAAGTTCTTCACCTGCGAAGGACAATATGGCATGATATTGGGTCCAGGAATGTGGCTATTAATACATTTGAGGTATGGTCAGACAAAACCTTCTACTAGGATAAATCTATTGGAATTTTTGTTTTAGCAAATTTCTTCCATGATTTTGAGAGTAAAGGCTATGGGGGAATCTTCTATAAAATACCAGGGATTAATACATTTGATAATTAAACACCATTTCTTGAAAAAAGAAATTGGGAAGCAGGGCTGGTTAGAATTTTTGTCTGTGCCTGTAGAAAAGCCAAAATAGAAACCCATAAGGGGACCCACAACTAAAAAGGAAAGAATTGAGAAAGGAGAATCTTCTAAGAAAATGGGAAAAAGAAAATCACAAGAATTATCTAGGGTAGGTTGTACTAGTTCCAAAAAGAGGAAGCAAGAAGTACATGAGGAAAGCCCTAGCCATGCTGAGATCGTAGAGTCCACCCCTGAAGAAACACCTATAGTTCAAACCCTTGTTTCAGAAAGTCCAAAAGAAACAGTTGTAGGCCATGAAGAAACCTATACACTAGTACAATGTCCTGATCGACCTCAAATTCCTCTTGAGGACCCTATGCCAACTCCTGAAAGACCTCTTGTTTTTGAAATACATGACTCTGTTGAGGAGTCTAAAGCATAAAATGAAGAACAAGAAGCATCTGAGGAATTTAAAGAAGAAACCATGAGATCCCCTACACCTCCTCCAACTTTTGAGCAAAGAAAAGGAAAAGAACTATTGATTGAAGAAGAAGAATCCCATAAAAAATTGAATGAAGAGGAGTTAGAAATTGAAGAATTATTGAGGGCTATGAAAATGTCCCGATTGGAAGTTGAATTGGAACAAGAAAGGAAAAACATGCAATTCCTTGAGGAGAAATTGAGAAGAAAATAAGAAGAATTGCAACAATCTTTCAACAAAAATCAGGAAATGGAAAGGAAAATTGAAAAAAATGAAGCAAGGTTTAGAGAACAATTGAGTAAAACAGAGGATACCCTACAACAAGCTAGTGTGCAAGCATTAGAAAATGATGAAGAAATTTCAAAATTAAAAGAAGAATTGAAAAAAAAGAAGAGAAATTAAAACAACAATCTATGTGGTTTTATGTGCAAGAAGCCTCTACTTCCACAACTCCACCATGATACCTTGATCTTCCTTCCATTATTTCTGATATTCCTTCCATTCCATCAGATATTCCTCCTTCAGCCCAGTCTAGATATCTCTCATTGACAACCTTAAAATTTAAGGAAGAAAATAAAGTGTTGAAAGAATAGGTACAAAAGTTAGAAAAAGAGAAAAATGAGATTGGAAGGAGACTTGAGAAAGCGACAAAAATCCGTTATGTGATGCTTTCCATGAGAAGACCAGCTAGGATGTATGCTTTTTTTCTTAGAGAAAGGTTTCTAGAATGGAAGCTGAATCAATTAATCTTAGGAAGAAGCCTGGATTATCATAATGATAAGGATTTTTTGTAGGACTACTTTAATAGCCACCTTGACATTCAAAATCTAATGTGTGATTTTTACCAGCATGGATTCTTAATGGGAGACAAAGATGACTCTATGTTGAATATTTATGTTGGTGAGTTTCAAATCAGATAGAATGGTCAAGTAGAATGAAAAAATATAAGAAGGCTCAGAGAAGGTATGGGTTACCAATGAGACTTGAAATGCCTTATGTTGGAAAATATATCAAAGTAGTATGATCAGTGGTAAGGCTCAATCAAGTTAATCCTCTTTATGTTTCAAACTTGCTTGATAATATTGTTGCATTCTAGAATGTTGAGGGAATGCTTCCCCCATTAGCACTACACTCTTGTAAGGATAGGTATCAATTCATTCTTGAGATAGTTAGAATAAGGGAGCCAATAAGTCCAAACAATATCAGCTGGAGTTTGATCAAAGTCAGACATGTCATCACCTTGATCCAGCAGTAGAAAGAATTTTAGGTGGGCATGAGATTCATAATGTCGATAATCATTATGCCTACACCAAAGCTCAAAGAAATAGAAAATGTACCTGATGGAGTATTAAGACCATGGTTTTAAAAGCTAAGACAAAACCATGGCTTTGCACTCAACAATAGATTACCAGACCAGTACAGGGAAGGAGTATTCGATTGCTGCATTGGATGGAAGCACTGAACAAGGAAAGAGATAACACGGTAATTCTTGACGAGGAACCATGAGGACATGGTCCAGAACAAGTGGGGAATAAATGATGAGAGACTTGGAATACTTTCATTTAAAAAAATTTATGTTTAAAAGACAAGTTATTTGGTTAATTGACATAACTGGCAGTAGATTATAGATTAACATATTTATTTATTTTGCTTTATGTTTAGCTAAATTAATGGATATATTTGAAGTAATGGTTTATATTAAATGCATTACTTTATGATGTTATTGAATGAGATAAATATTTTGCATTGATCTTTTACTACCATAATTGTTATCCTTTTCTTAAGGGTTTTGAACAAGGTATTTTAAAGATTGAAGAAGTGGTTAAAATATTTATTTAAATCATGATGGATGAATATTCCATAGATGGGCCCTGCTAGATGATGAGTCACTCAAGTCCAAATCGACTTCTTTCTAGTCAGTTATGAAACTTCTACTTCCAGTGCCAATCTGGCATAGTTCTCCTTAGTCCAGTTTCAATTATGTTTTAGTTTGATTGTAATATTTAGTTCGATCACCTTAATTATTGGTAGTTAATGCCATGTTAGAAATCTAATAAGGATATTGTTATAAATATCCATGTTTCGGTTTTAGTTAGGAGTTAGATAATTTCAATCATATTTCTATAATTCCACAACAAAACTTTGTTCTACGTTCTACTTTTGATCAATGAGAATGAAAGAAACCTAAGTTAATTCAATCAGTGTGTTAAGGGATCTTACCTAAGGAAGAGCATGGTCTACTCAACCTTTGGAATGATCTTGTTTTGGTATTTTGTTAAGTTATGCTATTTATGATTCAATCGTATTCAATCTAAAGTAGATGTCGATTCTGAATTATTAAGTTGTTAAATCATTTCCCGACTTAGTGAATGTTAATTTTGGATAGTTACTTTTGCTCGAATTACCTTTCAAGTTTTAGTTTATTATGGTTAGATTAAGTTGTTGGAATCATTAGAAGGTTTATCAAATTAATTGGATTTAGATGTTGTTCAAAGTAGTTAAGTTTGGTGTTTATTTATTAAGTTTCATTAGAAGTCATGATAGGAACTTATGGGAAGATGAAGTTGGAGTTTGTTGAAAATCTATTCAATGAGATTAGTCTTTATGTTTTCTAGAGTGATCGTCATTTCCTCGCAATTCATTTCTATTCTTAAAATAGTGTTTAATTCTAGCAATTAATTATGGATTTCTTTTAGAAGCAAAATAGAATTAATTTGGATTTCGTGTTTTAGATTAAGGATTAATGTAATCATTAGTTTTCTCCATGAATCAGTCTGAATCAAGTTCAATAAAGTCAGAAATAAGTCAACAAAGTTTTAAATTAGAAAATAAGATAGAATGAAACCTTAAGAATTAGTTGCTACAGTTTAGCTCCTGAAGAGCTCTTGAGGTAGGAAAATCGATACCTAAAGTTGTTGCTTATAGTGCAAAACCCCCCAAAGAATCCATGACAACTATCCTTATCACATATTGCTTTGAGACACACCTGGTTAGATAAATAATTGATTAAATGATGCAAGTTGTGACATCAATGACCTTTCCCATCACCATGCTTCTACATTGATGAATTAGAGGATGAAGAGCATAAAACCTGGAAAAATCCATAGCAAAATCACAGCTAGGGATGGCCCTCTAACAAAAAAGTACTCTATAAATAATAAATGAGTCATGGGAATCATTTTTTCCACTTGGAGTTGGTGAAAAATATATGTAAAATCATTCCTATATCCCAAGAGTCAAATTTGGTAGTTGGGGAAGTCGATGCAACATTAATGACATTTTTGGGTTGAAATGTGAAAATTTGTTGAGCTTGTCCAAAAATTTGTGCAGGATCTAAAATCTTGAGAAGAACTAAAGGTGATAAGAACTAGATGGAAGGATCAAGAATTAGAAATTGATTCAAAAATTTGTACCTTGCTCCAAAAATATCAAGGGAACCCAATGTTTTAACAAGAGAAAGGTGGAAGGAGTGAGAATCAAAAATATATTCAAACATTCAACCTTTCTCCAAATATGTGATTGCGACTTGAAGTTTTAATAAGAGAAAGGTGATAGGAATTACAAATGGATTTGGACTTTATGCAAATGTGCAATCAAGACCCAAAGTTTTGATGGGATGAAAAGAGGAAGTGAGAAGTGGAACAAAAATAAATACTTAGACTTTGTCCAAATTTTGGATTAGGACCTAAAGTTCTAAAAGGATGAAAAGAGGAAGCGAGAACCAAGAACAAAATGTGAATTTGGACTTTATACAAATGTTTTATTTGGACCCAACGTTTTGAAAGGATGAAAAGTGGAAGTGGGCACCAAGAACAAAAATAGATATTTGGAATTTATCTAAACGTCTAAGTAGGATCAATTTTTTTGAAAGGATGAAAAGAGGAAGTAGGAATCA
This sequence comes from Sequoia sempervirens, assembly GCA_007258455.2. Classification (NCBI taxonomy): domain Eukaryota; kingdom Viridiplantae; phylum Streptophyta; class Pinopsida; order Cupressales; family Cupressaceae; genus Sequoia; species Sequoia sempervirens. Next base: position 50,285,590 of record VDFB02271358.1, read on the forward strand.
GAAACCAAAAAAACATTTGGAATTTATCCAAATTTCTGATCCGGACCTAAATTTCTAAAAGGAAAAGGAAAAGAGGAAGCAACAAAAAGAAATGAAAACAAGAATTTGGACTTTATCCAAATATCTGATTGAGACCCAAAGTTTCAAAAGGATGTAAAGAGGAAGTGGAAACTGTTGTAGTATGATTTGTATGGGTGAACTCCTAAGGGAGAGTGATCATAGATTTTGATCCTTTCCATTGATGTTAAAGAGGGAGAGAGAGTCATGTGAAGAAAAGTAAAAGAAAGAGAAGGTCTTTGCCTAGAATGCAAGAATGTTGTGCAGATTTTCCAATCTGAAAATAAAGGAGAGTGTTGTCTTTGATGGTTTTTCACATAATGTGTTGTCATCAATTGCAAAGGGGGAGATTGTTGCAAGTATGAGCAAGTTTGGTGGTGTTGTCATTAATGTTTTCATTGATGTCAATAGAGTACAAGATGTTGTAGAGTGTGCATGTATAGTTGAGATGCTATTGAGATTTTGTGAGTATATGGAGCTATCTTTTTATGGTGTTGTAGATGTGCTAAAATGATGGGTTACCAAGTGCTTTTGAGAAAATTAATAAAGAGTGAATTCAGAGTTATGTATGTGTTCAAAATGTGCTCTGGTATGTGCTCCACATTTATTTTGTGTTGATCCTATACTTGTGCATATCTGAAGGGTTGTTTTTGGACATTTGTTGGTGACATCTCTTGGTTTTTCTTTAGCTTCTAGTTTGATGGAGTGTGAAAGTTGTGTTCACCGATGTGTTAATTAGTTTGACAAAGCTTTTTGTCTATGGATTGGGAGAAATGTTTCTACTCCATAGTCCTCCACTGATTTGCTTCATCTATTATGGATCTAGAATATGTATTGTAATGGTGGTCTCTGTGTTTGGGCAAAGGTGTCTGTGGTTTGGTGCTCTAGAAGGCATGTTCCAGAGATTCTATGTATCTATACACTCTGGTTCGACTATTGGAAGGTGTTCTATGTTTGAAGTTTGTTGCACTTGTTGCGGATGTATCTAAAGGTATCTAACATGTGTTCTCATGCATAATGAAGAATGTTACATCATCTGTATGTTATCTTCTTATTGGAAAGCATGTACTTCAATGTTCATTTTTATTTTCATTAGGTTTGGTTTACCTGGTGTTTACACTTCATATGAAGGATTAAAAAATTAATTAAGGAAGTGTGTGGTTGATCCAAGATGTTTTTTTGGGTCATAGTTAGGTATTGGCGTGGTCCACTCCCTTTCCTTTCCACCACAAGAATGTTGAGTTTCTGACCTAATTTGAATTTATGAAATGAAGTGTATGTAGCCGACCTTGGAGAAATTTTTTAAGGTTGAAGAGGGTATAAATACAATTCAAGATGTTGTGAATGAATCAATCAAGTAAGCCACAATTTTGAAGAGAAGAGTTGTGTGAAAGTGAATTAAGGCAGTAGTGCATTAATGTGTTAGATTCCTATAAGCAATGAGTTAATAGTTTCTACAATTCTTCTAATCAAGGTTGCAAATGTGTGTAATTTGTTGTGCTGGATCTTTACTATAAAATTTTGTATTTGTAGGCAACAAGCCTCCCTGTTGGACAATGTGTCCTTTTTGTAGGTAGTGAGCCTTTGTTTCTGGGCAGTGAGCCCTTGGAAGTGAGCCTCTTGTATTCAATTTGATATTACTTTATATTGTGAGTTAATCCTTGCCATGGTTTTTTCCTCATTGGGTTTTCCATGTAAAATCTAGTGTTCATTATGTTGATTTTCTTTTGTGTTATCTGCATTGCATGTTCATACTTAGTAACATAATTGTGTGGTTGTGAAGTTGATAAGTGTTTTGAGTTTTGAGTTTTAATTTGGTGACAACTAATTCACCCCCCCTCTCAGTTATCTTGCACCTTTTAATAGAAACTAGGAAAGGAAGTGGACATTTGGACTTTATGAAAATGTTTTATTGAGACCTAAAATTATGAAAGGAACTTTTTGAGGAAAGAGGGGGATTTAACCAACTCTAAAAAAATTTGTATCCATATTTTTCTAAATCTTGGAAAAGGTATAATACAACTACTAGAGGCATAATTAAGAATGTAAACTTATTAAGACTTTCTAAATCAATTATAACATATGAGAAATAAAAAGGGAGGAACAAAGTGAAGATGTTTTGGTGATTTTTGTGGGATGATTGCCTACTAATAATGGAATCCAAAGAGCCTTATTAGTCCATTGTGTATAGAGTCATAAGGGTAACTTGTAGCAACTAGCCTTCCTTAGAAAAACAAGACGAAATAACACGTGTAAGCTTGCACTTGGAAGGAAAAACTAAACACTTAGGTCATACATTCCCTTAAGGAGTATGTATAGTGTGTAGCAACACTTCTTAGAAAATAAATAAATAATATATATATTAATTTTATAAAACATAAAATACAAAAATTTACCCATGTCAGAGATAAACCTTCAAAAGGATATGAAATCCCTCAAACCATAGTTTCATTCTTTACCTAGTTGTAACCATTGAAAATTTTTGTATATATACAAGAATCTACATGCAATACCTACATGGTGAAAAATTTCTTCACTGTAAGCTTTGTGATTTTTGGAAGCCATATAATTTAAGTGTCAGATTTAATGGTGTCTTATGTGAACATATAGTAGCATGAGTGAAGCCATCTAGATATAGGTCAATGTGTAGGAGAAAACTTATTGTGGAGGAAAAGGAATTATCCTTACATAAGGGTAAGTTGTCATAACCATTGACCTCAACATGACATAAACTGAAAAAAAAATATAGAAAGTTTCTAACTCACATGATAATGCAAAATATGCCAAGTAAACTTGTTGATCTACATGGGGAAACTCCTCCTCATGCACTTAAATTAAAATCCTTGAAGCTCTATAATACTATCAAGTTGAGAAATGAGAGGATTACTCTCTTGACACAAGTGTTGTTACTCAACAATAGATTTTTAGTATATTGGTCCCATGTGAACATTCTAACTTAGGCATGTTATCCCCAATGCAAAATGTCACATTTTTATCTTGAATGAGGACCTCATATTCAACATTATCATATTCAAGAATAGAAAAGAATCAACATAAATCATAATTACATGTATTGATCCACATTTCATCAACACTTACCTTAATCTTGTGAGACACTTTATATGAAGAACTAAAATCTTTAAGTTGTCTCTCTATCTTTATTTCTTCTTATTGGTGCTTGGCTACAAACATCAAGTTCTTGGAATAGTTTTCCACCATGTCCACTACTACCACAAAATCACTCTTTGTGATCTCTTCCTCTATTGGTCTACAAGCTTCAATAGATTGGGGAATTTTACTTGCTACATCAAAAAATAAGAAATCTTACTACCCCAAATTATTAATTGGAAGAGTACCTCTAACACATAAAACCTTGAACCTAGGAGACTTTCTATAAGGTTCAAGAGGCTTATCTTTCTTAAAATTTAGAATTTTGAACATAGGAACCTCTTGCCTTATAGGTTGATCCCTAGAAATAATCTTCTTTATAGGACAATACTCACATTTCCTTATTTATATCTCCATTTGTTTCTCATGTCTCCACTAGCCTTCCATATATTTTTAGTGAATATGAGTTTGATGGGTGATCTCTTCCTTTTTGAAACATATTCCTCATTACTTGAAATGGCCTCTATTTGCTCTTGGAAGTTTAACAATTCATCTTTTATATTCTTCAGTTCTAATTTGTTCACATCATGTGGTTGAGTAGGAGGATAAGCATGTTGATTAGGAAAATAATGAGCCTCTCTTTGTCAGTTATAGGAATGTGCACGATGCCAAGAAGGATGAGCAAGGGTGGGTGGAAGGAAAGAATTTGAAAAATATGATGAGAGAAAGGTAGGAGGAGTAGGAATTAGAAATGGATTCAGACATTTAGACTATACCTAAAAGTTTGACCAAGACTTGAAGTTTTGATGGAAGAAAGGTGGTGAGAATCATAAATGGATTTGGAATTTATCCAAATGTCTATAATCAGGACCCAAAGTTTTGATGGGATGAAAAAAGGTAGAAAGAACATGAAATAAAAATAGATATTTTATAATTTATCCAAATATTCGATTAGAAACCAATGTTTCAAAAGGATGAAAAGAGGAAACAGGTATTGGGAATAGAAACATATATTTATACTTTATCCAAATAACCGATTAGGACCCTAAGTTTTGAAAGGATGAAAAGAGGAAGTGAGAACCAAGAAGGGAAACAAACATTTGAACTTTATTTAAATGTTTGATTGGGAACTAAAGTTCCAAAAGGTTGAAAAGCGGAAGTAGGAGCTGCAAATGGAAATAAACATTTGGACTTCATTCAAATGTTTGATTTAAACCTAAAGTTTTGACAGGACAAAAAGAGGAAGTAGGAACCAAGAATTGAAATAGACATTTAGAATTTATCCAAATTTTCAATTGAGACCTAAAACCCTGAAAGTACCTTTTTAAGGAAAGAGGGGGATTTAGCCAAATTTGAGATTTTTACAAATGGGTATTTAACTAAAACTTAGCAAAGGGATAATATAACTACTAGAGGCATACTTGAGCATGATAAACATATTGATATTTCTAAGATCAATTATACCTAATGGGAAATAGAAGGGAATGTACAAAGTGATCATAGTAGGGTAATTTGGAAGTTGTCTTTCTATACTGACACCAGGAGAATTTGTTACATTTCAAAAAAATCATGTGAAGCCTCTCTATCATTATTTCTTAGCTTTAGTATTTGGCAACCTTAGATTACTTCAATTTTCTCTGATGGATCTTTGTGTTTTTGGGTGGAATTAGGGAGGCCCACATATTAGGACCAAACTCACCTCCTACAAAGATCTCTACTAGAAATTGGAGCTCTAGGATTTGTTTGCTAAAGGTGGCTTCACTCCTTTCTTCAAAGCTATAAAGAGATATAATGACAAATTGACCTCTAAATTTATAAGTTTTTGGGTATCAAGGCTAGGTAACTATTGGTGGCTTTTTTTTCTTGTCTCTAACGAATTGGCTTATAAGGCTATGGATTTATCTTGTGAGGGCCTTAAGGTGGAGAAGAAGACCAAAGGGTAATAAAAAAATTTTTATTGTTGCCTTCTTTGTCAAAGAGAAGTCTGTCTGTTTCTAAAATAGTTACAACAAGGAAATTTTTTTAGCTTTGTGGGCCCTAGTGAGTTTATATTGCATTAATTATTTCAGTTTTGAAGGTAGGTTCAAGACCATACATGGATACCATTTCCCCATCCTTAAACATTTTAGATATGGGAAAAAAAACAACCTTCCTTTCTACCTATTCTCATTCCTATATTCTTGTATTCTTTATGGTTCCTATCCCTCATACATGAAGGAATTATTATGGTTCTATATAAGTACTACCTTATGATGAATCCTACCATAAACCGCAAGGATATGATCATTGTTAAAATTAAAATTCTAGAAAATAAAGCCTCTAAGGCCTCTCTTATTTCTCTAAAAAGTCTAACCCTAGCCCTAGCTCTATGGGAAAAGTGGGACTAGGGAATAATGGTAAGGCCTTTGTAGAGGTTAATAGTAACCACTTCATATGAGTTGTTGGTGGTTTCCCCTCTTGGGAAAATATTTTTTTTGGACCCACGTGTGCATGGGGAAAAAAAAGAAAAAAAAAAGAATAAAGCTAAAGACTCCATTTCCTCCTTGTTGATGGTGAAAATGAGGATAATGTGGGGACTGGAAAATATGACACAAAAGGGTTGGGTGGCCATAGATTTCCCAAAATGGCCTAGGAATTGAGTCCAAAGAATTATAAAAGAAAAGGAATTTTTTTTTGGAGGAATCTAAAGAAAAATAGAATGATGATGAGGAGTTTCTTCCTCAACTAGATGATGGTTGGGAGGATGAATACTTAGAGAACAGGTCTGAGGAGTATATGCAACATGATGAAGAAGTGAAGTAGTTTGATGAAGAGTGGAGAGAGGAGAATGAGTAGGAAGAGGCCAAGGATATGGAGGTGATGGAAATAGAAATTTTGGTTCCCCCTCCCCCAAGTATCTATAAATTTTGGATAAAAATGAGGTTAAGGGACCTTCTCCATATAATGTATATGTCACTAAATAAAAATTTGATACTAATATTTAGGATATTTAGGCCAAGGTAGATGATTTGGAAAAGAAACTCAAAACTAGCAACAATAATGACATGATGGAATCAATGAAAAGTGTTATTTCAAAAATCATAACTATCACTAATTGAATTAAGAACAAGGTTGTTATGGGGAGAATTTTTGGCCACTCTAAAATCATCAAATAAAATAAAAAATGGCTAAAGGAAATGGGGAGTAGAATGAGAGTGACAAGAATGATAATGAACTATCAGACAAAGAGTATTGGGAAGTTCCATTTGATGCCCTCCTCACTAATTGGAGCTTAATTTGTTAGCTTTTGTACTATGTTTTTTTTTAACTATTTAATTTAATTATATTTTTTGTTTTGTTGGGCTTACATTCCCTTTAGTTGTTTGGTTGAGCTTGTGTTCCCTCCATTTTTTTCTTCTTTTTGTCTATGTTATTTCAACTTATGGGATCATAGATCTTTCCCTAGTTTTTAATCAAAAACATGTGGGCCAGTATCAAATTAGAATTTCTATAATGAAATATGGAAATGATCATAAAATGAATGATGATAATAGAATGGAAGAGAGTATAATGAATTTAGGGTGGTATCCATAAGAGATTGAGGGAATATTTTGGATAAGAGCTTGGAATTATAGAAAAAGTAAAAAGATGCATGTTTCCTTTTTTACTTATAATTTTAAAAATGGAAGAACAAAAACTAGGAAGGAAAGTATTTAGAAATTATTTCTAAGAATAGAAAGTTACACTAAAAATACATAGTAGTTATCACCTAGTAATATGAATAAATAGTAGCCAAATACTTCTAAATAGTCCCTATATTTTTTATGAGTTGGTTGATAATAAAATTAGTCATTTTGGGATTTGAAAGGGTGGTACTATTATTGGTGGTAATAGAAATGTTATATAAATTTATGTGTTGAGAATAAGTAGAAGGTTTGGTTGATCATGTGAAAGAAATATACTAAGTGGGTGGAATGTAATTAGATGTAGAGACATGCTTGAGAAAATCAATGAGTGTGGTGGGAAAAAGGAGCTACCATACGAAGAGGAGGTATGGATTATGTAACAACTATAGTAGATGTATGGATATGCGCCATTAGGCTTAGGCATAGACATGTAAATTTATGTATTGATAATTAAGAATTGGTATAACAAAAAGAACCAAGAGTCTAATGTGAAAGATGGACATGATTATAAAAAATAGGACCAAAATCCTACAAGAAATATAAACCATCATGATTTTTAATAAAATGGATTCACATTGAATCAGTGATATGGTAAGGTATTATAAATATATACTAAATGTTTATCAATGCATTAGATATTCTCATTAGAGAAAAATTATTGGGCTTCCCCATGGTCAAAAAAATATTCCACACCTTTAAATAACTCTTATAGAGTAGTTTATATGGGGATTAGAGAAGCGGGAAAACTTTAGGGAAAATAAAATAAAGAATTTATAGAATAAGTGTTGTATAAATGATTATCGTTGCACAAAAATATTGACTTGTTAATGCTCGATACAACCACTAGAGTTAATGAATCCATGAGAGCTGGTTAAGACATGTCATAAACCCGATAACTATGTTGCACAACACAAGGATGCCAAGGTCACAAACCTTGTAACAATCCCCCTAGCACAAGCGAGGGGTTCAAACCGGTGACCCAAGATCTAATACCAATTTTTGCACAAATGATTGCCATTTCACCAAAATATTGACTTGTTAATGAATCCATGGGAGGTGGTTAAGTCATGTCACAAACCCAAGCATTGTTTTTTCCAGTACAAGGAGACCAAGGGAACACACCTTAACAATAAGAATCCATGTTATCACTTTTGGCATGAAATATGGTGATAATCCTTAATAAAAATCAATGTTTGAGGGATATATATAGATAGTAGGGGATAAAGATGATAAAAATAGTAAAATATGAAAATTAGAAGATAAATGCAATAAACATTTACTTTTACCTTTACCTTTTTCAACTGATAGTAGAGATGAAGTAGAGAAACCCACATCTACTTGATTTTCTTATTAGATGGGTGAAATGTGGAATTCTCTCCAATACAACATAACCTTTGTAATAACAATATTATGGTAATGATTCAACAAAATGAGTTTAGATTAAATTTTTTGATGATAATGGAAGGAAAAGACTCCAATTTATATATCTTTGGTTATTAAAATGAATGGCCTAGTTTCATTTTGAGATGAAGGGTTGATATTGAGTGAGAGGATTTAGGTATTAGCTTTGTAACAAGTTTCACAACGTTGAGGATTGAGATAGTGAGTGTGGCATGGGGAAGAGGGATAAGTGTGCTCACACATGTGTCAACACACATTGGGAATAACATGAGTTTGGAAAGTGGAGGAGAAATGACAAATATAAGAGGGTGAAATCAATGAGAGTGAAATGAGGATGAAAGAGGAAATTTTAGGGTGGCTACACATTTATGAAGTCTTATCACACATGTGTAAGTAACCAATGCTATGTTTTGGTCAAATATGAGGTGGAATAAGATGTTTACTTTTCATGCTCACACATGTATAAGGTTAGGGAAACTTGTCACATGATGGAAATTTTGGGGATGTAGAGAAATTTTTAATTGGAGAAAATGTTAATGGTGATTAGGATGGATTTGATTAACTAATAATTAGGATTAATTAATTAATAGGATTTAGAAGAATTAATGAGTGAGGGATAAGGTTGGATTAATTAAATTAATCAAACTTTGGAAGAAAGGGAAAATATAATAAATTAAATAAGAAAATATTTAATTAATTAAGATAATTTAGAAATGCATAATTATGATAATAATTAAGTAAACTATTAATTTAATTAATATGTGATGTGGTTTAATTTAGGGTATCTACATTTTTCTACTCTTTTATATGGAATCACAACTAACAAAAGTGGCATCGTGTTAAAGAAAGAAATAATAATAAGCTCCATTTAGTTAGAAAATGGAGGGTGGAATGATGCCCCCTTGAGAGGTCTCCCAAAAAAGGTTTTTGGGTGAAATTTAAAAAAAAAGGATACTAGGAGGTGTAGAGAAGGAAAAATTAAGGTAATTGGAGAAGAAACAAAGAGAAAAAGGTTGAATAATGAGTAAAATAAGGAAGAAAATTTGTAGAAATGGGGGAAATAGTAAAAAAGGTTACAGATTAGGGCATGTAAGTGGGTTTTCTGGGCCTATAAATAGGGCATGGGGTATCCACTTGAGTTAATTTTTACTCTTGGCTATGGGAGATTATATCTCTCTGGGTGTAGTTATCCTTTGAGCAATATGGTGCAAATTCTTTATCATATGTATCACGTGGAGTGGGTTTTACTATAACAACACATAGAGTACATAAAGGACATAAGAGCACCAATATGTACTACTAACTAGGTCCCTATGGATAGTTTTAGGTACAATAAATGTTGGAAGTTTTTTTTTTCTTTGATGATATTGTTTGTAAGATGAGCATGATCATATATAGCATTTTCATTGATGTCAACACTGATGTACTACTATTTGATGAGAATGAGTGATTGTGATGATGAAAATCCATTATATAGATGCAAGAGTCTTGATCAAGAGAAAAACAAATATGTTGAATATTTTTCTAAGTCCCAGACTATAGTTTTTAGTGTAAATTGAACTAGTTTTAAGGTCCATATTTGTTCCACCATGCATAATCAACTTATGCAATTCTAAGGTAACTTTGGTGTATGTTGAAGGATATTATATTAAAAGTTTCATGTTTTGATTTCCTCTAATATTAAAGTTATGATTGAGAGAGTATTAGATTTTCTAGTGACAAACTTACTATGGTAGTGTACATAATTGGAATGCTTCACATTCCATAGCAAAAGAATATTTGGCTATGCAACTTTGTGGGAATTATTAAAGGTGTCAAAAGCATGAGTGGTCCAAGTGGAAATTTTTTTGGTGGTTTTCACATTGTGTTGTGAATGAATAGATGGTTCATGTCACTAGTCTTTTTCTATCTGGTGTTGACCTAAAGAGTTGGGGATTGTGTGAAGTTAAAATATGAATTAAGTGAACTTAACAGAGTAATTATAGGTCCCTACCAACCCATTTTGATGTGTGGTTGGATCTTGAGGTGATATGTTGATGCATTACATGTTTTATCTAATTACACTGACCTAATTAATGTTGTAGGTGTCTACAAATGTAATGCATATAAATATAAGTTCATTTCAGTGTTGTAGAGATGATGTGAGAGATGTGTGTGGTATAGAAAAAGTGTGATGTGAATTCCTAAGAAATGTATGCAAATGTGATGTGAAGAAGAGGAGAGTGAGTGTAAGGGTTGAGAAACATGAAGTGTGTTAAGTTAGTATATTGAGCTTCAATGGAACTATCTCCATCATATTGTAGAGTCATTGTATCAGTTCAAAAACTTAGCAATGAGCCACCCTTTCTTCTTTCTCTCTTATTCTCTAGATGTAGTGAGTCCTCTAAACAATGAGTCCACTTGGGAATGAGCCTCTCTATGATATATTGTAATTGGTTATAATATATATTATGAGCTAATCCTCATCATGGTTTTTCCCTTCTTGGGTTTTCCATGTAAATATGGTGTTCTTGTGTTATGTGATTTGATGCATACTTTAATTATCTCTTTATTTTTCTCCAAGTTGAATTAAATGTATTGAATACAAGTTTCAGTTGTTTCAAAGAATACTAAATCTCCCCCCTCTTAATATTTTGGGTGTTCAATAATTGGTATAAGAGCCTGTTACCTTGGAAGAAGATTAGCCGCTTGAGGAAGATCTTGGAGATTGAACACATGGCTACTAGGAGATATCCTACTCCTCCAATAGAAATTCCTATGGTATGTTTCACTAAAAAAAAATTCATGGTTGATATGAATGGAGAACTCAAATTGGCCCTTGAAGATCTAGAAAGAACTAAAAGTGACAATAGAGGTCTGAATGAAAATTTCAAGGAAGCAGATGAATGCATCTAAAATTTGAGGGAGAAAATAAATAAGTTTAAACAAATACATAAGGAGGTTAATGAGAAGTTGAAGATATCAAATGAGACAATCACCAATCTAAAAGAGCAAGTTGAATTAGGAGAAAGAGTTTAAGAATTCCTGAATGACAAATTGAAAAGTAAATCTGTAGAATGTTCAAGAATTCAAGAAGAGGTTGTGACTTTGAGATTAGATCTAGAGAAAGAAAAGAATCAAGAAGAGCTCTACAATACTTGATGAAATGATTGCAAATCAAAAGGATTCTAAAGAAAAAGGAAGATTAAGATTTGAAAAAGGAGAAAGTTAAAAAGTAGATCAGGCACCAAGTACTGAAAAATAAGAACAATGAACAAAAGAAGCTTGGAGACATGAAGAGAAATTGCAAGTAGGTCTAGAATAAAAAGGAAAGACTTCAAAAGACCACCTATTAGACAACCAAATGTATAAAGGTACCCATCTTTTAATGGTTATTTTTATTCTTGCAATAAGTTTTGACATAGAGCTAAAGAATGTAGAAGCACAATGAATCAGTATGTTCAATGTTTTGTCAGTCAATGCTATATATGTAATAGATTTATTCATAGGGCTAGTGAATTTAGAAATTAGATAATAAATGGCTACAATAATGGAATGAGGTGTCAATCATTCAATGACTATTGTTATGCATGTAATGGATTTAGGCATAAGGCTAATATATGTAGATCTAGAGTTGGTGGAAGTAAGCTTGTTCAAAATGTTGTTGTTGCAAGTATATGAAAATTGGTGTTGACATTGATGTCAACAAGCTTGTTTTGTCATTGGTGTCAATTTTATGTGTTGAGATAGAATGGTGTTGAAGATGAACAGTCAGTGTTGTCTATGCTTTTGTTTGTTGTATTATGTTGTCATCAATTAAGCTAATGATGTCGAACTCTGGTGTTACTTTGATAAGAATCTATATATGGTTATGGTAGTCCTAAAGATGATGTGGATGTGTCTTTGGTGCTTGGTTTCCAAGTTATTTTGAGAAATTTTAATAAAAATAAGAAACAAAGTGTTGCAGTGTTGTTCTGGGTCACAAAGAGATGTTCTAGTTTTGTTTTGCATTTCTTCTAGGTTGAAGATCTACCTAGATGCAATTTAGATATGTTGGTGAGCTATGTTTAGATATGTTATATTCAAGGGATGGTCTAGATGGTTGTGTAGTAGAATTTGTATTCACTAGTGTGTGACTGTACATTGTAGAGAGGTGTCTAGGAGATTTTTTTTTCTCCATGTTTCTCCATAGTTATGGTTCAAGTCATGTGATTTTGAAGGTGTATTTATGGTGTTCATAGTTTACCTTAGTCAAGAGGATTTGAGGTTTGGTGCTTCAGATGATAATTTTTCAAGTGACAGTGTTTAGAAAAGTTGTCTAAGTGTATCGGGTTTGTACATTCTTTAGGTAGAAATTATTGTGAAGGAGTTTGTTGGATCTCAAGTGTTTCATGGTTTCTCTATCATGCCTAGAAGTATGGTTTATTTTTTGAAAGTCATCTTTGGGTTTTTGGAAACATGTACTTAAAATTTTAATGGTGTTTGCATGGGTAACAACTAACCTAGTGTTTACACTACATACGAAGGATAAATATTGTTTGTGGTAGCATGTTGTTAAGTGGTGTTGTTGATTTGGGTCCCAATTAAGTTTTGATGTGGTTCACATTCATTTCTATCTACCATAGAAGTGTTTTTGTGCTGACCTAATTTGAATTTGCATGTTTGAGGTGCATAATTGACCTTGGAAAGGGTCTCAAGGTTGAGGAAAGTATAAGTATGAGTTAAATTATTGAAGGAGGACAAGATATATGAAAGTGAAAAGTGTGTGATATGGAGATGTGAAATTGAGTAGAGAAGTGTGATCTTTCAAGTGTTGGATTACCAGATGTAGTGAGTAGAAGGTGTCTACAATCATTCAAATAGACTGTGAAGGTGTTGGAGCTATTGTGGTGGATTTTCTATTGTATTGGGATCATGTTCTCTGTGTAACATTTCTTCTCTAGCTTCTTTTTCTATTCATACAGTGAGCCTTGGTTGTGAGACTTTTTGGATAGTGTTTCTTATTCTAGCAGTGAGCCCTTGTAACCAGTTTTGCAATTACTTGTATTGTGAGCTAATCCTCACTATAGCTTTTCCCTTGGGTTTTCCACATAAATCTGATGTTCTCTTGTACATGGTGTTAAATGTTTTTCAATTTATGTTTAATGCTTTTACTGCTAACTCATCATAATAAATTAAGGGTTTAATGAATGCTTGTGGATCTGAATGTTTATGAGGGTTTTGATGGTTTTATAAGATACAACTGATTCACCCCCCTCTCATTTTTCTTGTTCATTCAATGACTATCATATGTCACTAATACAATAAACCTAGACATATAGCCAAATTTTGCAAAATCAAGAATGTGAAGGTTGATCTGATAAAGAAGAATGTTCTAGTGAATAAGGTTGATTTTGTAGAGATGAAAAAAGAGATAAACAAGATTTAGAAGAATAAGAGGATTATGATGTTAAGATTGAGTCTATGCTAGCTTTTGGTGGAGATGTTTCCTCTAAGAACTAAATGTAGAGATTTTTCTCAAGGATATTTTTAACAAATAATCATTAAGCCCCTACCAAATATATGGTGTTTATTCCTTTGATATGTTGATATAAGGTGTAGGTTGGCCTATTATTAAAATCATCAATGGAAAATATTTTGTTATGAAGATTTGTAGATAGTTTAAAGGTGACTGTGTCATTATAGTTAGGGTTCATTAGCCTTTGACCTAATTTCAAATCAATACAAATAATGCATTTTAGGTCATTCAAAAAGTGTTTATAAGTTGTTTCACTTATGAAAAGTCCATTTATGATCAAGAATTTGAAGATTGAAGATAAGAGAAGAAGTGAGTTGAAGCGATTCATAATTTGTGTGCAAAACCCCAACTAACAGAGATCTAAAGGTATTTTAAAAAATTCACTTTTCTCTAAGTTTTAGAAGCATTTCAATTGTATTTCATGATGTATACCACACAAGTAGTAAAGGTTGTGGATCAACCTCATCCCCAATTTAAGAAGCACCCTAATAAATCAAAAGTGGCAGATCTAGAAGGTGCATTTTCACATGTTTCTTTTGGGATTATGCATATTAAGGATGGAAGGATGTATATTAATGTAAAATTGGCAGAATACAATCATGTAAAATTCGGATAAGTGTGGGTTAATGAGCTTAATGATGAATATTTCAAGTTGAAACCTGAGTATGCAAGTCTAACAGAGAATAAAAATGATGTTTAGAATTACTTACCTACATTTTGCTCTGTGGATAAATGGGTGAGATACACATTGAGTAGAATCCATGAAAGATTCATTTGGTTAGACCTACCACACATGATTAAAAAAGAAGCCATTAGGGTTGTGACATGGTTGTGTTATGAAGGACTATTACTGACACTCAAATTGGTGAAAATTGAAGTAGTGATGAAATTAAATGGTGCAAAATTTGATAAGAGATCCCTGATAGTCAATAACATTGAAGAGATAGTAGTTAAGTATGCCTCTATGATGATTGGATACAAAATTTTCTTTACAAGCAAAGAGAATTTAGTTTCTACTATTGGAATCAATACAACATATTAGATGGTGGAGAAAGGAATGGATGATGACCTTTGTGAATTTCAAAGGTTGTAGTTATTTGAAAACTTGCAAAAGACTAAGGACTCCCAATACCCCTTCAAGTATGGTACCTTGATTATATCCTTATTATTTTACTTTATTAGATAAATTCCTAGTGTAAGAAATGTTGTATGGTTAGACAATGTTCCTATGGTTAGAAAGATCAAAGACCATATGTTGAGGTATTAAGATTCAATATATAAAGATGAATCTCTATGGGTATTCTTCAAATTATTCTAATCCCAAATGTAGGAAAGAGTAAGAATACCTAAGAGTGTGGTTGAGAAATATAAGAATGATATCATATTTATAGTAAGAAGTGACTACTATATCATGGATGTTGTGGAGCTAAGGATAATATGAATTCCTGAAATGGGATATAAGGTAAAAAGGAGTGTGATTACTAGTCTTGTAGATCACATGCTTATCATGCCTAGAGATCCTAAAAAAGATAGATATGTAACATATGAGGAGAAGTCTAGTCCAATGAATATGGAGCACAAATCAAATGATATTAAGAAGAATATGGATAAGATGAAGTAAAAAGTTGTGGAAATAATGGGACTACCAAAGGGACTTGTGAAGAAATCTAAAGGTATATCCAACCCCCTATAAGGTGCCCCTAGTGCTATAAGTTCTACTAAAACCTCTACCCTCTCTTTCGTTGCTTCTAAGTCCTCCAAGAATAAATTTGTAGTTAATTTGAAAAGGAAAGAATCTTCTAGTGCCCTTGCAAAAAACAAAGTTCTCCATAGATAAGAAGAAAATAGAAAGAAAGAAGAGAGTAGTATGTGAGTGTAAATGTAGATGATATAGAATAATAAGAGCAAGAAGAAGGACCACAATTGACCTAGAAAACAAAAACCAGTGTCTCTCAAGTAGAGACAAGTGTAAAGAAAGAAAAAAAATGATATTGTGGATACTAGCAATGAGGAAAAAGTGGAGAAGGGGAAATAAGATTTAATGATTCATATGAGGGAGAAGTATGAAAAAAGAAAGAAAATGAACTAAAGGAAAAGAAAAGAAGAAGGATAATTCTCCTCTGAAAGAGGAAAACATTATTGGAGAAGAATAGGATGATGAAATGCACAATCAGGAAGTACAAAATAGAGAAAAATCTTCCCCCTCTAGATGTCAAGATAGATGGTGAATAGAGAAATGAAGACAAGAAAGATGACCCAAAGAATTAAAAGGCACAAAACACTAAAAAAATTTCTATCTCAAAAGATAAAGAGTTTGATAAACCAGAGAAGAATGATAAGGTAGACTCTAGAATTGGTGATAAGGAAAAACATGACATGAAACTAGTTGAAGAGAAGAAAATTGAGAAAGAATTTGGTGGTGTAGAAAAGAAGCAAAGTGATGATGGAGAGTACATTAGTGACAAGGAAAAGGCCAGTGAGAAAAAGGAAGAGGAAAGAATAAAGGTTGCTAGTGAATCCTCTAGTGATTCACTCAAGAGTTTGTTAGACATGCAGTTTCAATTCAAGCCTATTGTATCTGCACAACTATTGTCACTTCCTTAATGCAGGGTCAAGTAGACATGGGAAAAATCTCTACCTTGCAAAAGCTTCAAATTGTTGATGTGTTTCATGATTTTGCAAGGAATTAAATTATTTCCACTCACCAAAATATTATTGATTTAATTAAAGAAATTCAAGTTATTACAAGGGATTCTCGGTGCTATAGTTGATGAGTCTTTATCTGATGTTGAAAAGCTAAAGCTTCTATTAGATTCCTTTAAGAATTATTCCTCTAGTTTAGAAGAAAGGTTAGTGAAAGAAGTAACAAAGAAGGTGAATGACATGAAATTTACTAAGATATTAGATAAATGTAGTGTGGCACATAGAAAGTTATAAGAGAACTTGATAAATATGTAGAATTATTTCGGTGAAGCACAATTTTTATTTCAATTTTCTTTGAAATGTCCTAATTCTACAAAGAGAATTAAGGACCCAATAGACTGAATAGAGTCACAAGTTGCTCAGGCATCTAGTTCCTATGATATGCCAAGCAATGTTGATGGTGTTGTAGATGCGTAAAATGTACTAATTAACGTTGGACATCTGATCATAACCACTAATATTGCTTCATCCTGAATCATCTTTCAGTCTAACCATTTAATCAAATGATTTTATTTGATTAAATTCATTAATTTTCCTCTCTTAATTAAATAAATCATGTATTTAATTAAGTCCCTCTCTTTTGTTAATTAAATCAATCAATCTGATCTAATTATACTAATTTAATTAAATAATTAATCTTATTTAATTAAATCTCTAAGGTTTATCTATTAAATTAAGTAAATTAAAACCTTATTTAATTTAATCTACCTTGTCCCCTTAGTTAAATAAATCAAAACCCTTTATTTAATTAAATCTTTAAATCATATTCTTCTCATATTTGATTTAAATCAATCCATAAATTTAAGTCAAATAGGTCACATCATTTAATCCTTCATTAAATTAATTAACCTTGATTAATTTAATCTCTTCTCATGTCCCATCCTCCATATTTTGCCACTTGCACATGAAAATAGAGTTATTTGATTTATTAAATCTCTATTTTTCTTCAACATGGCATAAAGGAGGAATATTCTTCAAGTTTGAAATTCAAATCTAAGTGGACTTTGTCCTTCCAAAAAGGCATTTACTCCCTCTTACAAGTCCTTTTGCGTTGAGCCAAGTGGCCATTACTCCATTTGACTCTCCCTCCACCTTGTCATTAATACAATTTCAAAATTCAAATAATGGCATTTATTGGTACATTCATCAAAACTTGCACATCCTTCATCTTCTTACATGTTGACAAGTGGCATCTTGCCATTGGTTGATTCTTAGTCCCACATTCATCCTATCTTTCAAACTTCAACTCTTTCTTTCTATAAATAGAGAGCTCATCCTCCATTTCTATCATCCACAACTTGAGTAAACTTACTATACTCAAATCATTAGCAATCTTCATCCATACTTTTGAGTTATAGCTAGGTTATGCAGGTTTTTTTTTTGGAGCATTCATCACTCTTCATCAAAGTGGATCAACTTTCATCATCAAATCACCATTACACCATTGGAGTTGGGAAAGGGCCAATTTTCACATCAAATTGGCACCAATTCCCTCAAGAGATTAAGAGTTTTCTTTGCTTTAGAATAAGATTTGCTATGTTTTAAGTTTTTTTGTGTTCATTTCATTTCCTCTCTCTTTTGCAATTTAAATGAAATTTTTGAGGAATCTATATCCTAGCTTGCATTCGATCTAATTTTTTATTTGTTTCTTGTGTTATTGTAGTTGTAGGATCCAGATTCACATTTTGGCTCTAGAAGGAGGGCCCAACCTTGTTTTCTACTCATGTTTTTGTGAAAAAATTTGTGCTTTTCTTTGTCTAGAGGAAAAATCCGCTGCTGGGAGCTCAACATCATTGTTCAGCACCACTGGTTCTCTAGCGTCGCTATATAGAACCGCTGAAAACTCCAAACTATGATGCCTTTGTCTTCTCGCCCAAAATTTGGAATTCTAATCTGCACTGCTGAACCTATTTGACCTACAGGAATCTTTCAAAAATATAAACTACACCATTGGACAAAAGGGTGACACCTTCATGCTCACTGGCCTAGTTGTAGAGCGACGCTATACAATACTACTAAGGAAATAAAACTGTGATGCCTTTGTGGATAAAATAGCTGGAGGGGAGTATAAAGTGAAATTTTATTTGTAGCACATGCTTTTTTTTTTAAATTATGGTTCTTTTGTCTATTTTCTGCCTTTTTGACTTCTTTTTTTGCAGAATCTAATTGATTTTCTTGTAGGTTGGATCGATCAAAGATGAAAAGGGAAGGGAGGCATGATGATGTCATTTCACAAAAAAAATATTTTTAAACACTCTAGTGGTTGTTTAATACTCTTAAGGGAGTCACTATTCCTCTTAAGGAAAAATTTGTTATCTCTCCATGCTTAGGACTTACTAATTTCGTTTTGGGCTTTAAAAAGAACCTTTTAAATTCTTGTTACAAGAAGGCTTAAAAAGAACATTCAGACTCAATTTCACTAGAGTTTGATTTGGGTTTAATAATCGAACAAGGAAAATTGTCACACTTACTTTGGTGCTTTAAAAAAAATCACTTTTTTTTTGTGGACTTAGAATGAACAAGTGTTTTCATTATTCTGTAATTACTTACACAAAGTAATATCATCAAAAGATGTATGCATTTTTCTTGTGCCTCATGGAGGTCTTGATAATTGAAAGGCTTTTGGTGACATTAAGTTGTGTAACTAATTACCCAAACACACTTCAATTTGGGTTTAAAATTGAACAAAAAATTGTGTGAGTGTGAGTAAATCTATTGCATGCATTCTCCCTTTGTTTCTAAATGAAGGTGGATCGAACTATGAATACATTTACTCACTTTTTTCTATCTTAGAGGGCCTGCCTTGGGGAAAAAGTACTCACGCAAGGGAACGACTCAACTAGTAACACTCTGAACCCAAGAGTATTTCCAATCAAGATATAAATGTGGGTACTGGAATAAACACTAGTATCATGCGGTTGGCTTCGACAAGAAGGGAAGCAATGGTCTCTAGCCACATTGGGTCAACTCCTATGAACAAAAAGTCCAAATTAAAACCCTTTTTGTAGAAAGGCCAAAATTCCTATCTATTTGTTGGTGCAAGAACGACCGTTCTAAAGCCGCCCCATGATTTTACCGTCTTTAGTAGAAATGGAAAGCATGCCATGGGAGTTTCATGGGTGTTGATTCTTGGCTACCCCGTATAAGTGAGTGTCATGGAGGGGAGCTAGTGGGGTCAAGCATCTAACCATTCACTAAAGATAAGCATAGTTGGACTTGTCCAAGTGGGGACTCAACAAATATTCTCTTTCATATCCATAGGGTTGTGCTTATTCTTGGTTACAAAATTCTTTAATTTTTCAAAAAAAATTGGAAACAAACACTTAACATCATCATCAAATTTTCAAACCATTTAGGACGTAAATACAATTGACCAAATTCATGTGTTATTGCTTGTCCTTGGGATTTTTAATCCTTAGAGGTTTCTAAACACTTGGATTTACATCTCAATTTTCCTACTAAAGTTAAACAATAGGTAACCCTTTCCTTGAATTCATCAAGTCTCCACATAACATACTTTGTGGGATTTGAAGAAATTGAGACATTGGACATCTAGTTTGGAAACCTAATCAAAGAAGTGTTTGTGGTAAAATAGAATCACTAATCAAAGATAACAAAATTTTTACTCACATGTGTTAATTCCTCATGATTTCCAAGAAAGTCAAAATCCTTAAACGAAAGTCCTTGAGCCAAAGTTCAAAATTTAGGAGTCACACTTGAAAGGTCATCAAGAAATACATTAGGAAGTGCAATAAAAATCAACACATCAAAATAAGCAAAAAATTGACAAGGTTCTATAGACTCATTCCTTTGAACAATCCAGAAATGTATGCTCAATTTGAACCACTTCTTGGTTGAGAGGTCCTTAGGAGTATTGTATGTTCTTCAATACCAAGGTCTAGTAAACAAGTGTCTTTTTAGTTACATTCTAGGATCAAAATTAAACCTTCATCCATATTTGAACATCAAAACCAAAATACATCTCATCATCAACTCTTTGAAAATCTTGGAAAAATCCTTCATGTTAAACTTTGGGAAAATCATTTGAAACCAATCTGAAATCATCTTGTTTGATTGAATGTGTGTAGATGCATCCTTCTCCACATTTTTTTTTTAAATTATCAAACCTTTTGAAAAAATTCATCCCTTGATAATATCCAACATCTTGGGATTTAGGAGTTCATTATCAATCTCATCTTGTTTGGATAGGAGTGTTTAGATGAATCCTTCTTCTCACACCTAGACAAATTAGCATCTTGTGAATGATTTAAACAATGGGACAACATCCAACCTTTTAGAGTTTATAAATCCACCAAAATCCAAATCCCAAAACAAATAAATCCTAAATCAAGTCCTAAAGTTTAACATACCCTTCAAGATCTTCTAAAAGAGTTCCAAACATCCATCAAACATCCATCTTACATCCATATCATTATCACCCTTTGATCCTTGAACCATCCTAAATTTTCTCTTTTTTGCCTAAAGTTAGATCAATCCAAAAGAATTAGAGATTCATATCGTATATTATTCAAAATTGATCCATATTTTATGGTGCAAACTAGGTCTCAACACAAGAGGAACATGGAAGCCAACAAAGAAATATCCACTACAAGTGGCCTAAGTCAAACAAATTCTGAAACAAATCTCGTTGAATCAAGTAATCCTTTAAACAAATTTCCTACGTCATCACAAAACCCTCAAGAGGAGGTAGAGGATCATACCAATAATCCCTTTGGAATGTCACACAAGGAAATCACCAAAATGATTCAAAATCTGGAGAACCATAAGATTATCAATATCATGATGAGACTCAACCCTTCACTATACATGCTCGAATTAGCAAAACAAGGGTCTAAACTACCTTCTAATTTTGATGTGAGCTCTATAGTGGAGCCATATTTAGAGGTCAAGCCTCCAATTTAATCTACACGCCTATCCCAAAGCATCACTCAAAACATCCCGCAAATCACAACATCTATTGCTCCAACTCAACCTAATGTTAATAAGGGAAGTGCATTTCTCAATGCCATTTAAACACACCCCTTGTCAATAATCAAGACTTGGATGCAAACACCATTTTGGAACAAAACATACCTAAAAATACATTACATACAATGCCCCTCTCACTTTCCATGATCCTAATGATCCATGGTCATCATCCTTTTGCGGAACACCCTAAACCTCTCTCCCCATAAATTCACAAGGAGAAGATGACATGTTCGGACTAGGGGGCATTTTCAACACTATGCCATTTCCTCAAGAGATCACATCTCTTACATTTTCACCACTACCACCATTACCATCATCATCCACACCACTTGTTGGCTTAGGGCTTCCCCCTTTACCAAATATCAGTCAAAATCAAACCAAAATCCTGAACATCAATCAAATCATCGCACCAAACTCTTAAAACTTGTCATCGATATTGCAACAATAGATGACAACTACACAAGAAATCACAACATCATCAACCACCCCCTAACATCTCAAAGCATAGTCTCTCAAGGAGCAACCAAATTGACTGCACTATCCACCACTCAAACCCCAAATACGACAACACCTCTCACCACCACCACAAGCACCATTCCGAATCCACCACCACCAAGCTCCAAAATATCAAGCCAATACAACATGGCATTGCAAGCCACTAAAAAAATTTCCTATCAAAAGGCATTTATGCAAGTACAAAAACAACAAGCCACACAACTAGCTACTCAACAAGCCACACAACTAGCTATGCAGTAAGTTGTTGAAGATGCACAAGCTACTCAAATTTCCCAAGCTACATTACAAGCACAATAGGCTGCCCAAGCCTAGATATTATTGCAAAAACAACAAGCCACACAAGCTCAATCTCAAGCTTAGGCACAAGCTCAAGCATATGCTCAAGCTCAAGCCCAATATCAAGCACAACAAACACAAGAACAAGCACAAGCACAATATCTTGCAAAACAACACGTAGCGCAACAATGAGCATATCAACAAATGCTAAAGAAATATCAAGAACAACAAGAAGCAGCCCAATTAGCAACTCAACAACAACAACAGGCTCAGCAATAGGCAATCCTGCCATAACAGCAACAAGACCAACAACAAGCATTGTTGATATAGCAGCAAGTACAAGCATCCATTTCTCAATAGAATGTGAAAATACCACCAATCAACACATCAACCAATCTACCCATCACACCCACAAGCGAACCACCTCAGAAAATTTTCATTTCACCCCCTGATCCGCAAAATGATGTGACAACACAAATCAGGTTGCTCTCACAACAAGTGCTTGACCTTCAAGGTGAACCACAAAAACACCCAACAACTTGTGTCCTTATCGATTTGACAGAAGCCTTATAATGAAACTATTCCTGAAGGGATTTGGGATCCCCAAATTCGATAAGTATCATGGGATGAAAAACATTGAAGATCATATCAGGGAATTGCAAGTTCATTGCATGAAATTTGCGTATGATGATACTTTTCTCGCCTACCTACAGGCATCAAGACATTCCAAGCAATCAGACGTATTCATCAAAAACTGCACATGCAATATCACCATGGATGTTAGTCTTGAGGAATTATTGGCTCTGAAACAATGTAAGAATGAATCATTTGCTTCATTCCTACAAAGATGGCAATCCAAGGTCAATCAAAACAAATGGGTCATGCCCGAGGAACAACAAGTGTGCACTATCATATCTAACCTTGATGGCCTCTTGGCATTTCATCTCAAATTCCAAGGGATCACCACATATGATTAGTTGATTTCGAGGGCGCTCAACATCGAGCAAGCCCTTATGACACCACTTGGAGGATCAACTTCATATCCTGAACAATAGAATAATCGCCCACCCACCAATTACAATGAAAAACCTCACACATGGGAAAGAAACAAAAATATTACCAATGATGGTGTCATTGATGCCAAAGTTGTCATTAGTGCCCCTCGACAAAACACACCCGCACCACAACAAAAAATCCAAAACTATCATCAAAACAACCATCATGCGAACACAAAAACACAACAACCAAACAATCAAGTGATCAATTACATGAATGACCAAAGAGGACCGCCCTAGGGAAACAAGAACTTCACCAAGCAAAATTACACTGCTCTTGGGGAACCACTAGAACTCATCATGTAGAAATTACTAAATGAAAACCTCATCAAGATTCCCACCTATGATAACTACTAAGAACCATATGTTAAACCTCCTTGGTATAATGAAAATCAGCTCTATGACTTTCACAAAATCAAAGGGCACACCACTAACAATTGCATGAGGTTAAAAAACATAGTCCAAGATCTTATTGATCAAAGAATTATAAATGTGGAACAACCAACAGGAAACCAGAATCTCAAAATATACACGAATCTGATGTCTAACCATAACAATAAAGGGAACAATAACATTGATAAGGGGAAAGGCACCTTAAAATATGTGAATCATGTGCATGAAACTATCATCGCCTCCCTATATGAATACTGTGTAGTAGTCACTATCAAAGGAGCTCAAGCCAATTGTGGAGTCACCACAAGAGGCAAAAAAGTTACTATTGTAGGATCGTCTCAACCAAATAGAACCTTCATGTCCAATTCAAGATCCATTCCCAATGGGTACAATGTCCTGGATCAACTAAAAATAATGCTAGCACAAATCTCCATCATGGATTTATTAAAAATCTCATCCGCCCACAAGAAAATCCCTGAGGAAGCATTGGCTTCATCCACTGTCCCTGCAAATCTTGATGCGAAACAATTCCAAGCTATGGTCAGAAACATCATTACCCTAAATCTCCTTACATTCTCCAACCAAGATTTTCCCATCAACCATCTCATAATTGTGCACTCCATTTAGAGGTCCCAATGCAGAAAAGTAAAGTCAAACGAGTCTTGGTGGATGGAGGTGTAGGCTTGAATATTTGTTCCCTCAATCTCATTAAGCAGTTAAAAATCTCAGAGGATTCCATCGACAAAGGAAAAGGTATTACAATCAGAGCATATGATGATCAGGAAAGAGTTTCCCAAGGAACAATTAGAATCCCTATTCAAGTAGGGCTAGCTAGCATGGAAACCACTTGTCAGGTCCTGGGCCTCGACCTGCCTTATAAAATTCTCCTAGGACGTGCATGGATCCAATATTCAATGCAAGCAATAACATCAACCTTCCATCAATGTGTCAAATTCACATATGAAGGACAAGAGGTCACCATCCATGGAGATCTTGAACCATTCTCCTACTGCAAGAACCTTGAGGAAAAATACTATAAAATACCTCAAGTACCTCAAAATGATGAAGGCCCGTCAACACCGTACATTGATCCGGCCAATCTCACTTCCACTTCTATGATAGAGACACCCACCACTCCCACCATCCCCACCATCTCTGATATCAAAGTGATCATCTAGGACAATGGTTGCAAAAAATACACAATTCCCAAAAATGATTTTGTGGTAGGAGAGTTACCATAATCTCCCAGATCATGAGGACGTCCACAATCAAATGAATCCTCCACATCTCAAACATCCCTTGAAGAATATCCCAACTTCAGAATTTGGGGAGATTTCGGCCAAGAAATCATAGAGGAGGACCCATCTCATCTCCTATACCAAGATAGTAGACTAGCAGCCGATCTACCAATGGATGACAGAAGCAAAGGTTTGCAAATGATGCTTGCAATGGGCTATGATAGAAACCAGAGACTTGGGAAAAATTACAATGGGCTTATAATACCTATCATTCCTGAGATGTGAATGACAAATATTGGCCTTAGATGTACCCCTCTGAGAATAACCATACGTGGCCAAAGTCCTCCAATTAGAAAGGTCAATAATCCTCCTTAGCTATCTGTAGTCGAACTTCACTTTCCTGTATCTATAGGTCAAGTCATAAACAAAATCACATTTGACATAACTGATGTCTATAGTAGTAGTGATGACGAGGATCCCATAAACAATCTACCTAGGCTCTTCATGGATACCACCATTCTCATGATTAGCACCTTATCCTTTGAGTTAGGCCATCAAAATCATGAAATCCGCCTAGTTTACCCCCAACTCATCGATTGTGACAAATGAGGACCACCAATTCTTGACACATTCGAAAATGATTAGGCACTCTCAGAATTCATGGGACTATAGGATAATATTCTATGTGGGGATCACAAAGTACGATTCATCATTGACCTAGATACACACACATACTATGGGGAAACGATTGAATCCCTCATTCGCAAAAGTGAAAAATTAAGAATAATATCTAAGTCCTTGAGTGAAAACCACATTGTGGCACTCTCTGACATGAAAAAGTAAAAATAAAGGATGCATCCAGTGGTGAAAATCTCTCTGAGGCTCATGAGGATGGTGGATTCAATCTTCCTTTCAGATCTCTCCATCAGGAATAATCATTTGTCCTAGCAAAAAAGTGCAATCTAGTTAATCTAGGAACAGAGGAGACCCCACACATCACATTCTATGTGGAGTCATTACTGTCAGAAGAACAAGAACTCATAGTAGCCTTCTTGAAAGAGAGACAGGTAAACATTGCGTGGAGCTATGCAAACATGTTAGGGCTCGATCCAAAAATTGTAGTTCATCACCTAGCAGTATACTCTAAAGCAAAGCTTGTTAGACAAAAGCTTGGGAAAATGCACCCTCAAATCGCCCTACTAGTCAAAATAGAACTAAAGAAGCTATTGGATGCAGGATTCATTCGACCAATAGACTATCTAGAATGGGTGTCAAACCTGGTTCCTATCTCAAAAACCGATGGGGTCATTAGAATTTGCACAGATTTCAGGGACTTAAACAAAGCATATCGAAAAGATGATTTCCCACTGCCCAACATTGACATGATCATAGACATGACAGTGAGACACAAAATGCTTTCCTTGATGGACAGGTTCTCAAGATACAACTAGATAATGATTGCTAAAGAAGAACAACACAAAACATCCTTCACTTGTCCATGGGGGGCTTATTGCTAGAATATGATGCCATTCGACCTGAAGAATGTAGGAGCAACATACCAAAGAGCCATGACGTTAATCTTCCATGACATGATCCATAAAAGAATCAAAGATTATGTCAATGAAATACTAGCCAAATCCAGAAAGAGGAAGGATCACATAGCAACCTTAAGTGTCATTTTTGATAGGCTTGAGGAATACAAGGTCCAATTAAATTCAAAGATGTGCATCTTTGGCGTACAATCAGAAAATCTGCTAAGATACACAGTGTCAATGGGAGGTATTGAGGTAGATCCAACAAAATTAAAAACAATCCTCAAGATGGAGGCACCCAAAACATTGAAACAATTGAGAGGTCTCCAAGGTAGGCTTCAGTCCATCCGAAGATTCATAGCACAACTGGTAGATAAACAGAATCCATACTCTCACCTACTTCACAAGGGAGTAGTGTACAAGTGGATAAAAAATGTGAAGAATCCTTCAATAAGATCAAAGAATATCTGCTTACACCACCGGTCCTCATGCCACTGATCCCAAGAAATCCATTAATTCTCTGTGTCAGTAACAACAATAGCCCTTGGAGCTCTTCTAGCTCAACACAATGAAAATAGAATAGAAAGGGCCATGTATTATATCAGCAGAACAATGGTGGGGCATGAGTTAAACTACTCATTCATCAAAAAACCATGTTTAGCAGTAGTGTTTTCTTCACAAAAATTTAGACACTACAAGTTGGTGCATAAAGTCAAACTCATCGCTAAAATCTACCCTCTCAAGTACTTACTATCAAATGTAGTGCTCACTAGAAGAATGGCCAAATGGGTCATGATACTATCAGAATATGGCTTTGAATATGTGGAGCAGAAAGCAATTAAAGGCCAAGTCATAGTAGATCAGCTTGCAAAAGCACCAATCTATTAAGATAATCCTCTCATCTTAGAGTTTCTAGATGAATCCATCTTCAATCTCAACATATCTGACCACTAGAAAATTTACTTTGATGGATCATACACACATGGATTAGGAGTCGGTGTCTACTTTATCACCCCATAGGGGGATTGCATACCTAGATCATATAAATTGGCATTCCCCTCCGCCAACAACATTGCAGAATATGAGGCTTTAACCATAGGTCTCAGAATAGCAGTGTAGTGGCACATCATGGCCCTTAGAATATATTGAGACTCTTGGATGATAATAAACCAAGTGAATGGTGAGTACCAAACTAAGGATGATAAGCTCACTCCATACAAGAAACTGGTGGAGACTCTCAATGAATCCTTTATCGAGATCACATTTGAGCAAATACCCAGAGCCAAAAATAGAGTAGCAGATGCCATGGCAACAATTGGATCCCTACTAGACATTCCTTGCAATGTCCTAAAACATGAATTCTTGGTAGAGAAGCTTCTTGTGCTCGCATTCAAGGTACCAGAATCAAAATTTATGTGTGAAATCATTGGTCCTAGTGATCCCTAGTACCATGACATTTATACCTACCTGCGAATAGGTGTCCTACCTACTGACTTACCCTCAACCTTAAAATGAACCTTTGTCAAAAAGGCATCCCAATTCGTCATCCTAGGAGATACCCTATATTGTAGGAGCATAGAAGGAACCTTATTATGTTGTTTAAACACTGAGGCATTTACCACTTTAATTGAGGTACATAACGACATCTATAGTTCACACTCAAGTGGAATGACCCTAGTTAGCCAAGAAATTATTGAGGATTGGGTATTATTGGCCTACAATGGAAAGAGAGGCACATGACTACGTCAGAAGATGTCTACAATGTCAACAACATGGGGATCTCATCCACGCTCCAACTCAAGAACTTCATCCCATCATCACACCATGGCCCTTTTTGCAGTGGGGGCTCGATCTCATTGGAAAAATCACTCCCACTTCATCTAATGGCCACAAGTTCATCATAACCACCACTGAGTACTTTACCAAGTGGGTGGAAGCCATACCCATGACATATATAACCAGGAAGCAGATATCAAAGTTCATCCTGAACTATTTCATCTGTCGCTACAGTGTCCCACAAGCCATTATCTCAGATAATGGAACACCATTTAAGAATCGGGATGATTGCGACTTGTGTGAAAAATTTAAAATCTAACATCGCTTCTCCACCCCATAGTATCCCCAAGGCAATGGCCAAGAAGAGGCCACAAATAAAACCATTTTAAAGATCCTCAAGAAAATAGTCAATGACGTAGGTCGTGATTGGCATCTACAGCTCAATCCCACCCTCTGGGCCTACCGAACCAGCATCTACACACCCACTGGCACCACCCCCTTCTCCCTGGTATATGGAATAGAAGCAGTACTCCCCATTGAGATTGAGCTCCCATCACTAAGAATATCACTGCAAAACCACATCACAGATGAAGAATACTGAGTATCAAGATTGAATGAGCTAGAGCTACTAGATGAGTGGTGTATAGATGCTTTAAATCATTTTTAAGTCTATCAGAATAGACTCAAGAGGAGCTATAACAATAAAATTAGAAGAAAAATGTTCCAAGTTGGAGAATTGGTACTAAAGGAGAATCAGAAGAATTTCCCAAATCCAAACAACGAAGGAAAATTTGAACCCAACTGGTTGGGACCATTTTTCATCACATCAAGCTATAAGTCAAGGGCATATCAGTTATCAACACCCGAAGGGGAACCTCTGCAAGAGCCCATGAACAACTCTCATCACAAAAAAATTTATGTCTAATCTTTTAAGGTATAGAACCAAAAATCCAAAAATAGAGAAAATGTCCTAAAAAACTGGTTACCTTGGTGACAACAAAAAAGAAGAAGTAAAAATCCAAAAATATTAGAAAAAGGATAAAAAAAAGTCAAGATAAAAATCATCCTCTAGTGAAAACCACTTTTGTGGTGCTTTGGACAAGTACCTTGGTGAAAACCCGACAACCAGGTGTCTTGTGTAAATAAACACTTTCCATCCACTAGGATCTTTATGGCCTTTTTTGCATCATCCATCCATTGTGTTTCCATCATCCATCACATTCAGATCTCCATCCATCACCCATCGATTTGACATTTGCATCATAGCTTGGTCCTATGTTTGTATCATGATCCCTCCTAGTACTACTCGACCCATTCCCAAGGTCAGTTTTTCCTACCTTTATTGAAGTAGTCTATTGCATCATAGTGGGGATATGTTCTCATCAAATCAGATTCATGTATATTTTTGAAGTCCTAAAATCACACAAAAATCCAAAAACATCAAAAAATTAGAAAAATCCAAAAACATAAGAAAATCACACAAAATCCAAAAACATTCAAAACATATCAAACTCCCAAAATAGGTCAAAAAAGTCAGTCAAAAAGTCAAAAAAAGAGTCGTCTTGTCAAACTATGGGTCTCTAAGCCTTGAACATAGGAAAGGTTGATCTTTGATCATCCCCCAAGACACTTAGGTCAGTCCTTTAGGAGTTCGTCATAATAAACTGGCATTTCATCATGTATATTTTCATCTGTAAATCGGTTAAGTCGTCAGTCGAACTACGTGGTCTCTGCGTGTATAACATAGGCAAGGCTAATCTGTTGGTCAGCCCCCGAGGCCCCTAGGATAGGTCCTTAGGTTAGTCTCTTGGTCAACATCTCAGAAAACCCCAAAAAATTTGAAAATAAAAAAATTGAGACATTTGAAAATCATTATCTTTTGTCTACTATGCTTGTTGGACATTCTTGTAATATAACCTTGGCGAATACTTGCTTTATTTATGTATGTACGCAGGGTGGTTTAGATATTTTTTTGACCACATAGGAAGGCTTACCTTCCTATGTTTTGGATCGAGATGTTTGAAGTACCTAAAGTGCACCCTGGTAAGGTTTTTGTATGTTACGTGTGAACAAGGATACTCCTATCTGGTTGTCGATTCAAATTCCATCACACTAAATACAATGTCATCCTAGTACTTAATACTTTGATGCATTGTATTTATGTGTATTATCAAACATAAGGAAATTGGCCCTTTGAAAATCCTAACTCCTCGACAAGTAGTCATCATCATTTGCATATTCATCATCTTATGTCTTGTTGGAATGTTTTATTTTCTCCCTTCTTGCTCGTCACACTAACAAGGTACTATGACAGTTAATCATCATCATCAATCTTGTATCCACAAATCATTAGAATATTGCATAACATATCATATAGGAAACATATGCATCTCCATCATCATATAAATGTGTTGTTATAAGCACTTTTTCATAAATAGGCACATCCATTTTTCATCACATTGCATTCATCACATAAACCATCGAATAACATTCATTTGCATAAACATTTCATAGTCATTTCATATTGCCATATATTGCATCAAACAAAATAGGTACATGAGCATTATAGATAATCAATCACATTATAATCATACAAATTCATATAGACCATCTCATAAAAGCATTTATTATATAATCACATAAACATCATAAAGTCATCTCTCACATTATATTCATTTTTCATAATGTAAGGTATCATCATACTACTTTTCATTAACATATCATTTCATATATTACATCACATCACAATAAATGCATCACATACATCTCACAATCATCTAACATGTGTAGGATAATATATATTTCTTATTCTCAGCATCTTAAAACCATCTCATTTACATCATCAAGACATATCATATAGAGTGTTAGAAATGTAAAAATTTTAAATTTTTACAATTCATTGCATCCAAGAGTTTCTAGCATTGAGTCCTCATCATAAGCATAAAAGTCCCTTTTTGTATTGTTTTGCTTATTTTCTGCCATAAAGTCCATTGAATCCATCAAGTCCTTCATATTTCATTAAAAGACCCGAATCGACAAGACATAGTAAAAGTCTCCCCGACCTGGATTTTCACTAATGTATGTTTGTTGTAGACTATCGGCAGGACAATTTTCTTGTTTCGGCAACAAAAGGTGTCATTTCGGCAAATGGAATCATTGTTGGAGTGAAGTCATAGCGAATGCATTGTGTTTCGGTGACCGACACATGTGGAAGTATATCGGTCAAGCTAAAGGTATTCGTGAGAATGTCCTGGTGAAGTATTTTTTCTTGCCGACAGGCATATATAAAAAATATATCAGCATATGTTGAGGCATCAATGTAATGTCAGGGCGAATACAATATGTCATATCGATTAATGCATAAAGGTGTTGTTTCAGCAAGACTGATTGGTATAGGCATAAACTCATAACGAAATCATTTTGTCTTACCGACTGGCTTGCAAACAAATGTCTCGGTAAGATTTATGTGCATCGGGGAAGGTCTTAGCGAAGTGGCTATTGTTTGGCCGAATCAAGTTCAAGGGTATTCAAAGGCTATCGATGAGAAGTCATAAAGTCTCGCCAATTCAAAATTTATGCCGATAGAGTTGTGCATCACCAGGAGAAGAAGTCTTTGGTATGAGCTTTGTCGAGGTTTGAAAGATATACCGACAGAATATTTTGGGGTGAGTCTTGCCGAATGGAGTAATCAGGAGGAGTGGATTTGGCAAGACATTAGTCTTCAGTAGGAGTCTTTCTGAGTTTTTAGAGTCTTTTCGATGGAATTTATTTCATCAGTAGGATTATTTTTATCGGTGAAAGGGTGATCTTGTCATAGCGACTGGAGAATACATTGAAAAGTACATATCAGTAAGATGTAACGATATCTATGAGACATCTCCCCGACTTGGAATTGTTACAGCGACATGAAAAATGGAAGCGGTAGCCATCAAGTTGATTCTAGGTGTCAGTAAGACCACAGAGTGTCTTGGCGAAAGGTTAAGTAAATGTTGCAAAAGGGCTTCGCTCCAGATTTGAAATTTTCTCACCGACAGGACGCTTAATGCGACAATACCAGTTTCAAATGAGCCTTCATTCGTGCTTCATTAATGGCGCGACGGGATATAACAATGAAGTTTTAATCAATTCTTCAGTACTGAATTGATTACAGAAGAATTGGCATGCTAAATAGAGAATTGAGACATTTTTCAGTTTGAGGAGCTCGAGCAAAGTATTGTAAGTAATTGCTTCTTTGTTTTTCACATTTTGATTCTGTAAGATTTAAAATGGAGTCTTCTAGTTCTGGAAAGGGTAAGGGTAGAAAGCTTGGTGAGAGTAGTTAGTCGAAGGGAAATAAACAAAAGATTGATACACAACATGAAGGCACTGAAAGGAGGTTGAATCAAGACCTTATTGATCAATTACCTAGCTCGGGGCCTAAAGCTAGAAGGTCCGCACAACTTAGGGAAGAAATTGATAAGCTGGATGATAAATGCAAGTTCATTGGTGATGTTCGGACTGCTGTGAGAGGGTATGAGCTCTTCAATTTCCACTGCCATAGGAGAAACCGTTTTGAGCTTGTCTGTAATCCATGGAAATTGAATGTAGGGAAAGTGGTGTGCCCCAATGTATTCATCAATGCAGAATTGGTAAAGCTGCTTGCTAATCATTATGATCCAAAATATAAAGCTATATGTGATCCTTTTGGAAAACCACAAATATATGTGTCAAGAGAAGCAATAGGTGAGGTTTTCAAATTGGAAGGGTTTTGCAATGAGGAAATCAATTGTGAGTAGTTGCAGAAGGAATTTTCAAGAATGGAAACAACTTATAAGGGTTGGAGGTTACCAATTCATAGGGTCAAATAGGGTAACAAGCCAGAACCTCTAGAAGATAGTGAGGGGCCTCCCTATCATGTAGATTTGTTTGAACCTTATATGAAGTACACGTATTTTTTAGTGTGTCAGGTGTTGGGGATGGATGCCCCAGAATTCATGTCAATGGTACCAATGATTATCATAGTAGATATCCAATATCACAACTCCAGGCCATTTGACTATGCTTCATATGTTTCTAAGGAGCTTGATTCAGGGTTGATGGCTATAAAGAGTGGAGCTTCTATTGTCCATCTCAGAAACTATTCATTGTTGATGCACTTAGTGTTATATTTTGGATAGGAGTTAGGGGTATGGCCTCTAGAAATGAGAGTTTCTCAAATTGGTAATGAGGGTGAAGTATTTCCTGTTCAGTTGTGGACTGCTATTTAGGATAGTAGGTTTGTTGGTTCTAGTTTCATTCATTTTGAAGAGCATTTTGTAAAGACATTGTATAAATTGTATCATTATCCTTGTAATTATTCATTGACTGATGAGATCAAAAGATTCCTTTGGCCAAAAGACTTCAAACTGGGGAGACTGGTATTGTTTGGAGGGAGCTACAATAATTAGAGTATATGGATTTGAAGATGCTCCTTTCATTTTGCCAAGGACAGTTCCAAATAGGGTTGCATATTTAGCAATTGTCAGACAAATGGATTACTACAGTGTGATGCATTTCAGTTCTTTTGGGAAGCAAGCTTTTATGCCTAGTACTTTGTGTTTTGGTGATTTCACTGTGTTGGCTAAAGAGGGATATAATTCAATCCTTGATAGATTGTTGCATTATAATATGAAAAGAGGACCAACCAGGAAAAACTTTGACCCTGAAGGATATATCAATTCAGCCAAAGAAAGGATTAACTTTGGAGGGTATCCGCATGTACCCTATCCTTTTGATGATATGATCAGGAATTTGGATGAAGATGAAGCAGAAATGGTAGTTGAAAGATATAACTAGGGGCTATAGGATATTGAGCTATTGTCTTCTGGAGATGAGGAAACACCAAGAGCTAATGTGCCACAGGATAGACTAGGAAAGGTATCCAGGATGAGGACTCAGCAGTATGTCTACTCAGTTAGAGAACAGAGTATTGAAAGTGGTGATGTTGATGCAAGGAAAATGGAATACAGATCATTTGTCTCTGATGATGAGTTTATACATTCCCCAGAGTTCAAGGCATTCTATACAAGTAGAAGGGGAAGGAAATTAGAGAGAATGTTGATGATGTTACTTTAGGAAATGAGGAACAATTGCTGGCTCAATTGAGAAAATGTGTGGATGATGAAATGACAAATATGACTCCTCAAATGGGGAGGAAAATGTTGGAAAGTGTTGGTGTCATGATATTTCCTAGCCTTGATTTGAACTCTGCATTGGTTTTTGATAGTTTCTTGAAGGACAACCATGCTACACACAAGCTTGACAAGGAAAAGGTGACAGAAGTATATGCAGGATCCAAGTATAATATTGATGAGGGATTAATGATGATATGGGCTTTGTATCCACCCCATAGGAAATCAGTGGTAATTGATACAGAGAAGGCATTTGGCCATGTAATGACTTTAAAAGTTGGAGAAGCTGATCCTGTAGCTACTGCAGATATTGGGGTAAATATTGCAAAGTTGATTAAAGCACAAATTTAGTTATTGATAAAAGAAAGAGAAATGTACAAAGCAAATAATGAAAAATTGTTGAGAGAAAATGATAGACTCAAAGACTTGGTTGGTGTTTCAATGGGGACACCCAAAATGATTACTCAACGAGAAAACTCTCAGGCAAAAGATCACTGGGTAGGATCAAGCACTTATTCTCAGGGAAAGCATGATGCAATTGCTGCAATTGTCAAGAAGAGGCAAGATCATTTGACATCTTGGTTGAATAAATTGTGGGGAAAATACTCTCGTACTCTTGTTGCATTGAAGGAGCACACAAGGATGGATGGACGAGTTATGGAGAAGTTTCATGAATTGGCCCAAAGTAATGAGGCTAACAGTACTACACTTGAAGCTGCAAATCATATAATTAATCTCCATCAAAATTTCTATGATGAATTTCAAGGTGATGAACAGGGGTTAGTTGTTGCTGCCAAGAAAATTGTGATTACATTCTCTGATGATAAAGGTAAATTGAAAGAATCCACTAGGTGGAAAAGTGAATGTGAGTCAATGCTGAATGAAATCATGAAGACTGGTTCTGCAGAGGATACAACATTGGAAGAAGTGAGCGAGAAAAATGAGGAAATGTTCAAGATGGAAATCATGATATGGAATGTTGTTGGAGATGCGGACACATATGAGCATCAAGATTATTTGTACCACCTCGCTAAGACTCACTTGTGGCTAAATAGAGCCTAATTATTCTCTATCTTTTGTTTTGTAATTTGTATTTCCTATTTCTGAAAGGATGCGTCCTTTCGTATTCTCAATGTATAAATGTTCATTTTGAAAACAATATACGCATAATAGGTAGAATAGGATAGAGAATAGAAAATACGGTGGGACACCATGTTTCAAAGGGCTGAGACTCTGATGTATGTTTTGAAGCTATGGAGATATCAATGAAAATCATCTGATTTGCTAGCGTATTCTGGTGTCAATTGTTGTGTTGTGCCTATTGAAAGAATTATTTAAGTTGTTTGTAAGATTGATGCTGCTTGGTTATTTAAATTAGCGTAACATGTTTATGTATGGTTTATCAGTACGAATTTTATGTATCTGTTTGATTGGTTGATAGGTTCTTTCAAGGAAGGATTAAATCCTTTTAATTAATCACAGTAATCAGGGAATTTCATTTAGATCAGTAAGAACTTTATAATCACAATATTGCATGTTTATACTAGTTATAAACAAAATATGACAAAGAATTTGAATGATCTCCAAAAAGAAGTCAGTTGTTTAATATTTCATTTGACTCCGTATATGATATAAGGCATTGGTTTCACCGTTTCCACCATTTAGTTTCATTCATACTTTTTTACATTTGTTGGTTGAGCATATTAGGGTTTAGTCTTCATTTTTGTATACAATATATACCAAATTTGTTTTATTTTGTCCATTCCAATCTACCATTGTGGACAAATCATGGCATGAAGAGAAGATCAATAGTCAAGTCTGCTTCATTTGTTATAGGTACACCCGCCTAGGTCTAGCAGCGCCTGAAGAGTAGAAGGTTTAATTGTTTCAAACCTTGTTCTGTTACCCTAAAACGTTGTGAAAGCTTGGCAACCTTTCGAGGTTCAAACCTACGTTTTTGAGAGCTAACAAATTGGTGACTCTACTGGGGATAACAAAGAATCTGTGCCTTAATCATAGAGTCAGAAATCCTATATACAGACTCTGCTGGGAATAACAAGTAACAATTCATCTTTTTCTCACTTTCAAGAAAGTGAGTGGTGACTCTGATCAAACATTGCAATATGAATGGAAGAAGGTATCAATTTAGGGGAAGACATTCTGGAGCTCGTCTTGGCAATAGTAGGTGGGCACATAAAGATGATAAGGCTGATAAGGGTAAAGGGAAAAGTGAGGACATGTGCTTCACAAACAAAGATAAATCATCAATACCTTTTGGTGAGAATTGTTTTGACACATGGAAAGATAGTTCATCTGAAGAGCCTTGTACCCTAGAAGATTAGAAAAATCCTTTTTACAACCCTCAGAAACATGCTGAATTTGAAGCTAGAAAACAGGCCGAGTTTGAAGCTGGACTCGAAGCTAAACGACTCAGGATTCAATATGAATATGACCAAAAAATGGAAGGTAATCAGAATGGACCTGCTAATCAGGAAATTTAGCAAGAAGATTATGAGTCTTTAAGTTATGAGGAAGTCAGAGCACGGTATGAATCTCAGAGAAAGGAAAGGGAAGAGCAAGAAAAATCCCAAATGATTCAAGCAATGAGAGAATTCAAACTGCAGAAAGCTTAGAACATTCCTCACACATCTGGTTTTCCCCCAAAATATGTACCACCCCATAGACAGGGTAATCATGGTGCTAGGTATTCTGAACCACCAAAGATTCCTCACCATCAAATTGGGAATCAATATAGACAGCCAAATCATCCACCTTATATTCCCACACAACATACAAATAATTATCCACCTCCTAGTCAGCATCATGTGCCACAACAAAATATGCAGTACAATAACCCTATGTAGCAATATCAACACCCACCTAATCCTCCTCCTTATCAATATACAACCATGATTAGACAATTTGATCTAGTAGGGTTTCAATTATACCCTTATCCCATGGACAACAGTTGGAAAGGTTTAGTACCCAAGTTTACACGAAGTAATGCAATCACAGCTGAGGATCATTTAAGGAATTTCAATGCCTTCATTTAGGATTTGGATGTACCTTATGAAGATTTTCATATGAGATTATTCATGATGTCCCTTATTGAGGAAGCTAGGGATCGGTTCAATAGCCTGGCAACAGCTTCTATTTATTCTCTCCAGATATTTCAGGATCAATTCCTTGAATAATTTGGGAATTTGAGTGCACCAGATGCTACTCTCCATGAACTAATGCGAATTTAGAAAGGTCATAATGATTCAGTCTTTGATTTTAATAGAAGATTCAATAAATTGTAGAATAGAATACCTCCAGGATCAAAGTTACTAGACTCTATAGCATTAAGTGTTTACCTGAATGCATTCGACCCTAAAACAGGGTATGAGTTGAGAAACAGGTTCCCAAGGGACTTAGCTAAAGCACAAAAGATAGCATTAACAATTGAGAATAATAGAAAGGCTGCTGGGATAATGAATAAGAGAGACAACCCTAGAGTTCCTCAACAAAACAATAATTATCAATATAAGCAGGAGAACACATATAGGAATGAAAGGCCAAGGCCGAGGTTGCATGGCATGCCCTATAACACAAACTGGAAGGACAGAAAACCTGTAACAGATAGGCCTGGAACCAAAGAAACTCCTGATCTATTGAGGAAGAAGGGGACATATATGGTGAATAGTAACTATTTTTGTGAAGTTTGTGATAAACCACACTCCTCTGATTATTGTGTAGTAGCTAAGAGAATGCAAGAAGAAGGACTGCTAATTGGAGATGATGGAGAAGACCACAAGGTTTATTTAACTTCAAATGCTTTTCACCATGTTGAG
Organism: Sequoia sempervirens; assembly: GCA_007258455.2. Classification (NCBI taxonomy): domain Eukaryota; kingdom Viridiplantae; phylum Streptophyta; class Pinopsida; order Cupressales; family Cupressaceae; genus Sequoia; species Sequoia sempervirens. Next base: position 50,323,778 of record VDFB02271358.1, read on the forward strand.
GAAAGGTATTCATCTTCAGAGGAAGGAGGTTACGAATATGATGTTTCAAAACAGAGATATAATATCCATATGGCTGAGTAGCAGGTCTTTTCTAATTATGAGGATGAATGTGTAGAACCACAACCTCTTGAGGTGCCTAATCAATGTAATGTGAGGAGACTCACTAAAGAGGAGATGGAAAGATTAACTGTTGCTACAGTAGAAGAAGCCAAGAGTAAATACTGGTTGAGGAACAGGATAGTAAATGAGAAGGAAGGTGTCCCTGGGGGTATCTTTATGAAAGATCAGAAAGTTGTACAAGGAGTTTCAAAGAAAATTGAAAACAAACAACGTGAAGACAACAAACATAATCTTGTTCAAAAGGATGTAGTAAAACAATTACACAAGGAAATTCAAAAGACAAAACAGTCAAGTAGAAGAGAAAAAGAAGAGAACAAAGGGGAAACATCAGAACAGAAGAAAGTGATTAAGATAGAAGGTTCCTCTTTTGATTTTACTCAAGCCTTGTCTCAGGTAAAGATGTCTATCCCACTTCTGGAAATGATGAAAATTAAAGAATACAGGGGCAGTGCAGTGCAGTTGATAACAAATGAAAGTGGAAAACATGTAAGTTCTGACAATAAAATGGTTGCTAAAAATAAGCAGGATAAGGTAAACATCCCATAAATCTGCTTGAGTAATGTATTGACAAGTCCACCACAAGTTGATCCTTTCTTTATCACATTACTCATTAATAACAATTTTTTAAGGAATTGCATGATAGATTCTGGTGCTGCCATGAATATTATGCCAGTAGGAGTAATGAAATAGCTAGGCATGTAGGTGGATACAAATGAAGGAAAATGTTATGTAATGGATAACCGACCTGTTCCTATGGTTGGTATAATGAAAGATGTAGAAGTCAAGTTAGCTGCTTATCCTCAAGTAGCTTACAATATTGATATAACAATGATAGACACCCCTCCTCAATTTGGTATGCTTTTATCAAGACAGTGGACAACAACTATTGGTGGAAATGTTCAGTTTGACCTATCGTATACAACAATTCTAGTAAATGGCCAAGAGGTGAAGTTGTACAGGGAGCTGAGGATGAATCAACTCATTGACTATGTGCTACAAGACCAAATCAAATATTTTTGTGATGTTGATCTTGGGAGTTTCAATATAGAACCAGCACAACCTGAATTGACTAATAGTGATCCTATTGAGAAGCATGTTGCACGGAACCACAATGGTGTGTGGAAAATGTATTTTGATGGAGCCTACAGCCAAGAAGGCAATGGAGCTGGGATAGTATTTGTTTTGCTTGAAGGTACTACATTTATGTATTCATTCTTGTTAACTTTTGAATGTACCAATATTGTGGCAGAATATGAAGCTCTATTAACTAGACTAAATATAGCGGTGAAGCATAAAATAAAGTTGTTGGCTGTTCTAGGAGATTCTGAATTAATTGTCTCATAAATTAAGGTGAAGTATATAGCAAAAAACAAAAGACTAAAGAAATACAGAAATGTTGTATGGGATACAATTGAGTTGCTTGATGCCTTCACAATTGAGTGGGTAGATAGATCGAAGAATATAATGGCAGATTTTCTAGCTAATGTAGCATTGAAGAAATATGATATTATGTTGGCAGGAGTGTCACAAATTGAATTCAAGACAAGGCTTGCTATGCCTGATAATGTATATAGCTAGCAAGTATTTAATGATGACACTGATCTTTTGAAATTCCTTCACTGTATAGACCAATATGAATCCCAAGAGATTGACTTCAATGCCTTTGTTGAAGAAGTGGATGGGAATCAAACAATCTTTGGAAAAGAGATCTTACAACTCAAAACAAATAAGATTCCTAAAGGCTTGGTGGCATTAGAAAGGGTATATGATGGAAGTGATCAGTCTTTAAGGAAGAAAACACCAATTGGAAGGGATGATATTGAAGAAATTAATTTGGGAACTGAGATGGCACCAAAAAAGGTGTACATAGGTAAAAAGATAAGTCTTGCAATTAGAAGAATGCTAATAGAATTGTTGAGAAAGTATAAACATGTATTTGCTTGGTCTTATGAAGATCTAAAAGCATATAGAGAAGACTTGTTTCAGCATGAAATACCATTGAAGCCAGATGCTAAACCATTCAGAAAAAAGCAGAGGCCTATAAATCCAACTCTAGAACCTAAAACGCAGGAGGAATTGGCGAAGCTCAGAGATGGTGGAATTATTAAGCCAATCAGACATTCAACGTGGGTGTCAAATCTGGTCCCTGTCAGAAAGAAAAATGGAGACATTAGATTATGTGTAGATTTTAGAAATCTAAACATAGCATCCCTTAAAGACAATTATCCTTTGCCTAATATGGAGGCCATATTGCATAAAGTGACAGGCTGCGAGTTGTTGTCCATGATGGACGAATTTTCAGGGTATAATCAGGTCAAGGTTAAAGAGTCTGAGCAATACAAAACTACATTCACAACTCCTTGGGGAACATATGTTTATCTGAGAATGCCATTTGGTCTCACTAATGCAGGGGCGACTTTTCAAAGAGCCATGGATGTGGCATTTGCTGATTTGATCAATATTCTAATGGTGTTGTATCAGGATGATCTCACTGCTTATTCCAAGAAGGCTGAGGATCATGTTCATCATTTGGAAAAGATATTTATAAAATCCCTTGAGTATGGTATTAGCTTAAACCCCAATAAGTGTAATTTTGCTGTCACAGAGGGTAAGATTTTGGGGCATATCATTTCAAAGGAAGGGATTAGGATAGACCTTGAAAGGGTAGAGGCTATTGATAAAATCCCTATCCCTAAAACAGTTAAGGTGATACAGTCATTTTTTGGACAGATTAACTTTGTTAGAAGGTTTGTTTCTAACTTTGTTGAGATTATCAAACCTATATCAAAAATTCTAAAGAAAGGACAAAGGATAGAATGGACTGCAAAAGCCTTGGAAGATTTTGTATCTATAAAACAAGCCATCAAGAAGGCTCCTGTTCTTAAGTTTCCTGACTTTTCAAAACCTTTTCATATTTTTTCATTTGCCTCAATGCACACTGTTGCAGCTGTTATGCTACAAAAGAATGAAGATGGTCATGAGTAGCCTGTATCTTTCTTCAGTAAGTCATTACAGGGTTCTAAACTAAATTATGATATAATGGAGAAACAAGCATTTGTGCTAGTGAAAGTTGTAAAAGCTTTCAGGCCGTACCTGGTTGGAGCAAAGGTAGTTGCTTATGTTCCTCATGCAGTAGTTAAGGATATTCTGACACAGTCTAAAGTAACAGGTAAAAGATGAAAATGGATCAACAAAATCCAAGAATTTGACCTGGAGATACAAATTACTAAACTAGTCAAAGGTCAGGGTTTGGCTAAACTGATGGAAGAGGCAAATATTGAAGCAAATCAGATTTGCAATATAGAAGAAGAAAATGTAATTGCAAGCATCGAGCACACTCAATGGTATACATATATCATGTATTATCTTAAATACATGAAGTGTCTAGAAGGAATGAATGATAATCAGAGAAGAACACTAAAGTTGCAGGCATCTAAATATGTTTTTATGGATGGAGATTTATTTTGGAAAAATAGGGATGGTGTATTATTGTTATGTCTGGATGAATTTCAATCTAAACATGTTTTGAGTGAAATGCATGAAGGAGTGTGTGGAGGGCATTATTTAGCAAAGACAATAGCAGATAAAATTCTCAGAGCAGGGTATTATTGGCCTAGGATTTTTAATGATTCCTTTGCATATGCGAGAAAATGTGAAGCTTGCTAGAAGTTCTCTGGAAAATTGAAATATCAGGGACCTTTGCCACTTCGACCTTTGTAGGTTGATACCCCTTTTCATCAATGGGGAATTGATTTCATTGGAGAAATACAAGAAAAATCAAGTGGTGAACATAGGTGGATATTGGTGGCCACTGATTATTTTACCAAGTGGGTAGAGGCCATCCCAACTAAACAAGCTACAAGTAAGGTGGTGACACAGTTCCTGATGGATAATATCATTACTAGGTTTGGTACACCAATAAGGTTGATTACTGATAATGGGATGTGTTTTAGATTAGATGAATTCAGACGCTTCTGTAGCACATATGGTATTGCCATTTCTTATGTAGCCCCTTATCATCCACAGGCTAATGGACAAGCATAATCTAGCAATAAGAGTCTTCTGAAGATTATAAGAAGGATGCTAGGTCAGGACAAGAAGGCTTGGGATTCAAAATTAAGACTGGTTGTATGGGCTGATAGAATTACGGTGAAGAAGGAAATTGGGAAGTCTCCATTTGAGTTAGTGTATGGAACACAAGCCAGGATGCCTTTGCAGAACTTGTTACCATTTTACAAGTTTGTTCTTCAGGAAGATTTGGATATTCCTGAACCCATGGAGGAAAGAATGGAGCAGTTAGCTGAACTAGATGAAATAAGGAGAGTGGCTCAAAATCAAAATATAAAATTGTAGTCGCAGATGAAATATTTATTTGACAAAAGGGAAAAGGATAGGAAATTTGGAGAGAGTGATCTGGTACTGATGTGGAATGCAAGGTGCCAGGAAAAGGGAAAACATGGGAAGTTTGAAGCCTTATGGCTAGGGCCTTTTGTGGTGATTGGAAAGAAAGGCGAAGACTCATACTATCTACAGAGTATGGCTGGTGAGGATCAAAAATTGCCTGTACATGGGCAATTTCTGAAATATTTTTTCTCTTGAAGTAACACAAAGGATTAAAGGTTTCCAGTGCATGGACAACTTTTGATGATCCTCTTTGAAATTCTTTTCCATGCACAGTAGTTTAGGAAATAAAGGAGCAGGATTTGCAAGTACATGGACAATCCTGATTTTCCTTCTTTTGAAATAAATTTTCCATCTACAGTAGTATAGGGTCTCATTCATTTCCATGGCCATCTGTTCCATCACTTTGAGTTTGGTCTGCTCACCTAGAAATCTAAATCCTTGCAATGATCTCACTATCATTCATCCCCAGACGGAGCCACTATTAGAACTGTAAAAATTTTAAATTTTTATAGTCTATTGCATCCAAGAGTTTCTAGCATTGAGTCCTCCTCATAAGCATAAAAGTCCCTTTTTGTATTGTTTTTCTTATTTTCTGTCATAAAGTCCATTGAATCCATCAAGTCCTTCATATTTCATTAAAAGACCCGAATTGGCAAGACATAGTAAAAGTCTCCCCGACTTGGATTTTCACTAATGTATGTTTGTTGCAGACTATCTGCAGGACAATTTTCTTGTTTCGGCGACAAAAGGAGTCATTTTGGAAAAGGGAATCATTGTTGGAGTGAAGTCATAGCAAATGCATTGTGTTTCGGCAACCGACACATGTGGAAGTATATCGGTCAAGCTAAAGGTATTCGGGAGAATATCTTGGCGAAGTATTTTTTCTTGCCGACAGGCATATATAAAAAATATATCGGCATATGTTGGGGCATCGATGTAATGTCAGGGAAAATACAAAATGTCATACCGATTAATGCATAAAGGGGTTGTTTCAGCCAGACTGATTGGTATCAGTATAAACTCATAACAAAATCATTTTGTCTTACTAACTGGCTTGCAAACAAATGTCTCGGTAAAAATTATGTGCATCGGGGAAGGTTTTAGCGAAGTGGCTATTGTTTGGCCGAATCAAGTTCAAGGGTATTCAAAGGCTATCGGTGAGAAGTCATAGAGTCTTGCCAATTCAAAATTTATGCCGATAGAGTTGTGCATCACTAGGAGAAGAAGTCTTTGGTATGAGCTTTGTCGAGGTTTGAAAGATATACCAATAGAATATTTCAGGGTGAGTCTTGCCGAATGGAGTAATCAGGAGGAGTGGATTCGGCCAGACATTAGTCTTCGGTAGGAGTCTTTCCGAGTTTTCAGAGTCTTGCGATGGAATTTATTTCATTGGTAGGATTATTTTTATCGGCGAAAGGGTGATCTTGTCATAGCGACTGGAGAATACATTGAAAGGTACATATCAGTAAGATGTAAAGATATCTATGAGACATCTCCCTGACTTGGAATTGTTATAGTGACATGAAAAATGGAAGCGGTAGCCATCAAGTTGATTCCAGGTGTCAGTAAGACCACAAAGTGTCTTGGCAAAAGGTTAGGTAAATGTTGCAAAAGGGCTTCGCTCCAAATTTGAAATTTTCTCACCGACGGGACGTTTCATGCAACAGTACCAATTTCAAATGAGCCTTCTTTCATGCTTCATTAATGGTGTGATGGGATATAATAATGAAGTTTTAATCAATTCTTCAGTACTGAATTGATTACAGAAGAATTGGCATGCTGAATAGAGAACCGAGACATTTTTTCAGTCCGAGGAGCTAGAGCAGACTACTGTAAGTGTAATCAAGGGAAAATCAGTTTGTTAGATGGTTAGCACAAATAACATAAAAATCCAATGATATAACGAAGTACAATGGAAATCAAATGAAAACGAAAAGGAAATATATCACCAAGAGTCTCCATCTTCCATGATTGATCTTTGTTACACCTTCTTGCTTGCTGGAAATGTTGCCCTCAGATTTGTACTTTGAGCAATCTAAAATGCCTAAGCTCGACAACAAGATTCGAAGGATTTGATATGCCTATGACTATTGCCAATGTCTAAAAGTCAATGCCTATGCCTAGAAAAGGCCATTTCGAACGGACGGACGAGATAAATTAGTGATGAGACCCTAAAATGAACGATCTAGATTACACCCAAGAATCCCTAATTAGGGTTAAGGCAAAATCCTTAATCGAACGGTTGGAATAAAAATAGATCGATGGTGGAGAATAAATGAGACAAATTAATTAGAAAATAAATATTTTCAAAAAATCAAGAAGATAAGATTGCCTGATTTGCAAGATTCAAAAAATCAAAGAGATAAGATTTGGACTGAAGATAAGATTTGGAAAAATCAAGAATCTGCCTGATTGCTTGATTTTTGGAAGATTAATTACTAATTTGAATTAAATTAATTCAAATTATGGATTTTATGAGATAATAAATAATCTTTTCAAATTATTTATCAAAAAGGACTGAGTTAAGATTGACATGACATTTTAAATAATTTAATTTATTTAAAATGAGAAGAATATTAAATTAGCAATTAAATAATTTTTAATTATTTAATTTAGAAGATAAGATTAATTAATTAAATAGATTAATCAATTTATTTAATTAAGACAGTTAGTGATATTAAATAAATAAATAAAATTTATTTATTTAATAGTGAAGGAATAATTAAGCAGAAAGGGAAATTAAATAAATTGAGAAATCTATTTAATTAAAGAAAGACTTCAAAGAAAAAGAAGTCAAAAAATGCCCCAGTGCAAAATAAGATGAGGAAGAATGACGAGGAGGGTTATGGTATGCCCCCTCGAGAGGACAGACAGGTTCCAAGAACATGGGTGTGCTCTCGAAATTGACGAGAAGACTAGAATATGAAGAGACAAAGAAATGTTATCGAAAAAGATATGGATGATGATATGGATGCAATGCCTATATGAGATGGGCAAGAGAAGATGACATGACTAAAGGAGATGCATGTATGTTCCTAGACCAAATCCTTCAAACCTTACCATAGGACTTTTAATATTTATTGCTCTTAATCATCATTGGGCAGTAAAAATGACACAAATGGACAACAAACACCATGGTATGATGTAGACCAAGGTGTGCAAGGTCATCCACTTGAAAAATAGACAGTCACAGACAAGGAATGTCCTAACTCATACTAAGGGCGAAGTTGCCCTAGTCTTTTTGTCAAGACAATCCATAGGCAGTCAAAGAAAATAAAATAGGCCAGGAGACGTCATCGCACCTCTAAATCCTTCATGGGACATCCTCGAGGTAGCTAGTAACATGACCAAAAGACAAGACAATAAAAATATAAGACAAAATAGCCAAGATAGTCAAAAGATAAGACAAGATAGACCAAAAAGATTAACAACCATTTTATTTTGTTTGCCAATGTTTGTTTGCCAAAGATTGATTTCTTGTCGATTTGATAGTTTTGACAGTTTAAGAGTTTTGCCAATTTGACGGTGTTGACAGTTTGACGGGGCCTATTGTCAGGAAGGACACATCCTAAAAAGGCAAAGGACATTTTGATGAGGTCTAACTCCAAGAAGGACACATCTTGAAGAGAACCAAAGAGTGACGAGACTAACATTGTTTTGAGTAATATGTTTTGGCAAGTTGACAGATGTTGATTGTATGATTGATTGGTCTGTGTTGTCTAATTTTGACCAATTTTGACATTGACATTTCAAATGACTATCTTGTGTCTGATTTTGACTATGTATGACTTATTTGACTGATGTGACGATTGTGACAAATGCCATGATTTTATTTGGACCAACCTAAAAGGACTAACCTAATGTCTCAGGGACTCATCGACTGATGGTCTTGCCTACGTAGCAAATGCACAGAGACAACGTAGTTCGACACGACCAATGACTTTGTCTTGATGACCAAAGATTGCGTCATGATTTTATTTTGACAAACCTGAAGGACTGACCTAATGTCTCGGGGACTCAAGTATGAGTCTTTCCTACGTAGCAAATGCGCAGAGACAACGTAGTTCGGACAGATGGCGAAGACTATTTTGACATGATTGACTTTGACTAGAAATGACCAGATGTTTATGTTCTTCGAGTGGTCTACTGATTTTTGTTTAATGTTTTCTTCAGGACGTTTTACGATTTTTAGGTCTTTCCTCAGGACTTTTTATGATGTTTTTGTATCTTTTTTCAGGACATTTTGCGATGTTTTTGTCTCTTTTTTCAAGACTATTTGCCAATGTTTTTGTCTTTTTTCCGGACTTTTTGCCAATGTTTTTGTCTTTTTGTCGTTTTATGATTTTTTTGGATTTTCACGTTTAAGAGGATCGCGACAAATGCAAATAACTGATGCCTACACATGAGAATCTAAGGACAAACATGATTGTGCCCCTAGTCAAGCTGAATACCAATTGATAGGTGATGACAACGTTGTTTGACGCATCCTGAAACAACATGAGGATGATGACGATAATGTGACAAAAGTATAGAGGTCTACAGCTGGGCCAGGAACGCAGTCAAGTAAAATTTTGGATAATGTGCTTGTATGAATTGGACTCGTTGCATTTGGAATGACTTGGTTAGGGCTAGATGGGATGATGATTATCCTTAGACCGTTTGACAAGGGAAAGCCAAGACAGGTGATAGACATGAAAGGATGAGAGGGTGGCCTTGGTAAAGGACGGGAGACATGAGACTAAGGGAATTGTCATATGATTTTCAATGACTATGTCATATAAGGACAATAAGACTATGGTGGTCGATGACATGATGTTTCATGAATCGTGTATGATCGAAGGATAGACATGTCAAGAGTTTTCCCAAAGCATGATTTATGTGTGTCAGTTTTATGTCAAGACCAAGATAGGTGGGAATGATATGGAAATGATAGGGTTAAGATGGACGGATGTCAATGTCATGAGGAAGGTATGGGAAATGAGACGACTTGCCCCCAAGTGTAAGAGTCCACATAGATGATTTATTTTACACATGACGCCTGTTTGCCAGGTTTTCATCATGGTACTTATCCAGGGCGCTGTTTGTCAGGTTTTCACCATTGGATGAAAAATTTCTCTTTACTATTTTCTTGATTTTCTAATTTTTTTTTTGGTGTCACCAAGACGCCTTGTTTGCCAGGTTTTCATCAAGGTGACAATTTTTTTTTTTGATTTTTGATTTTTTTTGTATTTTTGATATTGTGGATAGCCTGGATGCTTTAGATTACCACTGACTGTTCTGAATCCACTGACGGTGCCAATGTAGAGACTGGTGCCATGATATGCCAATAATGACCTTGCTGAAGGAGTTGTCTTGTCAGGATCGTAGCACTTTTATACAACTGATCGATGTCCTTGTGATCCTTTCTGATACTAGAGTTGGCCTTATCAAAATACGTACATCGCAATAGAGTGCCATGAGAGTCCTTGTGGTAAAGAGTTGCTGCCATGATGTGACGGATTTGTGATGTAGGATTTTTGGACTTTAGGTGAGATGTAGGATTATGACAGATGATGGTAGATGTGGAAAGGTTGTTTGGACATTTGGATGAATGACTTTTTATTTTCCAAACTTTGGATGATGGATGACAGATTTTGAAGGGATGGTGTTTGGAACCAACACTTTTATATGCCTTGATTAATGACCATTTTGAAGGAGGTGGACATGTGTTATATGTGGGAGTCCTCTTGTCTTGTGGCTCCACATTGTGATTGAATTTTGTATTTGACTTGATGTCTTTGTTTGATCCATTTTTCTTTGGGATCCATTTTAATTTCATTTGTCCACTTGTCCTTTTGTTTGATTCAATGGTCTTTGACAATTGATTTTGATCATTTGACTTGTAAGACTTTTGTTTTTGTTGGTTCCAAAGGGGAGGTTGATTCATCATAAAATGACAGTTGATGGTGTAGGTGGAGGGGGTGTTGGCAGCAATCTTACGACAAGGATTTCTCATGGACTCCATTTTGACATTTGTATCTGACAAGGTTGCCCCCAGTATCGAGGAGGTACCACTGACATCATTTGATTTGCTGTCTAAGGAATAGACAAGACCTTGATGTCTATAATTTTCCTGAAGCTGTATTGGTTCAAGAATTCCTTGCTCATGTATGCCTAGTCCTTTGCCTTGATATTGCATGCTTTGATAGATTCTATTTGCGATGGGGTATTTGTTGTTTTTAAAGCAAGATGCTAACCCATCATGATGTCTATGGACACTGTCACTTGTAATATTTTCATCTGCAAGAAAGCCTGCTTTGACAAAGATAGATGACCCTAGTTGATAAAGTGTCTTAGCTTCACTTTCATGTTGGACATATTCCTGATTGATATCTTTGGCCTGATCATGTGACATGTCAGGTTTAGATGATTCTGTTGATTCTTCCAAGGCAATGTCGAAGCCATCATTATGTTTAGTATCATAGAGTCCCATGATTTTAGCTATAACTTGATCATATGCAAGTGTGTCCCTAGTGGAAGATTCTTGTTCTGGAGGAATATCGTCTATGTGTCCCTTGAAGGCAAGTGTCTCATCTTGGGAAGTGTCAATAGTAGAGGCCTTTATAGGGTCGGCAAGTGTTTGATCATGAATGGCATAAAGGTCAAGAAGGGGACCATTTTGGATATCTTGGTCAATGGTAGGGTCTTGCTCGAAGATGGGGTTTTCATGGATTATATAGTTGGAAATAGAGCCGTTGTCAAGGAGAGGTGTGTTCTGGATGTCATGATTGTCTTGAAGGACTTCATGGATGGACTGAAAGATAGGGTCATTGGATGAACTACCTTGTTCTTGACATGAGGGTGCCATTATAAGGTCATGCTTTGGGCTTTCATTTTGACATGTATCCTCAAGTGTAGACGATTGGATGTGACTTTGAGTAATGACTGCATTTTCATGACTAGATGTGGCTTGTGAGGGGATGACTTGAAAATGATTAATGGATGAAGGACTAGGATAAGACATGGGGACTTGGACGGGACTAGTATGTGAAGGACTAGCATATGACATGTGTTCTTGCATTGGACCTGTATGTGAAGGACTAGGGTATGACGTAGGGACTTGGACCGGATATGACATGGAGTCTTGGACTAGAGTAGGATGTGATGGCATATGATGTGACATGGGGACTTCGACTATATTAGTTGGTAATGACATAGGGACTTGGACTGGATTGGAGTAAGGTTGATTGAAATAGGACATGGAGACTTGGGCCGGATCAATATGGTATGATGTGGGGACTTGACATGAGTTGGTAGATGGTTGATAAGGGATGCAGACTTGGACGGGATTAATAGGTGAAGGACTAGCATATGATGTGGAGGTTTGGAATGGACTAGTTGATAGTTGGCTTCCCTTGTCAAGGTTAGGATAAGGGTGATAAGTGGATGTTTGTTGTGAATTATTGGCAGGATTTGTGTCAAGTGACTGTTGATTGTGAGGGTAGACAGATGGTGGCAAAGTATTTATGTCAAAGCCTTGTGGTAACTTAGCCCCTTCATCCAAAAGCATGGCTAGGTACCTTTGAGGGTCACGTAAGAGATATTTTTTTACAAAGGAGACTATATCAGGATTTTGCGTTGCAGCTGTTATGTCTTTGAAATATACTCGTCCATTTTGGTCTCTTTGTATGAATGGTTCAAAAATGTTTTTTGATGAAGATTGCATGTTCATGTTGTGAAATGGGTCAAAAAAGGTCCAATGTTTGACTTGTTTGTTTCTAGATGTTTGACTATTGTTTGGTTTGTTTCAATATCCAGAAAACACTTTCAAGCATGATATTTTGACTGTAAGCAAGCACACATCAGATAAGTACAATCCTAGGTTAGGCCAGGACAATATTCGCTAGATTCCACGTGGGTTTCCCCAACCGCATATTTGTAGCATGTGAATTCAGAAGCTTGGCTGCACGGGCTCCCCCTTACAGTGCACTCTCTTCTCAGGCCAACCAAGCTTCCAACCCCCATGAAACTCCCATGGCGAGCTGATCACATCTACTACAAACTGCGAAAGTGTGGATGCCTTCACACCGACCGGTGCTACGCTAGCAAATAGAAGGATTTTGGCTTACTACACAAGAGTTTTTTAGGGACCCCCGTTCGAGTGTCCATACATGGGGCAAGAGATTAATCACCATTAAGGTGGCACTCTAGCCTGAAGAGGTTAAGCTCAACAGGGTTTAAGGGAGTACAACTCCGTCCGATGACACATCCGCACTCGTAACCTTAGGTTTTCCCTTAAGGTTTACATTTATATACCGGTTGGGGGTAGCTTGGTTTTAGCTCCGTTGCCGGTTTGAGTCGCGTTGGGGTGATGAAATCCCCAAGCAGGCCCAATTTCTAGAGTTGGTAACCATTTCTCTTACACCCAAGATCGCCCGAAAGCACGAGGGGAGAGGATACTCCGATGTACCAAGTCAGGGTAAATAACAGAAAAAGAATGGGTCTAGTTTTTTTATCACAAAGTTTTCACCAAGTGAGAGCATACTCACCTACCATTCCACAATCACAATCAAGCATAAAAGACATGATTTCATTTTATAAGCACCAAAACAAATGTTTGCTAATCTAGAAATAAACAAGCACAATGTTTGTTTCTTCCTTCTTTGACATGCGAATCTGCAAACAATGAATATTAGTAGTCTTGTATGTGATGGTCTTTGACACACGAAAGAGGATCGCCACATGCTATAAGAAAATATTAGTAACACAACAAATCTGATTTTTAGAAATTTTTTTGACAGTAAAATGATAAATACAGAAAATAAATCCTGTCTAAAATCTTAAGAGGTTTCCAAAAATTTAAATAAATCAGAAAAATTTGCTGTTTTGCACCTGAAATTAATTTTTTATGAAAAATCATAAAAAAATTATAAAAAATACATAACGGCTTTAAAAATTCTGATTTTTTACTGGAGTTGTCTACTGTCATCCCAAATCTGCAAAAAAAAAAATTGTGATTAGATCTGCAACTGTGAGAGAGATATAAGCCAATCTTTGTTAAACACCAATTTTAAAAGATCTATTTTTTGACTCATAATTTCGCATCCAAATTTAAAAACTAAAGAGTAGACCCCTATTAAAATTCAAATAGCTTTCTAGAAATGTAAACATATCTGAAAAATTCGATTATTTGCTCCTAAAATTAATTTTTTTATTAAAAATAGAAAAATAATTATAAAAAATACAAAACCGATCCAAAAAATCTTATTTTTGGAATGAGAGTGCGTGATATTGTCCCCAAGCTGCAAAAAAACATTTGTGAGCAAATACTCAGCCGTTTGAAAGTTATGGTTGAATCTTTGGCTTTGTCCACAATGATGCCAATCCTGCAACAAAAACCAAGCAAGCCCTGCAACAAGAAGAAACCAACTCCAAAAATGGTTTTTTATTTGTCCAAATACGTTGGGTTCACCAATGTAATCAAGGGAAAATCAGTTTGTTAGATGGTTAGCACAAATAACATAAAAATCCAATGATATAACGAAGTACAATGGAAATCAAATGAAAACGAAAAGGAAATAGATCACCAAGAGTCTCCATCTTCCATGATTGATCTTCGTTACACCTTCTTGCTTGCTGGAAATGTTGCCCTCAGATTTGTACTTTGAGAAATCTAAAATGCCTAAGCCCGACAACAAGATTCGAAGGATTTGATATGCCTATGACTATTGCCAATGTCTAAAAGTCAATGCCTATGCTTAGAATAAATGCCAATATTAATCAAATGCCTATGACAATGAATAAGTGAGAGTAAATAAATGCCTATAGTAATTACGTAAAATGTCAAGATATAAAAAATGAGAAGGAAAGGGCATTTTATAGAAAAGGCCATTTCGAACGGACGGACGAGATAAATTAGTGATGAGACCCTAAAATGAACGATCTAGATTACACCCAAGAATCCCTAATTAGGGTTAAGGCAAAATCCTTAATCGAACGGTTGGAATAAAAATAGATCGATGGTGGAGAATAAATGAGACAAATTAATTAGAAAATAAAGATTTTCAAAAAATCAAGAAGATAAGATTGCCTAATTTGCAAGATTCAAAAAATCAAAGAGATAAGATTTGGACTGAAGATAAGATTTGGAAAAATCAAGAATCTGCCCGATTGCTTGATTTTTGGAAGATTAATTACTAATTTGAATTAAATTAATTCAAATTGTGGATTTTATGAGATAATAAATAATCTTTTTCAGATTATTTATCAAAAAGGACTGACAGTTAAGATTGACATGACATTTTAAATAATTTAATTTATTTAAAATGAGAAGAATATTAAATTAGCAATTAAATAATTAATTTTAATTATTTAATTTAGAAGATAAGATTAATTAATTAAATAGATTAATCAATTTATTTAATTAAGACAGTTAGTGATGTATTAAATAAATAAATAAAATTTATTTATTTAATAGTGAAGGATAATTAAACGCAGAAAGGGAAATTAAATAAATTAAGAAATCTATTTAATTAAAGAAAGACTTAGACAATTAGTGACGTATTTAATAAATAAATTAAAATTTATTTATTTAATAATCATAAAGAATCAAAGGACATGAATTAATTAAATAATTATGAATTATTTAATCAATAGTCGAATGTGGACCAAGGACATAATTAAATGTCTTACTTATGCTAGGATGAAAGTGGTAAAAATGAAGCTTGCAGGCCTAGGTCATTTTTAGGTGTCTACAGTAAGTAATTGCTTCTTTGTTTTTCACATTTTGATTCTGTAAGCTTTAAAATGGAGTCTTCTAGTTTTGGAAAGGGTAAGGGTAGAAAGCTTGGTGAGAGTAGTCAGTCGAAGGGAAAGAAACAAAAGACTGATATAGAACATGAAGGCACTGAAAGGAGGTTGAATCAAGACCTTATTGATCAATTAGCTAGCTTGGGGCCTAAAGCTAGAAGGTCTGCACAACTTAGGGCAGAAATTGATAAGCTGATGATAAATGCATGTTCATTGGTGACGTTTGGACTGCTGTGAGAGGGTATGAGCTCTTCAATTTCCACTACCATAGGAGAAACCGTTTTGAGCCAGTCTGCAATCCATGGAAATTGAATGTAGGGAAATTGGTGTGCCCTAATGTATTCGTAAATGCAGAATTGGTAAAGCTGCTTGCTGATCATTATGATCCAAAATATAAAGCTATATGTGATCCTTCTGGAAAACCACAAATATATGTGTCAAGAGAAGCAATAGGTGAGGTTTTCAAATTGGAAGGGTTTTGCAATGAGGAAATCAATTGTGAGGAGTTGCAGAAGGGATTTTTAAGAATGGATACAACTTATAAAGGTTGGAGGTTACCAATTCATAGGGTCAAACAGGGTGACAAGCCAAAATCTCTGGAAGATAGTGAGGGGCCTCCCTATCATGTAGATTTGTTTGAACCTTATATGAAGTACACGTATTTTTTAGTGTGTCAGGTGTTGGGGATGGATGCCCCAGAATTCATGTCAATGGTACCAATGATTATCATAGCAGATATCCAATATCACAACTCCAGGCCATTTGACTATGCTTCATATGTTTCTAAGGAGCTTGATTCAGGGTTGATGGCTATAAAGAGTGGAGCTTCTATTGTCCATCTCAGAAACTATTCATTGTTGATGCACTTAGTGTTATATTTTGGATAGGAGTTAGGGGTATGGCCTCCAGAAATGAGAGTTTCTCAAATTGGTAAGGAGGGCAAAGCATTGCCTGTTCAGTTGTGGACTGCTATTTGGGATAGTAGGTTTGCTGGTTCTATTTTCATTCATTTTGAAGAGCATTTTGTAAACACATTGTATAAATTATATCATTATCATTGTAATTATTCATTAACTGATGAGATCAAAAGATTCCTTCGGCCAAAAGACTTCAATGGGCCAATTGATCATAATTGGGGAGACTGGTATTGTTTGGAGGGATCTACAATAATTAGAGTATATGGATTTGAAGATGCTCCTTTCATTTTGCCAAGGACAGTTTCAAACAGGGTTGCATATTTGGAAATTGTCAGACAAATGGATTACTGCAATGTGATGCATTTCAGTTCTTTTGGGAAGCAGGATTTTATGCCTAGTACTTTGTGTTTTGGTGATTTCACTGTGTTGGCTAAAGAGGGATATAATTCAATCCTTGATAGATTGTTGCATTATAATATGAAAAGAGGACCAACCAGGAAAAACTTTGACCCTGAAGGATATATCAATTCAGCCAAAGAAAGGATTAACTTTGGAGGGTATTCACATGTACCCTATCCTTTTGATGATATGATAAGGAATCTGGATGAAGATGAAGCAAAAATGGTAGTTGAAAGATATAACCAGGGGCTACAGGATATTGAGCTATTGTCTTCTGGAGATGAGGAAACACCAAGAGCTAATGTGCCACAGGATAGACTAGGAAAGGTATCCAAGATGAGGACTCAGCAGTATGTCTACCCAGTTAGAGAACAGAGTATTGAAAATGGTGATGTTGATGCAAGGAAAATGGAATACAGATCATTTGTCTCTGATGATGAGTTTATACATTCCCCAGAGTTCAAGGCATTCTTGTACAAGTAGAAGGGGAAGGAAATTAGAGAGAATGTTGATGATGTTACTTCAAGAAATGAGGAACAATTGTTGGCTCAATTGAGAAAATGTGTGGATGATGAAATGACAAATATGACTCCTGAAATGGGGAGGAAAATGTTGGAAAGTGTTGGTGTCATGATATTTCCTGGCCTCGATTTGAACTCTGCATTAGTTTTTGATATTTTCTTGAAGGATAGCCATGCTACACACAAGCTTGACAAGGAAAAGGTGACAAAAGTATATGCAGGATCCAAGTATATTACTGATGAGGGATCAATGATGATATGGGCTTTGTATCCATCCCACAGGAAATCAATGGTAATGGATACAAAGAAGGCATTTGGCCATGTAATGACTTTAAATGTTGGAGAAGTTGATCCTGTAGCTACTGCAAATATTGGGGTAAATATTGCAAAGTTGAATAAAGCACAAATTCAATTATTGATAAAAGAAAGAGAAATGTACAAAGCAAATAATGAAAAATTTCTAAGAGAAAATTATAGACTCAAAGACTTCGTTGGTGTTTTAATGGGGACAACCAAAATGATTACTCAAGGAGAAAGCTCTTAGGCAAAAGATCACTGGGTAGGATCAAGTGCTTATTCTTAAGGAAAGCATGATGCAATTGCTGCAATTGTCAAGAAGAGGCAGGATCATTTGACATCTTGGTTGAATAAATTATGGGGAAAATACTCTCATACTCTTGTTGCATTAAAGGAGCACACAAGGATGGATGGACGAATTATGGAGAAGTTTCATGAATTGGCCAAAAGTAATGAGGCTAATAGTACTACACTTGAAGCTACAAATCATATAATTAATCGCCATCAAAATTTCTATGATGAATTACAAGGTAATGAACAGGGGTTAGTTGATGCTGCCAAGAAAACTGTGATTACATTCTCTGATGATAAAGGTGAATTGAAAGAAGCCACCAGGTGGAAAAGTGAATGTGAGTCAATGCTGAATGAAATCATGAAGACTGCTTCTGCAGAGGATACAACATTGGAAGAAGTGAGCGAGCAAAATGAGGAAATGGTCAAGATGGAAATCACGATCTAGAATGTTGTTGGAGATGCAGACACATTTGAGCATCGGGATTATTTGGACCACCTCACTAAGACTCACTTGTGGCTAAATAGAGCCTAATTATTCTCTATCTTTTTTTTTGTAATTTGTATTGACTATTTCTAAAAGGATGCGTCCTTTCGTATTCTCAATGTATAAATGTTCATTTTGAAAACAATATACGCATAATAGGTAGAATAGGATAGAGAATAGAAAATATGGTGGAACACCATGTTTCATAGGGCCGAGACTCTGATGTATGTTTTCAAGCTATGGAGATATTAATGAAAATCATCTCATTTGCTGGCGTATTCTGGTGTCAATTGTTGTGTTGTGCCTATTGAAAGAATTATTTAAGTTGTCTCCAAGATTGATGTTGCTTGGTTATTTAAATTAGCATAACATGTTTATGTCTGGTTTATCAGTACAAATTTTCCGTATCTATGTGATTGGTTGATAGGTTCTTTCAAGGAAGGATTAAATCATGTTAATTAATCACAGTAATCAGGGAATTTCATTTAGATCAGTAAGAAGAACTTAATAATCACAATCTTGCATGTTTATACTAGTTATAAACAAAATATGCCAAACAATTTGAATGATCTCCAGAAAGAAGTTAGTTGTTTAAGATTTCATTTGACTCTTTATATTATATAAGGCACTGGTCTCACCCTTGCCACCATTTAGTTTCATTCATACTTTTTTACATTTGTTGATTGAGCATATTAGGGTTTAGTCTTTATTTTGGTATACAATATATACCAATTTTTTTTATTTTGTCCATTCCAATCTACCATCATGGACAAATCATGGCATGAAGAGAAGATCAATAGTTAAGTCTGCTTCATTTGTTATAGGTACACCTGCCTAGTTCTAGCAGCACCTGAAGAGTAGAAGGTTTAATTGTTTCAAACCTTGTTCTATTACCCTAAAACATTGTGAAAACTTGGCAACCTTTTGAGGTTCATGTTAGCTCTCAAAAACGTAGGTTTGAACCACGAAAGGTTGCCAAGCTTTCACAACATTTAAGGGTAATAGAATAAGGCTTGAAACAATCAAACCTTCTACTCTTCAGGTGTTGCTAGACCTAGGCGGGTGTACCTAACTGAATAATGTAAACTTAACTTGTGATTATCCTTCTGAAATGCTTTGTCCACAATGGAAAATGATAGCGAACAAATGAAATCAAACTTGATAACAATTTACAGATCTAAATCCTAGAATGCTTAATTAACTGATAAAAGAGATTGAATTAATTCAAATAATGAAATTGCAGAGACCAGTGCCTTGCTGGGTATGTGGAGTCAAATGAAACATAGGTGAGCAACTTATTCTGGAAAATGATCGAATTGCAGGCATATGATTTGTTTATAACTTGTATAAACAATGCAGGATTATGATTACTAAGCTCTACTTTAAAAATCTAGATGAATTCCCCTTGATTACTATGATCAACATAAAGGATTTAATCCCTACTTGAGAGAACTAGTCAATTAATCACACAGATACTTTCAAATGTGCATCGATAAACTGAGAATAAACTTGTTATTTCAATTTAAACAACCAGAAAGAATCAACTTGGAGACAGCTTTAGTGATGCTTTTTAATAAATTCAACATACAATTGATACTAGAAACAACCTGCCACACCAGCTGATTTTATTTGAAACCACCATTTGAAATAATGCACATAGTCTCTGAAAAGAGAAAATTATCCTATTGTAGCCATTTGACTACCTACTGCTTCTTATCTAAAATATGATAATGTTCAATTACCATCTTGGGGCATATTTATAGATAGCATTAGAAACTTAAATGCTTCAAAATCATGTCAGCCCACCGTGGAAATCGGGCCCAAATCGAGTCGGCCGACAACGGTCAAAATTCCAATTACATATCGGCCACAAGATCAGAAATTCTATTATTACCAGTGACAGTTGGCAAGAGAGGCCTGAAGGTATGCCGAAGGAAAAATATCACTTGTCGCTCTGCCCCAGAGTTCCCCCACTCCACATGCTTCACCGTGACAATCCATTTATTACACCGAAGTCAAGAAATGACGCTTAGTTTCATTATAGCCTGCCGCTGTTGTTGAGATGTCATATATATTCAAAATTCTTCATCAAAATGTATTTCCTTTATGTGCTTTCCATTCGCTAAGACACAGGATATATCTCACCGAAAACTCCTTTTGTTCTAATCATTGTCGCCGTAACTCTCAGATATCGGGGAAACCTTATACAGATTGTCCCGAGTGTCACCGATTTCCATACATACTCTCTGCTCGTTGAGACATAGGAACCGTCCTGCCGAAACAAATCCTCATTTTCCTTCACCAAGACCCTTCGAACTCGGCAAGAAGTCTCATAGAGTTCATCGAGTTACACCGAAAACTCCCAATTCACTTTGTGTCGCTGTGACCCAAGATAACTCTTACCGACGAATAGCTCATGCCCATGTATATTGCCATAGCATCCAACCTTTGGGGAGAGGTTACATAGATAGTTCCTTGTTATGCCAAAAGTCACCTGAGATCATATGTGTTCACCAAGACACTATAACGAAGCAACACTAGTCATACCGATGGGGACTCGGCATGCATAAAGTTAGTGAGATCGAAGGTCTCTCGCCGAGACCTTATTTCGATAGCCAAACTCACACTGATAGGGCCCTTTAATTGCCGGTCAGTATAACAAGCTGATCTCACCAAGACTTTTCAACGAAAGGTATAACTCACACCGATGCACTCCATTAGTTGCCGATAAGTATCTCTTCTGTCGCCGAATCACAAGATACATCATGCCGATAACCTGCAACAAGAAATAGTGAAACATACACAAGTCGGGGAGACAATTGGATACCTATGCCAACATGAACCAGAATGCAAAAATGCATGACACAACGGATTCAAAGGGAAATATGGAAAAATATGGAGAAAATAGGCACAAAGAGAGGGAAATGCATCAAAGGTAGGACTCACTTGGAGGATTATGAGTAAAATCAACATGTGAAAATATCAAATTTTTACAACTCTAATAGTGGCTCCGTCTGGGAATGAATGATAGCGAGATCATTGCAAGGATCCAAAATCTTGGGTGAGCAGACCAGACACAAAATGATCAACCAATGAGAAAAATGGAAATGGAAATGAAGGAATGAATGCAAATTGAATGCAAGATGGAGATGAATGCAAAGCCCTAAACTACTGTGCATGGAAAAGAATTTTAAAGAGGACAAGCAAGAGTTGTCCATGCACTGGCAACCCTTAATCCTCTATGTTGCTTCATCTGTTCTGAGCTGTTACAATCTGCGACTCAAACCAAGCTTTCCCCTATCAAAAACCTAGTTTTGTATTGAGTTCATCAAATTCTTCTTGAAGATACTCATGCAATCTTTCCTATCACTGTTATTGCAAGTTCTTAGAGTATCATCTTGCTCGGTTTGGCCCAAAATCCCTACATCATCCTATAATTAAAATTCTTCAACACCTTGGGACAAACCCCTATTATTACCAACATACAAGATGCATGCATATGAAATACAACATTTTATATTATCTCTCTCATTGTCATGTATTATGAAACATTCTCCCAACTATATTGAAAATTTATCATCAAAGTGCTTCACTTGCGAAACAAAGTGTTCTACTATATAAACACTATTTGAAACACACATCTGAAACCTTTTGCACCTCTCTAGTATCATTATTTGGAATCAATGTTAGATCATGACTCATATTTTCAATATCATGCATATGTGGACCAATAAAATCTGGACCTCTATCATCCTTGGTATACGAACAAATGTCTTCTCCACATGAGTTAGAAATTTTAGAATCACATACCTTTTCATGAACAGACCCATGCATTTGGTCAACTCCAAAAGTTTCACCATCATCTTGAGAAATGCACTGAGAATCACATGAATTATTGCATGAAAAACTTTCACTGTCAAAACAAATGCAAACCGGACGAAAGACTTCAGGATCACCTTCATGTGTATATCTCTGCTATTCAAGAGTCAGCAAATTTGAGATTTACTCACTGCTAAGCAAACAAGTTTCCACACTTTCATTATTACGATCATACTCATCACTTTTGTCATCATCAAAAAAGAGGTCTAAGGTCATCAGAGAATGAGAAAACAAGAACATTACTAGCATAGTCACTTGTTCCATAATTTGAAACATCACCTTGTTTGTCTGAAAACATCTATTGTTCAACATCAAGTGGATCTGAAAATACCTGAAATTCATTCTTGGGCATACCTTGGCAAAACATTATCTGATCATCTTTTAAAACTTCATCATGCAATGGGCCTGAAAATTTTTGGAAACCATTCTCAAATTCACAACCTTCCTCCTCATCGAATGTATTTTTGTAGCTTTCAACTCCAGCTAGAGGTATTGTATACTCACTACCAAATGATTCAACATTTCCCATTGCTTCTTCATCCTGATCTACATAAGAGGTAGAAGAATCCCCTTGTTGCAAATCAAAATCCACAGGTGCATTTTCAAAATATGAATACTCATTTGATCCCTCATAATACACACTGCTCTCCCTATCACAATCTGTTATGCAAGAGAGATATCTTGTACCTTCATTTTCACTATGCAAGCAATCACAGGAATCATACTGACTTGCACATATCTCATCATCTACTGGATGCATTGTTTGATCAATTTCTGTACACTCATCAGAAGTACAATCATTGGAATCAACACTAACATTGTTCTCATACCCTATCTCTTCCATGACATCAATGAATTTATTCAAGTGACCACATGCACGCTGTATTGATGACCATGACCAATAAGTTGATTCAGGCTTCCATACTTTTATGAATTGAGCAACAAAAAGGGATCTTGTAGGCTTACAGTCAGAAGGCAATTGCATGAAGACACTCATCATCCTATTGTACAGAGAAGTAAAATCTTCTCCTTCATACTTCCTTATGCCAAAAAATGTATCCAAAAGATTTCTGACATATTCATTAGCATTAGATTGTTGATTTTGATACATACCTTGCTGTGAATTCTGGCTGATATCTCCAAGTGAATCAGAATTATGCTGCCCTTGACATTGATCACACTGACATTCTTGATAACTTGCCAATCTTTGTCCAGGAGGGACTGGATAAGCATTTTCTTGCTCCTACTATAAATTCTGATTTTCTTGAATCTACAATAACCCATGGGAAGCCCAATCTAGTGCAGATAGATTTCCATATTCCTCAAGAAATCAATCCTGAAATCCTTGGAGAGATTTAATAGAAGCTACCAGTAGGTTGTTGAACCAATCCCTAGCATCTTCAATAAGTGACATCATAAACAACCTCATATGTAAATCCTCATATGGCATATCCAAACCCTCGATGAAATCATTGAAGCTCCTCAAATGATCTTCTGCAGTGATTGTGTTAATCCCTGTAAACTTAGGGACAAGGCTTCTCCAATTCATATCCATAGGGTAAGGGTACTGTTGAAGCCCTGTCAGATCGAATTGATTGATCATTGTTCTGTACAGATGGGGAGGGAAAGGTGGGTACATATTCTGTTGTGCATGATATGCACTACCTTCATTGTGAAAATTTCCAATTGTATTATCAAGCATTTGAGGAGTCCAATGCCTACCTCCATTTGTGTATTCGCTCGTTCCATATAGAAATTCCATTCTTCATCAAACCTTTTCAAAGCCGCCACCTACTTTTCCAAAAGTAGGAAAATGATTATTTCTGATCTATTCCCCAGCGGAAACACTCTTTCTGAAACTTCTCAAAATATATCTTTCTTTTCAATGACTCTATATGATGGTCTTCAACTGAACCTTCTGATGTATTCCCTAGTAGATTCACCAATTAGTTATCTCTCAAAAATGCAGGTTTGAAGCATGAAAGGTTGCCAAGCTTTCACAACATTTAAGGGTAATAGAACAAGGCTTGAAACAATCAAACCTTCTACTCTTCAGGTGCTGCTAGACCTAGGTGGGTGTACCTAACTGAATAATGCAGACTTAACTTGTGATTATCCTTCTGAAATTCTTTGTCCACAATGGCAAATGACAGCAGACAAATGAAATCAAACTTGATAACAATTTACAGATCTAAATCCTAGAATGCTTAATTAACTAATAAAAGAGATTGAATGAATTCAAATAATGAAATTGCATAGACTAGTGCCTTTTTGGGTATGCAGAGTCAAATGAAATAGAGGTGAGCAACTTATTTTGGAAAAAGATCAAATTGTAGGCATATGATTTGTTTATAACTTGTATAAACAATGCAGGTGTAGACACGCAAAATTAGCATTATGCATTTGATCAAAATCACACTCATCCATTCATCAGGGTAAATTCATCAACTTAAATCAAATAAATCAAACTTGATCCTATCATCATCTCTTTGATTAAATAAATCAATCATTTATTTAATTAAATCTCAGAGCATTATTCATCTCCCTTTGATTTGATTTAAATCCCTAAATCAAGTCAAAGTGGTCAAATCTGCTTAATCATCATCCTAGCTAATTAATCTTGATTAAATCTAATGCTAATCCCATCCCACTTGCATTCTCTAGATATATCCACTTGCACAATAAATCAATTTTATTGATTTATTAAAAACCTCATTTTCCTCAACATGACAAGTCAAACATGGCATTTATTGCTGTTTTTCTTGTCCCCCTCTCAAAATTTATTGCAAATTTGAATTCAAATTCTCCCTCTCATGGGCACTCTTCCCAAATCTTGCACAACCATTGACCACTCACCACTTGACAAGTGTCATCTTCTCATTAGAGGATCTTTAGTCCCACATTCACCATCTTGGCCAATCTCTCATCAACAAAATCTATAAAATAAGGCCTTCATTCTCATTCATGGATCCAGAATCTTATGTAAGGTTACTCTCTTCATTTGAGATTTGATCTTGTCCATTTCACTCCATCATCTCCATTTGCATTTCATCATCTTGAGTTTTGATCAAGGATTGGGAAAGGGTCACTAGCACATGTGACACCAATCCACTATGGAATAGGTAACTTGTGATATGCTTTCATAATGCTTGTAGCTTTCTTTCATTCTTTGTTGCATGTTTTAAGCATTTTGCAAGATATTTCATAGGAGTTTACTTTGGTAGATTTGTAAAATGCTAACCCTTGTATGAAGTTTAGTGCTTTTTCAGATTTTAAAAAAAGTATGCTCACATAAATGGCGCTAGACGGAGGGCTCTCAATAAGTTTTTATTTTGCTCTATAGAGTATATATAGATTTGTTGATTTATCTCAGCATTTTGATATATAGTTGGCCTCTCTATAGACTACATATAGATTTGTTGATCTATCTCAGCATTTTGATATAAAGATTTCACCATGTGATACTTTTTTATTGCTAGTTGATAAGTTTACATTTGCAGGTCTTGTAATTGTTTGCTTTAGGATTTAGGGAACTACGTTCAAAACAAACAAAAACATAAAGGAGGGCAGTCAAGGGGATACTCACGAAAGTTTTCTTAGCCTCTGTTTTCTCTTGTCCTCTGAAATAGGCGTAGAGGATACATCTCACATAGTGAAAATTGGAGAGATTCTTATCTCTTTAAGGAAATTGAAATTTTGTTTGTTTTTCTGTAATTTCGCTTGGTTGAAAATTTATTTTGTGTATTAGTGCATTGATATACACTACAAGTGCTTGCGTATAGTTGTATATTGTTTCACCGATGCCTGTGTTTTGCCGATAATTAGGGATGCTGTGTTTATATGGTAAAAAGGAGGACTGGTATTAATTCTTCTGTGTCTTAAGAATCAAGAAAGAAATAGCACAATATGGGATTTTCTGATAGAACTGGATTTGATCTTCTAACATCATTTAGATCCTTTATTGATTGAGATCTTCTTGCAACATTTACTCCTGTACGTGTATTGCTATCTGCTCACTTTTTCCATAAGCATTTTTTATGTCTTCTGACTGCTATCAAACATTGCACCTATATTTCTATCTGCTCGCTTTTATCCTCCGCATGCATTTTTTTTTACTACATCAAACACTGTTTCCTGCATAATTTTGGAAATCTTTGGGCGACCTATTTTTTTGGTTATTTTATGATGCACTCACTGTGAAATTATCTGATTGTTAAGACTCATAGCAGGGATTTTTTTTAAGGCCATAATGATGTAGTAAGGGCGCTGACAAAGAACAGTTATGTGTATGTTATAATCAAGCGAAAGAAGTTTTCTTGGGCAGCACTCATACGAGAAACTTGAAGCATACGGAATAGGATTTAATGAGAGGTGAGACATTTGAGGAGCACGTATATTTTGACATCTGCAATACAGGGGCGCTGCTATACATCTCAGACGCCTTTTACAGTTGGAAAGATCTAATTTGATATCAAGGCATTGAAATAGTAGATGATCAGATCAACCACATTTACTCTTGTCTCTGGCGCTTTACATACACTTTTCAGACATAGTACGTTATCTCATATGCTCACAAATTTATGAAGGTAGCCACAGACCAAACTCAGACCAGCGAAGTACACAAAAGAAATAGTTAGTAGCCATAAAGGATTGGCTAAAAGGGTGCGAGTCAAGAGTTTAGTAGTTGGATTTACACCTGCTCTTTGTATTCGAGTGGAAACTTAGTTATTCTGTCGCTTATGAAATCTGCCTTAAGAAAAAAAAAAATCCACCATTTGTTACATATGAGCCGATACTTGCTTGTTGTATTGAACACTATTACTGTCATGTGAACAGATTCACATTTAATCACTGCCATTACTTCTCATCGACCATCATCCTTTTTGTGATAGTGACTCCATCTTAGAATCTAAGTTAGCACTCAGTCAACACTCTGTATGCCTATTTATCACCCTTGTCCAATGTATCAGCTTGCGTAGAAAATGTTAGATTCAATGCAGTGTCTTTAATTCAGGCAGGTGAATCTAGGCATCATGATTTGGGCATTAAGTATTCATCATAACGATTGGGTAAAGTTTCTATACTCTGCGCAACATGTGATGTTCACTTGATTTGCATTCTAATGGGTAGAGTGTTATTGTTAGAGCCTTTAATGTCTGTCTAAATCTATTGAATCTAGGAATCTTGAATGCATTTAATGTCATCTACACTCATCAATTTTGGCATTTATTCGAAAGAAAGCTTGTTTCCCAAATATGAAGTTTCCATCACTGTAGGTCTTGAGTAAGGTTGTTAGACTCATACACTTATGCATGTATGTTATAGCTTACAAAATTCATCAAATCATTGCTATTATCATGATAGTCAACTTTTGAAAGATTTGTTCTTTTAAGATGATTCATTGATATAAATTATTAGCTTTTTATTATAAAATCATATTCATCATTACGACCATAGCTAAAATTCTAAATTTGTGATGATGCTTTTAAATGATTCATCTTTTGTGATTAATTGATTTATTCAATTGAAGTCATGTTATCATTTAAATTTAATCATCAAAATGAGTTTAATATTTTGATCCTCACATAAGTATCTTTTGTTTAATAGGTACAAAGCGAAGGAGGAGGCTAGCAAACAAAAACGAAAGGAGGGGGATTTTCTTTTTTTGAAAACTCAATGTGTTTTTTAACACTTCAAGTGTTTGATCAACACTACTTCATGAAGTTGTTTATCTTTTCATTTTAGAACACTAATTTTCATTTGGGTCTAAAATGAACAATTTGATTTTCATTGCAAAGGGCTTAAAATGAATCTTAGGACAAACTCACTAGATTTTGTTTGAGGTTAAGAATTGAACAATCAAAACTCACACTTCATTTTTTGGTGCTTAAAAAAAACTCACAATTGCTTTGAAGGGTATAAAATGAACAAGTGTTTGAATTGTGTGATTTTGTCTTTTGAGTACGTATCCTCTCCCCTTGCGCTTCGTGCGATCTAGGGTGCAAGAGAAACACTCAAAATACATTTTATTGCTTTGAAACACTACAATTTGGGCTTAAAAATTGAACATCTTGTGCGAGTGTGAGTAGGGGAATTTTCGCATACATTCTCTTTCTTTGTGCCATCAAAGATCGATCGAGTTACGGATTGTGTCTTTGCTCGCTTTTGTTTATCTTAGAGGGCTTGCCTTGGGGAAAAAGTACTCACCCAAGGGACGACTCAACCGGTAACACTCTAAAGCCAAGAGTATTTTCAGCTGGGATATAAATGAGGGTTTTGGTTAAACACCATAATCACGCGGTTGGCTCGACAAGATGGATCCGAAGGCGACTCTTGCCGTATGGGTCAATCTCCACGAACGGAAAGTCCTTACTAGAACCCATGTGCTGAATTTTCCAAAATCCTAATCTATTTGTTGGTGCAAGAATGGTCATTCCTGCCACCCCACACTCTTACAGTCTTCTAGTAGAGATGGAAAGCATGCCATGGGAGTTTCATGGGTGTTGATGCTTGGATGCCCCGATTGATAATGAGCCGTGGAGGGAGCCAGTGGGGTCAAGCATCTAACCATCCACTAGAGATAAGCGTAAGCTAGACTTGTCCAAGTGGGAATCCAACAAATATTGTCTTACATCCATAGGGCTTTATTATTCTTTGTTTGAAAACAGGTTGTGTATTCAAAACATTTTGCAAAACAAATATTCAACATGATTCTCAAAATTTCAAACCCTCTTTAAGACAAATATCATTGACTCAATCCATATGTTCGCTTTTCCCTACGGATTCCGCTCAGAGAGGTTCCTAAGCATTGGATTATATCTCAATTTGTCTTCTTGAGTAAACAATAGGAAAACCCTTGCCTTAAGTTCATTGAATTTCTACATAAAATATCTTGTGGGGTTTAAAGAAATTAAGACATTGGACATCTTAGTTTGAAACTTTAATCAAAGAGAGTGTTTTTGATAAAATAAAGACATTAAGAAAAGCTAAGAAAAATGAACTTTCATGTGTGTTGAAGACTCCAAATCCCAAAGCAAAAAATCATTGAAAATCTGAAAATGAAACTTCAAATGAAATCAATTCTTGGTTACAAAGGTCTTTAGGAAGCATATGCATGCTCTTCAATACCTAGGTCTAGGAAAACAAAGTGGTCTTTTTAGGTTCATCTAGGGATCAAAACAAATCAAACCTCTTTCATCTATCTTTCAAAAACATCAAATCCATCTCACAAGTCATCTTTTGAAAAACCTTGAAATCATCCTTGAAGTACTAGGCTTTATGACAAAATCAAGCAATCATCCAAACTCATTGAGACCAAGTCCTTGAAAAAATTTATCAAAACACCTTTGGCTAGGAATGTGTAAATGCATCCTTTTGCATATCCTTAGTCAAAGTCATCCAAATCATCTTGTCTAGCTTAGTGTATGTAGATGAATCCTTCTCCATATACTTAGTGAAACAATCATTTCGTTTGGGTAGGGGTGGGTAGATGCATCCTTCTCCTCACACATATCCAAATCATCATCCTTTGAACACAATTATCCTTTAGATCATTATCAAACATCTTAGGGTCTTTTTGTTCAAAATCCAAAACAAATCCAAATCAAGATCAAGGACAAAATCTCAAAATCCAAAAATCAAACCAATCAAAAATCCAAAGCCTAGTATTTCATTCAAGATCTATCAAAAGTCAAAACATCCATAACATCCATCTTTAAACATCACCATCATATCACCATCACATTTGATCCTAAAAGCATCCTAAAACTTTCACTTTGGGACATAAAATAGAGATTAATCCAAGGAATCAAGAGATTCATCTCCCATATTCTCGAAGATTGATCCTTGTTTTATGGTTCTAACGAGATCTCAATACAAGAAGAGTATGGAAGCCCAAAGAAACTCCCACTTCAAGTGACCTTAGCCAAATAAACACATAAATGAATCTCGCAGAATCAAGCAATCCATTGATCCCTCATCATCACAAAACCCACAAGAAGAAAATCAAGGGAGGACCTCACCTTTTGGAATGTCTCGAGAAGAAATAGTTGAAATGCTCCAAAATGGACAACCATAGAATCATCAACATCATGATGAGACTCAACCCTTCGTTGTACATGCTTGAACTAGAAAACAAGGGGCCAAGTTGCCTTCGGTTTGATGTGACCCACTATAGTAGAGACATCTTTTTCTAATCTCATCCACCATCCCCATTTCATCTACACCCCCATCTCAAAACGTCACAGAAAATATCCCGCAAATCACAACATCATTTGCTCCAACTCAACCCAATGTTAACAAGGGAAACACATTCCTCAATGAACTTCAATCACATCCCCTTGTGAATAACCAAAACTT
The DNA here is from genome assembly GCA_007258455.2 of Sequoia sempervirens. NCBI lineage: Eukaryota > Viridiplantae > Streptophyta > Pinopsida > Cupressales > Cupressaceae > Sequoia > Sequoia sempervirens. The sequence continues at coordinate 50,354,239 of VDFB02271358.1, forward strand.
GGACGCAAACACCATAGTGGAACAAAACATCCTCAATAATCCATCACACCAAAATATTCCTCTCACTTTACATTATGACCTATCATCAACATCTTTTCACGGAGCACCACAAACACCTCTTCTCACAAATTCACAAGAGGAGGGAGACATATTGAACACCACAACACTCTCGCAAGGATTCACCCCCCTTACATTTCCACTTCTCACACCATCACCATTATCATCAACACCACTCCTTGGTTTAGGACTTCCCCCTCTACCGAGTATCAATCAAACATACATCCCAACCATCAATCAAAACATCTTGCCAAATGCTCAAAAATTATTGCTGATATCACAACAACAAATGACAAACACACAAGCAATGGCAACATCATCAAACACCCCCAAAACATTGCAAAGCATGGTCTCTCAAGGGCCAATCACATCAACGATGCCACTTACCACATCAACAACACCATCCACCAATCACACAATCAACATGAAAACACCATCCACCAACCAAATAATCAACACAACATCACCATTCACCACCACCACAAACACCATTCCAAATCCACCACAACCCCCACCACCACCAACATTCACCACATCAAACCAATTCGATGCAACATTGCAAGCTGCTTTCCAAAGAGGCTATCAACAAGTGCAAAAACAAAAAGCTGTGCAACAAGCCGCTCAAGCTGCGCAAGCTACCAAAATTGCACAAGCCGCATTGCAAGCACAACAGGCACAACAAGCTCAAGCATTATTACAACAACAACAGCAACAAAAAGCCGCCCAAGCTACCCAAGCCACACAAGCATTACAAGCACAAAGGTTCGCTCAAGCACAACTATTATTGCAACAACAAGCTGCACAAGTGCAAGCCCAAGCACAAGCTCAAGCGCAAGCACAACAAGCACAAGCACAAGCACAACTTCTTGCACAAGAAGCACAATGGCAAGCGTACCAACAAGCATTAAAGCAATATCAAGAACAACAAGAAGCAACAGAATTGGCAGCCCAACAACAAGCGTTGTGGGAACAAGAACAAGCAGAACAACAAGCGTTGTTAGAACAACAACAAGTGCAACATCAAGCAAAACAACAAGCATTGTTAGAACAACAACAAGTGCAACAACAAGAGCAACAACAAGCATTGTTCATCCAAAAGCAAGTAGAAGCCTACTTCGCCCACCATAACATACCGATACCATTGAACAATGCACAAACCAACCCATCCATCCAAACCACGATTGCAACACCCCAAAACACATTCATCCCACCCCCTGATCCTCAGAATGATATGACGACACAATTCAAGTTGCTCTTGCAACAAGTACTCGATCTTCAATCGGGAACAACCAAAACACAAAGCAACTTGTGTCCCTATCCATTTGATAGGAGCCTAGACATGAAACCATTCCTAAGGGATTTGAGATCCCTAAATTTGACAAATATCGAGGGACGGGAAACCCTGAAGATCACATCAGGGAATTCTAGGTTCATTGTATGGAGGTTGCATATGACGATACTTATCTGATGCGGCTATTCCCTAGGAGCTTAGCAGGAGATGCTATAGAATGGTTCTCTCGCTTACCTTCAAGCATTAGGACATTCGAAGAAATTAGAGATGCATTCATTAGAAACTATGCATGTAACATTACAATGGATGTTAGTCTCGAAGAACTCTACGCTCTGAAACAAGGAAAGAATGAATCTTTTGCTTCATTTCTTCAACGATGGCGATCCAAGGCCAATCAGAGCAAATGGACCATGCCAGAAGAGCAACAAGTCTACACAATCATAGCCGATCTTGAAAGTCGTCTATCATTCCATCTCAAAGTTCAGGGTATCACCACATATGATCAATTGATCTCCAAGGCGCTTAGCATCGAAAGAGCTCTTGTGACTCAACCCATCGAATCAACATCATATCATGAACAGCAAAACAATTGCCCACCATCAAATTACAATGATAAACCTCGTACATGGGCGAGAAACAAAAACGTCACTAATGATGGTGTCGTAGACACCAAGGTGGTCATTAGTGGTCCACGCCAAAACACACCCGCACCGCAAATCCAACCACAACGCCAAAACACTCATCACACAACATATCAACCCAACAATAATCCCACCATCAATAATGTCAACGACCAAAGAGGACCACCTCAATGCAAAACATACCCCAAACAAAAATACACTACTTTGAGCGAACCACTAGAAGACATCATGAAAAAGCTAATCGACGAAAAACTCAATCAAGCTCCTAAATTTGAGAATTATCAAGAACCTGATGTCAAACCTCCTTGGTACAATGAAAATCAACTATGTGAGTTCCACAAAATCAAAGGCCACACCACAAACAATTGTATGAGACTCAAGAACATCATCCAAGATCTCATTGACAAAAGAATCATAAATGTGGAAGCACCCCATGGGAATCGATCTTAAAATTCATGAATCTAATCTAATCATGGCAACAAAGGGAATAACAAGGATAAAGGAAAGGGTAGTGTAAATCATGTATACGAAACAATTTTTGCCAACCTCAATGAAAACCGCATGGTCATCACCATCAAGGGTGCCCATGCCGAAGACTGTGGAGTCACCACAAGAGGCAGAAAAGTCACCATGCAGGATCATCCCAACCCAATAGAGTCCCTTCATCAAGAGCTGTTCCGTATAGCTACAATGTTGTAGACCAACTCAAGAGAACGCCAGCACACATCTCCATCATGGAGTTGTTAAAAATGTCATCGGCCCATAAAAAGATCCTCGAAGAAGCATTAGCCTCATCCACCGTCCCCGCAGATCTTGATGTGGAATCAATTCCAAGCTATGGTCGGAAACATCATAATACCTAATCTCCTTACGTTTTCTGACCAAGATTTTCCCACCCAACCATCTCACAATCGCACACTTCACTTGGAGGTCATTGTGAACAAAAGAAAAATCAAAAGGGTCTTGGTGGATGGAGGTGCAGGTTTGAACATCTGTTCTTTTAGTCTCATCAAGTAGTTAAAGATATCAGAAGATTCCATTGGATAAAGGGAAGGGCATCACAATCAGAGCATATGATGACCAAGAAAGAGTGTCTCAGGGCACAATTAAGCTCCTATCCAAGTAGAGGGCCAACGCTTATGGAAACCACGTCGGGACCTCGACTTACCATACAACATTCTCTTGGGGCCATGGATTCATGCAATGAAAGCCATAGCATCAACCTTCCACCAATGTGTGAAATTCACACATAATGGACAAGGGTTACCGTATGGAGATCCTGGAGCCGTTTTCATACTGCAAGAACCTTAAAGCCAAATATTACAAAATCCCCAAGTGAAAAATGATGAAGCATCCACACATCATCGATCCCCCACTTCCGTCCACTTCTCTGATAGAGACGCACCCATTCCCACCATATCTCGATATCAAGCTCATCATCCAAAGAGGACGGTTGTGGAAGTTATAGGCTCCCTAACAATGCTTTTGTGATAGGAGAGTTACCACAATCTCCAAGATCATGAGGATGCCCACAAGAAAATCAAGCTCCCACATCACAAATGTATCCTCAAAATTATCCTGAATTCACAAGGTGGGAGACCTTGGCCATGAGGTAATTGAAGCAGATCCATCAAACATGTTGTATCGAGATGAAAGACCGACACCTGAATTACCAATGGATGAAAGAAGTAGAGGCCTACACATGATGCTTGCAATGGGCTATGACCGAAACCAGAGATTGGGACAAAATGAAAATGGCCTCATAATACCTATCATGCTGGAGATGCGACCCATAACAAATCTTGGTCTTGGATGTGCCACTTTGAGAATAACCATACATGACCGAAGTCCTTCGGTTAGAGCTGCTAATGTTTCTCCTTAGCTGGTAATAATACAACTACACTCACCAATATTCACAGGTAGGGACACACATAATTTTATCACTGAGCCCTATATTAGTAGTGATGACGAAGATATCATATCCAATCTCCCTAGGTTATTCAAAGATACCACTCTGTGTATGATTAGTACCATATCCTATGAACCAAATACACAATATCATGAGATCGGCTTAGTCTACCCGCAATTGATCGACTATGACCAACGAGGACCACCAATTCTCGATACATTCAAAAATGATGAAGCGCTCTTAGAATTCATGGGGTTGAGGGATAACATTCCAGATGGAGATCACAAGGCATGATTCATAATGGAATTGAACACACACGCCTACTACGGGGAAACGATTAAATCTTTCAGGTGCCTCAGAGAGGTTTTCACCGTTGGATACATCCTTTATTTTTACTATTTTGTTGTCAGAGAGTGCCACAGTGTGGTTTTCACTCAAGGACTTGGATATGATTCTACACCCCCGATTTCAATCTAGGAAGGGTGTCTAGGCCTACTATTCTTAATTCTCGGCCCTACTATTATATTATCGCCTATTTTTTCTTTAGGGGATTGGCCTAACATTCGCTAACATCTATCCGCCTTCACCCTTGCACGGAATTTAGGAGGCCCCCTACTATTCTATGGCAGAAGTAGATTGATTAGTTAACACCTTTCGGCATCGACGAGAAAGGAATTGAGCTATTCTAGTTGGAGCTACTCCTGCCTCCTACACGGGATGGCAACTCCCATCCGATGGAGCCGTCCCACACAAGACAGCTTTCACTTGTCCGTGGGGGACCTACTGCTAGAACATGATGCCATTCGGCCTAAAGAATGCAGGAGCAACCTATCAAAGGGCCATGACACTGATATTTCATGATATGATTCACAAAATAGTTGAAGACTATGTCGACGACATCCTAGCAAAGTCAAGAAAAAGACAAGATCATATAGCAACCCTAAGTGCTATCTTTGACAGATTAGAGGAATACAAGGTCAGACTAAATCCCAAGAAGTGTGTCTTCAGTATACAATCAGGTAAACTGCTAGGATACATAGTCTCCATGAGGGGTATCGAGGTGGATCCAACAAAAGTCAAAGCAATCCTTGAGATGGAGGCACCAAGGAACTTAAAACAACTGAGAGGCCTCCAAGGAAGGCTCCAATCCATTAGAAGGTTCATAGCACAACTGGTAGACAAGCAGAACCCATATTCGCACGTTCTCCACAAGGGGGTATCATACAAATGGGATACAAAATGCGAAGAGGCATTCAACAAAAGAAAGGAATATCTACTGACACCTCCAGTGTTAATGCCACCTATCCCAAGAAAGCCATTGATCTTATATGTGTCAGCAATAGCAACAGCCCTAGGAGCTCTTCTTGCTCAACATGATGAAAAAGGAACAGAGAAGGCCATCTACTATATCAGTAGGACAATGGTTGGTCACAAGCTAAATTACTCCTTCATTGAGAAATCTTGCCTCGTAGTAGTATTTGCATCCCAAAAATTCAGACACTACATGTTGGTACACAAGATAAAGCTCATTGCGAAAATTGATCCCCTCAAGTATCTCTTATCCAAGGCAATGCTCACGGGCAGAATGGAAAAATGGGTCATGATATTATCAGAATATGACATCGAGTATGTAGAGAGGAAAGCAATCAAGGGACAAGTTATTGCAGATCAATTAGCAGAAGCACCTATGTATTCTGAGAATCCTCTTGTATCTGAATTTCTAGATGAATCCATCTTTAACCTCAACATTGTTGATCACTAGAAACTATACTTTGATGGGTCATATACACAGCACAGATCAGGAATTGGTATCTTCTTCATCACCCCACAAGGGAACTGCATACCAAGATCATACAAACTAGCATTTCCTTGCACTAACAACATAGTGAAATATGAGGCTTTGACTATAGGGATTAGAATAGCAGTGCAATGGAATATCATAGCTCTCAAGGTCTATGGCGACTCATAGCTGATCATAAATCAATTCAATGATGAATATCAGACTAAGGATGACAAGCTAACCCCATATAAGAAACTGGTGGAGACTTTAAAGGAATCCTTCATTGACATAACATTTGAGCAGATTCCAAGAACCAACAACAGAGCAGCTGATGCCATGGCTACAATTAGGTCTCTAGTAGACATCTGTCATAATGTTCCGAAATATGAATTTCTGATCGAGCAACTTCTCGTTCTCACATTTGAGGTACCGGAATCGGAATATGTGTGTGAAATCGTTGGTCCTAGCGATCCTTGGTATCTTGACATCTACACTTATCTTCAAATAGGAGTCATACCCGCTGACCTACCATCGAGCCTAAAATGAACCTTTATTAAAAAGGCATCTAGATTTGTCATCCTAGGAGATACCTTATACCGTAGAAGCATAGAAGGTACCTTACTGCACTGTCTAAATGCTGAGGAGGCATTAACCGCTCTAATCGAGGTTTATAATGGTATTTGTGGCTCACACTCGAGTGGGATAACCATCGCCAAGAAACTGCTGAGGCTAGGGTATTACTGGCCCACGATGGAAAGAGAAGTGTATGATCATGCTAAAAGGTGTTTACAATTTCAGCAACATGGGGATCTCATCCATGCTCCAGCTCAAGAGCTCCATCTGATCATCACACCATGGCCTTTCTCACAATGGGGACTCGACCTCATTGGCAAAATCACACCCACCTTGTCCAATGGCCACAAATTCATTATAACTGCAACTGAGTACTTCACAAAGTGGGTGGAAGCCATATGAGAGCCACCATCAGCTGGAAAGCGGATCTCAAGGCTATCTTGAACTATCTCATGCAATGGAATTTAGGTGTCCCACAAGCCATTATCTCAAATAATGGGACCCACCATTCAAGAACGGGGAGGTTCCGATGCGAGAAATTCAAAATCAATATTGCTTCTCACCTGTACTTTATCCCCGAGGCCAATGGCCAGCCGGAAACCACGAACAAACCATCCTCAAAATCCTCAAGAAATAGTCGATGAAGCGCCGGTTATTGGTGGCGCAGCAACAATCAGCCCTGCGAACTATCGAACCGACATCACACCCGTGGCACCCACCCCATTCTCCCTGGTCTACGGATCAGAAGCCGTACTCCCCATTGAGATCGAGCTCCCATCCCTCAGAATATCACTACAAAATCTCATCACTGATGAAGAATATCGGGTCTCAAGACTAAATGAGCTGGAGTTACTGGATGAGAGAAGGATCGAAGCTTTGAATCACTTACAAGTCTATCAAAATAGACTCAAACGAAGCTACAACAAGAAGATCAGAAGCGGGACTTTCCAAGTCAGAGAACTAGTCTTAAAAGAAAATCAGAAGAATGTCCCAAATCCCAGCAGTAAAGGTAAGTTCGAACCCAATTGGTTGGGGCCTTTCATCGTCACAGCAAGCTACAAATAAGGGGCATATCAGTTATCAACACCCGAAGGGGAACCTTTGCAGGAACCCATGAATAGCTCCCATCTCAAAAAGTTTTATGCCTAATTCTTTCAAGGTATAGAACCAAAAAATCCAAAAAAATCAGAAAAAGTCCTAAAAAATGGTTACTTGAAACCTACCAAGCGGTGATCTTAGTAACAACAAAAAATCAAAAGCGAAATCAAAAGCCGAAAAAGGATCAAAAATAGTAAAGAGAAAAATCATCCTCTAGTGAAAACCACTTCTATGGCACTTTGGGCAAGTACCTCAGTGAAAACCTGGCAAACGGGCGCCTTGTGTAAATAAGCACTTTCCATCCACTAGGATCTTTATGGCTCAATCTGCATTATCCCTCCATTTCGCTTCCATCATCCATCTCATCTCCATTCATCACTCATCCGCTCACATCCGCACCATAGCTTGGTCCTGTGTTCGTATCATGATCCCTCCAAGTACTACTCGGCCCATCCTAAAGGTCAGTTTGTCCTGCCTTTATCGGGGTAGTCTGTGCATCGTGTTGGGGAGACGCGTTCTCGCTCAGTTGGATGGAGTGTATGGTCTTAAAGTCCTCAAAAAATCAAAAATCACAAACATCGAGGAAAATCAAAATCCAAACATCGGAAAATCGGAAAATCCAAAACATCGAGGAAAATCGAGAAAATTCAAAACATTCAAAACTATCAAAATCCAAAATGAGTCAAAAGTCATTCCAAAAGTCAAAAAACAAAGATTAGGTCTGGTGGGCTTCACGTGGTCTCTGGCGTTAGTATAGCACGTGAGGCAGGGCTAATCTATCGATGGCCAGGGCCCTAGGATAGGTCTTTAGGTTAGTCCTCTTGGTCAAAATCTTAGAAATCCCAAAAAACATTGGAAAACATAAAATCAAAACATTTGTAAAACCTCGAAAAAATGCCAAAATAATATAAAGGCATTGCAAAACATCAAAACATCAAATATTTGAAAAATCCATCTACCTCATCACAAGCACACTTAATAAACACCATTCATAATAAATTGATCGTCATCCTCAACCTTTGGTGAAACATTTAGAAACAAGTCTAGCAGGTTAAAAGTAAATCTCAAAAGTGTCAAGTCTCAAGTCTTAGTCAGTACGTAAACAAGTTGGTCAAGTCTTTGTGTCGATAGTCCATCATCCAAATAGTCTCATATCAATCATCTGATAACATCATGTCGTAGGATGAATCCTTCCTACAAGGGGCATTATTTATCAGAAAGAACATTTTGGATAAACGAAATGACGTGCCGCCATCCACTAACATGTCCTGGGATGTATCCTTCCTACAATGGGCATTATCTTTTGGAAATAAGTTTGGTTCTTATCCTTAAAGCACATTCCCCTTTTGGTTAGCCGGTATTGAAGAATCAACTTGTTTATTGTACTTTTGTCTTTTTCTTTTGACTTATCTTATTAACATCGATCAAGGACCTCTTGGTGATATCCAAGCGAAGGATTTAGAGATAGGAATGGAAGCGATCATTATCTTTTTGTCTGCGTGCTTGTTGGGCGTTCTTGTAAAAATAGCAGCGGTCTGCTTTGTTAGATATATATGGAGGATGTTTCAAATAGCTTGTTGACTATTGCATTGATTGGTTATACCTTTCCGTGTTTTGGTCTAAGATGTTTGAGACTTCTAAAGTGCATCCTAGCAAGGTTTTCGTATGTCAGGTGTGAACAAGAATACTCCTATCTATTTGTCAAGTCAAAGTCCATCACACTAAGTACAACGCCATCCTGGTCCTTTATATCTTGATGCATCATGCTTAGGCGTGTTATCAAATATAAAGTAAGTGACCCTTTGAAAATCCCAATCCTTGATAAGAAAATCATCATCATCATCATCTATCATCATCATCTCTAATAAAGTCTCGACCAATCATGGACTTGTTGGATCCTCTTGTCATATCTGATTTCCACGCTAACATCATGCATCCGTCATACATCCATCATGCATCCATCCTGCATCTACAAACCGTTAGCATACCACATATCATTCATATCATACATCATAGGAAACATCAATCATTTCACATGCATTGCATTACATCATCATCATAATATAGATCTATTAGTCACAAGCATCTCATAAATCATCCATTGCATAATCATAGCACATCACATCATCAATCTCATCCATCTGCATCATATCATAATTTAAGTTGTTTAAGATAATATAGATTTGTTATTCTAAGCATCTTAAAATCATCCCATTTGCATCATCATCTAGAACCATCCATTTTGAACCTCTTTATCACAAGATCAGCCCTCAAATTGAATCTTTTCACTCGATCTCTTGACGGGGCAATGTACCAGTGTACTTCTTTCCTTTAGGGCATCCGAAAAAATCCTTAGAATTTTAAATTTCGATCCGCGGCAGGGTATTCTTTGAACCAGCAACAAGTACATTGCTTCAAAGAGGGCCAAAATGTAGACAACATAAAATAGCATTATGCATTTGATCAAAATCACACTCATCCATTCATTAGGGTAAATTCATCAACTTAAATCAAATAAATCAAACTTGATCCTATCATCATCTCTTTGATTAAATAAATCAATCATTTATTTAATTAAATCTCAGAGCATTATTCATCTCCCTTTGATTTGATTTAAATCCCTAAATCAAGTCAAAGTGGTCAAATCTGCTTAATCATCATCCTAGCTAATTAATCCTGATTAAATCTAATGCTAATCCCATCCCACTTGCATTCTCTAGATATATCCACTTGCACAATAAATCAATTTTATTGATTTATTAAAACACTCATTTTTCCTCAACATGACAAGTCAAACATGGCATTTATTGCTGTTTTCTTGTCCCCCTCTCAAAATTTATTGCAAATTTGAATTCAAATTCTCCCTCTCATGGGCACTCTTCCCAAATCTTGCACAACCATTGACCACTCACCACTTGACAAGTGTCATCTTCTCATTAGAGGATCTTTAGTCCCACATTCACCATCTTGGCCAATCTCTCATCAACAAAATCTATAAAATAAGGCCTTCATTCTCATTCATGGATCCAGAATCTTATGTAAGGTTACTCTCTTCATTTGAGATTTGATCTTGTCCATTTCACTCCATCATCTCCATTTTCATTTCATTATCTTGAGTTTTGATCAAGGATTGGGAAAGGGTCACTAGCACATGTGACACCAATCCACTATGGAATAGGTAACTTGTGATATGCTTTCATAATGCTTGTAGCTTTCTTTCATTCTTTGTTGCATGTTTTAAGCATTTTGAAAGATATTTCATAGGAGTTTACTTTGGTAGATTTGTAAAATGCTAACCCTTGTATGAAGTTTAGTGCTTTTGCAGATTTTAAAAAAAGTATGCTCACAACAGGATTATGATTACTAAGCTCTACTTTGAAAATCTAGATGAATTCCCCCTGATTACTGTGATCAATAGAAAGGATTTAATCCCTACTTGGGAGAACCAGTCAATTAATTACATAGATATAGCAAATGTGCACCGATAAACTGAGAATAAACTTGTTATTTCAATTTAAACAACCAGAAAGAATCAACTTGGAGATAGCTTTAGCAATGCTTTTCAATAAATTCAGCATACAATTGATACCAGAAACAACCTGCCACACCAGTTGATTTTATTTGAAACCACCATTTGAAATCATGCACATAGTCTCTGAAAAGAGAAAATTATCCTACTGTAGCCATCTGACTACCTACTGCTTCTTATCTAGAATCTGATAATGTTCAATTACCATCTCGAGGCATATTTATAGCCAGCATTAGAAACTTAAACGCTTCAAAATCATGTCGGCCCACCGTGGAAATCGGGCCCAAATCGAGTTGGCCAGCAACGTTCAAAATTTTGATTACATGTCGACCACAAGATCAGAAATTCTATTATTACTAGTGACAGTCGGCAAGATAGGTCTGAAGGTATGCCGAAGGAAAAATATCACTTGTCGCTCCACACCAGAGTTCCCCCGCTCCACATGCTTCATCGTGACAATCCATTTGTTACACCAAAGTCAAGAAGTGTCGCTTAGTTTCGTTATAGCCCGCCGCTGTCGTTGAGATGTCATATAGATTCAAAATGCTTCATCAAAATGTATTTCCTTTATGTGCTTTCCATTCGCTAAGACACAGGATATATCTCACCGAAAACTCCTTTTGTTCTAATCACTGTCACAGTAACTCTCAGATATCTGGGAAACCTTATACAGACTGTCTCAAGTGTCACTGATTTCCATACATACTCTCTGCTCACTGAGACAAAGGAACCATCCTGTCGAAACAAATCCTCATTTTCCTTTGCCAAGACCCTTCGAACTCGGCAAGAAGTCTCATAGAGTTCATCGAGTTACACCGAAAACTCCCAATTCACTTTGTGTCGCTGTGACCCAAGATAACTCTCACCAACGGATAGCTCATGCCCATGTATATCACCATAGCATCCAACCTTTGGGGAGAGGTTACATAGATAATTCCTTGTTATGTCGAAAGTCAGCTGAGATCATTTGTGTTCTCCAAGACACTATAACGAAGCAACACTAGTCATACCGATGGGGACTCCACATGCATAAAGTTAGCGAGACCGAAGGTATCTCGCCGAGACCTTATTTCGATAGCCAAACTCACACCAATAGGGCCCTTTAATTGCCGGTCGGTATAACAAGCTGACATCACCAAGACCTTTCAACGAAAGGTATAACTCACACCGATGCACTCCATTAGTTGCCGATAAGTATCTCTTCTATCGCCAAAACACAAGATACATCATGCCAATAACCTGCAACAAGAAATAATGAAACATACACAAGTCGGGGAGACAATTGGATACCTATGCCGACATGAACCAGAATGCAAAAATGCATGACACAATGGATTCAAAGGGGAAATATGGCAAAATATGGAGAAAATAGGCATGAAGAGAGGGAAATGCATCAAAGGTAGGACTCACTTGGAGGATTATGAGTAAAATCAACATGTGAAAATATCAAATTTTTACAGTTCAAACCTACGTTTTTGAGAGCTAACATAGAGCATGACCATTGCATTCACATTGCATCATACATAATCATAAAAACATACATATCGTCCATCATTCATCCATATCATATAGAACATTTCATAAATAACCACATCACAATCATTTTTGCATTTCATTTTACAAATCATTCCATATCATTATAAGCATTCAGTGCACAATTAAAATATGAACATAAATATTATAAAATCCATTACATTAAAATCATACATCCATCCATAATAAAAAAAAACATTTTATAAAAGCATTTATAATCATGACTCACATATCATTTTGCATATACACCATAAATCATCTCCATACCATTTTGTATATCACATCATAAACATCATCACAAGCGCATATCATACATCGAAAATCACATACATCAATACATTCATAACCACATAGCATGATCATTGCATCATCATCACCATCATAACTAAAAAAGGAATTGAAAAAGAAATCATTACACAAATCATCACATTTGCATCAACATACATAAATCATCATATAGATTACATCATGACATAAACGTACATATCATCCATCCATGTCATATATCATATAAATTCATTTGCATATCATATATCATTTATTAGAAGCATAATATAGATATATTAGTCGCATAACCATCACATAATGCATACACCATCAGAAAGAAATGCATCCATATATACATCACATAACTCCATAACATTATTGCATAGCATATAGAACTAGAACCATCCATAAATGCATAATGAATAAATGATACACATCACATCATATCAACATCATCATCCCATATATATATCATCAGGTAACTATCATAGTATAAAATAATTGGATCATTGTACATGTGTATGTCAATAATTACAAAAAAGGCTTAATGGGCTATCAAAAATGAGTCCATATGGCATGAAAAAATGATATCTTGATCAAAATGAGGCCTAACCCTCCTATCTGCTACTCTCACCTCTATCGCCATGACCTTCTGTTGGTCTATGGCTAGTCCGCTATGAGTAGCCTGGGGCCCATCCTACTCTGGGTATGGCCTGATGATAAATCAAACGATAATAGTCCACCTCTTGGATGGCCTCCTTGTAAGAATGAAGAGGCACTGTGATCTGAGAGGGGGAGGCCGCCATGTTCTCTAGCTGCTATCAATGACCCATCTCCACAACTGCCTGTAGCTCTATGGCCTGGTCTCTCTCATCCCTAGCCTAATTCCTCTTTGCCATCAAATTTTGAACCTAAGCCTATAGTTTTGCAATATGTGCATCTCGGGGATCTGGTTGTCCTGTTGGTTGTGCTCGTGGGGGATATACGTGAGGCTGATCCTCACCCTCAACTCATGGTGGTGCATCTACCTGATCCTACTACCTAGCTGGCCCCTGGTCCTGATCCTGCATATGAACATCTACCTGGACCAGCTAAACTGGAACCCTGACCAATTGATCCTGCCGCTCACTCTCTCTATCCTCATCCTCCCCTTCTACCCCTCGATCTCCGTCAAGTGGAGGGTGCACCTGGAACTGTCAACTAAAAGAGTGGATGAAACCAATCTCTATAGGCCTGTGTCTCACTTGGATCTATGGGTCCCTAATCATATACCCACGATCGGGCCACCAACTGTCTAAAACTATCTATTGCCTCCAAGGTAGGAATGTATCACCCCCACGAACCCTGCGATACTGTGCGAGCAAATATGACCAGATAGTCATCATCTAGCCGGTCTTGTGGCTCCCCAAATTGATGCTAAACTCACCTTGGTAGGTATCTCTCGACCATCGTATGCTCCTGCCCCTACATAAAGCGGTCTTGGTGGGAAAAGAATAATTGTTGTACATCATCAGCCCATCTGGGGCGACCAAGGTACGTGTGCCATGTAAAAACCTGCATATCATCCAAGATTGTCCTCCAATGAGGAATCTTGTGCTCACTCGTGTGTGTAAAATACACATCACCTCTGTAACGCCACACTAGGGGATCATTAGGCCCCATCGGCACTACAACAACTCGCACTTGAAGAACGAAGATGTGCTCCCAGGCCCACACATGAAGAAGTGTAACACCTACTCCAAGTTCTCTACTATTGAGGTAGACGTACTTGTGTAAATCCCTGTAGAGGTAGGCTAGAAGAAGAGGTCCCCAAGCAAAACAAACAGGCTTGTCGCACATCACCATCCACTCCCAATAGAGCCCCCAGCCACGACTGAAATAATGGCCTCGGCCATCCGGGTCAATGAGAGCTAAAATGATCGCTGCAAGCACCAAGTGGAAGGGTGAAGTCAGGGCCCTGTGAGGCTCTAACTCTATCTAACCCTCACATTATATAACATCCTTTGTAGCAAGGACTGAGTGACAAGCATCACATTCGACATCTATATTGTGAATAACGTGTCACCCATGTATCGGCAGTCTGAGGATTTTCCACATGTCCTCCAAGGTTACGGTGGCCTCACCAATAGGAAGGTGGAAGGATGAGGTCTCACTGTGCCATCTCTTGGCAAGCGCTGACATCATCCCAAAGTGGGTCCGCATAGGTGCTGCATAAGCAATATACCATAGCCCCATATCCCATTGTCAATCTTGCTCCCTGTCACTCAGATCTCCTAGGTAACCAAAAATCTCTCGCAATCTATGCTTCTGAGAATAGAGCTCCCTCACCGCGTCCTACATTAGGAAAGGTCACTAGGTTAAAATTTTTGAGAAATTTCATTCTAAGCAGCCAAAAAGCCATCCCAACATCGTCATCTGTGAATGAGTTGCATTTTGAATTTCAAACTACGATGCTTGGACTAAAAAGTCTTAAAATGCATTATTGTGGTGCACTTTTCTAAAAGCGGTGCAGTTTGGCAGAAATCCTAGTCTAAAAGTCTGCCGCCGCGTTGGACTATGAAATGCCCCCGCTGGAGGTAGCATATGCGTCAGAGTTTGAAGTTTGTTTCCAAACTCCAAACTCCATTATGGTGGTGCATTCTATGGTGGTGAGTCAGTTTGAACCACCAAGTGGTGTAGTTTGGATTTTGAGCAACGCTATATAGCACTGTTGTAGAGAAGCTAAGTTTAAAAGCATTAAATAAGCATGAAAAATGAAAAACGAAGCTCAAGTAAGGATCACTTACCGGTGCCCCAATGCCGGGAGGTCATTGGTATGTCTGGACTCGATCAGAAATATGCATCAGAAGTTGTCATTGCACCATCTCGTCAAAGTATCAGAGCTCAAATTACAAAATTGCTAAAAGGCTATGTGTGAAAATGAACACAAGTGACCCCTCAGAGCCTTTTTAAGCCTCAAAGTTAGGGTTTTTTTACCCTGTTTTCCTATCCTGCTAGGGTTTTGAACTCTTGAACCTATTTTTGTCTGGTTGAGGCCTGTTTTATATCATTTTATTTCATTTAGACATGTTTTTGTCCTCTCACAGCCTTTCTAGACTTGTCAAGCACCTTGTCCTCTTTTTTCATGAGATCACCCAAAAATCAAAATTTTCGTCCAATCTCTCAAGGGGGTAGTGTATTAGCATGTTTTCTCTTGCTGGGGCAGTAGTGGGGAAAAATTTTGAAAATGATTTTTTTTGTCTTTGATCAAGACCATTTATTCTTTGAATCAACACAACGAGTGCATTGCTTCAAAGAGGGGAAAAATGTAGATGCATAAAATGTATTGATTGACATTGGACATATGATCCTGACCACTAACATCACTTCATCCTGAATCATCTTTTGGTCTAACCATTTAATCAAATGCTTTTATTTGATTAAATTCATTAATTTTCCTCTCTTAATTAAATAAATCATATATTTAATTATGTCTCTCTCTTTTGTTAATTAAATCAATCAATCTGATCTAATTATCCTGATTTAATTAAATAATTAATCTTATTTAATTAAATATCTAAGGTTTATCTATTAAATTAAGTAAATTAAAACCTTATTTAATTTAATCTACCTTCATCCCCTTAGTTAAATAAATCAAAACCCTTTATTTAATTAAATCTTTAAATCATATTCTTCTCATATTTGATTTAAATCAATCCATAAATTTAAGTCAAATAGGTCACATCATTTAATCCTTCATTAAATTAATTAACCTTGATTCATTTAATCTCTTCTCATGTCCCATCCTCCATCTTTTGCCACTTGCACATGAAAATAGAGTTATTTGATTTATTAAATCTCTATTTATTTTCAACATGGCATAAAGGAGGAATATTCTTCAAGTTTGAAATTCAAATCTAAGTGGACTTTGTCCTTCCAACAAGGCATTTAATCCCTCTTACAAGTCCTTTTGCATTGAGCCAAGTGGCCATTACTCCATTTGACTCTCCCTCCACCTTGTCATTAATACAATTTCAAAATTCAAATATTGGCATTTATTGGCACATTCATAAAAACTTGTACATCCTTCATCCTCTCACATGTTGACAAGTGGCATCTTGCTATTGGTTGATTCTTAGTCCCACATTCATCCTATCTTTCAATCTTCAACACTTTCTTTCTATAAATAGAGATTTCATCCTTCATTTCTATCATCCACAACTTGAGTAAACTTACTATACTCAAATCTTTAGCAATATTCATCCATACTTTTGAGTTATAGCTAGGTTATGCAGGTTTTTATCTTGGAGCATTCATCACTCTTCATCAAAGTGGATCAACTTTTATCATCAAATAACCATTGCATCATTAGAGTTGGGAAAGGGCCAATTTTCACATCAAATTGACACTAATTCCCTCAAGAGATTAAGAGTCTGCTTTGCTTTAGAATAGGATTTGATATGTTTTATGTTTTTTTGTCTTCTTCATTTCATTTCCTCTCTCTTTTTCAATTTAAATGAATTTCTTGAGGAATCTATATCCTAGCTTGCATTCGATCTAATTTTTTGTTTGTTTCTTGTGCTATTGCAAGTGTAGGATCCAGGTTCACATTTTGGCGCTAGAAGGAGGGCCCAACCTCATTTTCTAATCATGTTTTTGCGAAAAATTTTGTGCTTTTATTTTTATATAGGAAAACTCTGTGGCTAGGAGCTCAGCATCATTGTTCAGCACCACTAGTTCTCCAACGTCCCTATATAGAACTGCTAAAAATTCCAAACTGTGACACCTCTATCTTCTTGCCCAAAATTTTGAATTCGAAACTATATCGTTGAACCTGTGTGACCCATGGGAATCTTTCAAAAATATAAACTGCACCATTGGCCAAAAAGGCAACGCCTTCATGCTCACTAGTTTGGTTGCAGAGTGACGTTGACTGGCAAGAGGTGCTATACAACACCCCTAAGGAAATCAAACTACGACGCCTTCGTGGATTGCACCACTCGAGGGGAGTATAAAGTGAAATTTTATTTTTAGCACGTGTGTTTTTTCAAATTATGGTTTTTTTGTCTATTTTCTACCTTTTTGACTTCTATTTCTGTAGAATCTAACTGACTTTCTTGTAGGTTGGATCGATCAAATATGAAAAGGGAAGGGAGGCATGATGATGTCATTTCACAAAAAAAAGTGTTTTTAAACACTCTCGTGTTTGTTTAAGACTCTTAAGGGATTCACTATTCCTCTTAAGGAAAAAATTGTTATCTCTCCATGCTAAGGAATTACTAATTTCTTTTTGGGCTTTAAAAAGAACCTTTTAAATTCTTGTTACAAAAAGGCTTAAAAAGAACATTAGGACTCAAATTCACTAGCTTTTTTTTGGGTTTAATAATCGAACAAGGAAAATTGTCACCCTTACTTTGGTGCTTTAAAACGAATTCACTTTTTTTTGTGGACTTAATATCAACAAGTGTTTTCATTATTTTGTAATTACTTACACAAAGTAATATCATCACAAGTCAAATTGTCACACTTACTTTGGTGCTTTAAAACCAATTTTGAGGTCTACATTTCTCCACCATGCAAAATATGGTTATGTGGTTCTAAGTAAATTTTGATGTATGTTGGAGGATTTTAAATACAAATTTTCATATCTTTATGTCCTCCAATGTAAGTTATGATTGATAGAGTATTGAATTTTTTAGTGAAAAAGTTAATATGGTAGTGTACATAATTGGAATGCTTTGTGTTCCACCATAGAAGAATATTTGGTTATATGGTCTTGTGGGAATTCTTAGAGGTGTCAAAAGCATGAATGGTCCAAGTGAGAAGTGTTTTGTTGTTTTCATGTTGTGTTTTGAATAAATAGATGGTTCATGTCACTAGTTTTTTCTATTTGGTTCCAACCTAAAGAGTTTGGGGTTGTGCAAAGTTAAAATATGAATTGAGTGAACCTAAGGGAGTAATTATAGGTCCCTTCGGACCTATTTTTATGTGTTATAAGTTTTACTTTATGTCGTGAAGTGTATGTGGTTGGATCTTGAGCCAAAAAGTTGATGTATTACATGTTTCATCTAATTAGGCTGACCTAATTGATGTAATGCATATAAATGTAAGTAGATTTTAGTGTTGTAGAGATGATGTGAGAGATGTGTGTGTTGTAGAAAAGTGTGATGAAAATTCCTAATAAAATTATGTGAATGGGATGTGAAGAAGAGTGTAGTAGGAGTAAGGGTTGAGAAACATGAAGTGTGTTAAGTTATTATATTAAGCTTCAGTGGAACTATCTCTAGCATAATGTAGATGCATTGTATTAGTTCAAAAACTTGGCAGTGAGGCACCCTTTCTTCTTTATATCTTATTCTCTAGATAGTGAGTCCTCCAGAAACTGAGTCCATCTAGTAGTGAGCCTTTTTATAATATCTTATAACCAGTTATAATATATTATGAGCTAATCCTCACCATGGTTTTTCCCTTCTTGGATTTTCCACATAAATTTGGTGTTCTTGTGTTATATGATGTGATGCATGCTTTAATTTTCTCTTTATTTTTCCACAAGATAAATGAAATGCATTGAATACATTTTTAATTGGTCTCAGAGAATACTAATTCACCTTGCCTCTCAACATTTTTGGTGTTCAACAATAAATTCTAGGGTAAGTGGGTCAAAATATAGGTTCTAATTTTCAAAGTAGCACTTATATATGTAATTAGTGTTTTGTGTGATATATATAGTTATTTTTTGGTTAGGTTAGTACATTCATTTTTTTTAATGCAAATGTGGTAAAATGGTTCCCTTTTATAGCAATGCTTGTGTGGGTATAGTACTTGCATGGGTGAAGTTAGAAATTGCATAGAATGACACTTGAATGGGTGATGGTCGCACTTGCATGGGTTAAGAAACACTTCCATTGACTAGGGCTCGCATAGTTAAAATAACACTTGCACTAAGTAGTACTTTCACTAGGGGAATAGTTCTTGAAATGCTTGAGAAGTAGAATAGGTTTTGGATGGAATGAAATTTTGACTACCAACATTGCAATTTCAAGAGAGGGGACTATTGACTATGAGGTTACAACTGCAAATGTATGGTGTCCATAGATTAGGGTACATTGGGTGTTGAGAGAACCATAATGGAGTGGTGCAAAATGGAGACTAGCATATTTTATCTATCAATGTGTGAGATGGAAATCATCCTAGAATGTGTGTGGAGAATCTTCCACATTCCTATTTTGGGTGAATTTTTAGAGTATGAGATAATAATTGGGTATGGGTTCATGTATTTTCCTATCAAATTTATTGAGATGGATCTAAGATTAGGAATGTAGACTTTACCTACATTTCCATTGTATGTAGCTAGCTTCACTATATTGGAGGTCTCATGATTTTCCTATTGGATGGTCTCACATATTACATTAGATTCTATCAAAGGTAGTGGTATATGGATGGGTATATTTTGTATTGGTGTAGTTGTATTATGACATACACATGATAGTTTTTAGAGGAGAGTTGAGTTTTGGATGTGGTGTGACCTTTCTACACATATGAGTATGGGATCACACTGATATATTGAGGCTAGTATCCCCTAGGAAGTGATAAATAAGGATAAATTTATGCATTTATACAAGGATACTATCAATCATACTAGGATGGGTGACATTGAATATTGGAGGTGAGTGATAAACAATATTTATGAGGTGATATGGATGTCATGGAGAGTGTGTGAGGAATGGGAGGATGATGATAAACACTTTTCATATATAAAAAATAGATTTTTTTTGATTGGTCATATGATTTATATCATTGAGTAGTATTTGATAACCAACATAGTAGAATAATTTTGATATCCATGCATAGTGTAGGGGATGGAGATGATATTTTTGTTGGAAAAACAAGGAAAACTAATTGAGAGGGGGGGTGGCGAATCAGTTATCACAAAATAATAAACTTTTCAAACTTAACTTAATCTCATATCTAATGAATAAGAAATTAACCACAAAAAATTAACTCATCAGAGAGATAGAGAACACCAAGATTTTTACATGGAAACCCTATTATGGAACAAACCGTGGTGGATGTTAGTCCACAATATTATACCTTGTTAAAAGTATAATGAAAATAAGGAAGGGGAATGCACATGCATTCAGGCACACTTCCTAGAGCTCACTGCTCAATTACAGAAGGGGCTCACTACCCAACAATACATTATAATATTAAATCTAGAGCGTATGAACTGAGAAAATATCTTCCCCACAAGCCTGATTATAGTTCCAATTAAGCACAAAAAACCCCTTCACTTTTCACTCAAACTACTTCACACTTCGCTCGATATTCTTCACACTTTTTTGAATCCTCTTCACACTCTACTCTACAATCGAATAATATTCACACATACACACATAGGAGCATACCCAACACACTTTACACCGATGAAACAATCACTCTTATATATTAGCATCATGGATTTCATCAACAACTTAGTCGACCAAAAAAATAAAACATATTTGCAATGCCGACCCAAATTTGCAATTAAATTTTTAATGTGGATCTAAACACCATTGGCCAATAAAATGATGCAACCAAAAACAATATCCACGAGCGTACCAAACATTCAAATTTTACTTTTCAAGGATCCACAACACGTTACTACCATCATGTCAGCCAAGAACATGAAAACCTAATCATACAGAGAAGAAAATATTTGACCACAAGCACATAGATCAATGTGGATATACCACAAAGATAGAGCACGATCTAGAAACACCCAAGAACACCAAGAATCAATAGAGAAACATCTATAGCAACTAGAATTACCAAAATCACAAAAAATTCACTTAGGAACACTAACAGAGACCACAAAAATATTGTTAGACCATAACACAATCAAATATTTATGCGGACCTTTGAAACTTCCAGTAGATGATCTTGATACACTCAGTAGAAAACCATTTGTTCCACACCAGTTGATCTTCAACATCTAGAACAAGATGCCTTCATGACCTACAAAGTTCCACTAGGAACCTAGAACACTTTATTTTACAATTTTCTCAATATCCTCAACATATACAACCTTCAATACACCAAATGTTAATAGTGTTGAAATCAATAACAACCACATATCAACAACACATCCACAACATCCAACAATCTCCCCCTTTGGTATTGATTGCAACACATGATGTGAAAAATACCATCAACCCAACACACTTGTTTCTCCTTAGATTTTGACCCTTCTTCTCAACTGCTCTTCTCCCTCAAGGCTCTTCTCCATGAAATATTTTTCACATTGCACTTATCCCCCTTTGAAATCAATGGAAAAGGTAACCATGAAATTTTCGTATACACACTCTGAACCACATACCTGCACATCTAACTACTCCCCCTGAGTAGCAACCATGAAAACATTAATTTAGATCAAAATATAGAAATGTAGCTCACGGATTGATGAAAGTAAATGCATATTTTAGTTCCTATTAGAAGGGGTAATCACCCCTAGCATTCCTCTGAGATACTCAAAATTATCCTTAAGAAATGGCTTAGTAAAGATGTCTACAATCTATTCTTTAGTAGGCACATACTCCAATCTGACTTCTTTCTCATTCACTTTCTCCCTCAATAAGTGAAACTTGATTGATATATGTTTAGTTTTAGAGTGTAGCACCAGATTCTTTGAAATATTTATTACACTTGAATTATCACAGTATATGGCAATAGGCTCTTCATATATCACCCTGATATCTTTCAACATTTGTTTCATCCATATCACTTGAGTATAATTATTTACAGTAGCAATATATTCTGCTTTAGCAGTAGATAGAGAAATGAAATTCTACTTTTTTCTCAACCAGGATACCAGCCTCTTCCCTAGGAAGAAGCACCACCACTAGTAATTTTCCTCTCATCTACATCTCCAACCCAATCCACATCAGTATATGCACTCAAAGTGAGATCATCATCCTTTGGATACCAAAGTCCAAAGTCAACTATTCCTTTCAGATGTCTGAAGATTTTCTTAATAGTAGTCACATGTGATTCTTTTGGATCAACCTATAATCTAGTAACCATACATACAACATTCATAATATCTAGTCTAGTCTGAGTTGTGTAGAGAAATCCATTGATCATTGACCTTTATCTAGTTTTATTTTCCTTAGGAGAATCATCATTTTGTGTTAGCTTGCATTCGATCACTATGGGAGTACCAACAGGCTTTGATTCTTCCATCCCAAATTTCTTTAGTATTGTCTAACTGGGTAACTTGCAATCCCGGAAAGAAATTCATCTCTCCAATCATACTCATCTCAAATTCACCCTTCATCTCATCAACATACTTCATACATAGATTGTCATCTCCTCCAAAAATTATGCCATCAACAAAAACTTCTATAATTAACTCTTTATCATGATCCAATTTGAAATATAAGTTGCTATCAACAATACCTTTAGGAATCCAAGCTTCAATAAGTATTTTTCCAATCTAGTATACCAGGCTCTGGGGGCTTGCTTAAGTCCATATAGAGCTTTCTTCAAGAAGAAAACCATATCTTCCTTGTCAGTTAACTGAAATCCATCTAGTTGTTCAATGTACACTTTTTCTTCTAGTTCTCCATTCAAAAATTCTGAGTTCACATCCATTTGATAGAATTTATAGTTCTTGTATGCAACATAAGAAATAAATAATCTAACAGCTTCAATTCTAGCAACAGGGGAAAAAGTTTCTTAAAAATCAACACCTTCCATTTGAGAATACCCTTTACATACCAATCTTTCTTTATTCCGGACCACTTCACCTTATTCATTCAGCTTGTTCTAAAACACCCATTTAGTACCAATCACATTTTTGTCTTTAGGTCTAGGAACCAGCATCGACATGTCATTATTTTCAATCTATGTCATCTCTTCTTCATAGCTTCCATCTAGTGTACATCTTGGCAAGATTCAATGACATATTTAGGTTCAATCTTGGAAATCAGGCAAATACTCTTCTGTAATCATTCTTCTAGTTTGTACACCTTTATTCTTATCTTCTATAATTTAACTTTCATAATGATTTAGCTTTACATACCTTAGAGTTTTGGGACTTTCACGAGCTTCTAGTTCTTCTTATCTTTCTTCTGCACTTGCACTTGTCTGTGCTTCTTGACTTGATTTACTAGAATGATTTGAGGTTACTTTACTGGAACATATGGAATGATCTGAAGTTGGTTCTATGTCTAAGAATTCTTCCCTTGGCTTGTATTGTCTTCATCTGAATCATAACCATGATATCTTGATGATTTGGCAGAGTCCTCATCAACTCTAACATTTGCACTCTCAATGATCTTTCTCAGTCTTCTGTTATAGCACCAATAGACCTTGATTTTAGTAGAGTAATCTAAAAATATTACTTCATTGCTTCTTGCATCAAACTTTCCTATATCTTCATCTCTCTTGATATAACATTTGCTTCCAAAGATCTTGAAATATTTAATAGTGGGCTTATAACTAAACAATAGCTCAAAAGGGATCTTACCAGAATTACCATTAACGTTTACCTAATTTAAAGTGTACACAATAGTGCTTAAAACTTCACTCCAATAGCTCTAGGGCACATTTCCTTCTATCATCATTGTTCTAGCAACATCCAAAATTGTTCTATTCTTTCTCTCTGCAACTCCATTCTATTAAGGGGTTCGGGGAGCAGATAATTGTCTTATGATTCCATGTTCTTCACAAAAAGAGTTGAACTCCCTAGAGGTGAACTCACCACCTCTGTCAGATCTCATACATTTTATTTTCATAACTTTCTCATTCTCTTCCATAGCCTTGAAAAATTTGAACTTTTCCAGTGCTTCACATTTTTCTCTTAAGAAGGAAACCCATATAATTCTAGAGTAATCATCAATAATCAACATAAAGTACCTTTCTCCATGAATACTTTTGACTCTAGAGGGACCACATAGATTAGTATGTAGCAGCTCCATCAAATCATTTGAATGAAACTATTTTCTCTAGAAAGAGACTCTAGTATGTTTACCCATCTGACACTCCTTACAAATTGTGTTAGAAGGCTTCACTAGCTTAGGTAGACCTCTTACTACCTAAGTGGAACTTACCTTGACGATGTTATCAAAATTTACATGACACAACCTCCTATGCTACAACTAGCTTTCATCTATTTGAACAATTAAAAAACTCCCACTAGCAGTATTCAGGTGAAAAATATTACCTTTTGTCTTCCTACCTATATGAATCATATTTATAGAACTTCCACGTATCTTACATCTTCCATCTTTGAATTTTAGATCATAGCATTTGTCCACCATCTATCCAACACTCAATAGATTGTGCTTCAGGCCTTCAACATAAATAACATCATCAGTGTTATCCTTACCACCAAGGAAAGTAGAACCTCTTCCATGAATCATACCAACATTGTTGTCCCCAGATCTTACAACACCACCATCATACTTCTCTAGACTTACAAATTTGTTTTTATCACTAGTCATATGATGTGAGCATCCACTGTCAATAACACACTCATACTTTTCTTCAACTTAGGCTGAAAGAGCTTTCTCATCTTTAGCAGATTCAGTAGCCATAGGTCTATTTTCAATGGAAGCAATGAAGTCCCATTCATCTTCATTCCCATTATCTTTATCAGACTCATCATCAATCACTCCTTCAACAAAGTAACATTTCTTTTGGAATCTAGACTTGTTAGGCTTAGATCTAGGAACTCTTTTAGGACATCTTGATGCAAAATGACCTATTTTATTGAAAGAAAAGCATTTAATAGGAAACACTCCTTTATACTTACCTTTTCCTTTGCCTTCTTTTTTTACAATCAGTGCTTCCAATTATTCTACCTCTCTTTCTTTATCTTCAAATTGTTTTAGTTCTTCATCATACTTGGATATCTTTTTGGAACATTCTCCTAGACCATATCTTTGCTTGTTACTCTGGATACAGTAGCCTTGAATGCAAATTCATTCTTCGGAACAGATTCACTAAATTCACTTAATTCAAAAGTAGCAAGCTTACCAACTAGCGTGTCTCTTGTCATCTTTGTTACTGATTTGAGCCCTTCAATAGCATGAGCCTTCACTTTGTCGGAGGGAGGAAAGGATCTTAGTATCTTCGCTATAATTTCATCCTCATCTAGGGAATCATTAACGCATCTAATACCCATCACTATTTCATTCACTCTTTGCATAAAAGAAGTGATATTTTCATCTTCACCCATCTTCAAATTCTCATACTTGCCATTCAAACTTTGTAGCTTAGCCATCTTCACCTGTGCATCTCCTTCATACAAAGTTTCTAGATTCATCCAAATATCATGAGCTTTCTATGGTCCTATCACATTTTCCATCTTTGAATCTATCTGAGCACTCACCAAAGCTTCAATAGCCCTAAAATTGTTTTCAAATTCTTTGATCTCATTAGCAGTGGAGGGACCATTTTAAGGAATAACATATGGATCTTTTGTAATCTTCCAGAAAGCTTCACCAATACACCTTAGTTGGAATTGCATCTTGAATTTTCATACTAAGTAGTTGGTTTCATCAAATCTAGGACTATCCTTCTTGTATGTTGCCATCTCAGATCACCTCAAGCTTTTAGAATTCTTCAGAGGAACCTGCTCTGATACCCATTATTGGAAAACAAGGACAGACAACTGAGAGGTGGGGGTTGAATTAGTTGTCACAAAATAATAATTTTTTTAAACTTTACTTAACTTAATCTCAGATCTTATGAATAAGAAATTAACAACAAACAATTAACTCATCAAAGAGATAGAGAAAACCAAGATTTTTACATGGAAACCCTGTTAAAGGAAAAACCACAATGGATATTAGTCCACAATATTATACCTTGTTAAAATTATAATGAAAATAATGAAGGGGAATGCACATGCATTTAGGAACACTGCCTAGAGATCACTGCCCAATAATACAAAAAATAGGATTAAATCTAGAGGGTACAAACTGAGAAAATAGCTTCTATACAAGCCTGATTATAGTTCTAATTAAACACATAAAACTCCTTCACTTTTCACTCAAACTACTTCACACTTTGCTCAATCCTCTTCACACTCTTCCCTACAATCGAATGATATTTGCACATACACGCATAGGAGCATACCCAACACACTTTACACTAATGAAACAATCACTCTTATATATCCTTATTATGGATTTCATCAACAACTTAGTCGACTAGAAAAATAAAACATATTTGCAGTGTTGACCCAAATTTACAATTAAATTTTCAATGTGGATCTAAACACCATCGGCCAATACAATGATGTGACCAAAAAAAATATTCACAAGCATGTCAAACATTCAAAATTTACTTTTCAAGGATCCACAGCACGTTACCACCATCATGTCGACCAAGAACATGAAAACCCGATCATACAGAGAAGAAAATATTTGACCATGAGCACACGGATCAATGTGGACATGCCACAAAGATATAGCATGATCTAGAAACATCCAAGAACACCAAGAAACAACAGAGAAACATCCAAAGCAACTATAATTACTAGAATCACACAAAATTCACTCAGGAACATTGACAGAGACCATAGAAATGTTGTTAGACCATACCACGATCAAATCTTTACGCGAACCTCTAAAATTTTGGCAAATGATTTAGATACACTCAGCAAAAAACCCTTTGATCCACACTAGCTGATCTTCAACGTACAAAACAAGACACCTTGATGACCTACACAGCTCCACTAGGAACCTGAAACACTTTCTTTTACAATTTTCTAATTATCCTTGACATATACAACCTTCAATACACCAAATTCTAATAGTGTTGACATCAATGACAACCACATATCAACAAAACATCCACAACATCCAACAATTTACATGAATGACCTGAGATATTGACCCTTGGGGGTTGGAAATGGATCTAGTGTGGGAAAGATAATCATGAATAGTGATGCAACCCATTCCTTGGGCTCAATTACTGAGAGTGGATGATGCAAGGGTCACACTAGAATATGGATCATGTTTAATTGATCATAGGCCAATATGGGTGACTATCCCAAGTGGAGAGGTAATAGGAGGAGATGGTAATGATGAGGGGATGGATGTCATGGGGTTCATGAGGAGGGGGAAGGGGGAGTAGGAAAGAGATGTATCTTGGGATAAGGGGGAATGAGGTAGGTCCTTGAGATTTAGTTGAACTTAGGGAAGAGGAGGGTGTGGAGATGGATAAAGATGATGGTCATGAGGGTGAGGAGGATGATTAGAGGGATATTAAGGTGTGATTGGGTACAAATTTTTGAGAGACATAGAGCTATCATTGGGAGATGGATTCAAATCAAGAAGACTAGGATGAGGGAACTATTGAGAGAGATAATCTCTAGGCTTATTATAAGGTGTAGAGAGTTAGGATTGATATGTTGTAAATAGAGACTTAACTTTTTCACTAATGAAATACATTCATCTTTATCTTCGATTTGTAAAGGTTCCACTTTTGAAGTTGGTATCAATGTCCCAAAAATACTCTTTATTTTTGTTTCATTTTGTAAGTAATTTTTAGTTTTAGGATCAAATTTTGTCATGTAAACCTTATTTTTGTATGTGTACTTCATTAAATGATGAAATGTTGAAGGTATTCCTTTCATTTCATGAATCCATGGTCTACCTAAGGGAATTTTATATGAAATATCACGGGGCATGTCATGGATGGGAGTTTGTAATACAATAGGACCAACTTTAACAAGTAATGTAATCACACCAAGTGGTTTTATTCCCACATTTTTAAAACCATAGATAAATAAATCAACTAAAAACATTAAGCCCTAAACCATTTTCAACAAGGGTATGCTTAATCTCATTCTTGTTGATGGTAATCATTATCATCAAGGCATCATTTTATCTTTATGTTTCGAAAGGGGTAATTAGTTTTGATGAAAGACAATATGACAATTAGTTGAATTCATACTCTCCAGAAAAGCTACCACATCATTTGGTTGAGAACTAGGAGGGACAACAACTTTCTACAAATAATTTTGAAGTATACCATGATAAATAGGTGATGTTTGAATCAAATCCAACAAAGAAATCTTAGTTGGAGTAATATGAATTTGTTCTACAAGATCATACTCCTTACCACTATGCTAAGGAATGCTAGTTGTAGATGGGAGGTATGGTTGAGGTAATGGGATGGATGTTGGCATTTTCTTGGTTGTTTGTTATTTCTAGTGTTATATGTGTGAGCAACTACATGATAATGAGAGGTGATTTAGGAGGTCCAACAATTAGAGGAGATCTAATAGCCAATTTTGTGTTCATAACCTCAATAGAGTTGTGTTGAACAACTAGAATACTAAGAGGGGGTGAATCAGTATTCGTTTGAATCATTTAAACACTTAAACATCCAATCCACATAACATATTCAATTGTAGTAATGAATGAAAGCATGAAACATCCAACAACATCACACAACACATGAACACCAAGATTTTTACATGGAAAACCTAAAATGGGAAAAACCATAGCAAGGATTAGCTCACAATATATTAAAACCAACTATAGTATATTTACAGAAGTGCTCACTGCAAGTGGACTCACTACAAGTGGACTCACTATCAACTGAAAGAAAGAAAGATAGAAGAAGTTTTATGGCTTATAACCTATATTGAACTATTACAATTACATCTATCATATGCATGATAGACAGTTCTAATGAAGCTCAACAAATAGACTTTACACTATTAAAATATCATGCCACCCTTTGATGACCCATTATTGATAACCAATGTGAGAGATCCTACATGGGCATCTTGCATGAATTATCCTTGAAGGGTCCTAAAAGTGGCTAATTGTTGTGTTTTCAGACCTTCAGGTTGTCACTTTATTTCTTACTTGCATTCCTCTTCTATCTCCCGAATATCCTTCTTCTTCTCCCTTTCCTTTCATTTCTCCCTTTAGAATTTTGGGTTTCACCTATCGGGCTTAACCATTTCCCTCTACCCCCTATCCTTCCTTCTAAAAATTGACTAATTGTTGATTTTTTGGGGTTCATACTTTGGCCTTCCCATTTACCTCTTACCATTTGATATGGTAAGAGGTAAGCCCTCCACCCAATCCCTAATGTGCCTCTAGAAAAACAATTGTTTTTTTTTGGCCATCGGGGATCAATCTTCCCCTTTACCCTTTACCTCCATTATAGGTACAACGTAAGGAATCCTCTCGATGCCTTACTCCAAAAATTGCTTCTTCCTCTATATTCTTCCTTCATAGTTTCCTTTTCTTCTCTAAGCCTTAGGTCTCCCACCTGAGGTCTATTTTTTAAAAATGATTATTTTTTGGTTTGTTAGGGATTGTACATCAGAACTCCCCTTTACCCCTTACCATTTTTTATGGTAAGAGTTAATCCCTCCTCCCAAACCCTAATGTCTAATGGCTTCTTTTGATCATTGGTGTTTTCTCATCCCTCTAACCTCTTCTTTGCGGGAAGTACTAAGCCTTTCACCCAAACCTCAATAGCTAGTAGCCTTTGGACCTCACAATTTCATTGTGCCTTCTTCAAGTCTTCAACATGCAATAAAAGGTAGGCTTGAATCTCAACCCCTGACAAGTTACAGTGTTCATAATTCTTTGCTTCATTCTTCCTTTCTTCAACAACCGGTATGATGTATCTTCGATGCTTGACTCCTGATGAAAACAATATTGTAGGGTTCTAGGCCATTTAATTCTTGAGCTATGAAGGGTGTTTCCTTTCAGGCCTGATGCCTTGACCTTTCATGTTTTGGGATGTTTTTTGATAGTGGCACAATTAATGTCTGAGAAACCTTCTCACCTCCCTATTTTATTCTTAAGGACCAAGGATAGCATTTATTATGATTATTGTTGGTTGTGGTTGATCTCATGGGCAACCATGCTCATTAAAATTTAATTATTTCCCTTCCATTCTTGCCTCACAACTAGATCGTTGATTTCACGAAGGAATTTTGGAGGGATTTTTGGACAAAATTCATTGTAGAGGCATGGAATGCAAGTCTTGGTACGTCTAGGGCTCATCCTTCAGCAATATTTTTTTTGGTGTAATTAATATTTAATTACACTTTGAATAAGTTTACTTAGGCATATTTAATTCCTAAGTTATATGTTGTTATCCTTATCTTGGTGAGCTATCTTTTTTCTCAAGATAAGATTAGGTTTATGCATCTTTGCTTTCATAAAGAAAATTATCTCTTGTAATTATTGTACTTTGAATATATCAATGTGCACATCTTTATGAAATCTCTCTACTTTTTTGTTTTTCTCTTTGTGGAAGGTTATTTTATGGTTTGCATTTCAGATCTTGGCTTCTAACATGGTATCAGAGCCTCAATTTGCAACCCCTTCTCAACTTTTTTGGAGGAATAGATTATAGAGCTTGTTCGGAGTCCCTCGAGGGTTTCATTCCTTGAGCATATTTATGCAGCATCTTGGATTAGATCAGCATTTTCCATTGGATTCAGAGTGCTGGAAAAAGTCAGAAATGGCTTTTATTTCATTCATTTTGGTCACCGTTTACTAGATTTGCGAGGTTTTCAAGCTCGATGATTTTTCTGATAGATCTAGGGGTCACCTAATTTTTTGGGGATTTTGGGCCAAAATGGACCTTGCCGTTGGATTTGCAGCGCCCAAAAACCCCTATTTTTATATAAATTTTTCCCAATTTGGACACAGTCGACTGGGGAGGAAAAATTGTTTTACCCAAGGGTCGTACGGCCCCCAAGCACAATTTTATGAAAAAAGCTAATCTAAATGTTACTATGTGGTAGGCTCTATCCATTCCATCATGAAGGTGTTTTCTACAACAAGCTTTGAAAGAGCATAAGCAATTAGGTGATGTATAAGAAAAAGAGTAGACTACTCCACCAAGCAGCTTGGTGCAACCCAAAGAAGGGAAATCTAGCAAAATTCATAAGCCACCTCCCTTCTTTCTCTAATTATTAGAAATTATATAGTGCATAACTATATGATAGATTCAAGGGAAAGTAGTTCTATTATACCTAAGGATATTTCTAACATGCTTAGCATCAAGTATGAACTAGTGGCTAGGAAGGTTTTGCAATTGGGTGGAAATGCTATCAAAATAGTGAGAGTAATTAAGAACCTAAAATTGACTTTACATGCTTGCATTGGCTATGATATGTTACAAGATATTCAGTTATAGACCTCCTTGCTCATTTTTCCATTTTTTTTTCTAGAGATTTCACTACTAAGATAGATGGATACTTATCTAGTGATTAGTCTCACATGTTATTTAGAACTATATATGGTACTAAAGCAACCATCAAATCTAAGCCCATCGCAAAGGATCATCTCAAGGCTTACAATCCTAGTCCAATAAACATGAACTCTAAATTGCATGATCAAAAGGAGGAGTGTTCTATTCATGAGCCTTCCAATCCTATAGAGGAGGTACCTAATTGTTTGTTAGATGATAACATATTCATTACAATTTGACCCACTTATTGTTGCCGAAGTGGAGGAGACTGGCCTTGGCACCTATTGTATTCATGAAGAAAATGATTCTATCCCCAATTTCATAAGAATGGTGCTAGTGTTAGTGTAATGTTGATATCTCCAAGAAAGGAGAAATATTACTTCTATTTCAAGCTTCAATTTAGTTGTACTAAAAATGTGACTGACTATGAAGAACTCATCTAAGGTCTCCAACTTGCACAAAAAAGGAACATCAAATTGTAAAAAAAAATTGGTGACAATGAATTGGTTTTTCATCAAGTCAGATCTAAAAGATCAACCAAGAAAATATGCTCAAATCTTACAAGCATAGGGTTTGGCATTTGATTGAGGCTTTGAGGTTTTAACATCTAGAAAAATCTAAAAATTTTGAATAAGCATGTTGATAGACTTGAAATAGTTGGTGCTCAATTTGACATACCAACACATATTACAAGAAAAAAGGAGCAACATATCAAAATTGTTGTGAGGCTTTCTATTCTAGATAATCAAGATCACTAGCAAGTCATTGATAGTGACCAAAAGATAGTGAATTTTCTACAAGATGAGGAAATTTTTTCTAAAAGAAATCAATCTAAGATGCAAAATGACTATGGTGATCAAATTATACAGCTAAGTAGCAACAAGCTACCAAATGGTCTCATCACCCTTGAAGGTATCTTCAACCCTAATGATTAGCTAAAGAATAAAAATATGAACTTATATATAAAGAGGGGTGACTTCAATCCAATATAGATTTCAAAGGGAAAGTCTCTAAACTTGGGAAAGTTATGCTCTACCATTGAACATGAAGTTTTTATAGATCTTTGCAATAGATACAATGATGTGGTTGCTTGGACTTATGAAGACCTAAAGGGTCTTGACCCAGGATTTTCCCAACATGCCATTGAATTAGATTCAAATTCCAAAATTGTAAGGAAAAAATAGAGGCTTGTAAATCCTAAAATTGAGCCTTTGATGAGAAAAGAATTGGCCAAATTGATTGAGGCTAGAATCATATTTCCTATCAAGAATTCTTCATGAGTGGAAAACTTAGTTCCTTTCAAAAAAAAATGGGGAAATAAGGTTTTGTGTATATTTTAGGGATCTAAAAGGATAATTATCCCCTCCCATCCATGAAGCAAATTTTGCAAAGATTTAGTGGGTCAGAAAGGTTTTCTTTCATGGATGGTTATTTAGGCTATAATCAAATTCTAGTCCAAGAATTTGTTAACACAAAACAACATTTACTACAAAGTGGGACACCTATGCTTATTGTAAAATTCATTTTGGTCTAACCAATGTAGGTGCTAATTTTTAGAGATACATGGATATGGCATGTTAACGTATGTTCAAATAGTTTCTTCTGTTCTACTTGGATGATATCATAGTGTTTTCAAAACATGCAAGTAACCATTTGAGTCACCTTGAACATATTTTTTAGAAATGCAAGGAATATGGAATTCCCTAAATCCAAATAAATATGTCTTTGCCATTGATCAAGGAAAAATTCTTGGACACATTATTTCAAAGGATGGCTTGGTCATTGATCCTCCAAGAGTAAAATATATCTTGGACATTTCACTTCCTAGTCACAAGAAGGGATTACAAAGTTTCTTGGGCACAATTAACTTTGTGAGGAGGTTCAGTCCAAATCTTGCTTCTTTGGTAAAGCCTCTTACCTCTATGCTTAAGAAAAACATGGTCTTCAAATGGAACAAGGAAGGTAAGGATAGATTTGAGGCTATCAAATAAGAAATTTCTCAATATCCTACACTTATCAATAATAATAATGACAAGGATTTCATTCTTTATACATTTGAAGGTGGAGAAAGTATATCAACTTTTCTAACCTAACTAAATAAAGAAAATCTCGAGTAACACATTGCTTTATTTATTGAAGGGCTTAAAAATTATGAGGTCAAGTACAACTATGTTGAAAATCAAAATGTTGCTACTATCAAGGCATTGAAAAAATTTAGACATATGTTATCTAACATTAGGATATAGTTAATGGTGCCCCATTCCAATGTTAAAGAGTTCCTATTAAGTAGAGATATTAATGAAAATAGAGTTGGATGGATTACAAAGGTGATGGAGTATGATGTTGACACAAAAATTACCAAGCTAGTGAGAGGAAAGGGGTTGTGTGAACAACTTGTCTCATCACATGAGACTCCAGTAGAGCCTACCCTTGTGCTACAAGAATAGCAAGAACCCAACATTGATGTCCATAGTAGCTAGTGCTAGAAAGTAGGTACCCTCCAGGTCTGGGACTAAAATAAGACACTTCAGATTACATCCCATTCCCAATGTCATAGTGGATGACATACTTTTTAGAAAGGATTTTAGTGGTTTCCTACTAAGATGCATAGAGGTAGATCAGGTCAGTAGAATCTTGGAAGTATTCCATGATCGCTCTTTAGGTGGCCATTTTTTGCAAGGACTACTACTACAAAGATCATGAGGGCTCATTATTATTGGCCAACCTTGTTTAATGTTAATAACAGATGGGTGAGAAATTTCAAGAATTGTGCTTTCTTTTCTACAAAGAAAAGGTTAGCTTCCCTCCCTATTCATCTCATCCAAGTTGATCAACCAATTAGACAATGGGGTTTATATTTTATTGACATGATAAATCCACCATCAAGTGCTAGTCATAAATGGATTTTAAGAGCCACAAACTACTTTACCAAGTAGACAGAGGAAGTTTCCTTGAAGGATTCCACTGATACTTTAGTTTTGGAATTCATTGATGGGATTATTACAAGATTTGGAACTCCTTCTACCATCATTTCAGATAATTCCAAGGATTTTACTAGTGCTCAAATCCTTGATTGGGAAATAAGATATGGAATTTACTTAAGGACCTCATCTAATTATTACCCTCAGAGTAATGGCTTGGGTGATTCTTCAAATAAAAATCTCATCAAGATTATCAATAGAACCATTGAGGAAAATTAAATAGTCTGGGATAGAAAAATGAAGACACCCCTTTGGGCTGATAGAATTACTCATAAAAGAGAAATTGGTAACTCTCATTTCATGTTAGTTTATGGAAGGGAGATAAGGTTACCATTATCATTGGAGCTACATTCCCTTGAGTTGGCACATTAACTAGAGTTAGAAGGAAATCATTTTATGATTGTAACATTGGCTCAGATTTTGGAACTAAAGGATATAAGGAAAAAATACACACAAGTCATAGAGATACATCAAACATAGGTCAAAATAAATTTTGACAAAAAAGTAGTCCACAAAGTGTTCCAAGAGGGAGATCTAGTGCTTAAATGGGATACAAATTGTTGCAAGAATGAAGGTTTTTTCATTGATGTCGATTGCTTAACTGGTTATCAACCATTTTGTGTTGTCATTAATGTCATATATGCAAGTTATTGGTTGTATATATCAAGGATATTGAGAAAATTATAATAAAGAATGTTGTAGGTGTTCATTGGTTGCTTTGGGTTTTTCTTCAGGATTTTCTCCTATGTTCATGTGGTTTATATATGTGATCATGATTGTTGGAAGCTACTATATCTAGGATTTGGGCTTCTAGATCATTGAATAGTGCAAGTTATGTTCACCAATTGTGAATTGTAGTTTTCTTTGTATCTAGCTAAGGTCCAAGAGAAATATTGTTGGTCCAAATTTCTCTTTGGTTGAGTCTTATCACTTGCAGTTCTAGAGTTAAGTTGTTATGATCATGTTGAAGATAATTTTGATATCTAGAAGGATTGCATCATGCTAAGGGTTGTTTGTGCTTAATTGTTGTACGTGTTTTACAATGGTTTGGTCGACCTTGTGTTCAAAACTACTCTCAAAGTTAATGAAGCATGTTGGGACTTATTTGGGTCCTCATCAAGCATGTGTTTGGGTCTCCCTCATTCTAATTTCACCCTAGAATGTTTTGGGGCTGACCTAATTTGAAATTGAATAATGGATGGCCGACTTTGGATATGTTTCAAAGTTGAAGATGGTATAAATACAAAATGAGTTAATGATGAAAGTGTGGTGAAGATATAGTGAAAGATATAGATCAAGGTTGATGTATATGATGCGAGTTTGGCAGATTAATGAAAATTTTAAATGTTGAGTTTCTAGATGCAGTGAGTTGAAGGTGGACTCTATCATTCATGCATGTCTGCAAGTGGTTGAGTGGATCATGGTGGAAATATCTATTGCATTGACATTGTCTTCTCTATGTAACATATCTCTTCTATCTTCTTTGTAATTGTGTGGCAATGAGCCCTCTGGGTGGTTAACCCTTTTTAGATAGTGAGTCCTTGTTTTGGTAGTGAGCCTTATTAGGTAGTGAGCCTTTTATAATTGGTTTTGATATTCTTTATAGTGAGATCTAATCCTCACTGTGGTTTTTCCCTTATTGTGTTATCCACGTAAATCTTGTGTTTTTGTGTATGTGTGATTCTTTTCAATTTTTTCCTTTGCATTGAATGTTTAATTATCTAGTAGAGTAAAGATTTGTGATTGATCCAAGTTTTGATGATTTTTTTAAGGATTAAAATTTGTTACAATTGATTCACCACCCATTCTCAGTTGCCTTGTTCAACAATTCTAGTATCAGAGCTTGGTTCCTTGGAGAAGAGCTTAACCACTTAAGGAAGGTCCAGGATGGTTGGAAAAGTTACTTATGAGTATCCAAAGTTTGATGGAACTAATTATGCTATCTGGAAAATACTGATGGAAGAATATCTAGAGTATTGTGGATATGATGTGGAGAAAGCATACAAGACTCATTACACTCCTCTTGATAATGGTCAAAGTACACTTAATGAAATCAAGGAACATGAAGCGAACAATAAGATGAAGTTCATTTTGAAGAATAGTCTTGTACATTCTGAGTTGATTAAGGTTCAAAACCTGAAGACTGCTAAAGAATTTTGGGATATTTTAGAAAAAGTTCATGAAGGTAATCAAAGGGTTAAAGAAACAAAGTTTCTAAATTTGGAGACATAGTTTGAGATCTTGCATATGTTTGAAGATGAAAATGTTAAAGCCTATGTACAGAGATTGGATGAGGTAGTAGATGAATCCAGGATTGTAAAGAAGATCATTAGAACTATTCTTGATGATTATAGTGAAAATGTATGTGCTATTAAAGAACATATAGACTACAAAACTTACACTAAATATTATTTATTGGGAACTCTGACATCTTATGAGATGAGAAAGCCGAACTTGAAAAATGGATCCAAATCATAAACTACTTTCAAGGCTACAAAATTTGAAGATCCAAATGAAGAAAATCTTGATGAAGTAGAAGCTAACTTTGTGTGAAGGATGGAGAAGGGCTCTAGTAAGTATTAAGGTAAGTTACCCTTTAAATTCTTTAGTTGTGGATGAATAGTTCATTATGCTTTGAGGCATCTAGAGAGAGCTAAGAGGAATAAACAAATATATGAGAAAGAAAATAAAGGAAAGAAGATCAATAGAGCATATTATGTGCATGAGGATGCTAGTATTTCTGATGAAGAATCTGATTATGGAGATCCTGATGATAATGAATGCTTGTTCTTGTCTATAAAATATGAACCTAATTCGTATAATTCTCAAAAATAGGTGAAGGAATGCCCTCCAGAGAAGTAGATAAGTGAAGGTACTGTAATCTCTGCCCCACATGCTAAAAAAGAGAACTATTGGGTTGTTGATAGTGCTTATTCACATCACATGACCAGTGATAAGAGTAAGTTTGTTAAACTTGAAAAATATGATGGTGGCTTAGTTATGTTTGGATATGATCCTGGTGCTAAAATTTGTGGGATAGGATCAGTAATTTTTTATGGCAAGCATAATACTGATGATGTCTACTATGTCAAGTGCTTAAGGAATAATCTTATGAGTGTTGGAAAAATGTGTAGTAAAGTATATAATCTTTTATTTAAGGATGAAAATTTTCAAATCAAGAAAGACTCCAGAACAATGATTGTAGTTGGAAAGAAATATGAAGGAAATATATATCAACTTAAGGGTGCTAATGGACGATGCTTTATGACTCAAATTGATGAAATTTGGCTATGGCATCAGAGAATGTGTCATATGAATTTTGATAACTTGGCAAGGATTAGTGCAATTTAGGCTGTGAGAGATTTATCAAGGATTACAAATAATGTTAATGTTATTTGCAAGAATTATCAGTTTAGAAAGCAAGCAAGAAGTCATTTTAGATCAAATGAAAAATCTACTATTGAACTACTAGATTTAATTCATACAAATATTTTTGGTCCTACAAGAGTGAGAAGTCTACAAGGTGAAAGGTACTTTATTCTTTTGATTGATGATTACTCTAGGTATACATGGGTTACATTTCTTAGAAAATATTCTGATGCATTAGATAGATTCAAGACATTCAAAGCTATGGTTGAAAATGAAGTAAATTTGAGGATAAAATGCTTAAGATCTAACAGAGATGGTGAATTCACTTCCCATGAATTTAATATATTTTGTGAAGTTCATGGAATAAAAATACAGTTATCTGCTCTAAGAAATCCTCAACATAATGGATTTTTTGAAAAACACAACATAACAATTCAAGAAGTAGCTAGATCAATGATTACTAAAGTATGTCTACCAAAAGTTTGCTAGAGAGAAGCTATTCACACTGATGTTTATGTATTCAATCAAATGCAAGCAAGATAAAATAGCACAAAGAACCCCTATGAGCTATGGTGTTGAAGAATTCCTACTGTTAAGTATTTAAGGTATTTGGAAGAAAATGTTATATCAGAAGGGATGAAGAAAATTTAGGAAAGTTTTATGCAAGAAGTAATGAAGGAATTTTTCTTGGATATTCTACTAAAAGGAAAGCCTACATATGTTTCAATAAAAGACTAAGGAATATTGTAGATAGATCAAATGTCAAGGTTGATGAAGCAATGAAGAATTAAATTGATGTTGATGGATATGTATATGATGAGCCTGATTGTGTAAGGATTGAAGAAATTGTAGAAGAATAGGAGAAGGGTGAGCAAGAGAAGCAAAAAGAAGAAGAAGATGATGATGAAGCTCCGGTGGTGTCCCCTAAGACACCTAGGTATGTGTACAAAAATCATTCAGAAAATCAGATCATTAGAGACAAGACAAAAGGAGTATTGACAAGAAGAAGAATTGTTGTTGGTGAGATAAATTTGATTTTACTTTATGAAATTAAACCAAAGTCTATAAGTGAAGCATGAAAATATGAGAATTGGATAAAAGCTATGAAAGAAGAACTTTTGTAAATAGAGAAGAATTAAGCTTGGGAATTGGTTCCAAGATAGGAAGATAAAAACATAATTGGATCAAAGTGGGTATTCAAAAATAAGTTGAATGAGAATGGAGAAGAGGTCAATAATAAAGCAAGGCTTGTGTGTAAAGGATACTCACAAGTAGAAGGCATAGATTTTCAGGATACCTTTGTTTCAGTGGAAAGAATAGAAGCTATTAGGATGTTTTTAGTACTTTCTACTCATAAATATTTTGAGGTCTATTCGATGAATGTTAAGTATGCATTTTTTAATGGTGAGCTAGAAGGAGTCTACATGGAAAGACTAGAAGGATTTCAATTATCAGATCAAATAGATATGGTCTACAAATTGAAGAAAGCTTTATATGGATTGAAGAAATCTCCCAGAGCTTGGTATGGAAGGTTGGACAAGCTTTTGATTCAACAAGGTTTCAACAAAGGTACAATAGTAATAATCTATACTTTAAAATTGAGATTGAAAAAATCTTGATTGTAGTTGTATATGTTGATGACATTATTTTTGGAGGAAATGAAACTATGTGTAAGATGTTTGTAGAAGAAACGCAAAATGAATTTGAGATGTCTATGTTTGGAGAGATGAACTTGTTTCTTTGGCTACAAATTAGTCAAATAGATAAATATATTTCTACTTCACAATCTAAGTATGTG
Organism: Sequoia sempervirens; assembly: GCA_007258455.2. Lineage (NCBI taxonomy): Eukaryota > Viridiplantae > Streptophyta > Pinopsida > Cupressales > Cupressaceae > Sequoia > Sequoia sempervirens. The sequence goes on from VDFB02271358.1 coordinate 50,394,268, forward strand.
AAAGAGACATTGAAGAAGTTTGGGATGGATGGTTCCAAACTAATATGCACTCCTATGGTGACTAGTTGCAAATTTGGAAAAGATGACGATTCACGTAAAGCTAATAAAAATAAATATATATCTATGATTGGAGGTTTGTTGTATTTGACTGCTACTAGACCAGATATTATGTATGTTGTCTATCTTGTGGCTAGATTTCAAGAATATCCTAAGGAAACACATGTTAAAATAATATTCAAATAATTGAAGGGCACTCTAGATTGTGGCTTATGGTATCCTAAGGATGTTGAATTTACACTAAGTTATTATACAAATGCAGATTGGGTTGGATGTATGGATGAAAAAAAAAGTACAAGTGGTGGTCAATTCTTTCTTGGTTTCATATTCATGACATGGTTGAGTAAAAAGAAAGATTTAGTTTTATTATATACTATTGAATCTGAGTATGTTGTTGTTGTATCTTATTGTACACAAGTTTTATGGATGAAATGGACATTGAAAGATATCAAAGTAATGCATGACGATCCTATTTATAGCTTTTGTAATAATACAAGTACAATTAACATTTCAAAGAATCTAGTGATGCACTCCAGGAAAAAGCATATATCTATCAGGTATCATTTCTTGAGAGAGAAGGTTGTGGAGAATGAAGTAAATCTTGAGTATGTACCTATGAAGGATCAAAATGCTGATATATTTACAAAGGATATTCCTAAGGATACTTTTGAGTATCTCTAAGAGAAGTTAGGGTTCATTGCCCCTCCTTTCTTGAACTAGATGCATATGGAGACACATTATTCTAGTGGATATATGGATCTATCTTTCTTCTAGACTGATGTTTTTGGTGGCTACCTCTTAGGGGGAGCAAATAGTGTCATGTGTTGTCATTGAGAGAGTATTTTTTTCTTATTGTCAAAGGGGAAATCAAAGTAAAACATATTTTTCCTTTTCCATTGATGTTAAAGGGAGATATGAGAGATAAGAGATGTGAAAAAAAGATATTATCTATTAAAGGGAAGAAGAAAAAAAGAAAAATCATGAAAAGTGTGTTCAGAGCTAGTGTGTTGTCTTTAATGGTTTTTCACATCATGTGTTGCCATCAATGACAAAGGGGGAAATTCTTGCAAGAATGAAGGTGTTTTCATTGTGTCAACTAGTTAAGAGGTCATTTTCATTAATTTCATAGATGTAGGTTATTGGCTAAAAATGTTGAGGATATTGATAAAATTATAATAGAGAAAGGTTGAAGGTGTTCAGTGGTTGCTCCGAGTTTTGCTCCAAAATTTTCTCCTATGTTCATGCAGTTTAGATATGTTGATCATGATTGTTGGAAGTTGTTATATCTAGAATTTGGGCTTCTAGATCATTGAATAGTGTGATTTATGTTCACCAATTGTGAACTGTAGTTTTTTGTGTATCTAGCTGAGGTCTGGGAGAAATATTGTTGGTTTGAATTTCTCTTTCGTTGAGTCTTATGACTTACGGTTCTAGAGTTAAACTTTTATGATCATTTTGAAGATAATTTTGGTATCTGGAAGGATTGGATCATGCTAAGGGTTGTGTGTGCTTAATTGTTCTATGTCTTCTAAACTAGTTTGGTCAACCTTGTGTTAAACACTACTCTCAAAGTTAATGAAGCATGTTGGGACTTATTTGGGTTCTCATCAAGCATGTGTTTGGGTTGAGCTCATTCCAATTCCACCCTAGAATGTTTTGGCACTAACCTAATTTAAAATTGAATAATGGATGGCCGACATTAGATATGTTTCAAAGTTGAAGATGGTATAAATACATAATGAGTTAGTGATGAAATTGTGGAAAAGATATAGTTAAAAATATATATCAAGATTGATGTATGTTATTCGAGTGTGGAAAATTAGTGTGAATATTAAATTTTGAGTTTCCAGATGTAGTGAGTTGAAGGAAGACTCTATCATTCATGCAAGTGTACAACTGGTTGAGTGAATCATGATGGAAATATCTATTGCATTGAGATTGTATTCTCTATGTAACATATCTCTTCTATCCTCTTTGTAATTTTGTGGCAGTGAGCCCTCTAGGTGGTTAACCCTTCTTGGACAATGATTCTTGATTCAGATAGCGAGTCCTTGTTTTGGCAGTGAGTATTTTGTAATAATTTTTGACATTCTCTATAGTATGAGCTAATCCTCATTGTGGTTTTTCCCTTATTGGGTTTTCCATGTAAATCTGGTGTTTATGTGTATGTGTGATGCTTTTCAATTTCTACCTTTGCATTGAATGTTTAATTATCTATCAAAATAAAGATTTGTGGTTGATCTAAGTTATGGTGAATGTTTTAAGGATTAAAATTTTCTACAACTTATTTACCTCCCCTCTTAGTTGTCTTGTTCAACACAAACAAAGCCAAAGCTAGAAGACATTCCAAATTTGATGTCATTTGGAGTGGTCTATATATCATCACTAGCTGCAAGGAGGCCAATGCATTCCATCTTTCAAAGTTGGATGGTGAGCTTCTTCCAATATCAATCAATGGTATTCATCTTAAAACTTATTTGTAATGAGTTTTGAGTTTTAGGTACATATTGTAAATATCTTACTTTCCATGAAGTGATTTTGCACACCTTGCATTCTCCTTAATGGAATGTATGTTCTAGATTTCTTCTTTTTTGCATGTGTAGGCTTGCACATGTTTTTTTTTTCCCTTGGGAGGATAAATTTTGTAAATACCTATCATGAATCTATGACTAATGGACTATTAAAGCCTCTATATTTCATGATTATTAGGAAATCATCCCATATAAATTGTCATAAATGTTGACATTTCATTTCACAATTTAATGACCCATCATTGATAATCGATCTAAGAGATCCTACATGGGCCATCTTGCACGAATTCTCCTTAAAGGGCCTTAAAAGTGGCTAAGTGTTGTGTTTTCAAACCTTCGATCTGTCACTTTCTTGATTCCTTGCATCCATTTTCTATCACCTTGATCTCCTTCTTCTTCTCCCTTTCCTTTTATTTCTCCCTTTGGCATTTCAAGTTTCGTCCATTAGGCTTAACCATTTCCCTCTACCCCCTATCCTTCCTTTTGAAAATTGAATAAGTGTTGATCTTTCAGGGGTTGGACTTCAACCTTCCCCTTTACCTCTTACCATTTCTTATGGTAAGAGGTAATCCATCCACCTGACCCTTGATGTTCTTTTGGAAAAACAACTATGTTTTTTGGGCATCAGGGATCGTTCTTCCCCTTTCCCCTTTACCTCCATTTTAGGTACAATGTAAGGCATCCTCTCAATGCCTAATGCCCAAAATTCCTTCTTCCTCTATCTTCTTCCTTCATATTTTCCTTTTCTTCTCTAAGCCTTCGGTCTCCCTCCTAAGGTCTATTTCTATAAATCAACTAAGTGTTGATTTATTGGGGATCATGCATCAAGCTTCATCTTTACCACTTACCATTTGTTATGGTAAGATGCAATCCATCCTCCCAAACCTTGATGTATAATGGCTCTTTTAGTCATCAGTGTTCACTCATCCCTCTTCCCTCTTACTTATTTGGTGTAATCGGTAAGCCTTCCTCTTGAACGTCGATAGGTAGCAGCCTTTAGACCTCTTGGTTTTATTCTCCCTTCTTCCAGTCTTAGGAATGTGATAAGAGGTAGGCCCAAATCTCGACCCCCAATGGGTTCTAGTGTTTGTGGTTCATTGCTATGACCTTATTTACTTCAACAAGTGGTATGATTTATCAGCAACATCTAACTCTTACTGATGATAGTCTTTTTATGGTTCCAAATCATTTAATTATTGAGCTAGAAAGGGTTTCCTTTTGAGATCAACATCCCAACCTTTTTCATTTTGGAATTTTTTTCATAGTGGTACCATTAATGTTTGAGCAACCTTCTCACCTACTTGTTTGATTTTTGAAGCTCAAGGATGGTATTTATTGTGCGTCTTTTTGGCTTTGGTTGATCTCATGGGAAACCATAATCATTAGTATTGTCCTTCCTTTCTTGTCCCATAACGAGATCATTGATTTCACAACATTTTGGAGGGATTTTTGGACAACATTCATTGTAGAGGCATGGTGTGCAAGTCTTGGTGTGTGTAGGGCTTGTCCTTCAATATGGTTTTCATGATCTAGTCACCTCAACCCTAGTTTGGATGGATTTCTACTAGTTGCTCACCTTAGCTAGAGTTAGGGTTTGGTTGGGATCAACTAAGTTATGCTTGAACTATAAAGGAAATACTTGTATTATTTTTAGGGATTCTTCTTTTGGGATCCTCTCATAGTTTTCTTTTGTAGACACTATATTCTACATTCTTCCATTGTAAAATATTGCTTTATGCCTTATATTAATGAAATATAGCTACTATCATAGGTATTTCGTGCATGTTTGAGTAAAAAAATTTACCTTCATTTATGAATGTGTGTTTTAGTTTATTTATTGATGTATTGAGAGATATGAAGTAAAGAAGAAATAAATTATATCTCGGTGCATCACCTTCTTTTCCATTCCATGTCTCCTATCTCTTTTCATTGTGAGCTATTAGAGTACAGTAGTGATAGGTTTTCATGTGTTGGGTTAGACCAACACATTTTCACATAGATTAGAAGAGGAATTTAACATTTTTTGAATACTCAATCTCATTTATGCAAGCTCCCACACCTTTATTTTCTTTCCATTGTGTCATTAGAACACTGAACTCGTTTTGTAGGGTGCAATTTTATATGACAACACACAATTCATCTATTTCTGATCTAACACTCTACTTTCCTCTACATTCACATCACTCTAACACTCTGCTCAACATTCATCAAAATAATGAAACTAAACTATCTTATATATTCACTTCAAGCATAATATCAATTAGGTCAACCTAATTAGGTGTATCACTCAAAACATACAAAATATGACTCATTGGCTCAAATACTTCCACACACACCTCATGCCAAGATTAAATCCTTAAAATAGTTTGAAATAGGTCAACATGGACCTATAAGAGCTCCCACATAACTCTACAACACTTAATTAATCTTCACATACCTTCACACCTATTAGGTCAATATCATAGAAATCCTAATACAAAAATTCTCCAACTACATACCCATATTCAAACACACGTACCTAAAAACATAGTGCAAAATGGAATTCATACTCTATTGAAATTTTTCAACATCTCCTTAAATCCACAGAGAATTGAAGACTCTCCTACTAACATGCATTGTATAGGAAATGATTGTAATTTTCCAGGTCAAACTTTTGTTATCCATAACTTTCAAATCAAAATCCAAAACAACATGGAATTCTTGAATTAGATTCTTCTACCAACATAAAACATTATACTAGAACTGCATAGTGAAATGTTTATTAGTAGACCAATGTGGACCCAATAAACTAGATGCTTTGTTGTATAAAATTATCAAAATTGAAATTTAGTTAATTTTCATCACAAGTATCTACACCAGATCAAACAATCTTGCAAAATTATCTTCCACAAAAATACCAAAGAATGTTAGAACCAACCAAAATGATTTGTACCATGATCTCCACATCAAAGATAAAATTTTAACATCAATAAAAACATTGCAAAGCATAATAGTATACCTTGCGCTTATCCTTCATGCTCATGTTTCCAAAAACTACATCAATGAAAAAATTCTCATTCTTCCAACAATATCCCCCTTTGTCATTGATGGAAACTTTCCAAAAAGTCTCCAAAATATCTTAACATTCTCCCCCTTTGCCATCAAGGGAAAATGGTGCATAGAACAAATTTTCTCACATATACTAGATCTTCCACTAAAAAATATATGCATATGTACAAAGTGAAGGATTAAATTGAATCCCCCTAAGTCATGTACCGGAGAAAAACCAAAAAGTGTATTGGAAACTACTCTATATACTCCACATATGTACAAAATAATCTGAAACTAAAAACTAGAAATGCATAAAGAATAAGAAATGTTGTCAACCGAAAGAGGTTGACTCTTGTAGCTTCTACACATGGGTATGCCATTCCTATTCACCTTCTTCCCATGTATTATTGGCCTCCCCAAGAAATTTTCATTGTGTTTATAACTCCATTAATATCTCTTTCCTTCTTCTAGATTGCTAGGTACCAAATTCATTTGTGTAGATTTATTAGTACTTAGAAGGGCACTTGAAACAAATATGAATTTGGAATTCACCAACTCCCTTATCTATCCAAACCACAAAATGATATGATTCTTTTGGGCCTATAGTTGAAAGAAACCCTTATGACCTCTATTAAATTCCTTGTATCTCCAACCAGGTCAAGTGCCAAATCATAAGCACTAAAGGTATTATTGATCTAGAACTCAATGGATTTCATTTCCTTCTTGATGCTTTATGTGGCTCTAGGCCACTTTATACAATATTGGAATAAATACTTTTCCTCATCCACATAAACTTGTGAATCCTTTAGGTTTTCTTAGAACATTTTGTTTGCAATAGAACACTTTTGAATGATTTCCATCATCTTCTTATCATTGATTTTCTTTTCAACCTCAATTTCAACTTGTACTCTAGGACCAGAGGCACATTCTTTAAAATAATCAATTAATAACTTCAAATTTTCCATACCAAAAAGTGAAGTATCAATGCCTACACTAGGTATGGCTTCTTATAATACCTTCACTTCTTCCTATTGATGGGTGTTTTTGCACCTTCTCAACATGGGCAATGCATAGCTACATTACCTCTCTTGAAAGAAAATCTCCAACAACAAGTTGATGAACATTACCCCAAGGTCTCTTGGATGTTAGGTCATGACGTGCATGGAATTTCTTAATTGATTCAGTGTGATTTTGTTGGTAATAATAGGGTAGCCTTACATAAGTTAAGTTGGAGGGGAATTGGTTCTTCAAATGGATTTCTTAAGGTGGGAAAGTTTTTGCACTATTTCTATAGGTTCAAATAGCAATATAGAACTCCTATTTCAGATTTATATTTGGCTTTACAATGTGCAATGAACCTCGTTCAAAGTCACTATTTCAAAAGAAAATTCAAAAGGGTAGGGAAGGGAGGAAGTTCCTAGACCTAAAACTTGCAATGAATAGTGATAATTGAGGACCCTACAATGGACAACCTTCCCAAAACTAAGTTCCACTTAACCAGATTACTTCACAGTGTCATGAAACTAGTGCAATCTTCTAACGACTACAAATTTAGACCATTCATTCATTACAAACGTGAACAAAAGATAGAATTTTAGTGTAACATTCAATTTATTCCCAAACTAACTTTACACTATTGTTTATCATCAACAAGTAGCAATAAGTATGGAGAAGGAAGGTTATTAACTAATAGAAAAATTCTTCAATACCAATTAACAACATTAACTAATGTATTGAAGTAAGCTAAAACATAGAGAACAACAAAGTAAATCTATCCAAATTCACTAACTATGAGAAGAAGAATCATGCAACATGAAGTTGGAACTCATGAATCCACCAAATCAATGAATTTCTATTAACATTCTAGTAGCATGTCTTTACAACAACTCAACTCTCTCTTGAAAATGAGAGGAGACCCCCTATTTATAGTGTCCAAAAATAAAAATGAATGCACAAGATTTCATCTCATTGTGTGGACAAGATTCACTACAAATTAGGGTTTCACCTACCCCCAAATTTTTTACAATTTAAAATTACATTTTGTCCTCTAGCCTATTTTGTCCTCTAATGACCAACACAGTAGCTCTTTTGTATTTTAGCTATTGCAACTAATTTGTGAGGAATTCATCATCAATAATTGAATTTCCCTCTTACTTCCTTGTAGTGGCATATTCCATGAACCTGCTAACTAATGCACAGAGCTTGTTCCATTCCATTATATCTAACTGGAGCACTTGCAAGTTCAATTTCCTAGATTTTCCTATAATCTCATCCCAGTCTTTGTCACATTTTTGCATATTCTTTATCACCTACTCAGATTGAGCGAAGGATCATGCAAAAAAACCCATAAAGCTTGGTGTTAGTGCATCTTTGGTCCCATTCTCCATCTTCTTATGGAAGTATGGCTTTATCTTCTCTGGGTCTAAATCAATGGCGGGCATATCAAAATCTATCATTAGCTTCAGGTATTCTTCACAAGTCGTCCTAATTTCTTTGACCAAATCAATATCAAGCTCCAACTCATGGACCACTCATTCCAATACTTATTTTTAGTGGTCTAAGCCCAACTTCCATGTCTCCATGAGCCAGTGGTCATATTCTACCAAAGAAAACTCCTTCTCCTAGGATCTCTCAGGTATCTTGAGGATAGCCTCAAGTTTGGGATATGTGATCCTATATAACTCTGGGAAGTCAATGCAAAATTTATTTATTCCCTCGAGTAGCTTCTACACCTCTAAGAACTTGTTGGTTGTCCTGATAGCATGACCTATGCCCATGTTTCCATTTTAGAGGACCTATTGGAACCAATCCTTTGTCGCCTTTTTCCAATTATTTTTTCTCTCAAACTTATCAATGTGGTCCTTGGATAGTAGTTGTGGTGGCACTAATGATGTGGTGGGAAGCTCCTCAGCTGATGACCATTGTTGTAAGTTGTCAGATCTACCACCTATGCTTTTAATTCCTCTTTAATGGTCTTGTCCTTATGCATTTGGTGCACAATGGTGGCGACAAATCCCTGGAGATGGTCACTTTTTTGCTCTCTTGTAGTTGTTCCCAAATCAATGGTAGAAATATTATAACTGACCCCTTCTCCTATCATTGGGGTGGCTATCTAAACATTCCTAGATCCTAAAGCGTCCATTGTTAGGAAGGATCTGACCCTTGGCTTGTTTTCCTTCTTTGTACTTATCTGTGCTCAGGCTAGAATGGCTTCCATCCTTGCCTTTGGATCCATTGGGATCAGGGTTTTCTTCTCCAATTATTTTTTAAGCCATTCAGGCATCTGATATTCCCCTTTTGATGATTCATGATCACCTTCTTCCTCTTGAACAGGTTGGATCTTTTTTTTTTGGCCAGCCAGGGTCTCATGCCTTGTCTTTTCTTCTTCTTTGTCGGAATCCTGGATGAATACAATTTCTTTTCTTGGTGATTTAGTAGTTATGTGTCTATTGGGTATGTACTCTTCCTTAGAGGCCTTATTTTCTTCCTCTTGCTTATGCTCATGTTCTTCATTATGTTCTGCTTCTGGGCTCCTTTTGGTTTTAGCCTCTTCCTTAGGCTCGTCTTCTTCTTTATCTTCTATTTCCTTTTCTTCTTCTTCATGTAGAGGAGTCACTTCTTCATCGGGCTTGGGGCTTTCACTTTGATCCCTAGTTGGAGGTTCAGTGCCCTCCATTTTCTCATCTATATTCTTCTCTTCATCAGAGGGTTGTTTCTCTACTTCTTCTCCAACGTCCTTGAGTTGTTGAGCCAAGTCTTCCTCAAGCTCTGGGTCAAAATTTTCCACAATATACTTTGTTCCTGACTCCTTAATGTCTTCTTTGGATGATTGTGTTTCTCTCTCTTCTTCTTCATGCACCACCTTATCAAATACTAGGTGCTAATATTTAGGATGCTTGTGATAATCATCCGCTTCCTCTTCCATATTTTTGGCAACTTCCCTCTCTTGCCTCTCCAGCTCTTTTGATATTTGCATTGTTTTCTCCATCATGGGTGGTTCAATCAGAGGAGAAGGGATAGGAAGGTTAGCAATAACATCTACCAAGGTAGCTTGTACTATTGGGTTCATTAACACCCCAGATAGCTCCATCAGAATGTTTTGTATGTGTCAAGCGAAAGCCTCTGGGAGTCAAATAGTGGGCATTGGAATCATTGTAGTAGATAGTGGGAGGGTTGACAATAGAGAAATGGATGAAGAAGAAAGCAAAGAGGTAGTGGCAGAGGAAGAATCTATTACCATTACTTGTGTAGAAGGTGAGGTGGAAATAAGGTGGACTGACATGTCCACCGTAGGTAGAGAAGAGGCGACCATTTCCCAATAGGTAGGTGGAGGAGAAATAGTGGTGGTGAGGATAGCGATGATGACTGCAAGAGTGGAGGTAGTAGGTGGGGACTTTGGTTGCTTGGCCTCTTGTTCCTCTCCTTCATGGAGTAAGTCCTCTTGGATCATGGGAATATCTATAAAACTACCTTATTTCTTTGGTTTCTTGGAAGGTTCACCTTCTGAGGCCTTCCTTGAGTACACCTTATGCTTGGGCTGACATTCAACCATTTCTTTTCTCTTTCTTGACCTAGTAGCTGAAGGAGATTTTAAATTTTCTTTAGATGGGGAAATATTTGTCCCATTGTTGGTCTCACTTCCTGGCTCATCTTCAAGCTCACCATATGTTAGGGTAACTCCTTGTAGCTTCAATTGGGAAATCTACCCGTCAATCCATTCTTTGGTTCTTGACCCAATGGGCTTCACTAGAATGTCGAGGTCATTCACCTCTTCCTCATCCCAATCAATAAGGGGTAGTGATAGATTGGCAACTGCACCATACCAAGGATCAACCATTGTGTCCTCATCCTCAAAAATTTGATCTGGCACTAGAAAAAATTTCAGTGTTTTGACAAAATAGGATGTCATACACATGTAGTGCCTCATACGTACTTCTTTTTCATCTTTGTAGCTAGCCCAAAATTCCTCAATGTTATGTAAATGAGTGTACTCTATCCCAACCATCATCTTTAACTTGCCATATAGATCTATTTGTGGCCTGGTAGTGTAGAATTCCAAGTTCTACTCATTTAGTTCCTTGTCAAAATACTTCACACATATGGGAAGTGCATATATATCCTAGCCGAATGTGAGGGGATAAGGGATCCTTGCTCTATGCTTGTCACTTAGGAGAGTGTACGATTGATGTAGCTTTTGAGAGAGTTCAAGTAGTATTATTTAGTCATTTAGGTATCGAGGTAGATTATATGGTTTTTCTAAGAAACCCTCAACTCGAATGTATGTAAATTTGGGAAATTGAATAAATAAGAAGCGAATCAGTGGATGTAAGAATTTGCACTGTGGGTGACTCTTCTTTCAAAATCACCTCCAAGTAGCCTAATGATATGCCCAATGAAGGAATCATTGAACCTACTGTAGTCCCTTTTAAAGTTCTTGTATTGGAGCTGGGGATACTTATCATATAGCTTCAATTCCCTACCTAGAGTCAGACTTGGTGCCAAAAACAAGCCTCTATATTGCATCTAGTCAGCTAGTAGAAAAACCAAGTATGATGTCATGTAGAACTACGAGGTCTTCATTACTGCAAAAAATTTCTTGCGCAGGAATTTACTAATCATCCCTGTCCAGTAGAAATTGGCTTCTCCTTGGAGGATTTCCTCCATGAAGTATAACATCCACTCCTGGAAGAAAGCTGCAGTTGGAAGGCACATAACTTTGCTCAAGAGGATTACTAAGTCATGGTAATCCTCGTAGAAATCATTTTGGAAGAGCTCTTGGGGCACTTTATTTGTGCTGCCCCTCTTCTCTTTTAACTAGTATTGATTAAAAAGTTTCTTACATTTGAGGGGGTCTACATCCCATATGGTTTTTGCATATTCCTTCATTGTTTCTTCAATCTCATTAAAGGTGGGGATGTTGAATATTTTCCCTATTGACTTTGTAGATAGATCAGTTAATACATTTCCATCCCTATCTATGATTCTTCTAGTATCCTCTTGATATGCCTCTTTGTAGGCCATCACGAGCTCAAGAGCAATTAGAGTAGGTGAGAAACTAGCATCCTTGTCCAACCCACTCTTTCTGATCTTTTTGAAATTTTTTGTGGTGGGATTGATTCAGACCCTTTGCTTGAACTCATCAATATCAATATGTCCCAGATTAGTATCTGAGATCTCCTTCCAATCTGTGGTGACCCTAGAATTGAGGGGTTCCCCTTGGTACTTGTATTTCATTTGGTCTTTATCCTCTTTGCCTCTAGGTTCTTTAGCTAACTTCTTTCCTTTTTCCTTTTCCATAGCCACCTTTGAGGGTCCTACAGTTGGTTCCATATATCTTGTAAGCAAGAAAGTAGTAAGCACATTCAGGCATAGAAACATGAGGAATGTTAGCCAAAATCCCACAAAACAATGTTAGATTAGGTGATTCATCATTTAAAGATCCTAATATCTCTTTCAGACCAACATTCGTCTTTCAATGGAGGGGGTTATAACAATGCGGGCCTAGGGGTGCAAACTTCTCTGGGCTGGCAACCATTCTAGAGGCAGTTATGAATAGGCAATGATCAGTGCACAATGGCCCACATGTCTCAACCCACATCAAGGTTTGATCATTAGGTGGGGTCCACTTGGGATGTTAGGAAATTTTAGCACATGGGTCAAGTTCGCCTCTAAGTTTCGGGGGCATTAAGATCCTCATTTAGGTGTGCAGGATTCGAGAGTAACTTGGTTGTTTGGGGAACTTTTCCATTGCAACAACGTTGGAAGAGTGGCTTCTCACAAGTGGTAACTTGCCACGTAGGATCTGCAGACTCAGAGGAAGGTATCACTTTGTCCTTGAAGCTTAGTCCATTTGAAGGAGTTCAGGCTAGAAGGTGTGGGAGCGCATAGGAGGTTGGTCATTTGGAATGGAAAAGGTGGGATGTGTTAGAACTATAAAAATCTAATATTTTCACAAGTTTTCCATTCATATTTTTTAAAATAAGTTCCATCTTGAACACTTTTTGCCCATATTTTTCCATATTGCTCCTTTGATTCCATTGTGTCATGCATTTTTTCACATTCTTGTTCCTATCGGCGTGATTGTATTAGGGTCTCCCCAATCCATTTTTCTTCTTGCAAACATCTATTGCCTATTGGCAAGACATTTCTATTGTCGTGGCGATTGGATTTCATCTTCTTGCGGTTGTTGGCATAGCTTTCACGTGGTTTTGGTGATAGGAAGATACATATTTCGATAAGAGTTTGGGCGTCGTTGTAATGTCAAGGCGAAATTGTTTTGTCTTACCGACTAGTCAAAGTGGGTTCCTATCGGTGTGAGACTTTGCTTTGGTATAATGTCCTGGCGAACTCTCGTGGTCTCAAAGACCGACATATTGAATGTTCATTTCGGCCAGACTGGGGGTATTTAATATGAAGTCATAGCAACTTCCCATTGTCTCACCGACTGATAAAATAAAGAGATGCGATATCGGTGTGAGTTAAGGTTCTCGATAAGAGGTCTCGGCAAGTGACCTTCATTCTCGCCAATGGAAAGTGATGAAGGACCTTGTCGGAAAGGGTGTGATCTTATCTCGGTGACTCAGAATGCATAAGGCCTTTTGGTGTAACAAAATGAAGTCTACAAGAGGTCTCCTCGACAGTTGTAGGTTACAGCGACATACATGGGACAAAGGGTTTCTATCGGTGTGAGAACATTAATATCTTGGTGATCTATTGTGGCTCAAGGCTTTTGGCAGAACGAAGTGAATTCTATATAGGGTCTCACCGATGTCATGTGGTCATAGCGAAACATAAAGGAATAGAAGAATACTCTTTGACTTCGGTGTAACAAGCAAGGTGTTATGGCGACATACGGATGGTGAAAGACTTTCAGTGAAACAAAGTGAAATCTATGAGAGGTCTTCCCAATATCATAAAGCTACGGCGATAGTGAATAAAAAAAAAGGAGTATATTGGTAGGTGATGTCCTTGTGTCTCACCAATTGGGATCAAACATAATAGACATGTGATCTTAGTAAACATAGTGTATCTAGTATGATATTTCTTCGATAGTAAGATATCACAGCAAAACACAGAAGACCACAGGAGCGATCAGTGATGGAATTACCTTTGGCATACTTCCAGGGATATCTAAGTGAATGTTTAATACAAAAATTCAAACGACGTGGGCCGACGCATGTGAATGTTAAATATGCACTCCCGATTGTAATTGAGTGATCATCAGATTTTAGATTAGAAGTAGTAGGTAGAGATGGATACAATAGAATAATTTTCTCATGTCAGAGACTATGGTGAATCTAATGAAACTCAGCTAGTGTGGCAGTTTATTTTTGGTATCAATTGTATGTTGAGTTTATTGAAAAGTATTGCTAAGTTGTCTCCAAGTTGATTCATTTTGGTTATTTAAATTGAAGTAACAAGCTTATTTTTAGTTTACCAGTGCACATTTGCTACATCTGTGTGATTAATCTATTGGTTCTCTCAAGCAGAGATTAAATCCTTTTTGTTGATTACAGTAAACAGGGGGAATTCATCTGGATTATTAAAGTAGAGCTTAGTGATTATAATATTGCATGTTTATATAAGTTATAAACAGATCATATGCCATAAATTTGATCTTCTGTCAGAATAAGTTGCCCACTTCTGTTTCATTTGACTCTGCATACCCAACAACACACTGGTCTTTGATATTTCATCATTTGAATTCATTCAGTTTCTTTATATCTGTTAATTAAGCATTTTAGGATTTAGATCAAAAGATTGCTATCAAGTTTGATTTCATTTGTTCACTTCCATTTGCCATTGTGGACAAAGCATTTCAGAAGGATAAATCATAAGTTAAGTCTCCTTCATTTAGAAAGGTACACCAGCCCAAGTTAGTAGCACCTAAAGAGTAAAAGGTTGAGTTCTCTTGACCTTGTCCATTACCCTAAAGCGTATCAAGAGATTGGCAGCCTCTTGAGGCATTCAACCTGCATTTTTTAGAGCTAACAAATTGGTGACTCTGTTGGGGATTATATCAAAAAATTCGGTTGAAGACCATCATATAGAGTCAGTGAAGAAAAGGATATAATTTGAGAAGATTCAGAAAGAGTGATTTCGCTGGGGAAAAGATCATAAATAATAATTTTCCTACTTTTGGAAAAATAGGTGGCGACTCTGGAAATTTTTTGATGAAGGATGGAATTTGTATATGGAATGAATCCATGAAGTTATTGGGATCCTCAGGCACCTGATGATACAATTGGAAATTTCTACAATGGATATAGTGCATGTCATGCACAATAGAATATGTACCCACCTACCCCTCCCCATCTGTGCATGACAATGATCAAGCAATTCGACCTGACAGGGTTTCAACAGTACTAATTGGAGAAGCCTTGTCCCTAAGTTTATAGGGAGTAATGCAATCACTATTGAGGATCATTTGAGGAACTTCAATGATTTCATCGAGGGTTTGGATGTGCCATATGAGGATTTACATATGAGGTTGTTTATGATATCACTTATTGAAGATGCTAGGGATTGGTTCAACAGCCTACCAGTAGCTTCTATTAAATCTCTCCAAGGATTTCAGGATCAATTTCTTGAGGAATATGGAGATCTGTCTACACCAAATTGGGCTTCCCATGGGTTATTGGAGATTCAAGAAAATCAGAATTTGCAGCAATATGTATGCCAGGATCAACAATTTGAAGAAGAAGAAGCTGAGTATGTGTATACTCAAATCCAGGACTCCAACACACAATCAAAGTATGGAATTTACCCCTTTGATGCATTTCTTGGCATAAGGAAGTATGAAGGAGAAGATTTGACTTCTCTGTACAATAGGATGATAAGTGTCTGTATGCAATTGCCTCCTAACTGTAAGCCTACAAGACGCATTTTTATTACACAGTTCATAAAAGCATGGGAACCTGAATCAGCTTATTGGTCATGGTCGTCAATAAAGCATGCATGTGGTCACTTGAATAAATTCATTGATGCCATGGAGAAGATAAGGTATGACAATACTTTCAATGTTGATTCCAATAAACAATGCATCCAATAGATGATGAGATATGTGCAAGTCAGTATGATTCCTGTGATAGCTTGCATAATGAAGATGAAGGTACAAGATATCTCTCTTGCATAGCAGATTGTGACAGGGAGAGCAGTATGTGTTATGAGGAATCAAATGAGTATTCAGATTTTGATGATGCACCTGTGGATTTTGATCTGTGGCAAGGGGATTCTTCTACCTCTTATGAAGACCAGGATGAAGAGGTAATGGGAAATGTTGATAATGTATATACAATGCCTCCAGCAGCAGTTGAAAGCTACAAAGATACATTCGATGAAGAGGAGGGTTGTAAATTTGAAAATGGTTTCCAAAAAATTCCAGGCCCATTGTGTGATGAAGATTTAAAAGAGGATCAGATAATGTTTTGCAAAGGTTTTCCCCAGAATGAATTTCAGGTATTTTCAGATCCACTTGATGTTGAGCAAGAGGTATTTTTAGATAAACAAAGGGATGTGTCAAGCTATGGAACAAATGACTTTGCTAGTAATTTTTCATTCTCTGATGATCCTGGGCCCCTTTTTGATGATGACAAAAGTGATGAGTATGACTGTAATAATGAAAATGTGGAAACCTGTTCGCTTAGCAATGAGCAAGTTTCAGATTTTCTAACTCTTGATTATCAGAGATATATACATAAGGGTGATCTTGAAGCTCTGTGTCCAGTTGATGGTGAAACTTTGGGAATTGACAAAATGCATGTGTCTGTTCAAGAAGAGGTATTTGATTTTAAAATTTCTATCTCATGTGGAGAAGAAATTTGTCTGCATTCCAAGGATGATAGTGTTCCAAATTTGATTGGTTCATATATGCTTAATATTGAAGATTTGAGTATCAAGGAGGTGCAAAAGGTTTCAGATTTGTATGTTTTAGACAGTGTTGATATGACAAAAAAAATTTATTCTCAAAAGAAGCACTTTGATGGTAAATTTTCAATACAGCTGGGAGAATGTTTCATAATACATAACAATGAGAAAGATAATAAGGAATGTTGTATTTCATATGCATGCATTTTGAATGTTGAAAATAACAGGGGTTTGTCCCAAGATGTTGAAGATTTTGAACTACAGGATGGTGTAGGGATTTTGGGCCAAACTGAGCATGATGATACTCTAAGAACTTGCAATAACATTGACAGGAAAGATTGCATGAGTATCTTCAAGAAGAATTTGATGAACTCGACACAAAACCAGGTGTTTGACAAGGGAAATCTTGGTTTGAGTTTTAGATTGTAACAGCTCAGGACAGGAGAAATTAAAAAATAGAGGATTAAGGGTTGCCAGTGCATGGACAACTCTTGCTTATCCTCTCTAAATTTATTTTCCATGCATAGTAGTTTAGGGTTGTGGTTCACCTTCATTTTGCATCCATTTCGCTTCCATCTTGCATTCTTGTTGCATTCATTCCTTCACGCTTCATTTTCATTTCCATTCTGCTCGGCTCATCATTTTGTGTCTGGTCTGCTCACTCAAAGATTCTGGATCCTTGCAATGATCTTACTCTCATTCATCCCCAGATGGAGCCACTGTTAGAACTGTAAAAATCTGATATTTTCATAGGTTTTCTATTCATATTTTTCCAAATAAGTTCCATCTTGACCACTTTCTGCCCATACTTTTCCATATTGCTCTTTGATTCCATTGTGTCATGCATTTTTTCACATTCTTGTTCCTATCGGCGTGACTGCATTAGGGTCTCCCTGATCTATTTTTTTGCTTGGAAACATCTATTGCCTATCGGCAAGACGTTTCTATTGTCATGGCGATTGGCTTTCATCTTCTTGCAATTTTTGGCATAGCTTTCACGTGGTTTCAGTGACAGGAAGATACATATTTTGGTAAGATTTTGGGCATCGTTGTAATCTCACGATGAAATTGTTTTGTCTTACCGACTGGTCAAAGAGGGTTCCTATCGATGTGAGACTTTACTTTAGTATAATGTCCTGGCAAACTCTCGGGGTCTCACCGACCAACACATTGAATGTTAATTTCAGCCAGAGTGGGGGTATTCGATATGAAGTCATAGCAACTTCCCATTGTCTCACCGACCAACAACATAAAGAGATGCTATATCGGTTCGAGTTAGGGTTCTCGATAAGACGTCTCGGCGAGTGACCTTCGGTCTTGCCGATGGAAAGCGATGAAGGACCTTGTCAGCAAGGGTGTGATCTTATCTCAGACACTCATAATGCATAAGGCCTTTTGGTGTAACAAAATGAAGTCTACAGGAGGTCTCCTCGATAGTTGCAGGTTACAACGACATACATGGGACAAAGGGTTTCTATCGGTGTGAGAACATTAATATCTTGGCGATCTATTGTGGCTAGAGACTTTTGGCAGAATGAAGTGAATTCTCTATAGGGTCTCGCTGATGTCGTGTGGTCATAGTAAAACATAAAGGAACAGAAGAATAATCTTTGACTTTGGTGTAACAAGAAAGGTGTTATGGTGACATATAGTTGGTGAAAGACTTTCAGTGAAACAAAGTGAAATCTGCAAGAGGTCTTCCTGATATCATAAAGCTACAGTGACAGTGAATAAAAAAAAAGGAGTATATCAGTAGGTGATGTCCTTGTGTCTCACTGATTGGGAATGAACATAATAGAAATGTGATCTCAGTAAACATAGTGTATCCAGTATGATATTTCTCCGACAGTAAGATATCACAGCAAAACACAGAAGACCAAAGGAGCGATCAGCGATTGAATTTCCTTCGGCATACTTGCGGGGATATCTTAGCAAATGTTTAATATTGAAATTCAAACACTATGGGCCGACGCATGTGAATGTTAAAATACCGTTGCAAGCTGACTTGATTGGAGCCCGAATTCTATGGGGGGCCGACATGGATTTTCAATATCTTTTATTTTCCTGATGCTAGTGTATAAATATGCACTCTCAATTGTAATTGAGTGATCATTAGATTTTAGATTAGAAGCAATAGGTAGAGATGGATACAGTAGACTAATTTTCTCATGCCAGAGACTATGGTGCATGTTTCCAAATGGCGATTCGAATGAAATTCAGCTAGTGTGGCAATTTATTTTTGGTATCAATTGTATGTTGAGTTTATTGAAAAGTATTGCTAAGTTGTCTCCAAGTTGATTCTTTCTGGTTATTTAAATTGAAGTAACAAGCTTATTTATAGTTTTCCAATGCACATTTGTTGCATCTATGTGATTAATCTATTGGTTTTCTCAAGCAGAGATTAAATCCTTTTTGTTGATCACAGTAATCAGGGGGAATTCATCTAGATTATTAAAGTAGAGCTTAGTGATTATAATCTTGCATGTTTATACAAGTTATAAACATATCATATGCCATCAATTTGATCTTCTGCAAGAATAAGTTGCCCACTTCTGTTTCATTTGACTCCGCATACCCAACAAGGCACTGGTCTTTGTTATTTCATCATTTGAATTCATCCAGTTTCTTTATATATGTTAATTAAGCATTTTAGGATTTAGATCAAAATATTGCTATCAAGTTTGATTTCATTTGTTCACTTCCATTTGCCATTGTGGACAAAGCATTTTAGAAGGATAAATAATAAGTTAAGTCTGCTTAATTCAAAAAGGTACACCCGCCCAGGTTAGTAGCACCTAAAGAGTAGATGGTTGAGTTCTCTTGACCTTGTCTATTACCCTAAAGCATATCAAGAGATTGGCAGCCTCTTGGGGCATTCAGCCCGCGTTTTTGAGAGCTAACAAATTGGTGACTCTACTGGGGATTATATCAGAAAATTCAGTTGAAGACCATCATATAGAGTCAGTGAAGAAAAGGATATAATTTTAGAAGATTCAAAAAGAGTGATTCCGCTGGGGAAAAGATCATAAATAATAATTTTCCTACTTTTGCAAAAGTAGGTGGCAACTCTAGAAAAAGTTTGATGAAGGATGGAATTTGTATATGGAATGAATGTACAAAGTTATTGGGCTCCTCAGGAGCTTGATGATACAATTGGAAATTTCTACAATGGATATAGTGCATGTCATGCACAACAGAATATGTACCCACCTGTCCCTCCCCATCTGTGCATGACAATGATCAAGCAATTCGACATGACAGGGTTTCAATGGTACCAATTGGAGAAGCCTTGTCCCTAAGTTTACAGGGAGTAACGCAATCACTGTTGAGGATCATTTGAGGAACTTCAATGATTTCATCGAGGGTTTGGATGTGCCATATGAGGATTTACATATGAGGTTGTTTATGCTATCACTTATTGAAGATGCTAGGGATTGGTTCAACAGCCTACTGGTAGCTTCTATTAAATCTCTCCAAGGATTTAAGGATCGATTTCTTGAGGAATATAGAGATCTGTCTGCAAAAAATTGGGCTTCCCATGGGTTATTGGAGATTCAAGAAAATTAGAATTTGTAGCAATATGTATGCCAGGATCAACAATTTGAAGAAGAAGAAGCTGAGTATGTGTATACTCAAAGCTAGGATTACAACACACAATCAGAGTATGGAATTTACCCCTTTGATGCATTTCTTGGGATAAGGAAGTATGAAGGAGAAGATTTGACTTCTCTGTACAATAGGATGATAAGTGTTTGTATGCATTTGCCTCCTAACTGTAAGCCTACAAGACCCATTTTTGTTGCTCAGTTCATAAAAGCATGGGAGCCTAAATCAACTTATTGGTCATGGTCGTCATTACAACGTGCCTGTGGTCACTTTAATAAATTCATTGATGCCATGGAGAAGATAAGGTATGAGAATACTGTCAATGTTGATTCCAATGATTGTATTTATGATGATTATAGAGAAATTGATCAAACAATGCATCCAATAGATGATGAGATATGTGCAAGTCAGTATGATTCCTGTGATAGCTTGCATAATGAAGATGAAGGTACAAGATATCTCTCTTGCATAACACATTGTGATAGGGAGAGCAGTGTGTGTTATGAGGAATCAAATGAGTATTCAGATTTTGATGATGCACCTGTGGATTTTGATCTGCGGCAAGGGGATTCTTCTACCTCTTATGAAGACTAGGATGAAGAGGCAATGGGAAATGTTGATAATGAATATACAATGCCTCTAGCTATAGTTGAAAGCTACAAAGATACATTCGATGAAGAGGAGGGTTGTAAATTTGAGAATGGTTTCCAAAAATTTTTAGGCCCATTGCATGAAGAAGATTTAAAAGAGGATCAAATAATGTTTTGCAAAGGTTTTCCCCAAAATGAATTTAAGGTATTTCCAGATCCACTTGATGTTGACCAAGAGGTATTTTTAGATAAATAAAGGGATGTGTCAAGTTATGGAACAAATGACTATGCTAGTAATTTTTCATTCTCTGATGATCCTGGGCCTCTTTTTGATGTTGACAAAAGTGATGAGTATGAATGTAATAATGAAAATGTGGAAATCTATTTGCTTAGCAATGAGCAAGTTTCAGATTTGCTAACTCTTGATTATCAGAGATATATACATAAGGGTGATCTTGAAGCTCTATGTCCAATTGATGGTGAAACTTTGGGAATTGACCAAATGCATGTGCCTGTTCAAGAAGAGGTATGTGATTTTGAAATTTCTATCTCATGTGGAGAAGACATTTTTTTGCATACCAAGGATGATAGTGTTCCAGATTTGATTGGTTCATATATGCTTAATATTGAATATTTGAGTATCAAGGAGGTGCAAAAGGTTTCAGATTTGTATGTTTCAGACAGTGTTGATATGACATAATTTTTTTATTCTCAAAAGAAACACTTTGATGGTAAATTTTCAATACAGCTAGGAGAATGTTGCATAATACATAACAGTGAGAAAGATAATAAGGAATGTTGTATTTCATATGCATGCATTTTGAATGTTGAAAATAACAGGGGTTTGTCCCAAGATGTTGAAGATTTTGAACTATAGGATGGTGTAGGGATTTTGGGCCAAACCGAGCATGATGATACTCTAAGAACTTGCAATAACGATGACATGAAAGATTGCATGAGTATCTTCAAGAAGAATTTGATGAACTCGACATAAAACCAGGTGTTTGATAGGGGTTATCTTGGTTTGAGTTTCAGATTGTAATAGCTTAGGACAGGAGAAATCAAAACACAAAGGATTAAGGGTTGTCAGTGCATGGACAGCTCTTGTTTATCCTCTCTAATTTTCTTTTCCATGCATAGTAGTTTAGGGTTGTGGTTCACCTTCATTTTGCATCCATTTCGCTTCCATATTGCATTCTTTTTGCATTCATTCCTTCATGCTTCATTTTCATTTCCATTCTGCTCAACTCATCATTTTGTGTCTGGTCTGCTCACCCAAAGATTCTAGATACTTGCAATGATCTTACTCTCATTCATCCCTAGATGGAGCCATTGTTAGAACTATAAAAATTTGATATTTTCATAGGTTTTCTATTCATATTTTTCCAAATAAGTTCCATCTTGAACACTTTCTGCCCATATTTTTCCATATTGCTCCTTTGATTCCATTGTGTCATGCATTTTTTCACATTCTTGTTCCTATCGGTGTGACTACATTAGGGTCTCCCTTATCTATTTTTCTACTTGCAAACATCTATTTCCTATTGGCAAGATGTTTCTATTGTCATGGCAATTAGCTTTCATCTTCTTGCAATTGTCGACATAGCTTTCACTTGGTTTCGGGGAGAGGAAGATACGTATTTCGGTAAGAGTTTGGGCGTCGTTGTAATGTCACAACAAAATTGTTTTGTCTTACCGACTGGTCAAAGTGGGTTCCTATCGGTTGAGACTTTGCTTCAGTATAATGTTCTAGCGAACTCTCGGGGTGTCACCAACAGACACATTGAATGTTCATTTTGGCCAGACTGGGGGTATTCGATATGAAGTCATAGCGACTTCCCATTGTCTCACCGACCGACAACATAAAGAGATGTGATATCGGTGTGAGTTGGGGTTCTCGATAAGAGGTCTCGGCGAGTGACCTTCGGTCTTACCGATGGAAAGTGATGAAGGACCTTGTTGGCAAGGGTGTGATCTTCTCTTAGTGACTCAGAATGCATAAGGCCTTTCAGTGTAACAAAATGAAGTCTACAGGAGGTCTCCTCGATAGTTGCAGGTTACAGTGACATACAGAGGAGAAATGGTTTATGTCAATGTGAGAACATTAATATCTTGGTGATCTATTGTGGCTCGAGGATTTTGGCAGAACGAAGTGAATTCTCTATAGGGTCTCACTGATGTCATGTGGTCATAGCAAAACATAAAGGAACAGAAGAATACTCTTTGACTTCGGTGTAACAAGCAAGGTGTTATGGCGACATATGGATGGTGAAAGACTTTCAGTGAAACAAAGTGAAATCTACGAGAGGTCTTCCCGATATCATAAAGCTACAGTGACAGTGAATAAAAGAAAAGGAGTATATTGGTAGGTGATGTCCTTGTGTCTCACTGATTGGGAACAAACATAACAGAAATGTGATCTCAGTAAACATAGTGTATCCAGTATGATATTTCTCCGACAGTAAGATATCATGGTGAAACACAGAAGACCAAAGGAGCGATCAACGATTGAATTGCCTTCGACATACTTGCAGGGATATCTCAGCGAATGTTTAATACAAAAATTCAAACACTGTGGGCGGACACATGTGAATGTTAAAATACCATTGCAGGCCGACTTGATTGGAGCCTGAATTCTATGGGGGGCCGACATGGATTTTCAATATGTTTTATTTTCCTGATGCTGGTGTATAAATATGCACTCCCGATTCTAATTGAGTGATCATCAGATTTTAGATTAGAAGCAGTAGGTAGAGATGGATACAGTAGAATAATTTTCTCCTGTCAGAGACTATGGTGCATGTTTTCAAATGGCGATTCTAATGAAATTCAGCTGGTGTGGCAGTTTATTTTTGGTATCAATTGTATGTTGAGTTTATTGAAAAGTATTGCTAAGTTGGCTCCAAGTTGATTCTTTTTGGTTATTTAAATTGAAGTAACAAGCTTATTTTCAGTTTACCAGTGCACATTTGCTACATCTGTGTGATTAATCTATTGGTTCTCTCAAGCAGAGATTAAATCCTTTTTGTTGATCACAGTAATCAGGGGGAATTCATCTAGATTATTAAAGTAGAGCTTACTGATTATAATCTTGCATGTTTATACAAGTTATAAACAGAGCATATGCCATCAATTTCATCTTCTACTAGAATAAGTTTCCTACTTTTGTTTCATTTGACTTCGCATACCCAACAAGGCACTGGTCTTTGCAATTTCATCATTTGAACTCATTCAGTTTCTTTATATCTGTTAATTAAGCATTTTAGGATTTAGATCAGAATATTGCTATCAAGTTTGATTTCATTTGTTCACTTCCATTTTCCATTGTGGACAAAGCATTTCAGAAGGATAAATCATAAGTTAAGTCTGCTTCATTCAGAAAGGTACAGCCACCCAGGTTAGCAACACCTAAAGAGTAGAAGGTTGAGTTCTCTTGACCTTGTCTGTTACCCTAAAGCGTATCAAGAGATTGGCAGCCTCTTGAGGCATCCATCCTATGTTTTTGGGAGCTAACAGGATGGAAGCCTACATGAGGAGGTCCACACCATCGGGTTTGTGATAGGCTTTAGCATTTCTCACTTGTTATCAAATAGTTGGAAGGAAACGGTGGGGTCAGGCCCCGCATAGTGATTCAATAGGAGTCTTAGGCGCTCAGTACGATGATGATAGGACAACCATCCCTAAGCGGCCACCCACATGGGGCAGCCCGTGAAGTTCCTTTACTCAGGAATTTTTTGCTTATGTAGGCTTGGATGATGGGAAATGGTGTGGGTTCCACGAGGCAGAGAGATGTCATTAGGAGGCCGTTTGGAATGAAAAATTTGAAGTGGAGACCCGCGACTAGAGGCCCACTCAAAATCCATCACTTCGTCAATTTTGGGTGCTTGGAAGAGGACGACAATGGTTTGGGTGGGGCTCAATAGGCAGAGAGATGGTCACTTCAAGCCATTTCATCCGATAAGAAAGTCACGGTGACCCAGGAATGGAAGTCCGCAATAAGGGGCCATCGAAGATCCAACATTTTGTCATTTTAGCATGGGGAGACTAGATGGAAATGATGCAATCTGGACCCACCCATCGGAAGGAATCTATAGTTCTTCCATTTTCTAGGGGTCATTCATGTGGTGACAAAATGTTAGCAAAGGACCGCATTGCAAGGCCTGCATAAGATGTGTTACTTTTCTTTAAGCTTGTAGAGGTGATTGTGAAACTGGGACCCTATAGGTAGATAGACAAGTCACAGAGGTTATTTAAAATAGTGAATCTGAGGTGGAAATCTATAGATGGTGGCCCATGAGGAGAACTTTGCAATGACTCAGGACTTGAGCATTTTGGCGAGGCTGAAATTGGATAGCAATGACTAGCCTGGGACCCACCTAGAAAGAGGATGTGATCAAATGGTCGTTTTGGAATGAAAAATTTTAAAGGCATTCTGCAGGAATAGGCCCAAACTTGTGAACATGAGTGGATCAAAGCATCCATCCATTTTAGGCATATTATTAAAAAGAATCAATTAATAACTTCAAATTTTCCATACAAAAAAGTGAAGTATCAATGCTTGCACTTGGTATGGCTTCTTATAATACCTTCACTTCTTCTTCCTATTGATGGGTGTTTTTGCACCTTCTCAACATAGGTAATGCATAGCTACATTACCTATCTTGAAAGGAAATCTCCAACAACAAGTTGCTGAAAAATACCCCAAAGTCTCTTAGATGTTAGGTCATGACATGCATGGAATTTCTCAGTTGGTTCAGTGTGATTTTCCTCATAATCACAAGGAAGCCTTATGTAAGTTAAGTTGGAGGGGAATTGTTTCCTCGAATGGAGTTCTTAAGGTGGGAAAGTTGTTGCACTATTGTTGTAGGTTTAGATAGTAGTCTAGAACTCCTATTTCAACTTTAGATTTGGCTTTACAATGTGCAATGAACCCTATTCAAAGTCACTATTTAAAATGAAAATTCAAAAGGGTGGGGAAGGGAGGATGTTTTTAGACCTAAAAATAGAAATGAACAGTGATAATGCAAGACCCTACAGTGGACAACCCTCCCAAAGCTAAGTTCCACTTAACCAGATTACATCACAGTGTCATGAAACTAGTGAAATATTCTAAGGAAAACAAATTTCAACCATTCATTCATTACAAAAATGAACAAAACATAAAATTTTAGTGCAACATTCAATTTATGCCCAAACTAACTTTACACTGCTATTTATCATCAACAAAGACCAAAAAGTATGGACAAGGAAGGTTATCAACTCACAACAGAATTCTTCAATACCAATGAGCAACATTAACTCATCTATTAAAGTAAGCTAAAACACATAGGACAACAAAGTAAATCTATCAAAATTCACTAACTATGAGAAGAAGAATCATGCAACATGAAGTTGGAACTCAAGAATCCACCAAATCAATGAATTTCTATTAACATTCTAGTAGCATGTCTTTACAACTTAACTCTCTCTTGAAAATGAGAGGAGACCCCCTATTTATAGTGTCCAAAAAGAAAAATGAATGGCCAAGATTCACTACAAATTAGGGTTTCACCTACCCCCAAAAATTTTGACAATCTAAACTTACATTTTGTCCTCTAGCCTATTTTTTCCTCTAGTGACTAACATCGTAGTTGTTTTGTCTTGTAGCTAATTTCCCTACTACAGCTACTTTGTGAGGAATTCATCATCAATAATCAGAATTCCCTCTTGCTTCCTCATAGTGGCATATTCCACAAACCTGCCAAACAATTCCTGGAGCTTGTTCCATTCCATTATATCTGACTGGAGCACTTGGAAGTTAGATTTCCTAGATTTTCCTATAATCTCATCCCAGTCTTTGTCACATTTTTGCGTATTCTTTATCACCTACCTGGATTGAGCGAAGGCTCTTGTAGGAAAACCCATAAAGTTCGGCATTAGTGCATCTTTGGTCCCATTCTCCATCTTCTTATGGAAGTATGGCTTTATCTTCTCTAGGTCTAACTCACCAATGGACATATCAAAATATATCATTAGCCTCAGGTATTCTTCACAAGCCATCCTTCCATGTCCCCATGAGCCAGTGGTCATCTTCTACCAAAGAAAACTCCTTCTCCCAGGATCTCTCAAGTATCTTGAGGATAGCCTCAAGTTTGGGATATGTGATCCTATATAACTCTAAGAAGTCAGTACAAAATTTATTTATTCCCTTGAGTAACTTCTGCACCTCTAAGAACTTCTTGGTTTTCTTGATAGTGTAGCCTATGCCCATATTTACATTGTAGAGGGCCTATCAGAACCAATCCTTTATGGTCATTTTCCAGTTCTTTCTTCTCTCGAACTTATCAATGTGGTCCTTAGACAGTAGTTGCAGTGGCATTAATGATGTGGTGGGAAGCTCCTTGGCTGACAACCATTGTTGTATGTAAGCTATCAAATCCACCACTTGTGCTTTTAATTCCTCCTTAGAGGTCTTTTCCTCATGCTTTTGGTGCTCAATGGTGGTGACAGAACCCTAGAAATGGTCAATTTTTTCTTTCTTGTAGTTCTTCCCAAATCAATGGTAGAAATACTATAACATACCCTTTCTTCTCCTATCACCAGGGTGCCTATCTACATAGTCCTAGATCTTGAAGCATCCATTGTCAGGTGGGATCTAACCCTTGGCTTCTTTTCCTTCTTTGTACTTATTTGTGTTGAGGCTAGAATGGCTTCCATCCTTGCCTTCAGATCCATCGGGGTTGGGATTTTCTTATCGAATCAATTTTTGAGCCATTCATGCATCTGAGATTCCCCTTTTAGTGATTCGTAATCATCTTCTTCCTCTTGAATAGGTTGGATCTATTTTTTCTCACTAGTTGAGGTCTCATGCCTTGTCTATTCTTCTTCTTCATCAGAATCCTAGATGAATAGTGTTTATTTTCTTGGGGATTCAGTGGTTGTGTGTTCCTTGGGGTTGTCCTCTTCCTCAGAGACCTTCCTTTCTTCCTCTTTCTCATGCTCATCTTCTTCATGATGTTCTACTTTTGGGCTCCTTTTAGTTTCAACCTCTTCCTTAGGCTCATCTTCTTATTTATCTTCTATTTCCTTTTCTTCTTCTTCATGTAGAGGAGGCACTTAACATCAGGCTTGGGGATTTCACTTTGCTCCCTAGTTGGAGGTTTAGTGTCCTCCATTTTCTCATATGCATTCTTCTCTTCATTAGAGGGTTGTTTCTCTAGTTCTTCGACATCCTTGAGTTGTTGAGCCAACTCTTCCTCAAGATCTAGGTGAAATTTTTTGAGAATATTCTTTGTTTCTGGCTCCTCAATGTCTTCTTTAGATAATTGTGTTTCTTCCTCTTCTTCTTCAAGCACCACCTTATCAATTACTAGGTGTTGATATTTAGGATGCTTGTGATAATCATTCGCTTCCTCTTCCATTTCTTTGGTAGCTTCCCTCTCTTTCCTCTCCAACTCTTCCCATATTTGTATTATCGCCTCCATCGTTGGTGGCTCAATTGGAGGAGGAGGGATATGAAGGTAAGCAACAACCTGTGCCAAGGAAACTTGTACTATCGAGTTCATTAACACCCTAGATAGCTCTATCAGTATGTTTTGCATGTGTCAAGTAAAATCCTCTAGGAGCGAGAGAGTAGGCACTAGCACCATTGTAGTCGCTAGTGGGATGGATGATGATAGGGACATGGATGAAGAAGAAAGCAAAGAGGTAGTGGCAGAGGAAGAATCTATTACCATTACCTATGCAGTAGGTGGGGTGGAAGTATGGTGGACTAAAATGTCCACCGCAGGTGGAGAAGAACTGACCATTCACTAAGAGGTAGGTGGAGGAGCAATAGTGGTTGCGACTGCAGCAATAGTGACTGTGAGGGTGGAGGTAGCAAGTGGGTACTTTCACTGCTCAGCTTCTTGTTCCTCTCCTTCATGGAGTGGGTCCTTCTAGATGGTGGGAATCTCCGTAAAACCACTCGGTTTCTTTGGTTTCTTGGAAGGTTCACCTTCTGAGGCCTTCCTTGAGTACACCTTATGCTTGGGTTGACGTTCAACTATTTCTTTTCTCTTTCTTGACCTGGTAGCTAGAGAATATTTTGAAGTTTCTCCAGATAGGGTAGCAGTTGTCCCACTATTGGTCTTGCTTCTTGGCTCATCTTCAAGCACACCATATGTTAAGGTAACTCCCTATAGCTTCAATTAGATAATTTTCCCATCGATCCATTCTTTGGTTCTCACCTAATAGGGCTTCATTAGAATGTCAAGGTCATTGACCTCCTCCTCATTCTAATCGATCAGGGGCATCGGTATATTGGCAACTGCATCATACCAAGGATCAACCACCGTGTCCTCATCCTCAACAATCTAATCTGGCACAGGAAACAGGTTCACTATTTTGACGAAATAGGTTGTCATATTCATGTAGTGCCTCATACATACTTCTTTGCAATCTTTGCAATTGGTCCAAAATTCCTCAACATTATGTAAATGGGTGTACTCTATCCCAACCATCTTCTTTAACTTTCCATACAGATCTATCTATGGCATGCAAGTATGGAATTCCAAGTTCTACTCATTTAGTTCCTTGTCGAAATACTCTGCACTATGGGGTGTAGGAAGTGCATACATACCGTAGCCAAATGTTAGGGGATAAGGGATCCCTACTATATTCTTGTCAAGTAGGAGGGAATGTGGTCATTGTAGCTGCTGAGAGAGTTCAAGTAGTATTAGCTAGTCATTTGGTTACTGAGGCAGCTTATATGGTTTCTCTAAGAAACCCTCGGTTGGAATGTATGTAAATTTGGGAAATTGAATAAATAAGAAGCAAACTGGTGGATGTAAGCATTTGCACTGTGGGTGACTCTTCTTTCAAAATCACCTCCAAGTAGCTTGATGATATTCCCAATGACAACATCATTGACCCTATAATAGTCCCTTTTAAACTTCCTATACTGGAGCTAGGGATACTTGTCATATACCTTCAATTCCTTGCCTGCAGTCAGACTCGGTGCCACAAACAAGCCTCTATATTGCATCTAGTTGGCTAGTAGATAGACCAAGTATGATGTCATGTAGAATTTTGAGGTCTTCTTTAAGGCCACAAATTGCTCATGCAAGTAGTTACTAATCATCCCTGCCTAGTAGAATTTGGCTTCTCCTCAGAGGATTTCCTCCACGAAGTACAACATCCACTCCTAGAAGAAAGTTGTAGTTGAAAGGCCCATAAATCTGCTCAAGAGGGTTAGCAAGTCATGGTAATCCTCATAGAAATCACTTTGAAAGAGCTCTTGGGGAACTTTATTTGCATTGCCCCTCTTCTCTTTTAACTAGTATTGATTAATAAGTTTCTTGCATTTGAGGGGGTATCCATCCCATGTGGTTTTGGAATATTCCTTCATTTTTTCTTCCATCTCATTGAAGGTGGGGATGTGGAAGGTTTTCCCTATTGACTTGGCAAATAGATCAACTAATACATTGCCACCCCTATCTACAATTCTTCTAGTATCTTCTTGATATACCTCTTTGTAGGCCATCACAAGATCAAGAGAAATGAGAGTAGGCAGGAAACTAGCAGCCTTGTCCAACCCACTCTTTCTGATCTTTTTGGCATTTTCTGTGGTGGGGTTGATTCAGACCATTTGCTTGAACTCATCAATATCAATATGCCCCAGATTAGTATCTGAGATCTCCTTCCAAATGAATGCAACCATGGTGTCAATCTGATGGCACCACCAACCTATCTCTCCGACCCTCATCTACTATAAGGAACTAGCATAGTAATAAGCATAAGGTATCCCCTCTGCAAGTTGTGGTCTCTAGATAGGAGGACGGAATATCGCCTCATGCTCCCAAGCCCATATCATCAACATTGTTGTACTGCACCTAATGCTCTGTGCCCTCCTGTAGGAGACCTCCTGAAGCTGATGGTAGAGCATATCTAACAAACAAGGGCCCCATGCATAAACAGACCTGTCTCACTTAATACTCACTAGAACATCACCCCAACCAATGGGAAACTTGTGTCCATGGTCATCAGGAGTCAATATCCCACCGATCAATGTCACCAAAAATGCATCAAATCGAGCATAATGCTCCGACATAAACTCCTAGTAGATCTCATATCTCTCAATGCCGAGTCTTGCACCCTGATAGTGGTAGTAGGTTGTGAGGGTCTGATAGCCATGTTGAGGGTCATAGACGATCCTCTCTCCTCGAATCAGAAAACAGAGAATACGATAGACATCCTCCAACATCATAGTAGCCTCTCCTATCAGCAAATGGAATGAGCATGTCTCTGAGTGCCACCTCTCACACAATGAATTCAATAGTCCCCTATTCACTCGAATAATGGGCATATAGGCAACATAATATATACCTAGTTGCATCAACCATCATTGCTCTCGCAAACTTAGCTGGTCTTAGAACTGGAAGGTCGATGGCTTGCTCTCTCACATATAGATAGGTTCTAGTTGTCTCTACACATGATCAAACAATGTGGTAGGACCTTATGGACAATTTTTATTATCATCATTATACCTCAAAAACATTAAAATTTTGAAAAGCATCAAAATTAGCCTTGGTCAAAGTCAAAGTCAAATCCATCACGTTGACTTCATATGCATCGCAGAAAATTGGTTGCATTGTTTCGTCCTTCACTTGTGTCATCACACATCAATTGTGTCATTATGTCCCTCCATTGCATCGTATTAGAGCATTTGTGTCACGCTCTATGGCACATGTGTCACTTCATTCGAATGCATCACTGAAACTAACGAATGTGTCGCAAAATGACATATGCGGCATTATAGCTATCGAATGTGGCATGATATTGCAAATGCGTCACATTTTTTCGCAAAATGCATCACACATCCATAGCCTGACTGAATTATCCCTTGCACTTGCTTTGGGACACATCAAATGTTTCGAATGCGAAGGAAAATGTGGCTTACGCGCATGCATATACATCACAGCGCATTCATTATTGGCCCTAAAAACCTAAATTTTTGCACGCAAAATGATAAAATAAAAAGGTGGGTTAGAGATACATACCATTGGCTCTGATCCCTTTAGTCTCCTAAAGGTCCACATGATCTCACCGCGATGCTCGGTCACTGGAATCACCATCCTCATAGAAGTCCTCTTCGCTTGTCGCTCTCAAATTGGCTAAGGTGAATAGTGAAAATGAATTGACTTTTACCCCTTTGTCAACCTATTTATAAAGTCAAAATGACATTTGTCAACTTTGTTGTTACTGGAGGCCCTTTTGACCACAACTTTGGCTGCTCTAAACATGTCAAAATCCAAAACCGTCTGCGCCATTGTCTTTTTGGTCATTAAATTGATTTATCGGGACACTTTCCAAATTTTTCTGTCATCGACACAAAATTCAAATTTTTTTTGAGGGGGCATCGATACTATGTACCTTCATTGGGGCATGACTTTAACTTATTTTCTTTGTCACAATGCAACATGCTACATTATGACAAAGAGGGGAAAAATGTAGACACTTAAAAATGACCTAGGCCTGCAAGCTCTATTTTACCACTTTCCTCCTAGAATAATTATGACATTTGATTATGTCCTTGGTCCACTTTCCACTATTAATTAAATAATTGATTATTATTTAATTAATTCATATCTCTTTTATTCTTCATGATTATTAAATAAATAAATTATATTTATTTATTCAATACGTCACTAATGGTCTATTATCTTCTTACAATTAAATAAATTTCATAATTTATTTAATTACCCTTATTCATTTATGTCTTCTTGATTATTAAATAAATGAATTTTATTTATTTAATATGTCACTAATTCTCATAATTGAATCAATTTATTAGTTTATTTAATTATCGGTCATTATCCCCTAAATTAAATAATTATGTTTAAATTATTTAATTGCTAAATTTAACATTTCTCTCTTTAAATAAATTAATCATTTAAAATGATTTCACATTCTCGACTGTCACTTTATTTTGGTAAATAATCTGAAAATTGATTATTTATTGTCACACAAAATCCATGTTTTGAATTTATTTAATTCAAAATGGTAATCTTCTTGCAAAAATCAAGTAATTGAGCAAATTCCTGAGTTTCCAAATCTACTTTTCAGTCCAACTCTTATCTTCTTGATTTTTCGAATCTCATAAATCAAGCAGTCTTTATCTTCTTGATTTTCAAAAATCTTTATCTTTTTTATTAATTGTCACACGAAATCTCATCCACTGATTTTAGGCTTTCATCAACTTTCAATCTCATCCATCCATCCAAAATTGCATTTTCTATAAAATACCAATTTTGCTCACATTTTTTACTACTCACACTCATACTTACATGTCACAACATTTATTTTCATACTTGATTTCATTAAGTCTTAGGAATTTCTTGGCATAGTTCTTGGTCATAGTCATAGGCATAGTCATAGAATCCTTCAAATCTTGTTTAGGACATTGGCATAGACAAAGATTGCTCAAACAGTCAATCCGAGGGCAATATTTGTAGCAAGTTAGAAGGTGCTATGGAGGTGAATCATGGAAGTTTTGCAGGAAATATGGTATAATTGTTTCATTTCTTTTTAGCTTTCACTGTACTTGATAGATTCTTTGGGTTTATGCTTATTGATCTCATGCTCTAACCTTAACTTACTTAAAAATTAACCCATTGAAACATTGATGAACCTGACATCTTCATTTTATGTTTTCCGTATGATTTTTTTGGTTCTTTGTCATTTTTTGCAAGTATAGGTACGAATCGATGCATTTAAGTTTTCTTTAGCCACATATGATGCGCCGCGACACATTAGCTAGCTGAAACGACACAAACATTCTGAGGTGATGCATACGCAATCTAGAAATCCGCATTTGAAATACCAAGATGCATTTGATGCACATAGAGATGCATTCGCTCTGTTGTGATGCATCTTCCTGGTAATCATTTTTCTGCTTTTTTGCATTTGGGTTTTTCTACTTTCTATTATTTTTTTACTTGGCATTCTGGTT
This sequence comes from Sequoia sempervirens, assembly GCA_007258455.2. Taxonomy (NCBI): domain Eukaryota; kingdom Viridiplantae; phylum Streptophyta; class Pinopsida; order Cupressales; family Cupressaceae; genus Sequoia; species Sequoia sempervirens. Next base: position 50,427,918 of record VDFB02271358.1, read on the forward strand.
TTCTTTTCTACATTCGGCCTAGCATAGGTTGTTCATGTTACTAATTAGTGTTTTCAGCGTGTGGCGGTTACATTTCGTGGGTCCAAGACTAGTTGATAAAACTCCTAACTTGTTCTTTTGTAGGTTTGACTGTTGAAGACTCAATTCTAAACATTGTGCTTGTTATTTTAGATAAAAATACATTTCCTTTGGGCGCACTTAAAATTAACATGTCTTCCACATTGTCTTATTATGTTTGAAAGTGGTAGGCGAATATGCTCTCACCTTGTGCAAACTAGGTGATCAGAAAGCCAAACCCATTTTATCCTTGTGTTACCTTGATGCAATAATTGAAGTATCCTCTCCCCTTGCACAGTCATGTGAGCCTGGGTGTAAGAGAAATGATTATTGCCTCTAGAAATTGGGCCTTCCTAGGGATTTCATCACCCCAACATGATTCAAACCGGCAACAGAGCTAAAACAAAGCTACCCCCAACTAGTATATAAATGTGAATCTTAAGGAAAAACCTAAGATTACGAGTGCAGATGTGTCATATGGACAAAGTAGTACTCCCATAAACCCTGTTGAGCTTAACCTCTCCAGGATGGAGTGCCACCTAATTGGTGATTAATCTCTTGCCCCATGTATGGCCACTCAAATGGGGGTCCTGAATTAAAAACACTTGTGTAGTAAGCCCAAAGCCTTCTATTTGCTAGTCCAGCATCAGTAAGTGTGAAGCCTTCTGCATCTTCCTAGTCTTTAGTAGAGGTGATCAATCTACCATGGGAGTTTCATGGGGATTGGAAGCTTAGTTGGCCTGAGAAGAGAATGCACTATAAAGGGGATCCCATGCAACCAAGCTTCTAGATTCACATGCTACTGATATGCGGTTGGGGAAACCCATGTGGAATCTAGCGAATATTGTCCTAGCTTTACCATAGGATTGTACTTGTTCTCTTATGTGTTTGATTAATTTTCAAAATATCGTGCTTGCCAAGTGTTTTCTAGTTACTAAAATGAAACAAACAACACTCAAACATATAGAAACAAATATTCAAACTTTCAACAATTCAAGTTTTTAACCAAAACATCAGAAAAGTTGACTTTTTACATCCTGCGCCACATCTGTTAAACTGCCATCTCTCTGTCGCACCGTATTTTCCATACTTCGTAATGCATCTGATCTGTTAAAATGTATTTGTTGCTTCAAACACCACATTTTCCTGTCTTGAAACACATTTTCCTTCTGTAAAGCCGGATCTGAAATAGTGAACCACATTTGACATTTGTAAAGCCACATTTGAAATACTGAACCGCATTTACAATTTCCAAAGCCATATTTGTTGCATGTAACAACGCAATCACCTGACAGAAAACCAAACACTTTCTCAAACCAAAATTCAAGTCTAGACATCTTAGCCTATTGTCAAAACATCTTTTTCAAAGATCTTTGTCAAAAACCAGAATTGAAATTGCTAAAAATGTCCATCATTTGCATTCATTAGCTTGCACTTTAACCATAGGTTTAAAATTTCCATATTTTAGTGGCATTCTCTAGGCGTCATAATTGTCATTTTTAACATAAATTTTTCCTTAGTTTCATCTTGGAAAACTTTGGATTAGGCCAAATCTCCACACTTTGCAAAAACCATTGTTTTCAAAATTAGGTTATCTTGGGACATAGTCATTATTCCTCTTTTTGGTCATTGTCATTTTTGTGAGAACCTCCAACTCAATAGTCTAGTTAGGCAGGCTCACTCATCATTTTTACCTTGTCATTTAGTCCCCTTAGCAAGTCCTTTGATAACCTAAATTGGGACATAAGTAAAGCTTAGAGTAGTTAAGAAAAACCTTTCTCCAAATATTGTCCAAACTTAGTCCTCATTTTAAACTTAGACTTTGCATTGTCCACCTCTAGTCCTCATTTTGAACCTAGACTTTATATTAATAATTTTAGTCCCTAATCAACATTGTCATCTCAGTCCTCATTTGACACTTTGGCCTTGACAACCTTGTCATTTTGCATCAATCATTTCTTTAGTCGTCACCTTGCATTGTCATCCTTTATCACAAAAATACAAAAAAAAACATACGCTAGTATCATCCTAGCATTTAGTCATCATTTTCATTACCCTCATTTGAGAAATTCCCTTTTATGGTGGAAAGTAGACTCCAAAGAAAGAAATGAAAAATGGAAAAATTTGGACAAGACTCTAATCCCAATGACACTTATGACCCAAATTGGACTTTTGACGACCCATTTAGCAACATGAATACTCAACCTCTCACCACCATACCTTCCTCATCAAACAGTCCCTTTGAACCATTTTTACGTAAGGATGAATATGGATGAATACTTGAGGAAAATCTAGAGGTAGCAATGCAAGATCCAGAAGTGGCCCATTTTATAGAACCAATGGTCTTATATGACAGAGACAAATATTTAGCCATACTTTTAAGTCAAGGAGCTAAATTACCTCCTGGGTTTGACATTAATACTTTGAGACCAACATCTCCTAACCATAATGTCAACAACACGAATACCATGTCCAATAGTGGTCAACCTCCACACAACACAAGCAATACCTTTTTTGATCCTACCTCACAAAATGTCATAACGACTATGAATGCTACCTCCAACATTCCAAATAACTCTAATTCAATAAATGCTACATCCATTCGAGGAACACAATCTGTCACATTTCCCACCTTATCCACAATATCGTCACAATCGGCTGGAGCCACCTTTGGGTCTCGACAATGTGGGAAAGTTATTCCAATCCTCTCTTTACCACTACGGTAAAAGCCATGGGGGCATCATGAATCCATACAAATCCTCCATTGACAACTACATCTAGTACCATGAGTACATCTTCATCATATCCTCTCATTGGTACCTCACATAATCCTTTGGGTGGAGGTAAACGACGTATCTTTATTCAAGGACCACAAAAAAATGTTAATGCATCAACATAGTCTAATGCCATCACCTCCCAAGGAAAAAATATGACCATTCCCCTTTTACAAACCCAACAATTGGGACAAGGCAATCAAAACACACAACCTATGGAATCATTCGCACATCAAAATATTCATGGTCGCCATACTCCCCAAATATCAACCCAAATGGTTCAAGAACACATCCCGACATAGTCATCCCATAGTCATACCCACCAACATGTCCCCAATCCAAACTTTCAATACCAACAGCATGCAAATCAAAACGTATCATAGATGTCAAAACAACATGTACCTCAACAACACACCAACATCCAATCACAACAAATGGGGACCTATGGTGTACCAATCAATCCAATGTATGGGGCCACAAATGACCCTATAATCAATGCCTTGCAAGAAAAGCTAATGGGTCTAGAGAAGACCATAGAAAACATAAAAATATCTGGCTAGAAATCACAAGTGTCATACGATTTATATATATATCCCTTTGACATGAATTTATACATGCCACCATTTCCGTTGGGATATGTGTCACCAAATTTTACCAAATACAGAGGAAAGACAAACCCTATCAAACATGTTCAAGAATTCGCAACCAACTGTATGGATGTCGCATATGAACCAACATACTTAATGAAACTCTTTTCTAAAATTCTTGCAAGTCCTTCCCTTGAATGGTTCTCCACTCAAAAGGATATCCAAACATAGGATGAACTTAAACGCAAATTCATAAAAAATTACTCATACAACATTGACATGGACACCTCTATTACTAGCTTATGTAATCTCACACAAGAGGACGCTGGTGAAACATTCATCCCATTCTTCCAAAAATGGAGAAGTCTAGCTAGTCATTGTCACATCGACATACCCAAAAAGGAAAAGGTGGACATGTGGTGCAGGAGCACCCAAGCCCTTCAAGGAACACTTCAGGGGTCAGGAGGACCTTCCAAGAAAATAAAAACATCAATTATAATCTTTTGAAGCCTATAATGGCTTTTGAAATGGGAAATAACTTGGAAGGAGTCCACTGTCCTAAGGGTACTGATAAGGAACCTAGGACCAAAATGAAATGTATTTGGACCAATAGTGTCCTAGGGGGTCTAGATAGGTTTATAAAGTTTCAATCATGTCAATAAAGTTGAATAATAATGATTTAATAGTTTGGAAGGGTTTCTAGTTAGTAGGAATTAATAGAATAAGAGTTTGGAAATTCAAATTTTCAAAAATCCACCTTTGGGCGGGAAGGTGTGTTTAGGGTGTTTTAGCAATAGTTAAGCATTCTTATCAATCCCAAATGGTTGGATAAGTTGGGGATAGGATATACAAATCCAAAATAATCATTTTTATAGAGGTTGGGCATGTGGAGAAGTGATTGTATGGACTGTTCTCAGAAAAAATAGAAAAACTTCAGTTTTTGCATCTTTTTGTGTTCTTTTTGATGTTCTATTGATTCCTATTGAACTTTGATTCATTTTTATGGCTTAAGGACTTACATTTACATGATTTAATACCTTTTTATGCTATGAAAGTCAATAGAAATCAATTTTTTGTACAAAACTTCTGACTGTCCTCAAGGAAACATAGAATTTGCACTAGTTTTGAGGGTTTTTCATGATGAATGATCCATTTCATGGGAATATATGACTGAGACCAATGAAATGGATCATAATTAACTTGTATCATATCTATCTAACAACCTAAATTATAGGAAAGAGGAATCAAGTGGTGTACACCAAGAAATCAGAGTGAAAAATGCTTGAAGATGGAGGCTAGGGTATAGCAGTAGAAGATCTGCCTTAAGGAGGGGTATTTTTTTGAGTTGTAATAGTTGATACATGTTGAATTAATGGTGAAAAGTCTAAAATCAAGTTCTGGAAGTGATTGGAAGGTTAGTTTTCAAGAAGCCCTATTTTTGAGGCAAGTTAAGGAGGGTTTTGTGTTTGAGCATGTTAGGGGTGTCATAGAGGACTAAAAGTCTAAAAATCCTTGGTTTGGGGATGTTTTAAGAGACTGTTGAAAGTTTCATGGTCAAGGGTTGAGTTTAAAGAGGGGTTGCTTTGGAAAAGAGGGCTAATTAGGCCTAGTTTTTGAGGAGACAACAGATTTTCGAAGGGTTTGTCTGAAGCAAGTGATATCAAGGTTTGGATATGTTGTTTTTCATCACAAACCACATCTGAAATAGTCATTAGATTGGAGGTTCCTTTGGAAATTTTGAGTGCAAAGTCAAAAAATCCTTCGCTAGAGGCCTAGTTGGGCTAGAAGCCTAGTTAAGGTGAAAATTTGGTTTTGTGTCTAAGACAAAGGGTTGGGCTTTGAAATCATTCAAGACAAGTTTGTTTGAGTCTTTTAAGAGTATTCCTAGGGTTTGGGACCATAAGGAAGGAAAATAAGTCATTTGGTGCATTATTGAGGTTTGTCTCCACCAGGGTGCCTGAAGAAGGGTTGAGATTGCATCATTAAGTTCCTTGAAATATTTGTGTTTGTTTCAAAGTCCTAGACCCTTTGCATCAACATGTTCATACAAACACTTCTAGGACCCTTAAAATATGCATTACAAGTGCATTGTTGCACAACCTTCATGGACTTAGTCAGAAAAGGTGTCTAGATTGAAAAATCCCTTATTGCAAAGGAAGAGCTAAAATATGGTCCTAAAAACACAAACGCAAATCCGCCCACTGACAAAAATAAGTATTGGGTAAAAAATAAGCATGTTACCAATGACAGTGTTGTTGATCCCAAGGCTATAAACACTATGGGTCCTGTACTTTCTCTAAAAGGGGTTCAACCGCAAAACAAGCCAGCGACGATACTAACACCCCCCACCAATGCCACCCCAAACAACCAAAATGGTCAAAATAGTCACAATCAAGGACAACAATATCAAATAAGACAATTCCCCAAGCGTCGCACATACACTCCCTTGGGTGAGCCCATGGAGGAAGTCCTCAAGAAATTCCTTCAAAATGGTCTCATCACAACTGAAGAACCAAAGTCGTATGACCCAAGATAGTTTAAACCATCATGGTGGGACGACAATGCTTTTTCGAAGTACCACGGGGCTAAAGGACATAAGACATTTTCATGTTGACAACTCAAAAATATTGTACAAGACCTTATCAAGAGTTGAATAATCAAGTTGGGTGGGCCACAATTTCCATCAAATTATGACCATACCATTCATAAGAACCCATTGCAAGACAATGGTTCTGATAACGCTTCCACGTCAGGTCCTAAGAAAAACAATAATCAAGCCAATTATGCCCGTGCCAAGTATGACTATTCAGGTGGACCTACTATTAACAATGTCTGAACTAACAGATCAATACATTTGTTAGAACTGTAAAATTTTGAAAATTTTAGAGTCGATTTTATTCATGAGTTTCCAAAATAAGTCCTCACCATAAGTATAAAATTCTCTCTTCATAATGTTTTTCCCATATTTTGTCATATGGTCCATTAGAATCCATCTAGTCCTAGATATTTCATTGTATTACCCATATCGGCATGAGAGGGTGAAGGTCTCCCTGATCCATATGGCATCCTTACTAATGTGTGTATTTTGTAGTCTATCGGCAGGAGTGTAGGAATGTCATACCAAATGTTCATAAACACCTATCGACAGGATACAATTTATTGTCTCAGTGAAAAAAGAATCATATCGGTAAGAGAATCATTATCAAGATGAGTTATAATGAACTCATATGTGTCTCGCCGACTAGCGCATGGAAAAGAATTTTGGCCAAACTAATGTTATCAGAGTGAAGTCTTGCTGATGTCAACGAGTCTTGTAGATAAAGAAAAAAGGGGTTCCGTCAGAAGACTATTGGGATGAAGTCATATAGTCCTACCAACTCAAATGTCACACTGATAAAGATATGCATTGGCGAGAGAAAATTCATCAGCATGAAATATGAAAGTCACGCCGAGGTGTGGTTTCATCGGCGAAAGTACGATTATGTCTCAGTGACCAACAAATTACAATGGGGTGTATCTCGATAAGACACAATGCAATCTAAGAAACATCTCCCCAACTCAGAATTGTCACAGTGATACATAAGACTGAAGTGACACTATTGGCGAGACTCCAAGTGTCGATGAGATTGTGGGACATCATAGCGATATTTAATTTGTGATAGTCGGTAAGACTTCAAGGTTTCGGCGAGACTAAATGATGTTTTAGCAAAGGGATAATAAACGTTGCAAAAGATCATCTCCCCAGATTTGAAAATGTCTCACTGACAAGACATTTGATACAACAGTGTGAATTTCAAAAAAGGACTTCACTCGTGCTTCAGCTGGCACATTAATGGCGTGATGGAACATAACAGGGAGAATTCAATTGAAAGCATTGGTGTTGAATTTGTAACCAGAATTAGCAAGGTGAACGAGGAGCTAGGGCATTCTTTCATTCTGAAGGTTTCAAGCAGATACAATAAGTTTTTATGCCTTAATTCCTCTGGTTTTAATAACTGTCATCTTGAGGAAATGGAATTGCCCAGCTTAGGGAAATCGAAGGGTGGAAAACATGGTGAAAGTAGTCAACCAAAAGGAAAGAAACAAAAACCTAAGACAGAACATGAGGGCAGTGATCAAAGATTGAACCAGGACCTCATTGACCAATCACCTGGCTTTGGGCCTAAAGCCAGAACATCTGCACAACTTAGGGCACAAGTTGATAAAATAAATGATAAATGAAAATTCATAGGAGACGTTTGGACTACCATAAGGCGGTATGAGTTGTTCAATTTCCATTATCATCGAAAAATCCATTTTGATCTAGTATGCAATCCATGGAAACTCAACTTAGGAAAACTGGTGTGCCCTAATGTATTCGTAAACACATAATTGGTAAAATTTTTAGCTGATCATTATGACCTGAAACATAAAGCTATATGTGACCCGTCTGGAAAACCATAGATACATTTGTCAAAGGAGGCAATAGGGGAGGTTTTTAATTTGGAAAGGTTTAGCAATGATGAGATCATATATTAAGAATTGGAGAAGGAGTTCTCAAGGATGGATATGATTTACAAGGGTTGGAGGCTGCCAATTCACAAGGCTAAGCAGGAAGGCAAGCCGATTCCTTTACAGGATAGTGATGGACCTCCTTATCATGTGGACCTATTTGAACCTTATATGAAATAAACCTACTTCTTAGTATGCCAGGTATTGGGAATCGATGCCCCGGACTATATGTCAATTGTGCCAATGATAATTGCAGCGGATATCCAATACCACAATTCTAGGCCATTTGAATGTGCCTCATATATTTTTAAGGGGCTTGATTCAGGATTAATGACAATAAAAAGTGGATCATCTACCTTTCATCTCAGGCATTACTCATTATTGATGCACATCATGTTATACTTTGGACACGAGTTGGAACTATGGCCTCTGGAGATGAAGATTTCTTAGTTCAATAAAGATGGTGAAACATTACCTGTCCAATTATGGACTGATGTTTGGGATAGTAGGTTTTCCAATTCTAGCTTTATTCATTTTGAAGAATATTTTGTGAAGACTTTGTACAAATTGTACAAACATCCTTGTAGTTATTCTCTATCTGAAGAGATAAAGAGATTTCTTCGGCCAAAGGACTTTAATGGGCCAATTGATCATAATTGGGGAGATCGGTACTACTTGGAGGGAGCTACTATGATTAGAGTTTATGGGTTTTAAGATGCCCCTTTTATTTTTCCGAAAATGGTCCCAAATAGAATTGCATACTTGGAGATTGTCAGACAGATGGATTACTGCAGTGTAATGAATTTCAGCTCTTTTCAGAAGCAGGCCTTCATGCCTAGTACATTATGTTTTGGTGATTTCACTGTGTTGGCCAAGGAAGGATATAATTTCATCCTTGATAAACTGCTATAATACAATATGAAGAGAGGACCACCCAGAAAGAACTTTGACCCAGAAGGGTATATTAATTATGCTAAAATGAAGATAAACTTTGGAGGGTATCAACACGTGCCCTATCACTTTGATGATATGATCCAGAATTTGGATGATGAAGAAGCATAGATGGTGGTTGAAAGGTATAATCAAGGGTTGCAGGATGCAGAGTTGTCTTCCGGGGAGGAAGCATCCAAGGAGGATATGCCATAGGGTCAACCAAGTAAAGTATCCAGATTAAGGACTCAACATTATATTTTCCCAACCAGAGAGTTGAGTATTGAAGAGAGTGAAGAGGCAGATGTAAGGAATATTGAGTATAGATCATTTGTTTCAGATGATGAATTCATAAATTCTCCAAAATTTAAAGCATTTTTGTATAAACAAAAAGGAAAGGAAATAAGGGAAAGGGTTGATGATATTACTACAGGAAATGAAGAGCAATTGCTGAACCAAGGGAGAAAATGTGTGGATGAGGAGATGATAAGTATGACCCCTGAAAAGGGGAGAAGAATGTCGGAAAATGTTGGTGTCATGATCTTTCCTGGGCTAGATCTCAATTCTGCACTTTTCTTTGACAATTTCTTAAGGGGCAGTAATGCTACACACAAGCTAGACAAAGAAAAGGTAACAATGGTGTATGCAGGATCCAAATACAATACAGATGAAGGATCATTGATGATTTTGGCCTTATACCCACCCCATAGGAAATCAGTAGTTATTTACACTGAGAAGGCATTTCGGCATGTCATGAATTTAAAAGTTGGAGAAGCTGATCCTTTGCCTACTGCAAAAATTGGGATAAATGTTGCAAAACTTAACAAAGCACAAATTCAAATATTGATAAAAGAGAGAGAAATGTACAAAGCAAATAAAGAAATGATGTTGAGATAAAATGATAGATTAAAATATTTGGTAGGCATTATGATAAGCTCAACCAAGATGCTTACTCAAGGCAAAAGCTCTCAGTCAAGAGATCATTGGGAAGGATCAAGTGCTTATTCCCAAGGGAAACATGATGCAATTGTAGCAATAATCAAGAAAAGGCGGGATAGTTTAACATCTTGGTTGAATAAACTTTGGGGAAAATATTCACATACACTGGTTGCATTAAAAGAAAATAAAAGGATGAATGAACGAATTATGGAGAAGTATCGAGAGGTGCATCAGAGATATGTTTCTAATAGTGTAGCAATTGAAGCTACAAATCATTTTATAAAGAAACATCAAAACTTTTATGAAGAATTACAAGGGGATGCACAAGGATTGACAGATGCTGCTAAGAAGACATTGACTACATTCTCAGATGATAGAGAAGAATTAAAGGAAGAAACCAGATGGAAACATGAGAATGAGTCGATACTACATGAAATCCTAAGGGTCGCTACTGCTGAAAACACTACATTGGAGGATACAAGTGAGTAGAATGAAAGGATGATAAAGATGGAGATCACAATCTGGAACGTAATCATAGATGCAGATATGCACGAGCTCTGGGATTATTTAGATCACTTGTCTAATGTTCATTTATGGCTAAACAGGGCTTAATTATCCTTTAATCTATTTGTTATGTAAACATGTGACATTTCTGAAAGGATGCATCCTTTCATGTATTCAATGTATAAATATTTGTTTTGGAAACAAAATAGAGGGAATAATAGAATAGGATAGAAGATAATATAGGAAAAGATATAGTAGAGTACAATGTTTCGCAAATATGAGGCTATGGTGCATGTTTGAAATCATAGAGATATCAATGGAAATCTTTTAATATGGTGTAGTTATTTCTGGTATTAGTTGTTTATTGTGTTCACTGAAAGCAATATCGTAGTTGTCTCCAAAGTGGTGTTTTTTGGTTATTTAAATTGGTGTAACAAGTTTATACCCAATTTATTAGTGAACATTTTCTCTACCTGTATGATCAATTGATTAGTTATTTCAAGTAAATATAAAATCCCTTAAGTTGATCATAGTAATTAAAGAATGTCAGTTGGATCATTAAGAAGAACTCAGTAATCATAACCTTACATGTTTATACACGTTATAAACTAAATCATATGCTAAAAAACTTGAATACCTATCAGAAAGAAGTACTTGTTTTAGGTTTCTTTTGACTGCACATACCCTATAAGATACTGGTTTCTACATTTTCATCAATTGGTTTTAATCTATTCCTTTTTTACATCTGTTAACTGAACATATTAGGATTTAGTTTTGAAATATTGCCATACAATTGATATCAAATTTTATTTCATTTGTCCACTTCCACTTGCCATCGTGGACAAAAAAATTCAAGAGAAACAAGCAATTCAAGTCTTCCTCACTCATATAGGTATACCCACCTAGGTCTAGCAGCACCTGAAGAGTAGAAAGTCCAAAGAATTCTGCCTTGTCTATTACCCTAAAACTTATCAAGAGATTGACAACCTCTTGAGGTATTCATACCTACGTTTTTGAGAGCTAACAAATTGGTGACTCCATTGGGGAATTAACTCAAAATCTACACCTTAATCATAGAGTCAAAAAGCCATATAGACACCGCTGAGAATAATAAATAAATAACTTTTTCTCACTTTTAAGAAAGTGAGTGGTGACTCTAATAAAAACATTTCAACATGAATGGTAGAAGATCTCAATACAAGGGAGGTCATACTGGGGTTCCTGCTGGCAGCAGTAAGTGGACACACAAAGATGATAGGGTTGATAAGGGTAAAAGGATAAATGAGGACATGTGCATAACGAATAAACACAAAAAACTGAGACAACATTGTGAATCTTATGACCGATATGACACATGGAGATATAACTCAAGTGCAGAACCTTGTACCCCAGAGGAACAAAGAAACCCTTTCTACAATCCTCAGAAAAGGCCGAGTGGGATGCTAAAATTGAAGCTGAATGACTCAGATATTAGCAAAAATATGATCAACAAATGAAGGGTAACCAAAATGAGTCCAATGATCATGAGATTCCTCAAGAAAATTATGAATGTTTAACTCATGAAGAAATAAAAGCACAGTTTGAGTTACAGAAAAGGGAGCTAGAAGAACTAAAAGCTAAGCAGGAGAAAGCCCAAATGATATAAGCAATGAGGGGATTCAAATTGTAGAAAGCCCAAATTACCAATCAAGCAGCCAGTCACTCAAAATATGTACCACCTCATAAGCAGGGCAATAATGGTGTAGGACCTTCAAATCCATCAAAGGCTCCTCCCAATTAGTTGGGGAATCAATATGAATGGCCAAACCATCCACCACACATTCCCTCACAACATACATATACACAGCCACCTCACGGTCAGCATTATGTGCCACATCATAATACATAGTACAATAATCTAATGTACCAGTACCAGTACCCACCTAACCCTCCCCCTCATCAGTATACCACAATGATTAGACAATTTGATTTGGCAGGGTTTCAACTATATCCTTACCCTATGGATGGCAGTTGGAGAAGTCTGGTGCCTAAATTTATAGGGAGTAGTGCAATTACTGTTGAAGATCATTTAAGAAATTTCAATGCCTTCATTCAAGATTTGGATGTACCTTATGAAGATTTACATATGAGGCTATTTATGATGTCGCTTATTGAAAAAGCTAGGGATTGGTTCAACAACCTAACAACGGCCTCTATTGATTCTCTCCAAATATTTTAGGACCGATTCCTCTAGTAATATGGGAATCTAAGTGCACCAGATGCTGCTCTTCATGAATTGATGCAAATTCCAAAAAATCATAATGATTCAATTTATGATTTCAACTGGCAATTCAATAAACTGAAGAATAAAATACCTCCTGGATCAAAGTTACCAGACTCTATAGCATTGAGTGTTTATTTGAATGCGTTCGATCCTAAAATAGGGTACGAATTGAGGAATAGGTTGCCAAGAGATTTAGTTGAAGCCCAGAAGATAGCATTAACAATTGAAAACAATAGAAAGGCTACTGGGATAATCAGTAAAAGAGAAAACCCTAGGGCTCCTCAACAAACCAATAATTATCAATACAAATAGGAGAACACATACAAAAATGAAAGGCCTAGGTTACATGACATGCCCTAGAACACAAACTAGAAAGATGGAAAACCTATAACAGAAAGGCCTAGAAACAAAGAGACTCTTGATCCATTAAGGAAGAAGGGAACATATGTGGTGAATAACAATTATTTTTGTGAAATTTGTGATAAGCCACATTCCCCAGATTATTGTGTTGTAGCCCAAAGAATGCAAGAAGAAGGAATGCTGATGGAAAACGATGGAGAAGATCACATAGTGTATTTGACTTCAAATAATTTTCACCGTGTTGAGGAGAGGTACTCATCTTTAGAGGAAGAAGGATATGAGTATGATGTTTCAAATCAAAGGTACAATGTCCACATGGCTGAACAACATGTTTTTTCTGACTCTGAAGATGATTATGCAGAACCAAATTCTATTGAGAAGCCTACTCAGTGCAGTATGAGGAAACTCACTAAAGAGGAGATAGAAATATTAACCATTGTTGTAGTTGAAGAAGCAAAGAGTAAGTACTGGTTGAGAAATAGGACAATAAATTAGGAGGGTGTCCCTAGGGGAATACTTATGAAAGATCAAAAGGTGACAAGGAATTTTGAAGAAAACAGAAAACAAACAACATGAAAAAGCGAACATAAGCCTATCCAAGAGGAGGAAGTGAAGGAATTACATAAAAAAATGCAAAAAACTAATCAGCCAAGTAAAAGAGAAAAAGAGGAGAATAAAGGAGAAACATTAGAGCAAAAGAAAATGATTAAGGCAGAGGGTTCTTCTTTTTACTTCACTCAGGCTTTATCTCAGGTAAAAATGTTTGTTCCACTACTTGAGATGATGAAAATTAAGGAATATAGGGACAGTGCAGTTCAATTGATAACGAATGGTAATAAAAAATATCAATCCTGAAAGTAAGACGGCCACTAAAACTATTAATAAGCAAGAGAAAGTGAATATTTCAAAAGTGTGCCTTAATAATGCATTATTGAACCCCCCATAAGTTGATCCCTTTTTCACTACATTACTCATAAATAACAAATTGCTGAGGAATTGCATGATAGACTCTGGCGCTGTCGTAAATATTATGCCAGTAGGAGTAATGAAACAACTTGGCATGTGGGTGGATACCAATGGAGGCAAGTGCTATGCAATGGATAATCGACATGTTCCTGTGGTGGGTATAATGAAAGATGTTGAAGTTAAACTAGTTGCTTATCCTCAGGTGGCCTATAATATTGATATAATAGTAATTGACACCCCTCCTCAGTTTGGGATGCTTTTATCAAGACAATGGATGGTAGCAGTTGGGGGAAATGTCCATTTTGATCTGTCTTATGCAAAAATTCAAGTGAATGGTCAAGAGGTGAAGTTGTACAAAGAGCCAAGGATGAACCAGGTTGTTGACTATGTACCACAAGACCAAATTCATTGTTTTTGTGATGTCGATCTTGGGAGTTTTAAGATAGAACCAACCCAGCCAAAATTAGTCAATGATGACCTAATTGAAAAGCATGTGGCACAAAACTGCAATGATATATGGAAAATGTACTTTGATGGGGCATGCAACCAAGAAGGTAATGGAGTAGGGATAGTATTTGTTTCACCTGAAGGAGTTACTTTTAAGTATTCATTTCTATTAACATTTGAATGTACAAACAATGTGGCAGAATATGAAGCTTTATTAACAGGTTTGAATATAGCTGTGAAACATAAAATCAAGTTGTTGGTTGTTCTAGGGGATTCTGAGTTAGTGGTTTCACAGGTTAAGTCAAAATATGCAGCAAAAAATAAAAGACTAAAACAATACAGGAATGTTGTATGTGACACAATTGAATTGTTTGATGCCTTTGCAATTGAGTGGATTGATAGGTCAAAAAGCATAATGGCAGACTTTCTAGCAAATGTGGCGCTGAAAAGAGATGATATTACATTGGCTGGAGTATCACAATTTGAGTTCAAAACAAGGCCTGCTCTACCTGATAACATATATAGTTGGTAGGTTTTTAATGATGATACTGACCTTTTGAAATTTCTTCACTGTATAGATCAGTATGAGGCCCAAGAAATTGATTTCAATTCCTTTGTTGAAGAAGTGGATGGGAAGTAGACAGTATTTGGGAAGGAGATCTTACAACTCAAAGCAAATAAGCTTTCTAAAGGGTTAGTGGCATTGGAAAGGGTGTATGATGGGAGTGATTGGTCCCTCATGAAGCAAACACCAATCAAAAGGGAGGATATTGAAGAGATTAACTTAGGGACTGAGATGGCACCAAGAAAGGTGTACATAGGGAAGAAGATAAGTTCGACAATTAGAAGAATGTTGATAGCATTACTGAGAAAATATAAGCATGTATTTGCTTGGTCTTATGAAGATCTAAAAGCATATAGGGAAGATTTGTTTTAGCATGAAATACCATTGAAGCCAGATGCAAAGCCATTTAGAAAAAAGCAAAGACCCATTAATCCAACATTGGAACCAAAAATGTAGGAAGAATTGGCAAAGCTTAGAGATGGTGGCATCATCAAGCCTATCAGGCACTCAACCTGGGTCTCAAACTTGGTTCCTGTGAGGAAGAAAAATGGAGATATCAGATTATGTGTGGGCTTCAGGAATTTGAATATGGCATCTCTCAAGGACAATTATCCTTTACCCAATATGGAGGCTATATTACATAAAGTGACAAGGTGCGAGCTATTATCTATGATGGATGGGTTCTCAGGTTATAACCAGGTTAAAGTTAAAGAATCTGAGCAGTATAAAATAGATTTTACAACCCCATGGGGGACATATGTTTGTCTAAGAATGTCGTTTGGTCTGATGAATGCAGGAGCAACCTTCCAAATAGCTATGGATGTAGCATTTGCAGACCTAATTAATGCTATCATGGTGGTGTATCAGGATGACCTTACCGCTTACTCAAAGAAGGCTGAAGATCATGTTGAACATCTAGAAAAAGTATTCATTAAAGCTTTAGAATATGGGATTAGTTTGAATCCTAAAAAATGTCATTTTGCAGTCACAGAGGGTAAGCTCTTAGGACATATTGTGTCAAAGGAGGGAATTAGAATAGATCCTGAGAGAGTTGAAGCTATAGATAAAATCCCAATTCCTAAGACCATCAAATCCATCCAGTCATTCTTTGGACATATCAATTTTGTCAGGAGATTTGTTTCTAATTTTGCTGAAATCATCAAGCCCATATCAAAAATGTTGAGAAAAGGACAAAAAATAGATTGGATTGAAGAAGCATTAGATGCTTTTATATCAATTAAAAAGGCTATCAAGGAAGCCCCTGTCCTTAAGTCTCCAGATTTTTTGAAACCTTTTCAGATATTTTCATTTGCTTCATTACATACTATAGCTGTTGTCATGTTATAGAAAAATGAGGGTCATGAACAACCAGTGTCCTTTTTCAGTAAATCATTACAGGGGTCAGAATTGAAATACTATATAATGGAGAAACAGGATTTTGCATTGGTAAAAGCTACAAAGGCTTTCAGACCATATCTTGTTGGAGCCAAGGTGATTTCCTATGTCCCTCATGCAGCTGTTAAAGACATTTTGACACAGTCTGAAGTAACAAGAAAAAGATGTAGATGGATTAATAAAATCCAAGAATTTGATATGGAGATACAAATCACAAAACTTGTGAGAGGTCGGGGTTTGGCTAGGCTAATGGCAGAAGGGAAAATTGAAGGAAATCAAATTTGCAATGTAGGAGATGAAGAGAATGCAATTGCAAGCATTGAGCATACTCCTTGGTATGTAGAAATCATGCATTATCTTAAATATATGAAGTGTCCAGAAGGAATGAGTGACAGCCAGAAAAGAACTTTGAAGCTACAAGCATCTAAGTATGTGTTCATGGAAGGAGATTTGTTTTGGAAGAACAGGGATGGGATATTGTTGTTCTATCTGGATGAGTCACAAGCTAAGCATGTCTTGAGTGAAATGCATGAAGGGGTTTGTGGAGGGCATTAATCTGCAAAGACAACTACACATAAAATTCTCAGGGTAGGATACTACTGGTGAAAATTTTTTAATGACTCCTTCTCATATGTAAGAAGATGTGAAGCATGCCAAAAATTCTCTAGGAAGATGAAGTATCAAGTAGCTTTACAACTTAGGAATTTATAGACTAAAGCCCCTTTTCATCAGTGGGGAATCAATTTCATTAGGGAGATACAAGAAAAATCGAGTGGACACAAGTGGATACTTGTAGCAACTAATTATTTTACCAAGTGGGTAGAAGTAGTCCCAACCAAGCAGGCTACAAGTAAAGTTGTGACAAATTTTCTAATGGAGAACATTATTACAAGATTTGGTACACCACTAAGACTGATTACGGACAATGGCATGTGTTTTAGATTTTATGAATTCAAAAAGTTTTGTCGCACGTATGGCATTACCATTTCTTCTACAGCTCCTTACCATCCACAAGCTAATGGTCAAGCAGAGTCTAGCAAGAAAAGTCTTCTAAAGATTATAAGGAGGATGCTAGGTCAGAACAAGAAGGCTTGGGATTCAAAATTGAGATTGGCTATTTGGGCTGATAGGATCACTGTAAAAAAAGTGATTTGAAAATCCCCATTTGAATTGGTGTACGGAATACAAGCCAGGATGCCTTTGCAAAATTTGTTACTAGTGTATAACTTTATCCTTCATGAAGATTTGGACATTCCAGAAAATATGGAGGAAAGAATGGAGCAACTGGCTGAACTTGATGAGATCAGGAGAGTAGCTCAAAACCAAAACATGAAGTTACAAACATAGATGAAGTATCTATTTGATAAAAAGGAAAAAGATAGAAAATTTGAGGAAAATGATTTGGTACTGATGTGCAACACAAGGTGTCAGGATAAGGGAAAGCATGGGAAATTTGAAGCTTTATGGCTGGGACCTTTTGTGGTTGTTGGAAAGAGGGGTGAGGATTCATATCATCTACAAAATATGGCTGGTGAAGATTAGGAGTTTCTTGTGTATGGGCAATTTTTGAAAAAAAAATTCTCTTGAGCAATACAGAGGATCAAGGGTTTCTAGTGCATGGACAATCCTTAACAGTCCTCTCAAAATTCTATCTTCCATGCACAGTAGTCTAGGAAACACTAGGAACGGGAATTTCTAGTATATGGACAATCCTGATTTTCCTTCTTTCAAAATAATATCTTTCCATGTACAGTAGTATAGGGTCACATTCATTTCCATTTTCATTCATTCCATCATACCCACATATTCCATCACCTTGAGTCTGGTCTGCTCACCCAGAGGATCTGGATCCTTTTAATGATCTCACAATCATTCATCCCTAGATGGAGCCACTGTTAGAACTGTAAAATTTTGAAAATTTTACAGTCAATTGTATTCATGAGTTTCCAAAATAAGTCCTCACCATAAGTATAAAATTCTCTCTTCATAATGTTTTGCCCATATTTTTTCATATGGTCCATTAGAATCCATCTGGTCCTAGATATTCCATTGTATTACCCATATCGGCATGAGAGGGTGAAGGTCTCTCTGATCCATATGCATCCTTACTAATGTGTGTATTTTGTAGTCTATCGGCAGGAGTGTAGGAATGTCATACCGAATGTTCATAAACACCTATCGGCAGGATACAATTTATTGTCTCGGCAACAGAAGAATCATATCGGTAAGAGAATCATTATCAAGATCAGTTATAACGAACTCATATGTGTCTCGCCAACTAGCACATGGAAAATCATTTTGGCCAAACTAATATTATTAGAGTGAATTCTTTTCGATGGCAGCGGGTCTTGCCGATAAAGCACAAAGGGGTTCCATTAGAAGACTATCAGGATGAAGTCATATAGTCCTACCAACTCAAATGTCACACTGATAAACATATGCATCAGCGAGAGAAAAGTCATTGGCATGAAATATGAAAGTCACGTCGAGGTGTGGTTTCATCGGTGAAAGTATGATTATGTCATTGCGACCA
Source organism: Sequoia sempervirens (assembly GCA_007258455.2). Lineage (NCBI taxonomy): Eukaryota > Viridiplantae > Streptophyta > Pinopsida > Cupressales > Cupressaceae > Sequoia > Sequoia sempervirens. The sequence continues at coordinate 50,446,729 of VDFB02271358.1, forward strand.
GAAAATTACCACGAGGTGTATCTCAGTAAGACACAATGAAATCTATGAAACATCTCCCCGACTCAGAATTGTCACAGTGATACATAAGACTGAAGCGACACTATCAGTGAGACTCCAAGTGTCGACGAGATTGTGGGACATCATAGCGATATTTAATTTGTGATAGTCAATAAGACTTCAAGGTTTCGGTGAGACTTCATGATGTTTCGGCAAAGGGATAATAAACATTGCAAAATATCATCGCCCTAGATTTGAAAATGTCTCACTGACAAGACATTTGATGCGACAGTGTGAATTTCAAAAAAGGACTTCACTCATGCTTCAGCTGGCACATTAATGGCACAACGAAACATAACAGGGAGAATTCAATTGAAAGCATTGGTGTTGAATTTGTAATGAGAATTAGCAAGGTGAACAAGGAGCTAGGGGATTATTTCATTCTGAAGGTTTCAAGTAGATACAGTAAGTTTTTATGCCTTAATTCCTCTAGTTTTAATAACTGTCATCTTGAGGAAATGGAATCGGCCAGCTTAGGGAAATCAAAGGGTAGAAAACATGGTGAAAGTAGTCAACCAAAAGGAAAGAAATAGAAAACTGAGACATAATATGAGGGCAATGAGCGAAGATTGAACTAGAACCTCATTGACCAATTACCTGGCTCTAGGCCTAAAGCCAAAAGATCTGCGCAACTTAGGGCAGAAGTTGATAAACTAGATGATAAATGCAAATTCATAGGAGACATTTGGACTACCATAAGGGGGTATGACTTGTTCAAATTTCCATTATCATCGGAGAAGCCATTTTGAACCAGTATGCAATCCATGGAAACTCAACTTAGGAAAAATGGTGTGCCCTAATGTATTTGTAAACACAAAATTGGTAAAATTTTTAGTTGATCATTATTACCTGAATCATAAAGCTATATGTGACTCGTCTAGAAAACCACAGATACATTTTTCAAAGGAGGGAATAGGGGAGGTTTTTAATTTGGAATGGTTTAGCAACGATGAGATCATATATGAGGAATTGGAGAAGGAGTTCTCAAGGATGGATATGATTTACAAGAGTTGGAGGCTGCCAATTCACAGGACTAAGTAGGATGGAAAGCTGGTTCCTTTACAGGATAGTGATGGACCTCCTTATCATGTGGACCTATTTGAACCTTATATGAAATACACCTACTTCTTAGTATGCCAGGTATTGGGAATGGATGCCCCAGACTATATGTCAATTGTGCCAGTGATAATTGCAGCAGATATCCAATACCTCAATTCTAGGCCATTTGACTATGCCTCATACATTTTTAAGGGGCTTGATTCAGGATTAATGACAATAAAAAGTGGATCATCTACCTTTCATCTCAGGAATTACTCATTATTGATGCACATGGTGTTATACTTTGGACAGGAGTTGGGACTATGGCCTTCATAGATAAAGATTTTTTAGTTCAATAAAGACAGGGAAACATTACCTGTCCAATTGTGGATTGTTGTTTGGGATAGTAGGTTTTCCAATTCTAGCTTTATTCCTTTTGAAGAATATTTTGTGAAGACTTTGTACAAATTGTACAAACATCCTTGTAGTTATTCTCTATCTGAAGAGATAAAGAGATTTCTTCGGCCAAAGGACTTCAATGGGCCAATTGATCATAATTGGGGAGATTGGTACTGCTTGGAGGGAGCTACTATGATTAGAGTTTATGGGTTTTAAGATGCCCCTTTCATTTTTCCAAAAATGGTCCCAAACAGAATTGCATACTTTTAAATTGTCAGATAGATGGATTACTGCAGTGTAATGAATTTCAACTCTTTTGGGAAGTAGGCCTTCACGCCTAGTACATTATGTTTTGGTGATTTCACTGTGTTGGCCAAGGAAGGATATAATTTGATCCTTGATAAACTACTACAATACAATATGAAGAGAGGACCACCTAGAAAGAACTTCAACCTAGAAGTGTATATTAATTCTGCTAAAATGAAGATAAATTTTGGAGGGTATTAGCACGTTCCCTATCACTTTGATGATATGATCCAAAATTTGGATGATGAAGAAGTAGAGATGGTGGTTGAAAGGTATAATCAAGGGTTGTAGGATGCAGAGTTGTCTTCTAAGGAGGAAGCATCCAAGGAGGATATGCCACAAGGTCAACCAAGTAAAGTATCCAGATTAAGGACTCAACATTATATTTCACCAACCAAAGAGTTGAATATTGAGTGTTGCTGGTGTCATGATCTTTCCCGGGCTAGATCTCAATTCTGCACTTTTCTTTGACAGTTTCTTAAGGGATAGTAATGCTACACACAAGCTAGAAAAAGAAAAGGTAAGAGAGGTGTATGCAGGATCCAAATACAATACAGATGAAGGATCATTATTGATTTGGGCCTTATATCCACCCCATAGGAAATAAATACTTATTGACACTGAGAAGGCATTTGAGCATGTCATGAATTTAAAAGTTGGAGAATCTGATCCTATGGCTACTATAGAAATTGGGATAAATGTTGCAAAACTGAACAAAGAACAAATTCAGATGTTGATAAAAGAGAGAGAAATGTACAAAGAAAATAATGAAAGGATGTTGAGAGAAAATGATAGATTAAAAGATTTGGTAGGCATTACGATGAGGTCAACCAAGATACTTACTCAAGGTAAAAGCTCTCATTAAAGAGATCATTGGGAAGGATCAAGTGCTTATTCCCAAGGGAAACATGATGCAATTGTAGCAATAATCAAGAAAAGGTAGGATAGTTTAACATCATGGTTGAATAAAATTTGGGGAAAATATTCATATATGCTAGTTGCATTAAAAGAAAATAAAAGGATGAATGAACGAATTATGGAGAAGTCTCGAGAGGTGAATCGGAGAGATGTTTCTAACAGTGTAGCAATTGAAGCTGCAAATAATTTTATAAACAGACATCAAACCTTTTATGAAGAATTGCAAGGGGATGCACAAGGATTGACAGATGTTGCTAAGAAGACATTGAGTACATTCTCAGATGATAGAGGAGAATTAAAGGCAGAAACCCGATGGAAAGGTGATAATGAGTCAATACTACATGAAATCTTGAGGGTTGCTATAGCTGAAAAAACTACATTGGAGGAATGCAAGCAAGCAGAATGAAAGGATGATAAAGATGGAGATCTCAATCCGGAACACAATTAGAGATGTAGATACGCACGGGCACCGAGATTATTTAGATCACTTGTCTAATGTTCATTTATGGCTAAACAGGGCTTAATTATCCTTTAATCTATTTGTTATGTAAACATGTGACATTTCTAAAAGGACGCGTCCTTTCATGTATTCGATGTATAAATATTTGTTTCAGAAACGAAATAGAGGGAATAATAGAATAGGATAGTAGATAATATAGGAAAAGATACAGTAGAGTACAATGTTTTGCAAATATGAGACTATGGTGCATGTTTGAAATCATGGAGATATCAATGGAAATATTTTAATATGGTGCAGTTATTTCTGGTATTAGTTGTTTATTGTGTTCATTGAAAGCAATATCGAAGTTGTCTCCAAAGTGGTGTTTTCTGGTTATTTAAATTGGTGTAACAAGTTTATACCCAATTTATCAATGCACATTTGTTGTACCTGTATGATCAATTGATTGGTTCTTTCAAGTAAATATTAAATCCTTTAAGTTGATCAGAGTAATTAGAGAATGTCATTTGGATCATTAAGAAGAACTCGTTAATCATAACCTTGCATATTTATACAAGTTATAAACTAAATCATATGTTGAATAACTTGAATACCTACTAGAAAGAAGTACTTGTTTTAGGTTTCTTTTGACTCCGCATACCCTATAAGGAACTAGTCTCTACATTTTCATCATTTGGTTTTGTTCAATTCCTTTTTTACATCTGTTAACTAAACATATTAGGATTTAGTTTTAGAATATTGCTATACAATTTATACCAAATTTGATTTCATTTGTCCACTTCCACTTGCCATCGTGGGAAAAAGAATTCAAAAGAAACAAGCAAGTCAAGTCTGCCTCACTCTTATAGGTATACCCACCTAGGTCTAGCAACACCTGAACAGTAGAAGGTCCAAAGAATTTGGCCTTGTCTATTACCTTGAAACTTATCAAGAGATTGGCAACCTCTTGAGGTATTCGTACCTACATTTTTGAGAGCTAACACATCAACACCATCACAATCAAACTAGCACCCCAATGCAATGCCACTACTTTAAGTGGCAAGATCACCATAGTTGATCCACCTCCTAGTAGGCAACCTAAGATCACCATACCTAGTCCATCTCCTAGGCAGTCACAACCCACCTCAACCATAAAGCAGTGGCAACCTAAGAGTTAGTTTAACTTTATTGACCAAATTGGAAAAAGTCCTCCACAAATTTCCATGCTTGAGTTGGTTCACATCTCTCCCACACATAAGGCTATACTGGATAAAACCTTGCAAGAGTCATCAGTCCCTAAGGATATTTATGTCAACCAATTTGATACCATGGTGGGATACCTCACTACACCTCATCATGTCACTTTTTCTGATCAAGATTACTCGTCACCCAAGACCAACCATAACGATGTACTACATATCAAAACTTTCATCCATAAGCATAAGGTCAGAAAAGTTTTAGTAGATGGCAGAGCAAGATTGAACATATTTTCCTTGAAATTGGTTAAGGCTCTAGGATTTTTTGATGCATGTGTGGACCCTACAAAGAGTATAATCATAAAAGCATATGATGACAAAGAACATTCTTCTTGAGGTGTCATTTCTCTTCCTATCAGAGTGGGACCAGTCATTGTTGATACAACATGCCAGGTCCTGGATCTAGAATTACCTTACAACATCTTGCTCGACTGCCCATGGATTCATGCCCTAAAAGCCATTCCCTCCACATATCACCAATGCTTAAAATTCCCATTTGACGACACATAAATCACTATATATGGAGACCCCGACCCTTTTCAATATTGTACTGACTTAATGTGTATTTCCAAAAATTGAGTGCCCATCAACCAAGAAGCTCCTAGCTCCTCTTCTTCTAAATACATTGACCCATCCACACTCGCAACATCTTCCACCATGCCACCATCTTCCACACTTCCTAAGGATGAGGCCAATGTAAAGATCTAGGAATTAGGCTATGGAGAATTCAAACTGCATATGATGTATATAGCATCACAACAATACCTAAGTCTCCAAAGCTCTATGGTCGACCATGTTTCAGAATGTAACCCAAAGAAATTTTCAAAGTTCCACCAAAAATAATTTTCATAAAATGGGGAGACATGAGTAACGAGGACCTTGTCAATATTATAGGATGGCTCTATCACGAAATGGCCAACCTACCCCCATTACCAATTAAGAAATATGGAAAGGTATATGACATGATGAAGGCTAAGTGCTACAATGGAACTAGTGGCCTAGGAAGAAATAAAATTGGATGAAGAGAGCACATAGAATCTTTCAAAATACCAGAGTATCTTGGATTAGGGTATGGATTGCCCAACAATGAAGACTGACGTACCAATGGACTTTCAAGTGAGAGAGTGCATGCTTCATAAAATGTCGAGACCATCAAGGAATCCCTCACCGAAACTGACTCCCAAGAGTGGGAATTTGGCTCCCAACGATTCTTAAGTGACTATTGCCTTGATGAATTGTTCCTTGAAGTTGGAGAGCTCACCTCTGAACAAAAATTTTGCAAACATTTAAAATCGATCAAGCACCAAATAGTCACAGTCCCATTTCCATTCCTCATGACATACAAGACCCACCCTCTTAATCCCATAACCATCAGTCGAATCCATTTGAGTTGCCAGATGAAACTAACAACTACAACTCTGAGTCATTTATCCCCTACTTTGACAACGAATATGAAACAAGTGAAGGGGAATATTGGATAGAGTCTGATGTGGAATTAGATGATGATAATTTCATCTACAATATCTTTGAATCCATCTACATGCTTTTTGTATCCTCCCCTCAATTCACCAACGCTGATGATGGAATTTCCCTAGTCTATCCACAATTAATTGATTGGGACCAACAAGGCCCACCAGTCCTAGACACCTTTCAGAATGATGAGGCCATTGCAGAGTTTATGGGATTATGTGAGGGCATACTCAATGGTGATCACAAGGTAGGATTCACTATTGACCTAGATCATGCGGCTTATTTCGGTGAGACTGTTCTGTCCTCCAGTCAAAAAATTAAAAATAAAAATAAAACGTCTTTAGGTGAAAACCGAAAGGCACCTTCTGACGACAAAAGAGTAAAAACAAAGCACGTATCTATAGGTGAAAACCTCTTTGAGGCACCCAAAGATGGAGGATTGGACTTTCTCCCCATAATGCAGGAAAAATCATCTATGCTCATAGAGGACACCATGGAAGACAACATATCAACATTAGAAGATCCCAAAATGGTCCTCTTTGCTGCATCCTTGACTAAAGAAGAAAAATTAGAATTTCACAAATTCTTTGCAGACGTAAAATCAACTTCGCATGGTCTTATGTTGACATGATAGGAATAGACCAAGAACTAATTCTACACCATCTACCATTATTTCTAAATGCCAAACTAGTTAAACAGAAGCTACGAAAAATGCATCCTCAGGCCGCTCTATTAGTCAAGGCCGAGTTGAAGAAACTCCTAGACGTTGGGTTCATACAGTCTATTGATTATGCTGAATGGATAACTAACCTAGTGCCAATAACAAAGCCAAATGGGATGATCCAAGTCTGCACAGATTTTAGAGACCTAAAAAAGGCATGTCCAAACGATGATTTTCCCCTACCAAATATAGATATCATTGTTGATCTCATGGCAGGATGCAAGATGTTGTCCCTCATGGATGGTTTCTCAAGCTATAATCAAATTTTCATTGCCCCAGAAGACCAACATAAAACAACATTCACTTTCCCTTGGGGTACATACTACTGGAATGTCATGCCATTTGGTCTTAAAAATGCAGATGCCAGATATTAGAGAGCAATGACCACAATCTTTCATGACATGATGCATAAGATAATGGAAGATTACGTGGATGACCTTTTGGCTAAATTAGTAACAAGAAAAGATCATCTGAAAGTGCTAGACACAATTTTCAAGAGACTAGAAGAATATAAGGTCAAACTGAATTCTAAGAAATGTGTCTTTGGCGTAACATCTGGGAAACTTTTGGAATAGTTTCTCAAAGAGGCATTGAGGTCGATCCAGCAAAAGTAAAAGCCATCATGGACATGTCTCCTCCCAAAGGAATAAGTGAATTCAGAACCTTACAAGGCAGTCTGCAGTCTATCTGGTGCTTCATAGCACAATTGGCTAACAAATTTCAACCATTCCAATATCTTCTACGCAAAGGCATCCCCTCTGTGTGGACAGATAAATTCCAAGAGGCCTTTCAACAAATAAAATACTACCTATTGTCGCCACCAGTCCTTATGCCTCCCATTCAGGGAAATCCTTTGATAGTATACATCTCAGCCACAACTTCAGCACTAGGGGCATTACTAGCACAAAATGACAATGATGAGAAAGCAAGGGCCATATATTATATCAGTCAGACACTGGTTGGGTATGAACTAAATTACACATCAGTTGAACACGCTTTTCTAGCAGTGGTCTTTGTAGCTCAGAAGTTAAGACATTATATGTTAAGCCATCAGACACAACTGGTAGTAAAAATTGACCCCCTCAAGTATCTATTAAGTTGGGCAACATTAACAGGACGTCTAGCAAAATGGGTCATGATTATGAGTAAATATGATATTCAATATGTAGAAATAAAGGAAATAAAGGGACAAGTCATAGTAGACCAATTGGCAGATGCACCTATACAAAGTGGTCACCCATTAGTGGAAAATTTTCCAAATGAGTCAATATTCCATACAGAACCTAAGTCACCTTGGAGACTCTACTTTGACGGATCGCACACTAATCATGGCTCGGGGGTAGGGATCCTATTCATCACCCCTCAAGGAAACTCAATTCCTAAGTCTTTCTGCATAGCTTTCCCATGTACAAATAATATGGTGGAATACAAGGCACTGGTTATAGGACTTAGAATGGAAATAAAATAGAAAATTAGAACACTTCATGTCTATGGGGATTCTTAGTTAATCATGAACCAAGTTAACAATGACTACAACACTAAAGATGAGAAACTGATGCCATACAAATGAATTGTTGGCAGTTTTTAGACATATTTTCACATGGTGGCTTTTGAACAAGTTCCAAGAGCACAAAACAAAGTAGCAGATGCAATGGCTACAATAGGCTCTCTCCACGACATTCCAAGAAATATACCTTAGCTGGAATTCCTAATAGAACAATTGTTGGTCCCCGCCTATGACATTCTGGAATCAGAGATGGTCTATGAACTTGTTGGTCTTGATTGTCCTTTGTACCAAGACATTCACGACTACCTTAAGTCCCAAACCCTTCCCCCTAATCTGTCCAATAACTAGAGGAAGTATTTTATCCAAAAAGCTGCAAGATATGCCATCGTTAGTGACACCCTTTACCGCTGTAGCTTTGATGACACCCTCCTTAGATGTCTCAACACCAACAAAGCACATACAACCTTACATAAATTACATGAAGGTATATGCGGGTCTCATTCAAGTGGTCCTACTTTTTTCAAGAAGATAACAAGACTTGGGTACTATTGGCTAACCATTGAAAAAGATGCACTAGAATATGTCAGGACTTGTCACCAATGCCAGATTTACAGTGATTTGATTCACACTCCAGCACATGAACTTTGGTCGATCACTTCTCCTTGGCCCTTCACATAATGGGGACTCGACCTCATGGGAAAGATTCATCCTACCTCGTCTAATGGCCACAAATTCATCATAACAGCCACATTGTATTTTATGAAGTGGATTGAAGCCATCCCCATGATGTACATAACCGGCAAGAAAATATCCAAATTCATTTTTATATCATCATTTTCTGGTATGGTCTTCCACAATCCATCATCACTAGCAATGGACATCCATTTAAAAACCAAGGCATTCATGAGTTATGTGAGCAATTTCACATCCAACATCATTTTTCCTCTCCATATTACCCACAAGGAAATGGTCAAGCTGATTCATCAAATAAAACCATTATTAAAACCTTAAAAAAGACTGTCAATGATGTTGGTCGTGATTGGCATATTCAACTCAACCTTACTCTATGGGCTTACCAAACCAGCATTCGTACACCCACAAGAGCCACCCCATTTTCCCTGGTCTTTGGAGCTAAGGCCATCTTGCCAATTGAGGTTGAAATTCCTTCCTTATGAGTCTCCTTGAAGGGTCTCACTGATGATGAGGAGTATAGATAGTCATGCTTACAAAAACTGGAGATGTTAGAGGAAAGAAGAAAAATTTCCCTGAACCATCTGCAAGCGTATCAAAACCATCTCTGTCATAGTTACAACAAGAGAATCATGGTCAGGAAGTCCAACATTGGTGACTTAGTCCTCATGCAAAACCCTAAGAACCAGAAAGACAGAGAAAAGTCAGGCAAGCTTGAACCAAACTAGTTGGGTCCTTACATCATCATATCCTCTTTTGGTTCTAGAGAGTATTAGCTAGCTACCCCAGACGGTGAACAATTGGCATAGCCCACCAATATTCTACATCTCTGAAGTTTTATGCATAGCATTAGAAAGTCGAGTCGAAAACCTTAAAAAGTACAAAAAATTAAAAATAAAAAATAAAAATATAAAAATATATAAAAATTGAAAAATGACAAATAGTAAAGAGGAATAATTCGTCCAATGGTGAAAACCTAAAAAATAGGCGATTTGGATAAGTACCATGTGAAAAATTGGCAAACAGGTGCCATGCATAATCAATCATTTCTCTTCCATTTACTATTACTCTATCTATCTTGGCCTATGATGAAATACATTTACCATCACCACCACGACATCTGCCATGACATCATACCCGTCCTCTCATGGTTGACAAACGGTTGACATCAAAGTCCTGTATATTGCCCATCTGGTATCCCATGAATATCTCTTTCATGTCCCTTAAAAAATTGGCTAAGTCTTGGACCTAACTAGGAGAAAATATTGATCATGTGACTGTAGTGGGTATCATACATGGTCTGGGAAATTGCAAAAAGTCCTGAAAAAAGATAAAAACATCATAAAATATCTAGAAAAAAGACAAAAACATCATAAAATATCCTGAAAAAAGACAAAAACATCATAAAATGTCTCGAAGAAAGACCAAAAACATCAAAAAATGTCCTGAAAAAAGAAAAAAACATTGAAAAATCCAAAAAAGACCTAAAAATCAAAAAGTGTCCTGAAGAAACCCCAACAAAATCAAAATTTCTAGAAAAATGCAAAAACAAAGTCATTCCTTGTCAAGTCCATCATCTCAAGTCAATCAGTCTTTGTCATTTGTCTAAACTATGTTCTCTCTCCACATTTGCTATGTAGGCAAGACTCATTTTTGAGTCCCCGAGACATTAGGTCAGTCCTTTTAGGTTAGTAAAAAAAAATCATGATTTAATCTTTGGTCATCAGGACAAAGTCATTGGTCGTGTCGAACTATGAGGTCTCTGAGTGCATGACGTAGGCAAGGCCATCTGTCGATGAGCCCCCGAGGCCACACTAGGTCAAACCATTAGGGTTCATGGCACTACACTAGCACACAAGTCAAAAGTCTTCAAGTCAAGACAAATCATTTTCTAGATGTGAAAACTCCTAAAACAAAGTATGGAAATCATTTATTCAAACATGACAATCATACCGGCACGTCCATATCGACATTTGGTCAACACAAGTCAAGCTCAGTCAACTTCAATCAAATTTGGTCAAAATAAGTTACATTATCATAACCAGTCAAACTGTCAACTTTTGGTTATCTTTCAGATGTGTCCTTCTAAAGAATAGCCTCTATCATTTATGCCTTAGGATGTGTCCTTCCTAGGCATCATCACTATCATCCGACATTTTTGAGGGATCCTCTTAACATTTAAGGATCATTCCTCTCAACATTAGTATTCTTCAAATGTGTCCTTCTAAAGAATAGCCTCTATCATTTATGCCTTAGGATGTGTCCTTCCTAGGCATCGTCACTATCATCCGATAAATTTGAGGGATCCTCTTAACTTCTAAGGATCATTCCTCTCGACATAGTATTCTTCAAATGCATCCTTTTGAAGAAAAATCTCTCTTTCATGCCTTAGGATGCGTCCTTCCTAGCCATCGTCATTGTCATCCGACATTTTTGAGGGATCCTCTTCACATTTAAGGATCACTCCTCTCGACATCAATGCATTCTTCATATGTGTCCTTCTGAAGAACAAACTCGGTCATTTATGCCTTAGGATGCATCCTTCCTAGGCATCATCATTGTCATCTGACATTTTCAAGGGATCCTCTTGACGTTTAAGGGTCACTCCTCTTGACATCAATGCACTCTTTAGATGTGTCCTAAAGAAAAAACTCTATTATTTTTTCCTTAGGATGTGTCCTTCCTAGGCATCATCACTGTCCCTATCACTAGAATTTTTAGGGATCCCTTTTGACATTTAGGAATCAATCCTCTTGACAATCAAAATTTATTTAGGATGTGTCCTTCCTGAATTTGGCAATCTTCAGCATTTTTCATCTTCGTATTGTCAAAACCATGACACCTTGGCATCTCGACATCATCAAAACTAACATCTTGAAATTAAGACACTCGACATCTAGATACACTTAGCGAACACTTTGCACTTGTCTTTTGGTTTTTCATCATGTTACTAGTTTTTCAGCGAGATCCCGACAACAGGATTTAGAGAAGTAGCGACATATCATGACGTCTGTCTTGTCTTTCAACACTCATGTTACTAGTTTCTCAGTAATCTCCTTACTACAGGACTTAGAAAAATAGTGATGTATCATGATCATCACTTTATTTTGTCCTTTTGGCAATTATGTTGCTAGTTTCTTAGGGATGTCCTGGAAACAAGATTTAGAGAAGCAATGATGTTTCATGACTTGTCCTTTTCTTTTGATGCTTGTGGTTGGTTATGACAAAAATACTAGGGCGATTGCACCCTTAGTATGAGTCATGATCATCCTTTTTTGTGACTACTTGTATTACGTGATGGTACGACCTTACACACCTTGATCTATGTTATATCATGGTGTTTGTTGGCCATTACAATAATCTACCCAATGATGATTAAAAGCAATAATATTAAAAGTCCTATGGTAAATTTTTGAAGGATTTCATCTAGGAACTAACATGCATCTCCTTCTATCTTGTCATCTTCTCTTTCCCATCTCATGATGATATCCTGTGACATACAAAAACATAAGTGCATACATAATCATATAGACATTGCATTAGGTCTACACATTATCATTAACATCATCATAAAATCATAAACATTGCATTACATATCATAGTCATGCATTAGCATAATCATAAAACATGGCATCCATTCAAACAAATACATTATGCATATCATCATCATCCATGACATAACATTAGCATGATATCTAAATAAACATTGCATTATCAAGGTATCACATCATAAGTAACCATCATAGGACATATATGACAAGCCATATAGATAATGCCATCATCCATCATAAATGCATAAATCTAATAACATCACATAACACACATCATAATAACATCACATTGCACCATCATAATGCATAAATCAAATAACATCACATAACACACATGTAGGCCGCATCAAAACTGCAACATATAGCATCATCTCAAAAAATATAATGTCACACGATAAAGTCAAGAGATATCCCAAAAATAGAGCTTGCAGGCTCAATAGTCAATACATAATGTATCATAACACAAAGTTGGAAATATGAAGCCAGATACAGTAAACATGGCCCTATGAAATGCTCTCCTCATCCTCTCATGGTGAAGAGTGTGGTGACTAAGGACCTATGCCTAGCACTGACACAATAGGTGGACCTGTAGAAACCTCTATTTGTGAAACCAATGGAACTAACACTGATGGCATCATCTCCACCGTAACATGCATCTGGGATGACACTATAGTCTGACTCTATGAAGCCAAAGGATTTGTCACTAGAGGCGGACCAGGTACTAATCTATGGCCTGAACCTGATTACCCATGTGAGTGCCTTGACCTGTGACTGGAGGAGTGTCTATGATGAGACCTATGACTTGAAGCATGCCCTAAAGAGGTCGAGCCCCCTACACTGATCTGACTGCCACTGCCACTCCCTGACCTGCTACTATTGCCTATCCTCATCTATGTCCTCGTCAGGGCAGGATCTCTCATCTCGGTTGGTATGACCTACTCATATAACTTCTTGTATTTCCCAAGAAATACACTGACCTTGCTAAACTCTCATCCCAAATCTGTTGATGGTCTTGTACACAGTCGTGCAAACTCTGTACACCACTATGCTGCCTCCTGCTAGTGGATGATTGCCTAATCCTGCTCTGCCCGAGTCACCTCTAGCTCTAATTGTAGTGCTCTGACCTATGTGGCACTCTCATCCAGTCTACTCGGTAGGTCTACCACCCTTTGGTCTGTCATGGCGTCATGGGGCAATGTCGAGCTGGATGGTATCTCCTCATCTCCCTCCACCATCCTCCATCTCAGGAGACTCTCAACCTCATCCATAGCATCATCATTATCCCCGTCATCATCCTCCTCCTTTGTGACCTCCTCTCCATCGACTCCCTCATTCTAGGGCATATCAACCTCCACCTCGACATCCTATCAAACCTCCTCCTCTCCAATCTCATACTCCCCCTGCCTCACCTCCTCATGCTCTTGTCTCTCCTCCTCCCCGACCTCCTAATCCTCCCTGGCCTCCTCCTCGACCACATGCTCCTCCTCCGCCACGTGCTCATGACCTATATCCTCCTACTCCTGCCTAGGCCCCTCCTCCTCCTCTCTCTCCTCCTCCTTGCCTGCCTCTTGGATGGCATCTAATGCCCCTCTTACTACATGTTGTCTCACCCTCCTACCTTTCCTCTCACCATCTCTCCTCCATCTCTGGTCATCCCCGTCATCTCCACCCTTGCCTCCATACCTACCTCCATCTCTGCCTCTGCCTCTATCTCTACACCCATCTCTCCCTCCACCCCAGCCCCCGTCCCTACCACCATCTCTCCCTCTACCTCTAACACCACCTCTTCCCCCTCGCTTAGCTCATAGCACACATGGTATAACTGACCTTCTATCAATCAGTGCTGGCCCATCTAGATCTGTCAATGACACTAGTCGATGCACCTGCCACCACAAATCATAATCAACAGTCATCGCTAAATCTGCAATCACACCCCTCCATCCCCACTACTGCACCACTAGACCATCAATCTGCTGCCCAACAAATGGTATAGAAATAGGTGGACCCTAGACTCCCTCCCTCGAGGATCTATCATACTTGGTTGTGCCTACGAGTACACCCTACTGCTCTCCAAACTGTCTTAGGACATGCTGTGGCAGATACATCTTGATGATGAGTTGACTCTACACTATCCTCCCAATCAGATAACGGTACTTCCTACAGAAGTTGAGGTGGTCACCCTTGTCATCCCACCACTAGAAGTCTCTATAGGGCCTCCAAATGAATGCAACAATGGTGTAAATCCAATGGAGTCACCAACCTATCTCCCCCACCCTCGTCTGCTATAAGGCACTAGCATAGTAATAAGCATAAGGCATCCCCTCTGCAAATTGTGGTCTTTGGATAGGAAGACAAAATATCGCCACATGCTCCCAAGCCCATATCATCAGCAGTGTCGTACCACACCCAATGCTTTGTACCCTCATGTAGGCCACCTCGTAAATCTGATCATAGAGCATACCTAACAAACAAGACCCCACGCATAAACAGTCCTATCCCACCTCATGCCCACTAGCATGTCACCCCAACCAATAGGAAACCCATGTCCGCAGTGGTTGGGAATCAGTATCCCGCTAATCAATATCACCAAAAATGCATCAAATTAGGAATAATGCTCTGCCATAAACTCCCAATGGGTCTCATATCTCTTAATGTCGAGTTTTGCACCCTAATCGTGGTAGTAGGTAGTGAAGGTCTGATAGCCATGTTGAGAGTCATAGACGATCCTCTATCCACGAATCGGAAAACGGAGAATATGATAGACATCCTCCGTCACAATAGCCTCTCCTATCAACAAATAGAATGAGCATGTCTCTGAGTGCCACCTCTCGCACAATGCAGTCAATAGTTCCCTATTCGCCTGAATAACGTGCATATATGAAACATAATATAGACCTAGCTACACCAACCGTCGTCGCTCTCGCAGACTCAACTGGTCTCAAAACTGGAAGGTTAATGGTCTTCTCTCTCGCATATAGATAGGTGCTAGTTGTCTATGCACATGATCAAACAATGCATCAAGACCTTATGGACAATCGTAAATATCATCATTATACCTCAAAAACATTAAAATTTTGAAAAGCATCAGAATTAGCCTTGGTCAAAGTCAAAGTCAAATGTGTCGTGTTGATTTCATATCCATCGCAAAAAAGTGGTTGCGCCATTATTTCCTTCACTTGCATCATAACACATCGATTTGTCATTTTGTCCCTCCATTGCATCACATCAAAGCATTTGCATCATGCTTTATGGCACATGTGTCACTTCATTCAAATGCATCACTGAAACTAATGAATGCGTCGCAAAATGACATATGCGACGTTATAGCTATAGAATGTAGCACGATATTGCGAATGCATCACATTTTTTTGCAAATGCATCACACATCCTTAGCCTGACCAAATTATCCTTTGTACTTTCATTTTGACGCATCAAATGCATCGAATGCAAAGGAAAATGCGGCTTACGCGCACGCATATGCATCACAGCGCATTCATTGTTGGCCCTAAAAACCTAAATTTTGCACGCAAAATGATAAAATAAAAAGGTGGGTTAGAGATACGTACCACTAGCTTTGAGCCCTCTGGTCTCTTGAAGGTCCACACGATCTCACTGCGATGCTCGGTCACTAGAATCACCATCCTCGTAGAAGTCCTCTTCACTCATCGCTCTCAAATTAGCTAAGGTGAATAGTGAAAATGAATTGACTTTTACCCCTTTGTCAACATTGTTGTTACTCGAGGCCCTTTTGACAAGCTTTGACCACAACTTTGGCTGCTCTAAACATGTCAGAATCCAAAACCATCTATCCCATTGTCTTTCTGGTCATTAAACTGATTTATCGAGACACCTTCCAAATTTTTCTGTCACCGGCACAAAATTCAAATTTTTCCCAAGGGGGCATCGATACTCTGTACCTTCGTTGGGGCATCACTTTAACTTATTTTCTTTGTCACAAAGTGACATGCTACATTATGACAAAGAGGGGCAAAATATAGACACTTAAAAATGACCTAGGCCTGCAAGCCCTGTTTTACCACTTTCCTCCTAGCATAATTATGACATTTAATTATGTCTTTGGTCCACTTTCCATTGTTAATTAAATAATTAATTATTATTTAATTAATCCATATCTCTTTTATTCTTCATGATTATGAAATAAATAAATTTTATTTATTTATTCAATACGTCCCTAATGTTCTATTATCTTCTTATAATTAAATAAATTTCATAATTTATTTAATTACCTTTATTCATTTATGTCTTCTTGATTATTAAATAAATGAATTTTTATTATTTAATATGTCACTAATTCTCATAATTCAATGAATTTATTAATTTATTTAATTATCATTCATTATCCCCTAAATTAAATAATTATCTTCAAATTATTTAAGTGCTAAATTTAACATTTCTCTCATTTTAAATTAATCAAGTAATTGAGCAAATTCTTGATTTTCCAAATCTACTTTTCAGTCAAACTCTTATCTTTTTGATTTTTCTAATCTCATAAATCAAGTAGTCTTTATCTTCTTGATTTTTGAAAATCTTTATCTTTTTGATTAATTGTCACATGAAATCTCATCCACTGATTTTAGGATTTCATCAAATTTCAATCTCGTTCGTTCATCCAAAATTGCATTTTCTATAAAATACTAATTTTGCTCACATTTATGACTACTCACGCTCATACTTACATGTCACAGCATTTATTTTTATACTTGATTTCATTAAGTCTTAGGCATTTCTTGGCATAGTCATTGGTCATAGTCATAGGCATAGTCATAGAATCCTTCAAAGCTTGTTTAGGATATTGGCATAGACAAAGATTGCTCAAACACTCAATATGAGGGCAACGCTCGCAGCAAGTTAGAAGGTGCTATGGAGGTGAATCATGGAATCTTCATAGGCGATATGGTATAATAGTTTCATTTGTTTTTATCTTTCATTGTACTCGATAGATTCTTTGGGTTTATGCTTATTGATTTCATGCTTTAACCTTAACTTGAAAAATTAACCCATTGAAACAGAGGGGTTCCCCTTGGAACTTGTATTTCATTTGGTCTTTATCTTCTTTTCCTTTGGGTACTTTAGCTGGCTTCTTTCCTTTTTCCTTTTTCACGGCCACCTCAGAGGGTCCTACAACTGGTTCCATATATCCTACAAGCAAGAAATTAGTAAGCACGTTCAAGCATAAAAACATGAGGAATGTTAGCCAAAATCCAACAAAATGATGTTAGATTAGGTGATTCATCATTTAAAGATCCTAATATCTCTCTCAAGTCAATATTGGCCTTTCACTAGAGGGGGGTATAACAATGCAGGCCTAGGGCTATTGGCTTGCCTAGGTTGGTAGCCATTCTGGAGGTAGTTATGAACAGGCAGAAATTAGGGCACGGCAGCCCGCATGTCTCAAACTGCATCAAGTTTTGATCGTTAGGTGGGATCCACTAGGGAGGTCAGATAATTTTAGCATATGGGTTGAGTTCGGTTCGAAGTTTTGGGGCATTAAGATCCTCATTTAGGTGTGCAGGAGTTGAGAGTAACTTGGCTATTTGGGGGACTTTAACATTGAAATGACACTAATAGAGCGGCTTCATGCAAGCAACATCCAGCCACGTGGGATCCATGGACTCGTAGGAAGGTATTGCTTTGTCCTTGAAGCTCAGTCCATTTGAAGGAGTGTGGGTCGGAAGGTGTGGAAGGGAACAATAGGTTGGTCATTTGGAATAGAAAAGGCAGGATGGAAGCCCACATGAGGAGGTTTGCACCATCGGGTCCATGAGAGGCTTTAGCATTTCTTGTTTCTTATCGAACAGTCGGAAGGAAACAGTGGCATCAAGCCCACATAGCAAGTAGATCAGAGTCTTCAGGAACTCAGTATGATGATGATAGGATGGCCACCCACAAGTAACCACCCAAATGGGGCAGCTCACAAAGTTCCTTAGGAAATTTTCACTTCTGCAGGCTTGGATAGCGGGAAAGGGTGCGGGTTCCATGGGGAAAAAAGTTATCATGAGCAGGTTGTTTGGAATAGAAACATTGAAGCAAAGACCTACAACCAAAGGCCCACAATAGGAGGCCCACTCAAAATCCATCACTTTGTCAATTTTGGGTGCGAGGAAGAGGATGACAATGGTTTGGGTGGGGCCCGACATGCAGAGAGATGGTCGCCTGAATTTGTTTCATTCGATGAGAAAGTCATGACATCCCACAAACAAAAGTCTGCAAAAGGGGGCCACCGAAGAGACAACATTTTTTTGTTTTAGCATGGGAAGATTAGATGGTAATGGCAGGATCAAGGCCTATCTATCAAAAGGACTCTATAGTTCTGCAGTTTTGAAGGGGTCATTCATGTGGTAGTGAAATGTTAGAGGAGGTCCGCATTGCAAGGCCCTCATAAGATGTGTTACTCTACTTTAAGCCTAGGGAGGCAATTGTGAAAGCGGGACCCGATAGGAAAATGGACAAATTGCAGAGGTCGTTTAAAGTGCTAAAGCTAGGGAGGAAATTTGTAGACAACGACTTGCAAGGAGAACTCCACAATGACTCAAGAACTAAGCATTTTGGCAAGGCTAAACTTGGATGGCAATGACTAAGGCAAGACCCGCCTAGTTGGAGGACATGATCAAGTGGCCATTTTGGCATGAAAAATTTCAAAGGCATTCCACAGGTGGGGGCTCATGCTCGTGGACCTAAGTGCATCAAAGGATCCTTCCATTTTGGACTCATGAATTTTGGCTAATTTTAGGATGGCCAAGTTGAGGGGGGCCACTCATGAGGGTAGGTCCAATGAAGGTGTTCGTCATTTCATAAAGTTTGGCAACTTGAGGAAATGAAATGGTGGCGGTGAGCATGTTGTGGACCTGTAGAGCATGAATGCCCTGGTTTAAGAATGGCCATGAGGACCTCCAATTCCACAAGCCACTCATGAAGGATTTCAAAGGTTTTCTCAAAATTCAAGGACATCGGTTTTGTTTATCGAGGTTTGCTCTAGTCAATTTTTAAGCTTTCTTTCAAAGATTTAATAAATTTTTACATAAATCAAAGAAAAATCTAAGCATGGATCATGAAAAAAAACCAACCTATGAAACCCAATGAAGATGGATGAATCAACAACTTGCAAAGGCTTCAAAATTCCAAAGGAGCTCAGCGGGCACGACAATGACATTAGCAGGGGGTTTTGACTGGCTTCTAAACTTCTGCCAAATGAATATGACAACTCAAAATGAGCTATTTATAGATTTTAGCACATTTAATTCCCCTCATTAATTCTGGTATGGCGGAGGAAAATGTTGGTGAATGGGAATTTTGAAAATGGTGGTGGAATTACAGAGTCCACTAAGCAGATGACAGCCAAGAGTTGGTCGTTCGGGCATTCAGTGGTGAAAATAGCCAAAGATGATGTGGGTCTCATGGGGTGGAAGGATGACATGTTAAGGTTGTTTGAAACGGTTAGGGAGCTAGGGAATTTTGCATGGAGTAGCCCACAAGGGCAGACCCGTGTTGCTTGGGGGATGTCAGCTTTAAAGATTGAAGGAAAATAGAGAGGAAAATCTTGCAAAGGCCTAAGGCCTTGAAAATTTTAGGGCAGAATAACATGGTCAACTCAAGATGGTTCCTCTAAGACTCATTGACCACTTAAGATTCAAAAAAAAGGGGGCACGCATAATGAGGTAGTGACAAAACCAAGCCGATGAAGAAAAAAAGAGAGGGTCCCTGTGTTGAATGAGGTGTGTGTGCTATAGGCACAACAAATGGTGACTCTGTTGGGAAACACTCCTAAGCATTCAAAGAATAAATGCTCATTAAAAACCTAGAATATCTGGCTTCACAGACCAAGGGCTAGTTTCTAAAATTGAACTAGGGGACTCAAAAGGAGAATGAAATACTTGGCTTAATGAAAGCATCTCAGAAGTGTGTGTATAACTAGTGAATTCATTCTTCTTCTATAGAGACTAGAACAAACAACTGTTAATCAGAATAAACAAGCTATGGATCGTCTAACTCCAAAAGTAACTTGGACATTGCCCCGCTATTGGTCAGGCATCCGTAGCCCCGACGGAGTTGTCATTGTGACCCCATGAACATTTCTCTACTGCTAGTCAGACTTCAATAGCCCTAGTAGAATTTCCCGTACACCCGCACAGTTGCTTAATTTTAGCATTTTCCTTTTCTTTTCTTTTCTTTTCTTTTCTTTCCTTTTGATATCCTTTTGATACTATTTTTTTCTCAAACATATAAGCATTGAAGCTTACAGTGGGTTTGGAACCATAGTGGTCACTTAAACAAACTTATGATTTTTGCTTGTTAGGTCCTCATAATGACCATGACGTAGCTCCTCAGAAGCAATTAATATTTATTTGGTGTTGGATCTGAGATGAAATGTGATAAGATTGAACTAAGGGTCACATTCTAAGTCAAGTCAAAGTTCAAATAAGGAGATCACCCCATAGTAGTAATCAAAGACCGATGGTTAAGAGTGTGCAACAAAGTGATTGTATCAGCAACAAAGAAACACTCCCACCAAAACAAATGCGGGCGGGAAACAAGAAAAAAAAAAGCGATGCAAAGTAGCAAAATGAAAGTGAACCAAAAGAAACCTAAACTAACCTATATATAGATATTTACAAGAACAGCTCAGGAGAGCTCAAGCTTGGAAATAATGTTTGAGGTGCTACCCATTGACAAGAAACAAGACATCTTCACTAGTTAAGGTCTTGAGGCAGAAAGCATTATCTCTAAAGAATTTCAGCAAATTGAAAGGGGCCAAGCCAGAGTTTGTCAAATATTTCATGTTCCCCTTTCTTCTCATGGGCCTTGTCCCAACTTAGGACTAGATCTATAATTTTGAAGGCCTTTACCTTGGCTTGTCTATTGAAGAATATTTTCACCACACCTTGATGTTTGTAAAAAAATTCAATGGCCCGGTCACACACTTCTTCTAAGTGAAGTAACTTGGATACGCAGGCCTCTCGTTGATCCCCTTCTTCATAAAAAGTGTTGATGAATTGAAGGGTTGGGATCTTTAGGTGAATCGGGAACATGGGATCTAGGCCATAGACAAGGTAGAATGGGGAATCACCCAAGGAGGCCTTATGGCATGTGCAATCTACCCAAAGGGAAAAATGGAGTTGGATATGTCAGTCCTTAGAATTCTTATCTAGCATCTTTTTGATGACGGTGATGAGGTTCTTGTTTGTAGATTTAGCCAGTCCATTTCCTTGAGGATAATAACTAGATGATAATTTTAGGGAAATATCGTAGTCAAAATCCCAACTAGTGAATTTAAGCTAAGAAAAGGCAGGACCATTATCACAGACTAGGGTGTATGGACAACTAAAGCAATTTAAAATGAAACTTTTAAGGAAATTAACAACTACCTCTATGGTACATTGCCTACATGCAATAGCTTTTATCCTTCTAGTACAATAGTTAGAGACGGTTAGAATGTACCTGTGATACACAAAAGATGGTGGGCTTACTAGACCGATGAAGTCAAGACCCTATTGCATGAACGGTCTTACCTCCAACATTGGTTGCAATAGGACAACAACATTCCTTTCTCTAGTTGTGGTGGTCAAGCAAACATGGCATGTGTGAACATGGCTATGAGCATCCTTGAAAGCAGTTGGCCAATAATATCCTACTCACAAAATTTGATGAGTAGTAGAGGGACCCGACCCCTAACCAGTACCAAATTTGTCATGGAATTCTTTTAGCACTCTTGCAACTTCTTTTTTGAGGCACCAAAGGTAAACTCCTTCATGATTTATTTTGTAGAGTATGGATCCTTGCAACATATAGCTGCTACTTTTTAGTCTGAGGGCACGCTTTTGGACCCCCTATAAGTGAGGCAGGTACTTGTTATTCAACAAGTATTAGACAGTATCATCATACCATTCACTAGGAGAAACATCTTCAAGTTAATATTGTTGGACTGTAAGTTTAGGTCCCACTTTAGCTACTGTTTCATCTATCATTCAGGTGAGATCTTGTCCTCTTACTAATTTGATTGGATAGATCTCCATATCATATTCTTGTAGCAGGGTGACCGATTTTTCTCTTCGTTCTCCTAGCTCATTCTGCATTAAAAATGTTTTCACTACTAGGTCTGGCACAATGGAAAACACCTTGTTTCATAGGATGTAGTGTCTGAACTTCTTAACTCCCCTGATGAAAGAATATGCCTATTTTTCCATGCTATGATATCTCAGTTCAACATCCTTTAAGGGAGCACTCATGAAAGAAACTGAGTGATCATTCCCTTCATCATCTTTTTGGGTCAAAATGCTAGCACACAAATGGTATGAAGCAAATGAGTAAATATAGAAGGGCTTTAGATAATCTAGGCTGACTAGCACAGGTGCTTCAACAATGAATTTATTAGTTTCTTTGCAAGCCTACTTTGCTTTAGGAGTCCAGTCATTTTTTGGCATCTTGCTTCAACATGGAGTTGAGCAGCTTAACAATCTTAGCAAAGCCTATAATAAATTTTCTTATGAAGTTTATCTTTCTAAAGAAATATTTTAGTTCTTTCTTGCTACCTGGAAACTGAATCTTCAAGAGGGACTAAATGCGCTCAAGGTCCATGGAGATTCCTTGTTCTAAAATAACATTCCTAAGCAACTTACCTTTATTGACCCTAAAAATACATTTCTTCGGGTTAAGAGAAACCCTAAATTTTCTGCAACTTTGGAAAACTTTTCACAGATCATAAATGTGATCACCTTATTTGTTTCAGAACACTATAAGATCATCCATGTAAATTATGATGCATTTTTTGATTAGATCCTTGAAGGCTATGTCCATCGTAGACTGGAAAGTGGCACCAACATTGATGAGTTTGAATGACATCCTCCTGTATGAAAAGGTTCCCCACTTGGTGGTGAACGTGGTTGTGTTCCTATCTTCATATTGCACCATGATTTGATTATAGCCAAAATACGTATCAAGGAAGAACATCATCTGTAATCCATTAACAATATGCAATACCTCATCCAATGAAGGCACGGGATAATTTTCCTTTTCTGAAGCTCTATTCAAATTGTGGAAATCCACATAGAATATGATTTCTCTATTATTTTTCCTAATCAGGACCAAATTGGCCGCCCATGTGGAGTGCCTAACTATGAAAAATAATTCTAGCCGACAGCAACTTCTGCACCTCTCTGCAAATGATGGGCTCCAATAACGCATTGATGGGATGTTGTTGTCAAAATGGTCTGGCGTCTGGCTTGAGGGGGATGGTGTGCATAATAATGGAGGTGTTGTTTGTCTTCAAAACATCATAACTCCATGCTACCACATCATGATACTTCTGCAAAGCATTAACAATTCCTTCCTTTTCTTTTGATGTGTAGGATTTTCCAATGAATACATTCTTAACTTCCTCAGGTGTCCTCAGGTTGTGAGTGTCACACTAGTTGTTGATGGAATCCTTCTTTTCTTGTTGATCTTGGTCTCAGATTTGATCCAGGTCAAATATATGTTCAAGCTAAACCATACCTCTTGGAATAGTATTCATTTTGAGATTCATGGCCCCTTCTATGTCTAGTTAAGCTTCCTTGGACTCAATTTCATCAATTATCTGAGTTGCAAATACATCAGAGCTAGTAATGAATTCCAAGATGTGCTTTTCATCATTGGGTACCTGAAAATGGGTGACATTGTCTAGCATGGATGGGGTGGAAGTAAGCTCAATAGTGAACCTTTTAAGGCCAGACAAAGAGAGGGGTTGCAGCATGTTGGCTGCTTGATTAGATAAGGCATCTATGGTATAGTTTTTAGAATGAGGGATCAATTGGATGTTGAATGCATCTAGGCTTTCTAGAAGATCCCAAACTCTATGACTATAATTTGCTAAACTTCTATCATGGAAAGGGTATAATTTTTTGACGTGTTTTAGTACCAATTCTGTGTCACCAAAGACTTGCAATATCTTAACTTTCTTCCTTAAATCCATTAAGAGCCCATGAACTAATGCCTCATACTCCACTACATTATTTGTGCAATAAAATTGGAGCCTATGAGCAGTGAAGTAGGTCTTACCCATAAGACTAATGAGTTTGGACCTGAATTTGGCTCCCTGTTTAGACTTGGATCCATCAAAATGTAGCATCTAAAACTTGGAAGGTTCTTTGACTTTGGGGCTAGTCATGCATTCATTCTTTCTTGGCCACATACACCCATTTACAATTGTCAGAGCAAGTACTAATTCAATGTGACTAAAAGTGGGTGGCCCTGTTGATATTTCCTTTTGAGAAGTGGCTTGTCCTTTGATATGTTCTACTACCATCTGGCACAAACAACACTCAAATTTTGAGTGAGTAGTATTATGAACTCGACACTAGTTAGGAAACAAGAGCTCTTGGAAGTCCATCCTTGCTACCAGGCTAAGTTGATCTTGTATATATTTTCCTATGAAATCTTGGAAGCCATATAACAGCCCTAAGTTGCCATCTTCATAGGACTCATCATTGTCCAATTCTACGAGCATCTATGTGCTTTGGGGTGCACAAGCTAAATTAGTAAGAGGGCTACATAGTACTAAGAAGATCCTTTCAGTCATCTCTTCTTCTTGAGGCTTTGATCCTTCCTGATATGCTATGGGAGAATAATTTCTTAGCTCAGTTTAAGCAAACAACACCTTATTAGTGTTGTTATACTTCGTAATCATGAACTTAATACATGTCTCCTGATCTATGTGGATCTGGTTTGGAAGTCCCTTCCATGGCAAACACATGAGATATAAATTAGTCATGGTATACCCATTCAATGCTCAAGAGAAGTCTCATCCCAAGATTATCTCGTATGTGTCGAGAATATCTACAACTTAAATGTCGATAACCTACTGCACACTTGAATATGCAACAATCTATATGGGAATACAATTGATTTCTCCAACAATGTTCACCTTATTTTTGTCTAGCTAATTTACTTTTCTTTTTGAAGGAGTGGCAATAATCCCAAGAGATATGCATACAACCAATGGTATGACATTAGTTGATGCTCTGGAGTATATCATTTAATTATGCAAGTTCTTCCCGAATATCTAGATAGTTGTAAGGAAAGGGGGTGTTTCAAACCTTTCCTAGAAGATTCCCATAGGCATATCAACCTGGGCCACTTGGCCTTTTTCTTTTTCATTGGTCTTTTCCTCAGTTGGAACTTGACTTTGCTCCTTAGTAGGCTATTTTCCAATTTGTTGATTTGTAGGGACACCTTTCTTTTTACCTATGATCTCCTAAATTACTGGCTCATGTGGGGGATCTTCAAAAGAGACTTTCTTGGCTAGTGTTTCTTGTGTCACCTTGGAGGAAGGGGTCCCATTAATCACCCTAAAGAAAGTGTGCCTAACTATAGGAACCTTGAGTAACTCAAAAGAAGACAAGCTGATTTTGACCTTCTTGAATTCCTCAACAACATACTCACCCATTTTCTCAATCTCAACCTCGAAGGATCTACCTATGGAAGAGCTAGCAAGCTAATTTTGTGTTTGGTTTCACTGTCCATTTTTTTCAAGAATTATGTAGGAACACAGGGATAGACTAGGTTGTTGCTAACATTGGGATCAGGTGGGGTGCTGAAGTTATTAAGTGGAGTGGAAGTAGTGAAAGGTCCCCCCGCTTGCCTATTCCTCAAGTTGTAGGGAGAGGCTCTCTAATGGATCATTTGAACTTCATCTTCACAACACTCTTCTTCATCTACTAGACCATTATCTACTGAAGTAAAGAGCTGGGAAAAATATTCTTTGTTACTTACCTCTTTTACTTCTTAATTCTTTGGGGAGGTGACTTCGCCTTCAGGTTCATTACTTTCACTTCGCAGAAATGGAGCTTGATTGACCACGAGCACAAAATAATTGTATGGCTTGGGTGGGACTATGTATCTACAACCCACACTATCAATGGCATTCTAGACTTCCACTTGAAAGATCTTTGCAGCCGTGAGGAACTCGAGGCAATCCAGCTCAAAGTGTCTATTTGTTTTATGAATCCAGCACCATCTAGATAAAGTAGTCTCAGCAAGATACACTCTAGTAGTTGTTTTCTCCATATCAGTAGGCTGATTGAGAGGAGTAGGAACACCTCCATTGTTTGGTCTTGTATTTCAAGTCCTATTTTTCCTTTGGGAAGGTCTTCTTTCAAAATTCTAATTGGAGCCAACACCCTCATTCATAATTCTACCCTGATGAGGCACCAACCTCACAATTATCCTTGTTTTCTCTATTGAGGTTGGCCTGAATGCTACACTAAGAAGATTGCAGTTGATTATTTTGGTTCTTGAGATGAGTCATTTCTATGCACATTTTCTTGATCATCTTTATTAGTTCATCTAACCGATCTTTTTTAGCATTGCTTGGTTGTGGTGTTTGATTCTAGAGGAAGATAGGCTCTATTGCCAACTGGTTCTATTGATCGGGTAGGAATTCATGCCCTTTTGGGTATAACAACACTTGAGGTTGTTGCGAGTAGGTCTACAGCTATTGTGGCTACAAGTAATGAGGCATGGGAGGTGCTTGATTCATAGGCTGCCCTAGGTGAGGTACTATAGGTAGCTGCGAAACTAGATTCATAAGGGGCATTTGATGTTGGAGAGCCTAAGTAAGTCCTTGAATCTGCATAGGATGGGAAACCTACCCCAAGGAGGGAAAAAAAATAGAGATATTTTGTCCCAAGTCAATGTTGGCTACAACTGCCTCAACATAACCATCCACCAATTGGGTTGGTAGTGTGTTCATTATTTTCACCAATGTTGCAGTAAGGTTGTCCAAAGTAGCATAATTAACTGGAAAGATTGTAGCATCATTTAGCACATATGGAGCTCATAGCCTCGTGTATGCTCAGTGGAATCGATCATTGAAGGAATGGATTGGTTCATTAACCTCCCTACAAATTGCCATGAATTGTTGATATAGTTCTAAGTGGTTGTTCGAAACTTTGTACTTCCTCATAAATGTGTTCTTCAAGAGATCCCAAGCAGTAATTGATCCTGTTGGCAAGTTCATGTACCAATAGAAGGCTTCCTCTCCCAAAGAATCAGGGAAAATCCTACATGCCACATCCTCATGATCAATTTGCATATCTTTCAACATCATTTGGAATATCTTAATGTGCTCTTTAGTTGTCCTTTGCGGATCCTGAGGGTTGAACTTCATGTAGAAGCTCCCTAGGCTCTTAGGCATGTCATGATAGGCATTGAACAACAATGGAGAGGGATTGTTCCCCAGCCAAGCCATGAGGAGAGGAGGAGGTGGTATTTGTTGTTGAACAACTACTTGGGGCTACACAGGGGCACCGACAGTTAGGACTGTACCTTGGACTTCGAAGGAAGGGATAGGGGCAACACCCCGGCTATGGGAAGTGAGTGGTTGAAATGTAGTTTCAAATGGCTGAGTGCAAGAATTGGAGGTGGAAGAGGAAGGATTAGTATGCGTCGGATGGAAGGAGAACGGGGGTGAATCAGATGAGGTGGATGAGGAGGATGAGGTTGAGTCCAATCTTTGAGCTCTTCTAGCCCTTGTAGGGGGTTGTAGTTCTTGAAATTCCCCTTTGTTGGGTGTGGATCTCAAAACTTTATGGAATATCTCAATGGAAAATGATCCAATTCAATCTAGCTTAACATCAAAGGGTCCCTCCTTCTAGCACTAGTTCTATTGATGAATCTTTTTGCACCTTCTCAACTTAGGAAATGCATAGGTGCATTACCTCTCTTGAAAGGAAATCTCCAACAACAAGTTGCTAAAAATTACCCCAAGGTCTCTAGGATGTTAGGTCATGACGTGCATGGAATTTCACAGTTGGTTCAATGTGATTTTGCTAGTAATCACAGGGAAAGCTTATGTAATTTAAGTTGGAGGGGAATTGGTTCTTCAAATAGATTTCTTAAGGTGGGAAGGTTGTTGCATTGTTGTCGTAGGTTCAAACAGTAGTCTAGAACTCCTATTTCAGCTTCAAATTTGGCTTTACAAGGTGCAATGAACCTTGTTCAAAGTCACTATTTAAAAAGAAAAGTAAAAAGGGTAGGGAAGGGAGGAATTTCCTCGACCTGAAACTAGAAATGAACAGTGATAATGGAGGACCCTAAACTAGACATCCTTCCCAAAACTAAGTTCCACTTAACTAGATCACTTCACAGTGTCATGAAACTATTGAAATCTTCTAAGGACTATAGATTTCAACCATTCATTCATTACAAACATGAAAAATATATATAAATTTAGTGCAACATTCAATTTATGCCCAGACTAACTTTACACTATTGCTTATCATCAACAAAAAATAAAAAGTATAGACAAGGAAGGTTATCAACTCACAGCAGAATTCTTCAATACCAATGAACAACATTAACCAATCTATTAAAGTAAACTAAAACACATAGAACAACAAAGTAAATCTATCCAAATTCACTAACTATGAGAAGAAGAATCATGCAATATGAAGTTGGATCTCAAGAATCCACCAAATCAATGAATTTCTATTAACATTCTAGTATCATGTCTTTACAACAACTCAACTCTCTATTGAAAATGAGAGGAGACCCCCTATTTATAGTGTTCAAAAAGAAAAATGAATGGCCAAGATTCACTAAAAAGTAGGGTTTCACCTACCCCCAAATATTTTACTATTTAAAATTACATTTTGTCCTCTAGCCTATTTTGTTCTCTAGTGAGCAGCATTGTAGCTCTTTTGTCTTTTAGCTAATTTCCCTAATGCACTAATTTGTGAGGAATTCGTAATCAATAATAAAATTTCCCTCTTGCTTCCTCATAGTGGCATATTTTAGGAACCTACCAACCAATTCCTGGAGCTTGTTTCATTTCATTATATCCAACTGGAGCATTTGGACGTTCTATTTCCTATATTTTCCTGTAATCTCATTCCAGTCTTCGTCACATTTTTGCATATTCTTTATCACTTGCTCAGATTGAGTGAAGCCTCATGAAAAAAAACCCATAAGGTTTGGTGTTAGTGCATATTTGGTCCCATTCTCCACCTTCTTATGGAAGTATGGCTTTATCTTCTCTGAGTCTAACTCAACGGTGAGCATATCAAAATCTTTCACTAGTCTCAGGTATTCTTCACAAGTCGTCCTGATTTCTTTGACCCAATCAATATCAAACTCCACCTCATCGATCACTCATTCCAATACTTCATTTATATTGTCTAAGCCTAGATTTCATCTCTCCATGATCCAATGGTCATCTTCTACCAAAGAAAACTCCTTCTCCTAGGATCTCTCAGGTATCTTGAGGATAGGTTTAAGTTTGGGATATGTGATCCTGTACAACTCAAGGAAGTCAATGGAGAATTTCTTTATTCCCTCAAGTAGCTTCTGAACCTCTAAGAACTTGTTGGTTGTCTTGAACACATGGATTATTCCCATTTTTCCATTGTAGAGGACCTATTGGAACCAATCCTCTATGGCCTTTGTCCAATTATTTCTTCTCTCCAACTTATCAATGTGGTCCTTAGACAGTAGTTGTGGTAGCATTGATGATGTGGTGGGAAGCTCCTCAGCTAATGACCATTGTTGTATGTACGTTGTTAGATCCACCACCTATGCTTTTAATTCCTCCTTAGAGTTCTTGTCCTTATGCATTTGGTGCACAATGGTGGCGATGGATCCCTAGAGATGGTCAATTTTCTACTCTCTTGTAATTGTTCACAAATCAATGGTAGAAATATTATAACTAACCCCTTCATCTCCTATCATCAATGTGGCTATCTACATAGTCCTATATCCTAAAGTGTCCATTGTTAGGTGGGATATGACCCTTGGCTTCTTTTCCTTCTTTGTACTTATCTATGCTTAGGCTAGAATGGCTTCCATCCTTGCCTAGGGATCCATTGGGGTTAGTGTTTTCTTCTCCAATTATTTTTTGAGCCATTCAGGCATCTGAGATTCCCCTTTTGGTGATTCATGATCATCTTCTTCCTATTGAACAAGTTGGATCTCTATTTTCTCACCATTTGGAGACTCATTCCCTATCCTTTCTACTTCTTCTTCCTCAAAATCCTAGGTGAATACTATTTCTTTTTCTATGGATTCAGTAGTTGTGCGTTCCTTAAGGTTGTCCTCTTCCTAAGAGGCCTTTTTCTCTTCCTCTTTCTCTTGCTCATGTTCTTCACGATGTTCTGCTTTTGCGATCCTTTTGGTTTCAGACTCTTTCTTAGGCTCTTCTTCTTCTTTATCTTCTATTTCCTTTCTTCTTCTTCGTGCAGAGGAGGTACTTCTTCATCAGGCTTGGGGATTTCACTTTCCTCCCTAGTTGGAGGTTCGGTGTCCTCCACTTTCTCATTTGTATTCTTCTCTTCATCAGAGGGTTGTTTCTTTACTTCTTCTTAAACATCCTTGAGTTGTTGAGCCAACTCTTCCTTGATCTATGGGTTAAAACTTTCCACAATATACTTTGTGCCAGGCTCCTCAATGTCTTCTTTGGATAATATTATTTCATCCTCTTCTTCTTCATGCACCACCTTATCAATTACTAGGTGCTGATATTCGGGATGCTCATGATAATCATTTGCTTCCTCTTCCATTTCTTTGGCAGCTTCCCTCCCTTTCCTCTCTAAATCTTTAGATATTTGCATTGTCTCCTCCATCGTGGGTGATTCAATCAGAGGAGGAGGGATGGCAAGGTTAACAGCAACCTGTGCCAAGGAAACTTGTACTGTCAGGTTCTTTAACACCCCAGATAGCTCCATCGGTATGTTTAGCATGTGTCAAGTGAAATCCTCTGGGAGTGAGAGAGTGGGCATTGACATCACTATAGTAGCTAGTGGGAGGGCTGATGATAGCGATATGGATGAAGAAGAAAGAAGAGAGGTAGCGGTAGAGGAAGAATCTATTACCATTACTTGTGCAATAGGTGTGGTGGAAGTAAGGTGGACTGAAAATTCAACCATAGGCAGAGAAGAGGTGACCATTTCCCCAGAGATAGGTAGAGGAGAAATAGTGGTACTAACGACAAAAATGGTGACCATGAGGGTGGAGGCAGCAGTTGGGGACTTTGGCTGCTAGACCTCTTGTTCCTCTCCTTCATGGAGCGGGTCTTCCTGGATGGTGGGAATTTCTATAAAACCACCTGATTTCTTTGGTTTATTAGAAGGTTCACCTTCTAAGGCCTTCTTTGAGTACACCTTATGCTTGGGATGACGTTCAACCATTTCTTTTCCCTTTCTTGAACTGATAACTAGAGGAGATTTTGATGTTTCCCTAGATGGAGCAATAGTTGTCCCACTGTCATTCTCACTTCCTGGCTCATCTTCAAGCTCACCATATGTTAAGGTAACTCCTTGTAGCTTCAATTGGGAAATATGCCTATCGATCCATTCTTTGGTTCTTGCCTCAATGGGATTCATTAGAATGTCAAGGTCACTGACCTCTTCCTCGTTCGAATCAATCAGAGGTAGTGGTAGATTGGCAACTACATCATACTGAGGATCAACCATTGTGCCCTCATCCTCAACAATCTGATTTGACACTAGAAATAGGTTCACTATTTTGACAAAATAGGTTGTCATATGCATGTAGTGCCTCATACGTACTTCTTTGTCATCTCTACAATTGGCCCAAAAGTCCTCAACATTATGTAAATGGGCATACTCTATCCCAAGCATCTTCTTTAACTTGCAATATGGAATTTCAAGTTGTACTCATTCAGTTCCTTATTAGAATACTTTACACTCTAGGATGCAGGAAGTGGATACACACCTTGGCTAAATGTGAGGGGATAAGGGATCCCTGCTCTATGGTTGTTGCTTAGGAGGACTTGTGCTCGCTATAGCTACTGAGAGAGTTCAAGTAGTATTATTGATCATTTATGTACCGAGGCAACTTATATAGTTTCTCTAAGAAACCCTCAGCTTGAATGTATGTAAATTTGGGAAATTCAATAAATAAGAAGTCGAACTGGTGGATGTAAGCATTTGCACTGTGGGTGACTCTTCTTTCAAAATCACCTCCAAGTAGCTTGATGATATGCATGATGAAGGAATCATTGACCCTACAATAGTCCCCTTTAAAGTTCCTATATTGGAGTTGGGGATACTTGTCATATACCTTCAATTCCCTACCTGGATTTAGATTTGGTGCCACAAGCAAACCTCTATATTGCATCTGGTCGACCAGTAGATAGACCAAGTATGATGTCATGTAGAACTGTGAGGTCTTCTTTACTGCCACAAATTGCTCGTGCAGAAAGTTACTAATCATCCCTTCCTAGTATAATTTGGCTTCTCCTCAGAGGATGTCCTCCACAAAGTACAACATCCACTCCTAGAAGAAAGCTATAGTTGGAATGCCCATAACTCTACTCAATAGGTTTACCAAGTCATGGTAATCCTCATAGAAATCACTTCATAAGAGCTCTTGGGGCACTTTATTTGCATTGCCCCTCTTCTCTTTTAACCTATATTAGTTAATAATTCTCTTGCATTTGAGGGGGTCTACATCCCATGTGGTTTTGGAATATTTCTTCATTGTTTTTTCCATCTCATTGAAGGTGGGGATGTGGAAGGATTTCCCTATTAACTTGGCAGATAGATCAACTAATACATTGCCACCCCTGTCTACAATTCTTCTGGTATCCTCTTGATATGCCTCTCTATAGGACATCATGAGCTTAGGAGCAATGAGAGTAGGTGGGAAACAAGCAACCTTGGCCAACCCACTCTTTCTGATCTTTTTGGCATTTTCCAAGGTGGGGTTGATTCAGACCCTTTGCTTCAACTCATCAATGTCAATATGTCCCAGATTAGTATAAGAGATCTCCTTCCAATCTATGGTGACCCTAGAATTAAAGGGTTTCCCTTGGAACTTGTATTTCATTTGGTCTTTATCCTCTTTTCCTTTGGGTGCATTAGCTAACTTCTTTCCTTTTTCCTTTTCCACGGCTGTCTCAGAGGGTCCTACAATTGGTTCCATATATCCTGGGAGCAAGAAATTAGTAAGCACATTCAAGCATAAAAACATGAGGAATGTTATAAAAAATCCAACAAAATGATGTTAGATCAGGTGATTCATCATTTAAAGATCCTAATATCTCTCTCAGATCAACATTGACCTTTCACTAGAGGGGGTTATATAATGTGGGCCCAGGGGTGCAAACTTCCCTAGGTTGCCAGCCATTCTGGAGGCAGTTATGAATAGGCAGTGATCAAAGCATGGTGGCCCACATGTATCGACCCACATCAAGGTTTGATCATTAAGTGGGGTCCACTAGGGAAGTCAGGAAATTTTAGCACATGGGTTGAGTTCGCTTTTAATTTTTGAGGGAATTAAGGTCCTCATTTAGGTGTACGATAGTCAAGAGTAACTTGGTTGTTTGGGGGACTCCACCATTGAAACAGTGTTGGCAGAGCGGCTTCCCACAAGTGGCATCCCACCATGTGGGATCTGTAGACTCGGAGGAATGTATCACTTTATCCTTGAAGCTTAGTCCATTTCAAGGAGTGTGGTCTAGAAGGTGTGGGATAGCATAGGAGGTTAGCCATTTGGAATATCAAAGGTGAGATAGAAGCCCGCATGAGGAGGTCTGCACCATCGCTTCCACAAGGGGCTTTAGCATTTCTTGTTTGTTATCAAATAGTCAGAAGGAGATGGTGGGGTCAAGCCTCGCATAGTGGGCTAAAGGGAGTCTTTAGGTGTTCAGTATGGTGGATATAGGATGGGGATAGCCACCCGCAAGGAGCCACCTGCATGGGGTAGCCCAAAAATTTCCTTAAGCATTTTTTGCTTCTGCAGAATTGGATGGTAGGAAAGGGTGCAAGTTCCATAGGGCAAAGAGATGTCATGAGCAGGCCTTTTGGAATGACAAAGTTGAAACCCATGACTAGAGGCCCACAAAAGGAGGCCCACTCAAATTCCATCACTTCTTCAATTTTGGGTGGCAAGAAGAGGACAACAATGGTCGAGGTGGGGCCCGACTAGTAGAGAGATGGTCACCTAAAGCCGTTTCATCTGACGGGCAAGTCAAAAGGCCCATAGACAAAAGTCTACAATAAGGGGCCATTGAAGAGCCAACATTTTGTCATTTTAGCATGAGGAGATCAGACGGTGATGGCGATATTGAGACCTATCTATCAAAAGGACTCTATAGTTTCATTGTTTTGAAGGGATCATTCATGTGGCAGTGAAATGTTAACAGAGGTTCGCGTTCCAAGGCCCACATAAGATGTGTTACTCTACTTTAAGCTTGGGGAGGCAATCGTGAAAGCAAGACTCGATAGGTGGATGGACAAGTCACAAAGGTCATTTAAAATGGTGAAGCTGAGGTGGAAATCCGTAGACGGTAGCCAACGAGGAAAAATCCACAATGACTCAAGACTTAAGAATTTTGGCGAGGTTGAACTTGGATGGCGATGACTAGGGTGGGACCCACCTAGCAGAAGGATGTGATCAAATGGCCATTTTGGAATGGAAAAGTTCAAAGGAATTCTGCAAGTGGAGGCCCATGCTCATGGACCTAAGTGGATCAAAGGATCCTTCCATTTTGGGCTTGTGAATTTTAGCTAAGTTCAAGACAACCAAGTTGAGGGGGGTCATCTGCAAGGGCAGGTCCCATGAAGGTGTATGTCATTTCATAAAATTTGGTAGTTTGAGGAAAAGAAACGGCTGTGGCGAGCATGTTGCGGACCCATAGGGCATGAACACCCTAGTTTAAGAATGGTCATGAGGTCCTCCAATTCCACAAGCCACCCGTGAAGGATTTCAAAGGTTTTCTCAAAATTTGAGGACTTGGGTTTTGTCTATCAAGGTTTGCTCTAGTCAATTTTTAAGCTTTCTTTCAAATATTTAATAATTTTTCATAGAAATCAAAGAAAAATCAATGGATGGCTCACGGTAGAAAATTGACCTGTGAAACCCAATGAATATGGATGAATCAACAACTTGTAAAGGATTTGAAATGACAAACGAGCTTGATAGGTGCGATAGCAATGATGGCGGGGGGCTCTGACTAGATTTTGAAATTCTGCTAGATGAAAATGATAGCTCAAATTGATCTATTTATAGATTTTAGCACATTTTATGCCCCTCATTAATGATGGTACGATGGAGGAAAAATTTGGTGAATGGGAATTTTGAAAATGACAGTGGAATGATAAGTTCGCTAAGCGGACGACAGCCAAGAGTTGGTTGTTCAGGTGTTTGGTGGTGAAAACAGCCAAAGATGATGCAGGTCCCGTGAGGTGGTAGGAGGTCACATTACGGCCATTCGCAACAGTTGGGGAACTAGGGAATTCCACACAAAGTGGCCCGCAAGGGTGGACCCACATTGCTCAGAGGACATCAATTTAAAAGATTGAAGGAAAACAGCTAAGGAAATCCTACAAAGGCCTAAGGCCTTGAAAATTTGAGGGTAGAAGAACATGGTCAACTCAAGATGGTTCCTCTAAGACTCATTGACCACTTAAGACTCAAAAAATATGGGGCACATAAAACAAGGCAGTGACAAAAGAGACCCAGTAAAAAGAAAAGAGAGAGGGTTCCAGTGCCAAAGGGGGTGTGTGTGGTAGAGGCACAACACTTCCATCAACTCTCCACTCTTTTGATATGTTTCTATGATATCCTTCTAGGAAGATGCATGGAATACATCTCCCAATAATATCATGTAAGCAGGAAATCTTGTGAAGAACTATATTTCCCTATTGCATTGGTGGTTGTAGTAGTTGTGATGATACAACAAGCTAGAACTTGATCTACATACTTAGTAGATTCTTCAAGGAATCTTCAGAGGAGTCGGCAGATTCACCAGAAGTCTACATGTTCTTATAGCTTTCTCCTTTAACTACTTTTCCCTATTATTACCAAAGTTTATTGGATTATCTTCTTCTATTCATGCATCTTCGGATGCATCCTCATTCTTACCTTCATCTTCCTTCTCATTATTTTCTTGTTCTCCTTCCTTCTCTACATCAACATTCTCTTCATCACCAACCTTATTTTCATTTTCTTCCTCTATAGAATTATTTGTTTTATCTAGAGGAGGTATCTTTGGTTTGTCTTGAGGATTTTCAACATTTTCTTTAGGTACTAGAGCACGAGAGGTATTCCCCTTTGCTACATCTTCCTCATCATTCTTCTCTAATTAATCTTCTTTTGTCAAATCTTCCACATCTAGAAGAAAATTGTCATGAGTATACCCTTCATCTATTGTATGCTCATGTTGAGCATCAATATCATGTGCTTCTTCTCTTGTAGTGAATTCTAGAGTAGTATCTTCCTTTTCTTTTGAATTCATACCATATTTTTGTGTAATGTCTAATATTTTAACAACTATCTCCTTCTGGAGCCTTTCAAACTCACCTTTATCTCTACCCATAAGGAAAATTATCCTTTGCTTCACTCCAAATTCTATGTTGTATAACTCAGCCAATGTGACTCTATTTTCCTTAGACATAGGAGCACCAATCTTCTCTAAAGCATATTCTTTTATCTTCCCTTCTTCAATTGCTTCTTGTCTTCTCTTTAACAAGATATTCCATAGCTTCATAAGAACTTTACTCTCAAAAAATTTCATATTGACTTCTAAAACAATAATGTACTTAAGGATAGCCTCAAAAATGGTTTCCTTTTCCACCTCATCTATTTCATCATACAAAATTTATTTTTTGCAAGCATGTCATGATGTATCATTCCATTAAAGTGCATATAACTTCATATGATTGTGAGCCTTACCGAAGGTGTTTACTTTTGCTTCTTCATTTCATCTAGAGTCTTCTTTGTTTTTTCTTTTCTCTTCCTTTTTGGATACCCTTTCTTGGCAACTTCTCCCTTATTTCCTCACATGTGGATCACAAATTTCCTCTTTTCTTTCTCTCTCTCTTTTATTCATCTATATCTACAACATCTACCTTTTGTTTCTTTGAACTAGCTTCACTCTATGAAGCTTCCTCTTTTCTCTTTTGGACCAACTAAGGTCCTTCCTCTTCTTCTTCTTCTTCTACATTCACACTTATATTATTTCCTCTCACTTCATTTTTATTTGTTCTCTTCTTTGTATGACCTATAGATAGTGTTACTATAGCAGTCCTTTTCCTTTTAGGCCTTGTAGTTTGTACAAATAGAGAGGGTTTCTCCTTTATCAAAGTACTTTCAGTTGATTTCCTCTTTTCTTCAATAGATTTCCTAGTCCTTTAGGACTTTTGGATAGTAGGAGGGGTGGTAGTTATCCTATCGGATCTTCTTATGCTTTTGGATCCTCTCGCAACACTTGAATTTCCCTTATCCTTTTCTCTTTTCTACTCCACTTGATCCTTTGTGAAGCTCATATCCTCCACAAACTTTTCAACCATCTTCTCAACCTTATTCTTTATCTCTAGTTTTCTCTACTCCATATGCACCTCCATAATTTTTTCTTCACAGGTTTCATATCTTGCTTTAGTGGTATCTTTTGAAATCTTCAACAAAATATCAAACAAACTAATAAGCTCTTGTTCATTGATCTCATATCCCAATGCAGGGATCCACACTATCCTTGGTTATACTACTTCCATGACGCACTCATCTATTGATACTAGAAATATGATATCATTCTTATATATTTCTACCATTTTCCTAGTGATTTTGTCTCTTTAATGCATCCTCTTTTGAAAAATTTAAAAAGAAATCAACAAGAGCCTCTTCTTTTTCCTTCAAATCACCATGGCCACTCATAAAGTCTCTAATTTGATGAGCAACTAGTTTACCTTGAAACCATATCATACTTTTAGTTCCAGGGAGTTCCTTTAGGAAATAGAAAAGTAGACACACAACCAAGGTTCCATACTTAAATGCATACTTCTTCTCCTTTTTTTGTTTGATGTTCTCCATCAATTGTTGTCTTAAAATTTCACAAATATCATAATTCAATTCCTTTTTCCACAATTTCATATGCCATATTGATTATGGTGGCAAATACAAAGTTTTCTCTATTTGTGAAATTGATTGTATATCCTATCAACATAACTACATACTTCATAGTTGGATTTCTTATATTATTTACCATTACATCCCTCTTTTCATAAGTTGCACCTATGAGTTCCATAGAAACTTCATTATTAATTGATTTTAGCGATGGAACAAGTCCAATGGAGCATAGACCTATGACCTCTCTAATCACATATTTTGTAATCATCCTAGGCATTCCAATCTAGAAAATTTTATCATGAATTTTTCTTAATGCCATTCTGACCCACTTATCATCAAAACACAAATTCAAAAACCATTGCCATACATTAAGTTTCTTCATGACTAGGTTTTGGTATTCTAGTTTTAGGGAAAAGTTGTCTCTAGTAGGTTCATTTTCCCATGCATCTCCTAGCTTAGTGTGATAAAATTCCTCTATCTTGCCATGAATATAGATCCTTATATCTTCTATTGGTAAAAATTTGTATGTAACATGTGAAAAAACACCTAATAGGCCATCTTCTATGGATTTAGCAGGGTATTTCTTGAACTTAGGTTGTGGCTTCTCAGTAACCTCAATTACCCTTGGTGTTTCCATTGAAAAATGAATTAAAACTAATTTCAAATAAAGTTCTTTGGAAAACTAGGGCAAACAAATATTGTAAACAACTTTTCTTTCACTTTCCAAACTAGGGTTTCAATGAACCAAATCACAAATCACCTTGATCACTCCAAATCCTTTCTTTACTGCACTGATCTCTCTTAATTATTATTATGAATGAATTTGGATAAGTCACATAACCATTAAAATTTAGCCTAATTTTGTATTGAATGCTTCAAACAATAAAGCGGACAACCCTTTATTTGTATTCATAGTCACCTTCAATTGCTCCATTTTTTTTGCATTATGATATTTTCTTTCATGATCTTCACCTACAGATTAAACATGTCGATATACATCATATATCTTCATTCCAAAGCATCGACACCTTTTCTTTGGTAGGGGATGAGAGATTTTCATTAAAGCTCCTCTTGAACCAAAGATTTTATCTTAGTTTTTGGAGGAAACAAGTGCACTAGATGATGATACAAATTCATCCTTAACCTATGTCTCTTCCTTCTTTCTCCAAATCTTGTTCATCTCATTTTTTTTCTTTAAAGGATCAATCTTTTGTATTGGTTCATTCTTCTTTACCAGATTATCCTTCTTCATATTTATTCTTCCACAAAAATTGGAAATGTGTCCAAGACTATTGCAATTGTAACATATGACATTCTTCTAACTAGTATTCCTTTCATTCATTCTATATCTACATTTATTAGCTTTATTCCCAAATCCATTACATGTATGGTATTAACCATTGAAAGATTGAACCATTCTACCATTGTTATAGCCATTCATAATTTGACTTCTACATTTACTAGCTCTATGACCAAATCTCTTGCATGTAAAATATTGACTAGAAAAAGATGGAACATTTTGATTCATTCCACTTCTACACTCCATAGCCTTATATCCAAATCTATTGTAAGAATAACATAAACCATTAAAATATGGGTACTTCTATTCATTTTTTTGTCTAACCGGTGGTCTTCTAGTTTTATTCCTTTGATTCCAAATATGCTTGCCATTATTCTTCTTCTTTTTAGGATGACTTGTAGTTTGATATTCTTTTGAACTTTATCCTATCTCAAACCCTATCCACCTTTTTATTTAGCTCCTTTTTGATTTGCAATCATTTCATCAAGATTAATAGTACTTATCTTGAATTTATCTTCATAACTCCTTGCTTTCTCCAGATTAGACCTCGGATACACAACTTATTGTTCAAGCTTTGTGCATTCTTCATATTTTCTTTTCACTATTGCATTCAAGCATTATTCAATTGTTTTCATTTCTTCAACTGGCACCTTCAAACTGGTAATAGTTTCATTTGCTTTCTACAATTGTTAATTGACTACCTTATACCTTCCTTTGAACTTCTTGATTTTATCTCTCAATTTATTGATACATTCATCTACTTCTTTGACATTCTCCTTCAGATTTATATTTTCACCTTAAATTCTTTCAATATCTTCAAGAGAAACTTTGAGTTGTCCATCTTTGTCAATCATCTAATCTTCTTCTATGAATCCAACAATAGGAATCTCTTCCAAAGGAGTAGGTAGTCTTCTAATGGCCATGTGCTCAACCTACAAGATCTTCCCCATGTAGTTAAGCTCCTTCCAATGAACCAAGCTTTGATACCAATTATTGAGCACCTAAAATATTGAGATGGGGGGGAGAATCAGTATTCCTTTAAACCATTTAAACATTTAAACATCCAATCTGCACAACATATTCAATTTCAATAATGAAAGAAAACACAAAATATCCAACATCACACAACACATGAAAACCAAGATTTTTACATGGAAAACCCAAAATGGGAAAAACAACAATGAGGATTAGCTCAAAATATATTATAATCAGTTTTAGTATATTTACAAAAGTGCTCACTGAAGGTGGATTGGCTGTCCAAGTGAACTCATTATCCATTGAAAGAAAGAGAGATAGAATAAATATTATGGCTCACAATATAGATTGAACTATTACAATTGCATCTATCATATACATGATATACAGTTCCAATGAATTTCAATAAACTAACTTTAAAAACTTCATCTATTTCTTATCTAACACTTTTCTTGTTGGAAGAATGAAGAAGAACATCTTATTATGCAGATTTTCTATTGTCATTGATGTCACCATGTTATATGAGTTGCAATTGCAAGTTTAAGTTCTAGCTTGATCCTATATTCTGAATCGATATGCAGTTATTATACTCCGGTATTTTGGTCTGCAATCCTCCACTAATGACTATCATTGCTTGCGGTTTTGGGAAATTATTTTTGGATGTTGGAAGCTTGTAAGTTTAGAATATCATGTGTATAGGTGCTCATATGGTGATTTTGAATCATTATGTTGTTGCATTTTGTCATTAGGTCTATCTTTGGCTGACCTAATGTATAGTTGATGTTGTAATGGATTAATTTTATAGTGCGGATGTGTGAGTGACATATATTAGGTCCATTTTGACATGTAGTGTGCTACATGTTTGAATTTTTTTTGGAAAGGTTTTGTACATGCTTGAAGCAGATAGTTGATTTTTGGTGAATAAGGGTTACATCTAATTAGGCCGACCTAATTGATGCTTGCAAATGAATCAACTATATATATTGAATTGCTTTGATATTGTAGCAGTAGTAAAGAAGTGAGAAGTGTACGAAGAAGACAAGTATGCAAAGATGATGAATGTGCTTTTATGTTCTATTAATGCTCTTACTCATTTTTACCGTTATATGCATTCGAGTAATTGGATGGTGTTTGTTAAATAATTTTAAGAAGATATGATTCACATCCCCTCTCAGTATCTTGGGTAATCAAAAATTGGTATCAAAGCTTGGTTCCTCTGAAGAAGCCTAACAACTTGAGAAAGATCATAAAGATTGAACAAATGGATGATAAAGAAGAACTCTGAGCTGCTCTTGAAGATATTGACAAGGCTGAAAATGAAAATAGAGATTTGAAAGAAAACATTGATGAGGAAAATGAATGCATCCAGAAATTGAAAGAACGATTGAATAAATTCAAAGAAAGACATAGAGAAGTGAGTGAGCAATTGAAACAAGCAAATAAAGAGGTTATTAGATTGAAGCTGCAAGTGGAGGAAAAGAAGAGAATTGAATATTGTCTAAATATAGTGGTGCAAAGCAAGACTGATGAATGTACAAGGCTTGAACAAGAGGTGGTAAACCTAAAAGCAGATCTAGAGAAAGAAAAACTCTATGAAGATAAGTTCAAGACAAGATCCACCAAGCTTGATGAGTTGATTTTAGGATAGAAACCAACTGAAGAAAAAAGGTGGTTTGGGAAGTGAAGTAGGTGAAAGTTCTAAGGTTGAGTAGACTTTAAACACAATGGATAATAAAAAGACTCAAAATAAAGGGAAGCAAACAAGAAATCCAAGAAGATTTGTTAGAAGAACACTTATTAAATAGCCAAATGCTCAAAGGTACACATCTTTCAATGGTGTTTGTTTTACATGCAATAAATTTGGTCACAAGGTAATAGAGTGTAGAAATAGAATAAACTAGTACGCTAGTTCCTTTTCTAGGCAATTTTTTTCATGCAAGAAAGTTGGACATAGAGCTAGTGAATGCAAAACTAAAATGATGAATTGGTTTAATTGAGGTAGAATTAATGAATCTTTTATTGGCTAATGCTATACATGTAATAAGTTTGGAAATAAATCTAATCAATGTAGATCAAGGGTTAATGGAGGTCATAAAAATCAAAGAAATGTTGTCTACTACAACTACAACAAACCTAGACACATTTCAAAAGTATGCAAAATAAAAAGGGAAAGCACTCTAATCTGGTAAAGAAGAATGAACTAGTGAAGAAAATTGAAAAGAATGAAGTTAAAAAAGAAATGAACAAGATATGGAAGAAGAAAGAAGAGCCAGAAACATCAAATGAGTCTATGCCCCCATCTAGTGCAGATAATTCCTCCGGCAATTAGACCCATCATGGTCTTGGGAGCTTTAACAGAAAATTGTTCAAAGCCCTTTGATATTTGGTATGTCAGTCTTTGGCAGGAATATATGTTGTAAGGAATGGATAAATAGAGGTTATTTAAAAGAAATTGAAAGAAAATTTGCAAACATGATCATTTGTGAAGCAAATTAGGGATTTTCTCTGCAGTCAAAAATGTTTTTTATCAACTTTTTGAAATCTGCCACATATAATGCGAATTAGAGCAGATCGTTGATTTATAAATCAGATTTGTAAGAAATTTTTATCACTTGTGTATTTAAAGAAAGTGGAAAGTGATTTGAAGCATTCTTGAGGTGATTTGAAGAGTAAGTTGTGCAAACCCTAGTTCTAGTTTTTGCAAAGGAAAAAGATATTTTATTCTCTTATGCTATTGTGGGTTGTGTGAATCTTTGTTTTGAAATCATTTGAGCTTGATTTATGGAGAAATGGAAACTCCCATAGTCATAAATGTGTCAAAAATACCTAGACCGTCCTAAAGGAAATATTCTATGAAGGTTTTCAAAGATGACCCTCTGGGTGCCTTCTCATCGATTCCTCATGGAGTTATGCCCACTAAAGATACTAGAATGTACATCTATGTTAAAATTAAGGAATAAAATCATAGTAAATTGATAGATATATGGAAAAATGAGCTCATCAGGGATGACTTCTTGATAAAATTTGAGTATTCAAATATTTTCAGAAAGAAATTAGATAGATGGGATTACTTTCCTAAATTTAGCTCCATCATTGATGATAAGTATGTAAAAATAGCTCTTAGTAGAATGCATGATAAGTTCTTGTGGACTAACAGACCTCACCTTATAACTAAGGAAGAAATTAAGGTAGTTACCAAACTCTGTGACACCAGACCGGTACCAGTGCTGAAATCTATAAAATATGAAGTGGTGATGGAACTCACCGGTGCTAAATTTGATAGAAGGGGTCTTACTACAAAGCCTATTACTAATCCTACTATGAAGTATGTTTCAATAATGATCGACCAAAAAATATTCTTCACAAATAGAGAGAACTATGTATTTTCTACAACAATTTACACCAGTCATGACATGGCAGCTAACGGTACAGATTATGATTTGTGTGAACTTCTCTAGTAGCAGTTGTTTGAGAACTTAAATATGACAAGGGAGAAGAAATATGCATTCAAATTTTTCTCCTTTATTTTTTTTTTACTATTCTACTTTCTTAGAAGACTTCCCAGAAGAGATGATGTGGTGATTTGGGACACATCTAGACTAGTTGCACATCAAATTTTTGACTATATGCATAGTTTGGGTGAATTGAAGAGTCATGATAATTCTCTGACAACATTCTTTGTTGTATTCAAGAGCAACATGAATGAAAGAGAAAGGATTCCAAAGAAAGTTGTTGAGAAGTATAAGAATGATATAATATTTTGTGTCTCCTCTAATGAGTGCATGATTGAATCCATTGAACCTTAGACTATCTAGATTCAACCATTAGGTTATGAGGTTATAGAAGATGAATTTGAAGGCTATTTACAAGTTCTACTGAAAATTCCTAAAGATACTAGTGAACCTGGAGTTGGAACTTATGTAGAAAAATCTATGGAAGTTCACTTGGAGCATAGGAAGCCTATGATGAGAAAGAATGTAGATGAATTGCTTAAGAAGGATGGCTTCACTGATGAATAGATGCACAAGGAAGGGCCATGGGAGAGTAGATGTCTGGAGAATCATCAGAACCAAGGAGATTTAGCAGGACTACTTCTTCAAAACCTACCGTATCCCTTACAGTGAAGGTTGAGACCAGTGCTCCTGGTACAAGTAAAGGCCTGGATCCTTCCAAAACCAATACAAGAT
This sequence comes from Sequoia sempervirens, assembly GCA_007258455.2. Lineage (NCBI taxonomy): Eukaryota > Viridiplantae > Streptophyta > Pinopsida > Cupressales > Cupressaceae > Sequoia > Sequoia sempervirens. The sequence continues at coordinate 50,491,397 of VDFB02271358.1, forward strand.
CTGGTAAAAGGAAAGAGAATCCTCCAATGGTACCTATCAAGAGAGGAAAGAAGGAAAAGGCTACAAGGGAAAATAACCTTAGTATCACTTAAGAGCAAGATGAATAGGAGGAAGACCCTACAGCAAAATTGGTAAGAAAGAAGAGAGGAAGCATGTCCTTTAGCGAAGGTGATTTACAAGAAGCTAGTGTTGGTTCTAAAAGGTTTCATTATATATCGTCCTTTGAAGAATATGAAGAAAATGGTTTTGGTGTTCATGTGCACACCAAACTAGACTCAAAGAAGGAAAAAGTGTTAGAAGAGGCATCTCTAGACCAAGAAGAACAAAAGGCCTCACTGGTAAGACCTAATTCCCCTCTTAGATTAGAGGCTTTGGTTAAAAACTTGATACACTTTGAAGATATTTTGTAGCCTACTATAGAAATTTATGATCAAGTAGGTAGAGAGGACAAAAAAACTTTAATTTTGGCTATATTATTCAGTATGTTATCACTTTGGAAGTCAATTGGGATTATGTCAAGAACAATGTTCCTGAGAAATTGTGGGAAGCTCTAATGAAAAGGAGATTAGAGGTTTTTGAATTGGAAGAGAAAATAAAAATGATGCATTTGAGAAAATTGGGTCCTCTTTGACCCCAAATGATTTGGAAACCTTGAAGAAGGTATGTTCGAAGATATTTCAGATGAAGAAAAGAGAAGACAACTTGATGACAAAGGACAAGAAGTAGACAAACAAAATAAGGAAAGATACTACAGAAGCCATTAGGGGTATGGCTGAGAAATATGGCATGTTTGGTGCACTCCCATCTGGTTCTGCACCTAAATTAGGAGAAGAATATTCTACAAAGGTTAAGGAAGACATTCCTTTGGGTACAAGTGGTACAAACATTCCTCTAGAAACAAATGATATAGATATCCCTCTAGATACAAGTGCTACAAATGATCCTCTAGAGATGAAGAAACAAAATGAGGAAGAAGTTGAACCAGAGAAGCATGATGTTGTCCCTCTAGAGCTAGATGAAGAAGAAAAAGATAAAGATGAAGGTGAAGGAAATGAAGAAGGAAAAAAAGATGAAGTTGAAAAGGAAGAAGATGGAAAAGAAGAAGAAAAAGTAGAAGAAGAAGAGAGGGTAGAGGAGAAAGAAAGAGTAGAGGAAGAAGAAATAAATTAGGAATCTACTGGGAAGAATGAAAAAGATCAAAGGTAGGCTGTAGAATCTCAAAGACCCTCTAGAGAATCATCCTTCGGTGATGATGTATTGAAAGGCTTGATATCCAAGAAAATTAGGTTCTAGCTAGTGATTCCTATGAAACTTCTAGAACTCACCATGATTCAAGGTTGTTTGGACTTGGATTACATTTATCTTATTCATAAGTTGGTGTTAATGAATGCATTGCATGCATCCAAAAGAAGATAAATTATATAAACACATCAAAAGGGGACAGAGCTTATTGATGATGCTCTCAAAGCTTTGCAAGAGACCACCCCTAGTACATCAATGGATACATCTCTCACTCTAGTAGAGAATCTAAAACTTCTATTGGACTCCTTTAAGGAGTATGCCTCTGGACTAAATGAGAAGACAAGGCAAGAGATTGAGGAGAAAATAGTAGAGAAAAAACCTTTGGCACTTCATGGTAAGTGTGCTCTAGCACATGCCAATGTTGAAAAGAATTTGGAAGTTGTGCAGGCTTCTCAATCTAAAGAAAATGTTGTACTTGCTTACTATATAAAGTGGTTGGATGCCACTCAGAACATCAAATATCTCATGGACTCCATTGAGTCCTAGTTGACTTTTGTCTCTAGTACATACACTGCATCCAAAGATAGAGACAAAACAACTTGGAATGCTATCTTTCCTCACAGAGACAAATTATTTATTCTACAAAAGTAGGAGGATATCATTAGAAGATTTGGTCAGCTAGGTGACCTTTTGAGAATGGAGTACACTCTAGTTGCCAATGCCTTAGAAAATGCAGAGAAATTAGAAAAGATCAATCTGACTCCAAGTACTCTGGATGATATAGAAGAAAGTCTATTGGAATTGGATTCTCTGAACAAAATGTTGATATCTACAAAGAAGAGTTGGGAGAATGGTAAGAGAGCTTGGCAAGGTATTCTTAAGGAGATTCAAAGCTTGCCATCCTCTGGGTAATTCTTTTTAGTTTTTTTTTTTTTGGACTACCCTTTGTCATTGATGTCAAAAAGGGAAAGAATGTTCTGATGAGGAAAGGGGGAGTGAAGGACATGAAGAGAAAAGGAGAATGTGTTATACAAGGGAGGTTTGTAAATTATTTTGGCACATGTTTCCATCAATGAAAATAGGGGAGATTGTTGGAAGAATGAAAAAGAACTTCTTATTATTCAGCTTTTTTGTTGTCATTGATGTCACCATTTTATATGAGTTGCAACTACAAGTTTAAGTTCTACCTTGATCTAGTATTCTGAACCAATACGCAGTTATTATACTTTGGTATTTTGGTCTACAACCCTCCACTAATGATTATCATTTCTTGCAGTCTTTGGAAATAATATTTGGATGTTGGAAGCTTGTAAGTTCATAATCTCATGTGCACAGGTGCTCGTATGGTGAGTTCGCATCATTTTGTTATTGCATTTTGTCATTAGGTCTATCTCTAGCCGACGTAATGTATAGTTGATGTTGTAATGGATTAATTTTGTAGTGTGAATGTATGAGTGACCTATCTTAGGTCCATGTTGACATGTTGTAGCGTGCTACATGTTTGAGTTATTTTTGGAAAGTTTTTGTACATTCTTGAAGCCAACAATTGATTTTTAGTGAATAAGGGTTGCATCTCATTAGGCCTACCTAATTGATGCTTGTAGATGAATCAACTATATATATTGGATTATTTTTAGATTTTAGCAGTAGTGAAGAAGTGTGAAGTGTGTGAAGAATACAAGTATACAAAGATGATGGAGTGTGTTAAGTCAATTTACTAAGCATCGAAGGAACTAAATCAACACTTGTTAGGCGTAACTTTATCAATTCATTTTTTGGTTGTAAGCCATTTTGTTATTGTATCTTTTGTAAGTAGTGAGCCTCCCATTTTGGATAGTGAGTCTTGGCAATGAGCCACCCCTTTTTTATATTTTATAACTGGTTATACTATATTGTGAGCTAATCCTCACCATGGTTTCTCCCATTTTGGGTTTTACACGTAAAAATATGGGTGTTCATGTGTTGTGTGCTTTTATGGTTTTTTAATGCTTTTTCCAATTTTTACTATTAAATACATTAGATTAATTGGATGGTTTTTGTTCAATAAGTTTAAGAAGATACTAATCCACCCCCCCTCTCAGTATCTTGGGTAATCAACATTGCTTTCCTCTACATTTGTATCACTTTAATACTCTGCTCAACATTCACAACTTAGATTCATAATGATTTGATAATATTCACTCAATTCACATCACATACATGTCTTACATTCATCAAAACATAAAAAATTATCTACCTTATATATCCGCTTCAAGCATAACATCAATTAGGTTGGCCTAATTAGATGTATCATTCAAAATATACAAAATATGACTTGTAAGATCAAATCCTTCCACACACACTTTACACTAAGATTAAATCCTTAAAATATTTTGAAATAGCTCCACATGGACCTCTAATAGCTCCCACATAACTCCACAACACTTAATTAATATTCACATACCTTCACACCTCTTAGGTCGGAATCACAGAAGAACTAATACAAAAATTCTCCAATTTTATACCCATATTCGAACACATGTACCTCAAAATATCATTCCAATTGTAATTCATACTCTATTGAAATCTATCAATATCTCCTTAAATATGCAGATCCAACATCCTATATATGGAGAAGCACAAACTCTTCTACTCACATGCACTATACAAGAAATGACTATAATTTGCCAAGCCAAACTTCTGTTATCCATAACTTTCAAACCAAAAGCCAAAACAACATGGAATTCTAGAATTAGATGCTTCTACCAACAAAAAAAATTATGATAGAACCAAAGAGTAAAATATTCATGAGTGGACCAATGTGGACCCAAAAAACTATATGCTCTGTTACACAAAATTATCAAAATTGACACAGTCAATTTCCATCACAAGTATCTTCACTAGATCAAACCATCTTGCAAAATTGTCTTCCATAAATATCCCAAATCATGTTAGAACCAACAAAAATGATCTATACCATGATCTCCACAAAAAAAATACAATGTTGAGGGGGGATCTAATGTCACCTTTGAATCTTCATCTATCCATCTTATTATATTTTGAAATAAATGTATTAATTATTTCATCCTCTTGTCCAACAATATCTTCCCAAGTAGGAGAGATAGGGAGAGAAACAAACAAGATTCTCATGATGCTCAATGATTAGATATTCTAACACCAAGATACCTTTTTCACAAGTAGGTGAGGTCTTGAGAGAAAAAATCATGATTTTCATTATTTTCAATGATTTCATTCTCTTGCACCAAGATAATCTCACATATAGGAGAGATAGTGGGAGATGGATAAATGAAAAATAACAAAAGAGGATAAATAAACTCATTTTGCAATGATTGAAAGAAAAATTCCTTGAAATGCTTAAGAAGATCAAAAAATAGAACATGAATTATGACAACATAAATTTTTTAAAATAAGAACATTGCGTTATGCCCTATGGATCAAGCTAGCAACATTTTTAGAAAAACAGACAGTTATAGGACTAATATTTAGAAACTAATACAAGATCTAGGAAAAGACCAAAGACAAGATTATACATAGTGAATTAGGGCTCAATTTAGTAAGACTAGGTCATGTAGGGCGACTATTTATTATAATTTTTTTTTGAAAAACTAACAATTTGAGTGTGTTTTATATTGTTTAAGGATCTAAGGTCTATGCACAAATTGGTCTGATGGGGAATAATTTTCTAGAATTTACCCAATTTATGATTATGAAATTCAAAATGATAATTATAAATGCAATTTCCAAATTTAAAATGCAAGGATTGACTTATTATATTATGTGAAAATCTGAAAATGATGATGTTGATGCAAATTTGAAACAAACAATGCAATTTTTTTCACTTTTTCAGCTATATGCAAGACGCCTAAATGAACATAATGAACTTTTTCATATTTATTTTCAGATTTGAATGATATAATGCATTTTTTAAATATAATTAATGGAAAGTAAATCTGACATAAGATGACTGGAAATAATGCTATTGCAACCTATAATGCAATATTGTATGATTTTTTTTTAATTTTTTATGCCTTTTATGATACAAAATTGAATGCCTAAATGAACAATACAAAATAATGCAATATTAAACATAGATCTAGGATGAATTGCCTCAGATTTTAGAAGGTATATAATGTTAATATGTTAGGTTCACCAAAATTTTACATAGAAAAAGAGAAACCCTAAGATTTGACCCTAAGGTTTAGGTACTTTTCCAAATGTTTATTAGAGATTTGAGGTAGTGGGGGTTTGATGAATTTGGAAAAGATATAGGGTTGACTTAGTCTAAAAGGTGAGTCAACCTACCCTTGACCAAATATAAAATGGACTTAAGTATCAAATGTAATTATTTAACTAGTCTAATGATTCAAATAACTATTATAATACAAAAATAGTAAACCTGAGATATCATAAAGAAATTCAGACTTTATTAATGGACTAAGTGGAGTACTATGCACCTAATCGAGGGCTGAAAAATGGAGGACTAAGTCATCCAAGGTGACAGTGTGTTTTTGACTAAATTTTAGATAGATTAGACCTTATGTTTTTTGCTTGTTGTTGTCAAGTCACTATCGAATAATTTTGTACTCAAGTTTTTGTTTGTTGTCAAGGTGTAGAGTTTGAATGCAACAGTGAATAAATGATATTTAAGCTTCTCTCAATCTTCTTCAGATCTAATAGTTGCACATTCAAAGAGAGAGGAAAGGTTGTGACATTTAGGGGCTTGCCTTAGTCAAACCTCATGTTAGTGTTTCCACTTCCACAATGACAATGTCAATGATAAAAGGATCAAACGGATGATGAATTAAAAATGGGCTGCAACTCACCACCCTTCAATGAATTCCTTGAAGGAATAAATTCGTACAAAAATATCCTCAAGAATTGATTCTTGCTTGCTTGATTTTCTTGAAGACCTAGAAGGGTTAGATCTCATAAACAATATGATAACATAAACATGAAAAAACACACATACACTTTGACATGATGCTTGGATATTGAATTTCTGCAATAAATCTCTAAAATACTACTCTTTATTTTCCTAACAATGCTCTTGACAATAATTTCTCTAATAATTTCCAATTAGTTTTCAAATGATGCAATAAATAAGTACATTTATATGCAATTATTCTAACTTTCTTAAAAATAAATCTTTATAGCCGACTTTGGAGATTTGAAATTCAAATAATAAATTTTTGACACCAACAATTTGAATTTGGTTCCCGACTATGTCCCAACCCCATTTTTGGGAATTAAAGTGTCAGGGGAAAAGTATTAAATGAATGCATTCATTTTTTATTTGCAATTTTTTGGTAATTATTTAAATGGGTCATGCAATGCATAATTCAGGAAATTAGGTACTCAATTAGGTCCAATAACTTAGGGGGGAGCAAAACATACTATGAAATTGTCAAGGGTGAAAATTTATGATGCTACAAGGGGAACCCTCAATCTTTGAGTTAGAACCAAGAACATTCATCTCATTGAAAAAAATATTACCTTCAAATCTCAAGGGGGGATGTTTAGGAGAGACATCAATAGTTTTTTATTCATATTCAAAAATATCCTACTCCTAGTGGGATTCACTAGATATTTCTATGTCTTTTAGGTAAGGATGTTGCACCTAGCTAGTCTAGTTAATCTTTTAACACTCATTCCTTTCATCTCTTGTTTTTGGTCCATTCCCTTATCATTTTGATCCAACAATTTGGGTTTCTTGTCTTCAAAATTAAATAGGATCATGCCAAAAAATTGGCTTGACCCATCTTGCAATTGATCCCCTTCAAACTCATGGAAAACTTTGATTTTTTACCTTTATTTTTGTTTAACTCTCCTTCCCAAATAACTTTCACTAACCCCTTGTTAGAATCCTATTTGGTAGAGGATATAAGTTTGAGAGAGCATATCCTAACAACCACCTCATCTTGGATCGTGGTTTTATTATGATAGCTAATGGTGAGAGATTGACCTTTTAGGGTGATTTAATTTGTATAGTCATTTTGGATTTACTGTTGCTAAAGCTTTCCTCCTCCATTTTTACCCTTGGTATTCACCAATGTTTTATTCAAAAAATAACCTTATCGATACTATACTTAACACCATAGAATTATCAAGAGGGAGCTAGGATTTTGGCCCTACAAAAGTAGGGATTTTTTTTCCCTTATTCATATGAAGGAAAGGAGGGTATTTTCCATGATGTTAACTTTAATAATATTTCCAAACATAGATCAATATGGAAAAGCTATAGGCACAAAATTAAGCCCTAGTGTAAAGGGATAATTGACTTATTGGGATTTTTGGAGTGAAAATCCCTAGATTCCTTAATTGATATCTCCATAGAAGAGAGAAGAAAGAATGAAAAGTCCATTAAATTTTTAGGCCAAATATAGTTCAACAGAGAAAAGTGGTAGGGTAGTAACACTTTAAATTCTCTTAAATGGTAAAATATTCTATGAGAATCAAAAATACCTAGTCCCATTTCCCTACAAGCTTTTTCTGGTCAAACCCATTTTGCAACTTAGCCTTTTTATCTACCATTTTTGAATAATTTCACCATACTGTCATTGTATAGAGTCTTTCTCTACCATATTTGTTTTCCCCTGAAAAATAAACCCAGTAAATTTGTTGATGACCTCCTCACTAAATTAAAAACTCACCCCTTCTAGCTAAAGATATCTCTGATTCCAAGATTCTAAAATTGAATTGAAAGATTTTGGTCATGCTCATTAGACCATTTAAGATACAACACAATTCCACCCTCGCTACTATCAACCAAGGATACTAGCATGGGCCAATTATGCTTGATTCATGAAGAATCAAAGCATAGCCTAGCCACTAATACTCGATCTTAAACAAGATCACTCAAATGAAAGTTAAGCTAAATATTTATTGAAACTAAACATTATGAACTATGAAAGCATTTAAATGTCTACTCTAACCGATTTAAACTTATCCCATTTTGGAATTAGTGTTGTGTTGATGTGGAACAATGACCCTTTCCCAATCCCATGATCAGTGAGCTTGTTCCAATCAATTCTATTGAAGAGAATCGATGAAACTATTGTGATATGTGGACGACAACATGATTTATGCTAAATTGAACATGATGCAAGCTAAATTAATATGATTTTATGCTAAAAAAAGATCTAAATATGCAAAATATAAGCTAATCTAAGTGGATTCCAAGCTAAAAGATTCAAACCCCAATCTATAAACAAGTCAAATGGATCTATGAAAGCCATTAATGGAAACTTAAAACTAATATGTAGCTAAAAGTGAACTAAAATATGCTAAATGTGAGTAAAGTATGAGTGTGAGTGTGAGTGATTCCAACAACATAAGTTTGTAAATTGAAAGATGGATCCATTTTTCTCACAATAGTGTTCTATTTATAGGAAATCAAATGAGAAATGAAAGGTTGAGATAAAAAATATTAATCAACTATCAAGGATGGAAGAAGTTGGAGGCATGGATCATGGATTCTCATCAATAGGTGAGAATGCAAGATGAAATTTAATCAAGGGTTCCCATTCCTTCCAAACATACACACTTTTGACCTATTTAAGAATTCAAAGGTTAACTTTCTCAAGAAGCCATGTGAGAATATTCCCTTTTTCAAATGATTGGAGGAGAGAATATTTTTTGGAATATTTTCATGGGTGATGAAAAAGGATATTTTGTAAATTAAAAGAAATTTTAATTGTGCAAAAAGGGGAAGGAATATTCCATGGAAATATTCCCCTTTTGTAGGAAAATTAGATTAATTAGATAATTTTTAATTAAACAATGTTAATCATACAAGTGGATTTTAGAAGAATTTAAAGTGATATTCATTAAATTGAATTATTTAATGAATGGGGAAAGGTGAAATGACATTTAATTAAATAACTTAGGGTTATTTAATTAAGTATGAAGACTTAGGGAATTAAATTAAATAATTTGATTTATTTAATTTAATGGGATGAAATGTTAGCGTGAAAGGAGGTGAATTAATCTGATTTGATGAATTTGGTTAATAGACGAAAATGATGCAATTAATTAAATAGCTAGGATAATTTAATTAAGTAAGCAAAAATATGATGGGTTTCAAGAGGAAATGATGTTAGTATACATGATTTGAGTGCATGATACCATTCAAGAAATTTTTTAGTGTCAACATTTTTCCCCTCTTTGAAGTGAGGTACATGCTACTTTAATTCAAAGACTGATGCTCTTCAAATAAAAGATTGTTGCTTCGATAAAAAAAATAAAAAAATTCTTATTTTTAGATGCCTAACTGCTGAAGGATAAAGTTGATTCCCTTGCCCCTTGAGAAATCATGTGGAAATTTTGAATTTTGGGTTGGTTTATTGAAAAAGGTGAAAAGCTTCCCCAGGGGTCCAGAAAGGCTTTGGGATGCAAGAAACATGCCAAAAAAGTGAAAAAAATATGTAAAATAAGGTTATGTTTGGTAAAATTGGAGAAAATGATGATAAACCCTTGCTTGAAGGTAAAATTAGGGTAAAAAACCCTAATTTTGGTGCATAAATAATCCAAGAAGGGTCACTTTCAATTCATTTGTGCATTCACACCTTAGAGAATTCTTGTTGTTTTAAGCTCTCACCCTCTGACGAAATGGCATGACAAGAGCTCCCACAACACATTTTTGAGTGTGTGTGAGAGTACTAGCAACTTCTAGGCGCATGACCACTGGTATGTAACTTGAAACTTGATTTGAAATTTTACTTTTTGATGCATTTATTATTGTTTGAATTTTAAACTTTGGTGGCATTACTATACAGTGACACTAAAATTAGAATTGGCAATGCTAAAATGAATTTTAGCGACACATATGTGTATTACAACACAGTTCACAATTTAGAATTAGGGTTTCCAATTTTAAATTGTGACACATATTTTTATAGCGATGCACTTCTCGATTTGAAAATTAGGGTTAGGGTTTCCAAAGTTAGGGTTTCCAAAGTTTAATTCAAGATGCACATGTGTCTAGCAATGCAATTTTCTATTTGCAATTTGAATTCCTTTGGGTGTTACAATTTGGAGTTTGAAATATAGTGACGTTATTGTAAATAGTGATGCTATTGTGATTTTGGAGCTAAAAAATTCTAAACTGAGTCAATTTTTAAAAAAAAATTGATGTTGTGCACTTTGTGGGTGCATGAGGTCATTCCACCCTTGATGTCTCATGAGCATTGGTTCATAGTTTTGGAGAGACTTGGTGACTTAACCAAGTTGCACCAGGAGCACCTAGGAGAGATCAACTTATGGTACATTGCATATATGCCCATTATCCAGGCACATCTAGCTATGGTGATGGCATTGTACAAGAGATGGCATAGTGAGACTTCATCTTTCCACCTTCCAACAGGTGAGGTAACAGTTACTTTATAGGTTGTATGGAATATATTGTGTTTGTTGATACATGGTGAGCATGTGATTTATGACATTGATGCCAGATATGATGCCTACCATGAGGTGATGAAGATTGAGGACCTCATTCTAGTCACCTCATAGATTGACCTTCAGATGTATAGAGGTCTTGTACCCACATTCCATTTGATCATTGCATCCATCATTTCTATATTGGTCACTCCTGACCGATGAAGTAGACGGTTCAGCCCAAGATAGGGCTTGGAATGGCACAGGATCCTATATAGGAGGATACTATTTGCATGGGGGCCAGTGATTCTAGCCTCATTGTATCATGATATGCATTACTTCATCTACTATGACGATAGAACTATTGGCACAAGAGTTACCTTGCTTCATATTTGGGCTTGGGATCATATTGCAGTGCTCCAACTGATTGTGCATATGGTCGATGTTGACCTAGATGAATGTGTGGTTTGGTGATGTAGGCGCACCATCACTCTACAACATACAGTGCAGCTTGGGCTTCCATACTCTTGCAAGGTCCTGGATGATATGATATTTTTTAGATGGCGGCCCTCGCTACAAATGCCAGCGTGGTACGATGATACACAACAGTTCTTCTTTGCTTGATAGACTCAGTATATGAAAGGTCGAGAGAACACGATCATAGGGAGATATCTGCTAGAAAAGGTGGCATGACAATTTGGTGAGCAACAAGATAGGCCAAAAGATGCCTATAAATCCATAGTTGTGAGATTATCTTGAGAATTTCCCACATGGGGACATGTTATCCTAGCTCCAGAGGTGGTCGAGGGTTTCTAAAAATTGGTGGAATAGCCATGGGCTTATGATCAGGGTCAGGTGAAGGTGCAAATGACATTGACATATGATGCATGGATTACACCTAATCATAGGTTGACAAAAATAGCAGGTGCCCCTCCACAAGGGAGACCTAGAGGGAGGGAAGCAGGCAGGGGCAAAGGTAGGGGATAGGGTGGCCAGGATGGCCAAGATGGGGAGATTCTAGGGGCTCCACCACTAGTATAGCAGCCTCCTATTCAGCAACAGCTTGTACAGTAGCATCCAGTTCAGCCACCATGATCAGATCCTCGATACATACAGATTCAACAGCTATAGCAATAGGTGCAAGTTCTCACAGGTGAGCAGGATCAAGCCTGCCAACAAATTTTGGTGATCACTGACAAGTGAGACTAGTCCAAACAACAGGTTGCAACTATTACAGCAGAGAGAGATCATTTGAGGTAGCAAGTACAGGTCATGACTTCTAAGACAAATCAACAAATCGATTGTCACCAATAGTTGGAGGTAATGAAAGTTGCTACACAAGGTAGGATTGTATATGCTAGGCTATACAAAGAGGTTGTGACTGAGGTAGCCTATTACATGATGCATTATTATAGAGATGTTCCAATGCCACTCAGACAACCTAACTAGTCATAGAGGAGTGATGCATAGCCTAGGGACGAGGATCAACTAGAGAGATAGGTTAGAGAGGGGAGCAGCCATCAAGGATAGCTCAAGTGTACATACACTTTTTGTTTTTAATTTTGTTGCCCTATTCTTTGATACAGATATGAATTCATGGGATCCTTTCACATCTTGACATATGGAAACCTCATTAGAACATAAGTTAGAAGCCTGAATTATATTGGACCAAAGCATATGCAATAGTCAACAACGTACTCTTGACACCCTTCCTACACACAACTAAGCAAGTATGCACTAAGATTATTTTACAAGAATACCCACAAGCACAACAAACAAAAGATAATGATCAATGCCCCATTCCTTTCTCTCTAAACCGTTTTGATAAACATCATTGAGAGGTCCTTAGAATGGGTCATTAAGATAAACCATAAGAAAAGATCTAAGACAAACAATCCATGTTATCTATATCTCTTTTGAGTTTATTTTTAGCTAAGGTGATGTCTAATAATGATGTCCATTGCAGGAAGGATACATCATAGGACATTTTGATTAGATGGTTTAATGTAGGTTGATGATGCTAATGATAAGTTGCTGATATAAACTTCACTGACACATTTACCCATGTTCTAGACTTTATATTTTCACATGTAAATTCTCACTTTATGACTTGCTATAATTGCTTTCTATTTGATTTGCCAAAGGTTGAAGGTGACGATCGATTTATTATGGATGGAAGTTTTATTATAGGTGAAAGCGAAATGGGATGGGTGGTTTTGGATTTTCTTGGCATATTTCAATGTTTTTTGTATTTTTGAAAATGTTTTGAGGCTATTTATGTTTTCAGTTATTTGAGGATTTTTAGGATTTTTCCTAATATTTTTTAGGTTGTTTAGGTCTTTTGAATGTTTTTGAATGTTTTTGTGTTTTCAATTTTCTAAATGTTTTTGTATTTTCTGAGTTATTCGAATGTTTTTGTGTTTTCGATATTTGAATGTTTAGGGATTTTCCAAGTTTTCTAAATTTTTTTTGTGTTTTCTAATATTTGGATGCTTTTGGGATTGTATGAATTTTTACCAAGAACCTAACAAAAAATACCTATCCTATGGGCCTCGAGGGCTGATCAAAGGTGAGCCTTGCCTATGTTATACACACAGATTCCATGTAGTTTGACTAACATGACTTATTGACAAAGATGAAGATATGAACGATTGATCGAATGTTAGTTTGTTATGACAAACTCCTAAAGGAATTACCTAGAGTGTCTCGGGGTCACATCAATGATGACCTTGCCTACGTTCAAGCTCAAAGACTCATAGTTCGACAACAAGACATTGTTTTTTGGATTTTTGATGCTTGGCCTTTTTAGGGTTTTGATGTGTTTTGGATGTTTTGGATTTTTCCTTCAAAAATTTTTTAATGCTTTTGGATTTCAGTTGTACAGGATTTTGATGTTTTTGGATTTCTTGATGAATGTTTTATGAATTTTTTTTGGGATTTTTTGATAACCATTAAGATATACAAGAACCTGATATGATCCATAATGAATTGCCCCTACTGTGATATGTGATAGACTACTTTGATATAGGTAGGAAAAACTAACCTTTGGAATATGCCAAGTAGTACTAAGGGGAAACAATACTTCACAACATCAAACTATGATAAGGTCATCAATAAGGAAATAGATGAACAAATAGGATGAATGATGCAAAGAATGGTAGGATGAAGAGCCAAAGAATAGATGGAGGTGCTTTATTTATGCAAGGTGCCTGTTTTCCACGTTTTCACCAAGGTACTTTCCCAAAGCACCACTAAAGTGGTTTTCACTAGAGGATGATTGTTTTTCTTTAATTTTTCAATCCTCTTTCTCATTTTTTTGGATTTTGATCATTTTTTGATTTTTTTGTATTTTTAGATTTATACCCTTCAAGACTAGGCATAATTTTTTTTGAAATGCAAGTTATTAGTTGGCTCCTACAAGGGTTATCCTTTAGGAATTGAAAATTGGTATGCTCCTAATCCATAGCTTGTTGTTATGATAAAGGGACCCAACCAGTTAGGCTCAAACTTTCCCTTGCTATCCTAATTTGGAAAAAAATTCTAATTATGCTTTAGGACAAGATCCCCTACTTGGAAAGGACACATGATATTTATGTTGTAGCTCTGTTTCAGTTGGTTTTGATATACTTACAATTGATTAAGGGAATCAATATGATGCTCATCCATGAATTCTAACTCATTCAGTTGAGGTACTCTATATTTTTTATTGTTGATTAGGTTTTGCAGTGACACCCGCAATTATGGGAGCTCAGCTTCGATAGGTAGGATAGCTTCTGATCCATAGACTAGGGAGAAAGGCATTGCACTTGTTGGCATGTAGATACTAGTTTGATAAGCCCATAGAGAGGGATTTATTTCTAGATGTCAATCATGACTAGCTTCATTGACCATTTTCTTTAGGATCTTTAGAATGGTCTTATCTATAGCCTCAGCTTGACCATTTCCCTATGGATAATATGGGGCAGAGAATAAGTGTTGAATGTTGAATCTTTTGCATAGATCTTTCACATCCTAATTCTTAAAGGATGTTTCGTTGTCTAAAATAAGGGTTTGCAGAACACCATAACAATAGATTAGGTAATTCAAGATAAACTTGGAAATTTGCTTCCTTGTTATGTAGGTCATAGGAATGGCTTCAATCCACTTAGTAAAGTACTCAGTGGCAGTTATAATAAGCTTGTGGCCATTGGATGAGGTTGGAGTGGTTTGTCCTATGAGGTCAAGTCCCCACTATGAAAATGCCAAGGTGTGATCATTGGTTGCAATTCTTGAGCTAGAGCATGAATCAGATCTCCATGTTGTTGACACTAGACAAACTTTTACACATACTAATGAGCTTCTCTTTCTATGGTTGGCCAATAGTACCTCATCCTCAACAGTTTCTTAGCTAAATTCATACCACTAGAATGGGAACCACATATGTCATCATGAACTTCTATTAAAGTAGTCAAGGTTTCCTCTTCATTAAGACATCATAGTAATGTCCCTTTGATGCTTTGGTGGTAAAGGGTATCACCTAGGATCATGAATCAGGATGCCTTCTTAACAAAGTTATTTTTAAGGTTCGAGGTGATATTAGATGGAAGGATTCCTCTAATAAGGTAGATAAATGTGTCATGATACCATGGGGATCTAGGACCAAAAATGACACACATGAATTTAGATTTAGGGATTTCAAAAGTTGGTACGAGAAGTTGTTCTACCAAGAATTCACATTGTAGGACATTGTTCAACATGTTTAACAATGATCCAATTGTTTCCATTGCATCTACTGCTCTATTGTTCATGCAAGGAATCTTCTCAAAGGTTATGTCTATGAAAATCTCCTTGAGAATTTCTACCATCTTTTTGTAAGGAGTGGGCTTATCATCCTTAGTTTGATAGTCATCATTGACCTGGTTGATAACCAGTTGTGAGTCTCCATAGACTTTCATCTCCTGTATCTACCACTGAACTGCTATCCTTAGACCTATGATGAGGGCTTCATACTCAACAATGTTTTTAGTACAAGGGAACCATAGCCAATATGACTTTAGAATGCAATCACCGTAAGGGCTGAAGAAAATAATGCCTACTCCTGATCCATGTTGGGTGAATGATCCATCAAATTATATATTCCACTAAGTTGTGAGATTGATAAGGAAAATTGATTCATCAAGGAACTTAGATATTAAAGGGTTATATGCATAAATAGGTGCCTCTACTAGCTAGTTTGTAATCACTTGTCCTTTGATTGCCTTGTGTTCTACATACTCTATGTCAAATTCAGTTAAGGTCATTACCCATTTGGCTATTCACCCAGTGAGAGTTGCTTTAGATAATAGGTATTTGAGTGGGTAGATCTTTGCAATGAGCTTGATTTGATGTGACAACATGCAGTGCTTGAACTTTTTTGAACCAAAAACTATTGCTAAGCATGATTTCCTAATGGGTGAATAGTTCATTTCATAGCCCACAAAAGTCCCACTGATGTAGTAGATAGCTCTTTCCTTTCTGTTTTCATCATGTTGTGCCAAAAGAGCTCCTATTGTTATTGGAGTTGCTAAGATATATAAGATCAATGGTTTTTTTTGTTTTTTCTAGCATCAGCACTGGAGGTTTCAATAGATAGTCTTCGATTTGTTGGAAATATTTATTGTACTTCTTGTCCCACTTGTAAGTTATTCCTTTATGGAGAAGATGCAAAAAAGGGGTAGATTTTATCTGATAGATGCACTATGAACCTTCTGATGGATTGCAATCTTCCTTGTAATCCTCTCATCTTCTTTAGTGTTTATGGTGGTTCAATGTCGAGGATGGATTTTACCTTTGTTGGATCAATTTCTATCCCTCTTTGTGAGATGATAAAGCCAAGAAATTTCCCTGATGTAACCCCAAAGACACTTTTTTGGATTCAATCGTACCTTGTACTCTTCAAGTCTATCGAAGATGGGTCCTCAGATTCCTATGTGCTCACTTTGTTTCTTTGATTTTTCTAAAATATCATCCACATAATCTTCAACTATTTTATTGATCATGTCATGAAAGATGAGGGTCATTGCTCTTTGATAGGTTGCTCCTACATTCTTTAGTTTGAATGGCATCACATTCCAGAAATAGGTTCCCCATGGACAAGTGAATGTAGTTTTGTGTTGATCCTCCTTGGTGATCATAATTTGATTGTAGCCTGAAAAACAATCCATGAGTGATAAGATTTCATGTCATGTCATTAAGTCTAAAATAAGGTCAATGTTAGGAAGAGGGAAATCATCCTTCAGGAATTCCTTATTTAAGTCCCTGAAATCAATGCAGATTTGGATGCCCCAAGTGGGTTTTGAGACAGGTACTAGGTTTGAAACCCACTCAAGATAATCTATTGGTTGGATGAATCTGACGTCAAGAAGATTTTGTAACTCTAGTTTCACCAGAAGTGCTATCTGAGGATGCATCTTCCATAAATTTTGCTTGACTGGCTTGGCTTCAAGATAAACTACTAAGTGATGCACAACTACTTTAGGATCGAGCCTTGGCATATGAGTGTATGGCCATGCAAAGTTAGCTTTTTTCTCTTTCAGGAGTTTTGCCAGGTCCTTTTGTTCTTCATCCAATAAATATTTAGCATAGAAGGTGATCTTAGGTGCTTCTTTTGTTCCCACATTGATTGGAGTGTCCTTTTCTGCTAGCACTGCTGACTTTTCTGGATGCATTGCACTAAGGGGGAGATTGAATCCCACATCCTTGGGCACCTCAAAGAGGTTTTCACCTTCAGATGCATCCATTTTTTACTATTTTAGGATCAAAGAGTTCCACAATGTCATTTTAACTCAAGGATCTGCATGTTAGTTGCATTTCATTAATTTTGTGACTAAAGGATTCAATCGTCTCCCCATAGTATGCCTCTTTGTCTATCTCTATGTCAAAACCTACTTTATGATCTGCCCATGGTATTTTTTTGTGAATTCCCATAAATTCTAATATCGCTTCATCATTTTTGAATAAATCTAGAATTGGTGGTCCTTGTTGGTCCATGTCAATGAGTTGAGGGTATACTAGGCATAATTCAGTTGGTTGATCACTCAGAGTGAAGGATGTTATGGATATCATGAAGAGGGAGTTATTCTCAAATAGGTTAGCAACATCAAGGGGGAAGTCATCTAAGGTCATATGACATGATGTATGTAACCAAGAGGATGCCTCAGCTTGTTTAGTGGAAGTACCTTTGCCAATAAGGGTGACCTTGTTAGTATGCAACCTAGGCCAAGATTCTTTAGTTATTTCTTAGGAATGATGGGTTCTAGTAAACTATTATCATTTTTTCCTAGCTTTTCATTCTTGTTATATCCACATCCCTTCATTAGCTACAAGCTTTTGTTACCATATTCTATGGGAAGAGTGGGAACAAGTCGTTCATCTTGATAGAGGAGTTTAGAGATATCATCCTCATTGACATCTTATTGATTCAAATCCCCCCACTTGGTGAAGGTAGTAGCTTCCATCTTGATTGTTTTGGGATCTTTTTTGCTAGATGTGGGTTTCCCATGAAATTGAGGAGAAATAGGTAGCTCTCCTATGAAAAAAGTGTTCTTCATTAGCTTATAGTTCCCACAACCATCATCTTGGATCACCGCTTTGATGTCAAGAACATTCTGCACAATGAGTGCCTTTGTTTCAAAGGTAGATGCAAGAGATGATGGGTCAACAAATGAGGTAGAAGGTGTAGGCCCTTAGTCATTCTTGGGTACTTGGGGGATCTTATAGAACTTGGCTTCAATATTTTTGCAATAGTAAAAAGGCTCTAGATCTCCATGGATGGTAATATCTCTACTCTTGAAAGAAAACTTCACGCATTGATGATAAGTCAAAGCTACAAATTTTAGGGGATGGATCCATGGTCGACCAAGCAAGATGTTATAGGGAAGATCAAGGTCTAGCACTTGGTATGTAGTTTCTGTGATAAGGGGACCCACTTGGATGGGTAATGCGATGATGGCTTGTGATACCTGTTCTTGGTTGTCATATGCCTTGATGGTGGTACTCTTTGTCTTTTCAATAGTATCTTTTGAATAGCCTAGATTTTTGATCAACTAAAGGGTGCAAATGTTCAATCCAACACCTCCATCTATTAAGACTCTTTTGACCTTGTTCTTATGAATGATGACCTCAAGGTGTAAAGAATGGTTATGAGATGGTTGTGATGGTAGGTCTTGTTCAGAGAAGGTGAGAAGGTGATTAGTGATATGGCCTACCATAGCTTGAAACTGATATGTATCAATATCCTTGGGAACGGATGACTCGGAAAAAAATTTCTCCAATATTTCCTTATGTGCGGGGGATAGCCTCAATATCTCTAAGATTGATATCTATGTGGGGGTCTTCTTAAGTTGATCTAGGAGATTGTACTTGCTAGGATTGGATGTTGGAAAATTAGGTTGTGCCTTATATTGAGATGGGACTCCTTGGAGGATAATTTTTCCATGTCATGTGGTGACTCCACACTCTATACTAGGCCCTTTGATGGTGACAACAGTAATGATGTTGTCATAAGAAGCAACTACATTGGAATAGGTATGCTCCACATTGGTGTAGTCCTTGGATTTTTCAGTATTGTTTTCTTTGTTATGATCCAATATAGGGTTCTATATCTTAAGATCTTGATTCCTAGCTAGTACTTCAATAGATATGATATCATTCTCTATGAGGTCTTGGATAATTTTTTTGAGCCTCATGCATTTTTCTATTTTGTCTCCTTTAATCTTGTGAAAGTCACAAAGGTATTTCTCATTGTACTAGGATGATTTCATTGGTGATTCTTGGTAGTTTTCAAAGTTGGGAAGTGTTATCCGATTTGAATTTACGAAATTTTTCATGATGGTTTCTATGGGTTTAGATAACTATGTGTATTTTTGTTTAGGATAGATGTTCTTGTTAATGGTTCACCTTTGTTGCATGTCAGTGTTGTTGATTTGATTATTCTGAGGAGGTTTTGTTTGCTCCATAGTTGGTTGGATGCTAGCACTATGATTGTTGTTTGGCACAGGGGCACTTAGAACCACCTTAGCATCTACAATGCAATTGTTTGTTACGTTCTTGTTCTTAGCCTAGACACAAGGCTTGTCATTTGAACTATTTGATGGGAAATGATTTTTGTAAGCTTTAGTATTTTCCTGTAAGATTAGAGCTCTCTTGATGTTAAGGGCTCTAGGGACAAGCTCGTCATAACATGTGATGCATTGCATTTTCAAGTGGAATGATAGATATGGATCTATATTTGTTATGATGATTCTCACTTGTTGTTCATTAGGGAGAGGCCACTTGCTCTTACTAGCTCTTTGTCTCCATCATTGTAAGAAATTAGTGAAAGTTTCTCATTTGTTTTTCCTGATAGTGTATAGTTCTTCTAGACTTATGCCCATGTCAAGGTTGAAGGAGAAGTGATTGATGAATTTATCGGTAATTTCCTAGAAAGTTTTGATGTCGGGAGGTAGATGACAAAACCAATCCATGGTAGGACTTGTTAAACTTCGAGGGAAGATGCACATTAAATAAGAATCATTGTAGGCCACCTCCATACACATGACGTTAAATTCTTTGACATGGTCCACATGATTTCTTCTCCCTTTGTATTTATCAAATTTTGGTATTTCAAAACCAAGAGGGAACAGGACCATTGCCATGTTTCGATCAAATGGATAAGGACATAGATTTTGTGTATGGGGCTTCTTTGTCTTTCCCATCCGAAGGTCCTGCATTTCTTGAGATAGTTCCATAAAATAAGATGCTAGATCATCCTGCGGGTTTGGTGGAGGAACATATAGTGGGATGATGGATGTGTTTGGATATGATAAGGTGTTGTATGGGGTGTATGGTGGTGTGATATTTTGTGAGGGTGATTGTGATGTCAATGTATATGTTCCTAATGCATTTGTATTGATGATGCTCTATTGAGGATTATAGTAAGAACTTGGTTATTCTTGTTGTTGTTTTTGGGAATATTGTTGAGTTAGTAAGGGTTGCTTTTGTTGTTGTTAGGCCTACTATTGTTGTTGCACCATGATGGCTTGTTGTTGGGCTTGTTGTTGGAATTGTTGTTGTTGTTGCACCATGAGGGCTTGTTGTTGGGATTTCTATTATTTTTTTGATGCTAAAGTTGCTTGATGAGCCTGATGTTGTTGTTGGGCTAAGGCTACTTCTTGTTTTTGTTGTTGCTGGGATGCTAGGGCTACTTCTTCTTGTTTTTATTTTTGGGCTGCTAGGGTTGCTTATTGTTGTTGCTATTGTTGGGATTCTAGGGCTACTTTCTATTGTTGATGTTGTTGGATGGATTACTAATAAGCTTGTTGTGCTTGTTGTAAAGCTAAGGCATGTGCTTGCATTATAGGATCAAGTGATTTTTGGGATATATGAGATGGGTTGTGAGTGTTGATTTTATAAGTGCATAGCAGATTTTTGATGAGAGGTGAAGGGTTCCCTTGGTTTAACATCCCTTGCAAGATGGTGGATTGATGTGGAGGAATGTAAGTATGATGTCCTATTTGATTTTTCACGGTAAAGGGGACCGTGGGAAAATATTGATGCAGAGGGTATGGGACTTTTGGTAAAACACAATGATTTAAAGGACTTCAATGATGCAAACTCAAACCCTCTTCCAAGCACCCTCGAGGAGATAATGCCTAAATGGTTCACTTATAACTTATATGATTTCCTTATGGACCCAAACCTTTGGAGTTATCTCAAGGAACCCAACCAAAATTTTCTTGAAGGTTGACAAAGCCTCAAACCTCTGTCTTAGACAAAACTCACTTTTTCAGCTTGACTAGGCTTCTAGCCCAACTAGGCCTCCAGCGATGTTTTTTTGACTTTACTCAAAACTTCCCCAAATGAATCTCCAATATAATGATTGATTCAAGTGTGTTTTAAGATGCTACACAACATGTCCAAACCCTGATGGCACTTGTTTTAGACAAACCCTTCCAAAACCTATTGTTTCCATAAAATCTAGGCCTAATTAGACCTTTTTTCAAAGCAACCCTTCTCCAATATTATCCCCTGACTAAGATTATTTCAACAGTGTCTTAAAATGTCTCCAAACTAAGGATTTTCAAGTTTTTAGGGTTCTATGACACCTTTAAGACTCCTAAACACAAAACCCTCAATAAATTGCTCCAAAACTAGGGCTTCTTAGTTACCCGCCTTCCAATCACTTCCAGAACCTTTTCTTTGACTTTTCACCATTGGATCAACATATGTAAACAATCCCAACTCAAAAATATACCCCTTATTTAGGTAGATCTCCTACTGCTATACCCTAGGCTCCATTTTCATGCTCTTTGCCCTATCAAATCATGGTGTACACCCTAGAAATCCTCTTTCCTGCACATTAGTTTGTTATATTTGTATGATAGAAGTTAGATATGATCCATTTCACAAGTTTTAGTTACACTCTTCCATGAAATGGATCATTTATTCATGAAGACTCTCAAAATCAATGAAAAATTATAACTTTCTTGTGGATAGTCAGATATATTATACAAAGAATAGCTTGTAATTTCTTTCAGGACATGAAAAAAGGTTTAAAACATGTAAAAACAAGTTCCTAATTCATCCAACTGATCATTTCATCAATGGAAATCAAGTATTCATCAAAAGACTCAAGGAAAATGCAAGAATTTGATGTTTTATTCCTTTTTCCTGTAGCAGTCTGTACAAAAATTGTACCAGCAACCAACCCTCTGTACAAATGATTCTCCTGAGTTTATAGACCCATTCCCTAACTGCTCAAACCGATTAGAACTGATTTTATTACATTATAGTTGCTAAAACTCCTAAAACTCACTTACTCGCCCAAAGTTGGATTTCAAAAATTTGAATTTCCAACTCTTCATTTATTGACTCCTATTAACTAGAAAGCTTCAAAAACTATTACATTTCATTATTCAACCTTTTTTGACTTAATTAAAACATTATATTCCTATTTAAACCCCTAGGACACTATTGATCCATTTACAAGTCATTTTGGTCTTATGGTCCTTATCAGGACCCTTAGGACTTTTGATCTTCCTATTACACTCATCCATGCCAAATGCCATTATAGGCTTCAAGATATCATAATTGATTCCTTGAGATGATTGATAGGTCTTCATGACCCCTACAACCTCCTAGCCCTTGAAGTGTTCCTTAAAGAGCTTGGGTGCCCCTGCACCAAAGATGAAGATGGTGCCATTAGATTTTGTGATGGAAATGACACACTAGGACCTTGAGTTCATTGATTAAAAATATTCCCTTGTCCCTTGTCTTGATTATTTCCTTGTGCTAGAGATGTAAACAATGTATTACCTAGGTTGGTGGGATTCATGACCAAGGGATTGTTCTGAGATGGATTGGTCATGGATGGAGTGGATGTGTTTTGTGAGACCAATGGTATAGATGAACCAATGGGAGGATTGGGTAAATATTTCCCTATCTGCATTAAGGGTTGACTCTATGGTATAGCATTGGCATGCCCTTGTGTTTTGTTTTGATACATTTGGTCTATACTACTTTGTGTGATGGTGGTCCCACTTGTGGTACTCATGGGTATGGATGAAGAGGGGTGTCCTCGATATGTGGATGTTGTGGTGGAATAATGAAGTTTAATAGGTTTATATGGTTGTTTGGGATCTTCACGAATGAGAGGAGCACCAAAGTTAGGTTTCCAAGTGGTTGTTTAGGATGGAGGATTGCTATCGAGGGTACCCACAAGTGTGCTACTCTTAAATGGAAGAGTTAGACAAAATTCCTTGGTAAGGCTAGTTGTAAGACTGGGAGTGGATGTTTGAGTTACCTCTAGTGATGGAGTTGTGAATCCATGTGTCATTTTGTGCAACAAATGATGGGGAAATAGGAGCTACATTTTCAAAGGCTTGACATTCTATGACTTCCTCCCTAGTAAGTTCAAAGGGATTGTTCATGATGTCTTCTATCTCATATGGTCCTAACAGAGATGATGGTTGTTGTGATGGGGTAAATTTACTTCTTGGATCAAATTTTAAAGGACTTGGATCACTTGAGGTAAATGTGACTTTTGTTTTCTCCATGATTCTCTTGTGCTATGATCTCGTCTTTACCATAAATTTTGCATCACCTCTGGGAGAGTTGTGTTGAGATTTATAATGTTTGAACTCTCTAGTTGACTCAAATCTAGGTAAAAGCGACACCCTAAGTCTTTTTGGAGCAATGATGATAGTGGGGGATGAAAATATGGGTGATGTGGAGAGTGACCTTTGCAAGCATTTTGGGACAACACTTATGACTCAAGTTTGATGTTTTGATGTTGGGATAAAGGATGTTGATGAACTTGTAAATCTTTAGGGTAGACTCATGACCTTCAAGATAGACTAATTCAAGATTGATAACTAACTTACCTAAATGCATGTAAAAGGATTCATTTCACATACAAAATAGACAAGTTAGGGTTTAAGGTTTATTGATGTCCAAGTCAAAAAATGTTAGTGTATTCAAAATTTTTGCAAAGATGAATGATGAAATATGATGAAGGATGGATGAAATGTTTGACCCAATGTCGACTTAGAATGAAGCTTTATTTTCCAAGACCAAGGTTGTGAGAATTATGTTAGACTTCTAAAGTGTTCAAATCCTAAAGACTAATGTTGGCATAAAGAAGAGGATAGATGTGGGTATGTAAATTTGGTTGGTTCCTCATAGATCAAGCATAACATTTTTTTAACAAGAGGTTATGATTGTGATAAAGTATTAAGGCCCACTTCCTACCAAAATTGGAATTACAATACCTATGTCTATAATGGCAACATTTAGATCTTCCTCGATGGATATTGATTGTGATAGATCAATTAGAGGAGTTCAAGACCATGAAAAGGATCAAGGTTTTAGATAGGTTGATTATCATGAAAAAGACCTGGGTTTTGACTCATAAAGAACATGTACATGTGTGTATGTTTCCTCAATGTGCATTTATAAAATTTTACTAACGATTTATTTCTATTGAGGTAGAGTTCTTAAATACAATTTTTGATTGCTTTTAAACTGAGATGCCTAAGTTTAAAGTGATGACTAGTAGACCTTTTGGGCATCCTAACTTTACGTGAGATCATTTAGAAGAGTTCAAGTTTATGGAAGAAAGGAAGATATTTATTTCCACGCAAGTGGTGTTAATATGGGTCATCCAACCTCAATATTAGCTTGTTCATCTTCTTTGTCTAAGATGTTTCCTACATTTCTCCACTGGGTAGGTATTTATTTTGCTAAAAAAGTGAAGCTTCTCAAACTACTAATGATATGGGTTTGTTCCCCATTAATGATTTCAAATTTTGGTTGAATGATAGCACCTTCAAGATCAGGTTGTTCAACGGGAGCAATCAATCTCCAAATAGTCATGTGGGGTTCAATTGTGTCAATTTATCTTGAGTGAATTTATTTTTACCACAAACACTTGTATTAATTATGATTTCAAACTAAATATTTATGTCAAAAACATCATAACCTTCACAATGTCCATTTTGTGAAAATCATGAGGTTGGACCCATAATTGCCTATGTTGTCTTTGGAAAATATGGATTGAGATATTATTCAAGATATTTAGAAATCTCTAAGGATAGAAATCCTTAGCAAAAGCAGTAATATCAAGGCTAATTCAATAGGTGCCCATATTTAAGCCAAAGTGTTTGAAATTTTGAGGAAGATAGTGAATGTTTGTTTTGTAACATTTTGGAACCAAGCAATGCATTAAACTAACTCACAATCATTTACAATCTTAGGTTGAAATGGCTATACTTGTTGACTCCCCACTCAAATTTCTCCGAACACTAAGACATTGTGAACAATTAGAGATTTGACGACATTGGATCCACTCCATGGCACACACTTCTCAGAACCCCCAAATCTCAAAATCCTAAAGATCCTAAGACCCTAAGTATTTTTTTGTTTCAAAAATGAATAGTACAAATGTGGGTGGCTTCATAATGACTGTTCTTTCACCAACAAGCATTAAGGATTTTTGGTAACTAAACAATCTGGCTCTTAGTAAAAAATTGAGAACACCTAACTGTATACATGCCTACTTTGCCACTTAAGGCTCTTAGTACCATTCCCGTTCCACTTAAGGCATGGTACTAGGTGCAATATGTTATATAGTCTAGGATAGAAGGTATTTTCTCATGATTTCCCAACCTTTAATATAGCCTGCCAGTAAACATGCTTGCAAGAACTTGCCTATGATTTTCTTGTTGTTGGGTGTGTGTCATAGTAAGTCCTCTCTTAAGGGTGACACAAAGCATAAGTGTACTTAAGTATTTCTCTTCACCCAGTATCACACGAAGCACAAGGAGATTGGATACATACTATAAGTGCACACAAATAGCGAAGTACACTTGGAGCATTTCTCTTCACCTAAGATCACACAAAGCATAAGGGGATTGGATACACACTACAAGTTAGTCACAAAAAAGTAGACACTGATTCATTTTACTGACTAAAGCTAAGATGAATTCATTTTATGCACCCAATGAAATAAGTTTCCTTGGTCAATTTTAAATCCAAAAGACAATGATGAGATGAGGGTTTAATTTTAGTACCGTTTTAGTGTTCATTTTAAACCCAAATGAAATATAGTGAGGTCCTAGAACATAAAGTAAAAAGCATAAGAAATTGGGTTATAAGTTCCCCAAAGCATCAAACACTTTTTTCAATTATAAAATCTTAAAAAGAGAATGCTTCTTCAATTTAACTTTGTGTCATCCAACCTACAAAACCATGTTAGTCTAAAAACTAGAACAAATATAGAGGCATGTTAGTACGCTAATGAATTGAAAAAATTAAAACACATGCTGAAAAATGATCATTAAAATTCTTACCAAAGTTGGGTGTTGTTGCACACAATAGCTTCGCTTTAGTGAATAAGGGCATAGCTTTGGTGAAGAAGGGCGTCACTCTACAAAAAAACCAAACAGCATGATAGCATCGCTATTTTGTTGGGTGTCACCATTTGTAAATCTTCAATACCTCGATAAAGTATTAGGGTCACCATTTATTTAATCAGCATCAGTGCATTTAATAGGATTTGTTTGAAATGATGATAGCATTGTTGTATGGTGACGCCCTACAAAGGCATCACTGAAATTGAGTTGGGTGTCGCTCTTTCTTGCAAAATTCAAAACGAATAGAATTTGAGATATAAATTTATTAAACTAACAGTTTTCCCTCCTTCTAGAGCCAGAATTTTGACCGAGGATACTAGTATAGGTTAATTACACTTGATTCATGAAGAATCGAAGGAAAATGTAGCCACTAATACTCAATCTTAAAAAAGATCACTCAAATGAAAGTTAAGCTAAATATTTATTGAAACTAAACATTATGAACTATGAAAGCATTTAAATTTCTACTCTAACCCATTTAAAACTTATCCTATTTTGGAATTGGTGTCGTGTTGATGTGGAACAATGACCCTTTCCCAATCCCGTGATTAGTGAGCTTGTTCTAATCGATTCTATTGAAGAGAATCGATGAAACTATTGTGATATGTAGATGAAAACATGATTTCTACTAAATTGAACATGATGCAAGCTAAATTAATATTATTTTATGCTAAAAAATATCTAAATATGCAAAAGCTAAGCTAATCTAAGTGGATTCCAAGCTAAAAGATTCAAACCCTCATCTATAAACAAGCTAAATGGATGCATGAAACCCATTAATGGAATCTTAAAACTAATATGCAGCTAAAAATGAACTAAAATATGCTAAATGTGAGTAAAGTATGAGTGTGAGTGTGAGTGATTCCCATAGCATAAGTTTTCAAATTGAAAGATGGATCCATTTATCTCCAAATAGTGTTCTATTTATAGGAAATCAAATGAGAAATGAAAGGTTGAGATAAAAAAAGGTTAATCAATGGTCATGGATTGAAGAAGTTGGAGGCATGGATCATGGATTCTCATCAACGAGTGAGAATGCAAGATGAGATTTAATCAAGGGTTCCCATTCCTTCCAAACAAACACATTTTTGACCTATTTAACAATTCAAAGGTTAGATTGCTCAAGAGGTTTCAAGTTTAACTTGCTCAAGAAGCCAAGTGAGAATATTCCCTTTTTCAAATGATTGGAGGAGAGAATATTTTTTGGAATATTTTCATGGGTGAGGAAAAAGGATAGTTTGGAAATTAAAAATATAGACACCTAGAAATTACCACTAGGCCTATCAATTTATTAAAAACCTTTCTTCATCTTTGTTAATTAAATAATCTAAATTATTTAAATGATTCACTTGTAGCTTTTCTGACACAAACAAATTAAATTATATTTAATTAAATAACTCATTTTTCCTTTCACTTTTTGAATTAAATTTTTATTTAATAAAAAAGTGAACTCATTTTTTTCCTCTTGCAATGAGATAATGTTTCCATTATTTCAAAAATTGCTTTCTTCTTTTAACTAATTGATTTTGCCAAAAAATCAAGTAGTTTCCTCTTTCTCTTTCACTTTTGATCTTATTTCATCTCGTCTCATCTAATTTCAGTCATTGAACAAATTAATGTCTTTTCAATCTCCATCATCCATTTTCCATCCTTTTCTCTATAAATACCATTTTCATTTATCATCTTAGGATATCTTAGAGAATATTGAATTCATAGGCTATCATGTTGTTGAGATAATAATTAGAATCTTTAATATTTTTCTTTGTCATTGTTATAGGCCTATTTGCATACTCAAGAAAAATATGAGGGAAATTATCATACTCAAGAAAAATGGAGAAGAGTCAGGAGATAATTCAATGGATGCATGAAGGATTGAGTGAGATTGTTTCATTTTGTTTTATGCTTTTATGTTTTCATTTTCTTAATAATTGATTGGGCTTTTGGTGTTTATCAATTTAATAATGCTTTAAACTTGAAAATATGACCCTGATACAAAAACAAAGTTTAATTGTGCAAAAAGGGGAAGGAATATATCATGGGAATATTCCCCTTTTGGAGGAAAATTAGATTAATTAGATAATTGTTAATTAAACAATGTTAATCATACAATTAGGGGATTTTAGAAGAATTTAAAGTGATATTTATTAAATTGAATGATTTAATGAATGGGGAAAGGTGAAATTACATTTAATTAAATAAGGGTTATCTAATTAAATAAGAAGACTTAGGGAATTAAATTAAATAGTTTGATTTATTTAATTTAATGCAATGAAATGTTAGTGTGAAAGGGGGTGAATTAACCTGATTTGATTAATTAGGTTAATAGAAAAAAATGATGCAATTAATTAAATAGCTAGGCTAATTGAATTAATTAAGCAAAAAGAGGATGGGTTTCAAGAGGAAATGATGTTAGTATACTTGATTCGAGTGCATTATATCATTCAGGACATTTTTTTGTGTCTACAACTACAAATATAGTAGAGAGTACTATCTTTCTTCACTTCATCACAAGATCTAGGTTATGCGTTAACCCTATCTCTCACCATGATAACACATTAAATAATCAGATTTAGATCAAGAAAATGAAAAACAAAATTGTAAGAAAATGATATTGCTATTGCAAATATCTAAAAAGATTCACAACCAAATAAATTGTTGACATAAATATAATGATTGATAAAATTTAATGATAATATAAGAGTAATCCAAAATCCCATCCCTCAAGTGTGTAATTTTGATGAACCTTACTCAGCCTTAATGAATTAAAATGAATGGTAGTATTGATGTGGTAATTATTATCACAAATCATCACAAGATAATTTTAACTTCAATTCCCACCTCATCTATCCATCGTTCCAAACCTTTTGTCTCATCAACATAATAAAATGTTTTTTGTGCACCATGTCATTAGTTGATAAAAAAGGAGGAATTTAAAGTAAATATGGGCTTGCACCCCTTCTCTAGTAATTATTATAATAGCATTTTATAATCACAAAATTATATGATCTCAACATATGCTCATTAGCCACCTTTATTCATAAGCATTAAGTCTCTATGAAGAATCAAGGGAATGGGATTGGGAAGATTCCCAAGAATTCTCCAACACCTCCAAAAATTCATACTTATACATAGATTAGTTATACCATCAACCACTTGGTTCCCTTCCCTATATATTTGGAGGGATTTAAACTCCTCAAGAATAATAATAATACCTTGAATATCCAATATAATATCAACAAAATCCAATGTTGGGTCCACTTTTCCAAAAGTAGCCTCAATTATGAGCTTAGAATCCCTCTCTATGTGTAATTTAAAATACCTAAAGATAAATATAATTTAACTCCCCAAAACATAATAAGGGCCTCAACCTCATTGGTGGAATTCACACCTAGTCCACTTGCATAAGTTACAATGAAAACACCCTTGTGAGATGGGTAAGTTCACAAAGATGGGGGACCACAAAGTGGTCATGCCACTTTTTATCCCATAAAAGAGAATAAATGTTTATATTATAATGAAACACACTCATGTTATGGCTTGTTAGTGACCAAGCCTAGGCTTGATCATTACCAAGCCATAATAGAAGCGTATTATAGCACACTCAAATTTATATGGAGAAAATATGTTTCTCTTTATATTCCAATTAGACTATAAGTGACATTTATATATGGACATTTAATCTCCTATACTTTAAGTTATATTCCATGTATATAGTTTTAGGATTTTTGGGAATGATTTTATATCTCTAGGAGTTATAATGTAGATTCTAGGTTTTGGAAGATCTTATATTTTTAGATAGTCAAATTTTAGTAATTATTAGGTCAAATTTCAGTAATTACAAGGTAAAAATTTAATAGTCAATAGGCTCCCATAATCTTTCTTTGTCTCTAACTTACTCTATCTATATCCCTTACACTCTAGACCTCTCTCAATCCTTCTCTCTCTCCCTACCTATCCCTCCCTCCATCCTTCCCTCTCTACTTCTATCTATGTCCCCCCTCCCTCTCTTTAACTACCACTTCCTCCCTCACTCCCTATTTCCCCCCCGCTCTCACTCTCTCTCTTTTCTTTTCTCTTTATTTGTCTCTATCTAACCTCTCTCTCTCTACTTCCCTACCTCTCCCTCCCACCCTCCTTCCATCTCTAATTATCTTTATCTCTCCTTTTCACCTCTCTGACTCACTCTCCCTCCATTAATCCCTCTCTCTTTTCCATAATTTTATGTCACATCTTTCTCTCTCTATTTTCCTTCCTCCTTCCCTCTCTGCTTCTCTCTATATCACCTCTCTAATTGCACTATGTTTTATATGTCAATTCTCTCTCTCTCTCTTTCTCTCCACTTCTCTCTATCTCACCTATTCTTCTCTACCTATTCCTCCCTCCCTCTCCCCTCTCTATATTTTTCTCTTCTTCCCTCTCTAACTCTCTTTATCTCACCACTCTCTCTCTCTATCTCTCTCCTTGTCTCCATATCTCCCCCCTTCCTCTCTAATTATTTCCATATCACCTCTCTCTCTCTCTCTCTCTATCTATCTATCTATCTCTATCCCTCTCTACCTATATCCATCTCACCTCTCTATATCCTTCCCTACCTATCATTGTCTCCTCTTCTTCTCTCTACCTACCTATCCCTCTCTCCCTCCCACCCTCCCACTTTACCTCTCTCTACCTCTCTCCATCTCTACTCTCTATATTTTCTCTCCATACCTCCATCCATCTTTCTCTCTTTAAGTAGGATTATATAAGTAGATAGAGGTAGTGAGAGAGACAAGGACAGGTTTAGGAGGAAGAGGTAGGTAGATATGGATATGGGAGATAGAGATTAGATAGGTAAGTAGGGATGGATGTAGGAAGAGAGAGGGGAGATAGGTAGAGAGAGGATTGAGGGAAGGAGTGAGAGGTGAGATAGAGATAAATAGAGAGTGTGTAGGAAAGGTAGACATGGAAGGATGAATGGGGAGATATTTATAGAGAGTGTGTGATAGAGAGGGAAGGAGGGAGGGAGAGATAAATACTAAGAATTAAAGAGGAAAGGAGAGGGCTAGTGAGAGAGGAGGGAAAAGAGAGGGATGGAAGGATGGAAACCGAGATAGAGATGGATGGGTGAGATAGAGGTAGGGAGGGAGAGATGTGGGATAGAGAATTAGAGGATAGATATAAAGAGAGAGAGGGGGGGAAGGAGAGGTAGAGAGGGATAGGTGAAATAGAGAGTAGGGGGGAAGGAGAGAGTGAGCCAGAGAGAGGAAGAGAGGGATAAGTGAGATAAAGAGAATTAGAGAGAGATATTTTAGAGAGGGAGGGAGGGAGGGAGGGAAGGAGAGGTAGATATAGGTAGGTGATATAGAGATAAGTACATAGGGAAGGAGGGAGGGATGGAGATTTACATAGAACTAGAGAGGGAAGGAGAGTGATAGAGAAAGCAGAGGGAAGAAGGGGGGAGAGAGGAAGAGGTAAATAAGGATATGTGAGATAGAGGTATGAACAAAGAGAGAGATGTGATCTAATAGAGAGAAGTAGAAAAGGAGAGAGCCTAATAGAGAGAGAGGGGAGTAGTGAGGGAGGAAGGGAGAGGTACAGAGGGATATGTGAGATAGATAGAAGTAGAATGGGAAGGAGAGAGTGCAAGAGAGAGGTAAAGAGGGATAAGTGAGAGAGAGAGAGAGAGAGATAATGAGGGATAGAGATAAGTAAGATAGAGAGGAGTGGAGAGGTCAAGAGGGAAAAAGAGAGGTAAAATATATAGGATTAGAGAGAGAGAGAGGGAAGGAAGGAGGAAGGGATAGATAGGTGAGAAAATTCATATAGAAAATGCATACATACAACTTAAGAGAACAATAAATCCCTTATTAAGAAATTCATTATCTCAAAGGTGCTTCATTTACATTATCAACCAAATAATCATAATCTTGAGATGGTGTTGAAATTGTATATTCAACTAAGAATCCTAAAAGCTCCTAATCAATTATGTATAGAAAATTAGTTGAAGAAAATATTAATTTAAAACAACTTAACTAAAATAATTATATTTAGAAATAGATTCGACTAAATTTATTTATATAAACAAAAAATGTTGTGGGTAACTATAATAACTACTATGGATAATTACTTCTATTAAAACATTAACTCAACGATTCACCTATGCTACAACTTATTATATCAATAATTAATTGTGTATTCAAAAACTCAATAGATTGTCAATCAAGAAATACTATTTATAATTTTATTCTATTACAACTAATAATCTAAACTATGATGGATATTGCAATACCTCAAGTGTTCTTTGCTTGAGTTGTTCCAATCCTACATAATCTTTCTTCAATTCCTAGCTCATTGATTCATGAAAAATGTTGTATTCTTCTTTATTACAATGTGAACATACAAAACTTAAGAATAGAGTATCTAATCAACAATACTTATATTCAAATCTACTTCATATAGAATATCTAGCTATAACCTCTCACAAGATCAAACATATATACAAGATCTTTTAGAGTTCCATTATTCTTGGACTAAAGAAAACTATAAGAAACTATCTACTCTCTAGAAAGCATAGGAATAGGAGTAGGTCTTATTTCAATAGTAATGAAAATTTAGTAGAGATAAGAGTGTCATAATCACATCAAGACTCCACATCTTTAAAGAAGATGGCTATAACAAAAAAAATGTACTTAATAGGGAAAAACTTATTGCAATCCATGACCACTATTACCATTAATATCTTCTTTCCTTCATGACCTAATAATAGCATAAATTAAAAATATGGAATAATCCAGAAGAAAATTATGTTCACAATATCCAATTTCTACCTCCATCAAATTCAAGAAATTACATGTGTTGTAGGTTATTACATTCTCTAATAAATGAATAAGAAAACTGAGAGGGGGGGTGAATTAGTTGTACCAAATTAAAACATCATAATCCTCAACGATAATTAGATACACATGTATTCATTAAACCATTAATCTATTATAATGTTTAAACATGAAAATCAAATAATAGAAACTAAAACAACCAACACCATACACAAGAGAACACCAGATTTACATGGAAAACCTAATGAGGGGAAAACCACGGTGAGGATTAGCTCAAAATATAAGTAATTGCAAAACTAGTACAAGGGATCACTGCAAAAATAAGATGCATTGTCCAATAGGTTTCACTGCTAGGGCACACTACCACAGAAAGAAAAGAAGATAGAAAATAAATGTCACACAAAGAACAACTTCTCAATGCAATAGAGAATCCACCACAATAGTTCCAACACTTTCACAATCTTGTTTGAATGATTACAATCACCTTTAGATCACTGCATTTAGAAGCCTAAAACTTTGAATTTCTCACTACTCTACTCAAAATTTCACTCTACCCTTCATCAATTCACATCACTTGCATCACATACCTCTATCCTTTCTTTCTTATCAACCCTCAACATCTCAACTCATACTTATAATTTCTTCAACCTTGGAAACTTCCTCCAAGGTTAGCAACACTTCCTTTACATTTACAATTTCAAATGAGGTCGGCACCCAAACATTCCCATGGTGGATAGGAATGAAGGAGACCCACAAAAATCTTTAGTTAGGACCCAAGATTTTCCTAACACACCTCAACATGCTTCCATAAATTTTGAAATCGCTTCGCATGTAGTGTTGATACAAGGTTGGTCGTTACCCACATAAACACATTAAAATTTGAATTACACACTTTCTTTGAACAACATAAAACTTTCACACAAAAAACTTCACCTGAACATGATCGAAGAACATCCTGGAAACCAAAAAAATCCTTCACAAAGAATTACTCCTAAAGATTATAAACATTTTGTTTATCCAGATAATGCTACCAGATATTGCACTACTCTATAACTCAAAATAACTTTTGATATGCCAAACCATGAATACTCTTGACACATGCAAGAGAACATTATCATAAAATCTCCTTCAAAACCATAGGTCCTAAGAAACGACTGTGGAGAAATGCAGAGAAAATACATTTCTCCTAGACACCTTTGTCCACAACACTAGAAAACTAGTTCACACACTAGTGAACATATCTCACTAATGTAGGAGCATCTGAGCTGAAATGGAAATCCTTTGTCACCAAAAATATTGTTATTTCATTTTTTTTTATTTTCAATAAGGGCTTATGGGTTAGGAGAGTAAATATTTTAATTTGCAACATTATAATTTTTCCTTGTGGTGATTTGAAGAGGTAATTTTTGAAGGAATTATGTTTTGATAAATGTTTTTAAAGCATCTTGAAAGGGAATATGATTCTTGGGCATTCATTTACAAGAGGGGACTACTTTTCTTACATGTTCTTGTGTTATCATTGTATGTTGTGCATGTATTTGCATGTTGGACACAAGCTTTGCATGTTGTTGCATGTCTAGGTCATAATTATGAGACCCAGTCTCTGTAAAATGGTCATAAATTTATCATAAAGTAATGAAATTAAGAATTATAAAATGATTTGGAAAGCTAGAAATAAGGTGCACGAGACCCAAAAACCATTTTAGAAAATTTTTACAAATTATAGAGCATTGATAGGTAGAAAGTGACAGGTTTTCTTGGTGGTTTAGTGGAGGTTGTTTTTAGAAACCAATAGTGGTTTCTTCTCACACAATTTTTATAAATTGATGCTTGCTCATTTGGTGAAGTTGGATTTGGAGGAGTTGTAGGTTTACATAACTATATGTTGCCATATTGAGCATAGGATTGAAGACTACAAGTGTTTCATATTTTTGTATGCAAAAAGCCCGTGTTGTAAGGGAGCTTATGAGCTTACGCATATTGTAATCCCAATTCATATTTTCTATATTAAAATAGAGTGTTTTGCTTATTGCATATGTTGTGCTATTTTAAGTTGTGTTATGAGTTTTCAAATTTATAAACATAGTTTATTCCATTAGTGGTATCAGATCTAGAGGTTCTAAGTGCATAGGCAAAGCATCGAATGTGAAGCAGTCTATTGATTTTCCAAATATCAATAGATCAATTGAATCCTAAAGACTTAGCTAATGTCTTATGCTCAAAATAAAAGGTTGATTTGGCCAACTAACAAGATTCAGTCAAAGACTAATATCTCCTACACTTCTGGCTTTGCAGAACCAAGGTGGGTCAACCTACACAATGCCTAAAACTTAATTCAATTACATACAGACATTGTTTTTTATAGCAGATAACTCCCAATGAAAATACACTAAGGAAAGCATTGACAACCTCAAATCTGGCTAAATTCTTGGTCTCTCAACATTCACTCAGCAATTGGGAAGCAGAAAACAATACCTTAACCAAAAAAATAGGGATTTAAAATGATTTTGAACTTATAAACTGTTTCTGAGAATGCATCAAGCTAAACAATAGACTAGTGCCTAATTCTGGGTCATGGAATCAAACACATAAAATGAATTCATCAACAAATTAGACACAACGAATGGATTTACATTGTTAATGCATTACATCAACAAATCCTCTTCTGGTATCAATCAAATTATGCTTATCAGATCCAACCTACACATTTCAATCACAATCATCTGCTCATAGTATTTAACCATTTCATTGAAACGGACCCATAAACAGATAAAACAATCTCATAAAATTGAGATGCCAAAATCAAAGATACTTGGTATTATTGAATTCAAATGATTGAAAATATACAGATCTGGAGACAATTTGATGACATTCATGACTTTCATGATTTATTTGCACAAACTAGTTGATATTTACTCATGAAATCAGAAATGAAAGCTTTATAAACTCATACTATAACTCAGAATTAAACATTTTCTATCTACCCATCCCATACAAGAATTCAAAACCCCTTACAATAAGAGAAGAATAAGGATAAAAAGAAGAATAGAGAACTCCAGAAGAATCCCTAAAGTTGATTAGGAGATGCCATCTGCAAACTTCATTCACTGTTCATCAACAAATTTGTAAAGCCTCTCTCTTCTCTCTACAACAAACTTATTTTGCTTCTCAAATCTTCCTTTGTTCTTGAGACAAAAAATTCACCATGTGGAGAATTTTATCATTCACTCAATAACTGAAAAACATTCCTTTCCTATGAAAACTTTGTTTCTACCCTTTACTTTGCTACACATTACTTTATTCCACTTTTAGTGAATAAAATATTCTATTTTTATAAAGTGAATAATAAACTCACTTTATCTCTCTGGACAAAATATTATCTGTACCCTTTATTCTCTACATTTAAAAATGATCGCCTCTATTGGGTAAAATATTTTACCCATTTTCATGTTTGCATTTTACACTACCCAACACATGTTACTTAAATGATTTCATTTAAAACATTTCCCCATGAGTATTTTAATTTCACTTTACAAAAGTGAAAATTTAAAATACTTTCCTTTGAATAATAAATCTCATATTACTTTGTCGGGTATAATAAAAAATTATGTGCAGCCACCATTGGAGACAAAATTTAATCGAGCCCACACCTACCATGTGCAACATTCTTGCTCATCTCACAAGAATTAAATGAGCTTGCCCTTTTCATCCACGAGCTTGCAGGGAAATAATTAATTTTCACTGGCACATCTTAATTTTTCAAATGTTTTTCCTTTTAATATGTATCAGAAAAAACCCATTTCTTCACCCACAACTTTTAAGTGGCATGGACCCCACACCTGACACATGACACAATTCTAATGTCTCATGAGAATTAACGGGTGTGCAAATTATTTGGGCGAGCTAGCAAGGAAGGGTCCAAATTTTGCTAGATTACCATCTCATTTCTCCACTGTTGGATTAACTTCTCAACCCCATTCTCCCTAATCTCTTTGCTTTGGCATTTCACTATGCCTTGCATTCACATAATGGTAGCAACTCCTCTTTTTCACTCTATGTTTTATGGATTTCTATACCCCGATCCATCGTTCTCTGCAACTACATGTACTTTGTAAATTTCTACAAACTTTCATTGCCTCCAAGTTTTCTTATGAACGTGCCCCATTGTTTGTGGTGTTGCAGGCTCTTTTCATGCTGAATGCTAGTTGTGCCCCTCTCTAAATACATTTTCCTGATGATTTTTCAACAAATCCATCTCGTGCGCAACAATGGCTCGAGAATTACATTTGCTTGAAATTTTCTAAAGTGTTTTCAACAAATCATTTTGTTTATCATTTGTCCTCATTTATGCGCACTGGCTGCCAATAACTCCTTCCTCTCATTTTGGTGTGGAAAGGA
The DNA here is from genome assembly GCA_007258455.2 of Sequoia sempervirens. NCBI lineage: Eukaryota > Viridiplantae > Streptophyta > Pinopsida > Cupressales > Cupressaceae > Sequoia > Sequoia sempervirens. The sequence continues at coordinate 50,529,129 of VDFB02271358.1, forward strand.
AAGAGGGGAAGCCCTTTTGAAATACATTTTTTACCACTACTAGTTGCATTTGTTTAAAAGGTTCATAAGCATTTTCAACAATACACTTGGTGTGCTACTACTCCATCATTCCATGAAATGATGGTGTTCCATCCTTCTCTAGCGCGGGTTGTCCCTTCACTATTTGTTCCATCTCCATCTTGCTTGAAAGTTTTTAGAGTCTTTTGACAAATGTGTTTTGTGCATACATTGATGTATGGGGTCCTTTATATTTGTTAAAAGTTTTTGAGGCCTTTTCAATCAAATACATTTGACATATACTGCAGTCAGTGTACCATGAGATCAGATTTATAGAGGGCTAGTTCAAGCAAGATGCACACCCCTTGAAAGTTTATAATCATTTTCAATAAACACATTTTATTTTTCCGTGTTGTTTCATGCTATCGCCTTCTTTGCCTCTGTAGGTTGTATTTGCTTAAGGTTTCTAAATATTTTCAATGAAATATGCATTTACTCTAAAAATACATCCTACCTTTAGGCCTTCTTTGAACATATAACCTCTGTTTTGAGAATTGAGTCCATTTTGGAAGGGGATTCCAATCTCCCTAAAGAATATTATGGAACCTTTCATCTAAAATATTTCATTTACACAACATATAATGGAACACTAATTTTACCAAAGGCAAGAGATCTATAAGCTTCCATGATATCATGTTAAGCTCAAACAACTTGGCAAGATTAAATGATGTTGTGACTTTGTTCCATGATGAGTAATACCATCCTCATGCATTGATTATTTCTCATTATCAATTATCAAGACACTTCCCCATGATCAGGCATCCCTTCCTCAAGAGGAATAGTGAGGTTCAATATTGGTACATTAAAACATTTGGCCTCATTTGCATTCATGTAGGCACTTTGCAATTCATGAACTGCTACCTTCTTGATTAGAAATTGTACTTAAATCGTGTGCCATGAGTCAAGTCCCCTTGTGGGCCCAACTAAAAAAAAAAATCATTTTCAAATAACCTTTATGCTCAAACAATCTAACAAAACTTTTGAATGCATCAAAGATGAAAAGATGAAGTGGGCTATGATTAAAATATGATTTTTGGCTTATTTGCAAAATGTACAAAAATGGCCAAGTGGGCTCTGGAATTAGCCTTGAAAATTGGGCAAATGACATCTTGAAGCCATAAAAACTTGGAAGCATGTAGGAAGTGGTCCAAAGAATTGAATGCAATATATAGCTTGGATAAATGGATCTTGAGGTGAAAGTTATTCAACCTCAAAGTTGCTCAGTTGAAATTTTATGAAATTGTAGTTATTCTGAATCAGTTAAAACTCACCCAATTACCATTTCGCAAAAATAGCATATCAACTTCTGAGTTGCTGCCACTAGAGATATAAGCACATTTGGGTACACAGAGCACATGTACAAGAGAGACTAGATTCAATCATCAATTTGCATGATATATTGAAGGTCAAAGTTGACCTCTCAAAAAGGTTTCAAAAAATGCAGGTGCAAAACTAAATAAATTGCATTTGGTTTTGACTTGTTAAAAATAGAAAATCAGCTCATGAAACTTTGAAACTGGACATAGGAGTTCATCTTGGCATGGAGAACTGAGAGAAACAATCATTTTGACTTGACAGTCATTTGGTTGCAAAATGTAAGCCCAAATGGGAGGCTACTTTACAAAAATGAACATTTGCAAATAGCAGAAAAGTGCTAAAACCCTCCAGCTTCGCTTTTCAAAACCCTAACAAAACTCATCATGAGAAGCTAAAAATAGACATTCCTGATCACATAGGACACATGAGTGGGCTTGAAAATGATTTTTTCTTGAAAATCAATGGGCACCAAATTATGAGCCTCCAAAGTGGGTCACTTAGGTAGATTCTTCAAGTGCACTTTTGAAAGTGCAGAGGAAATTTTTTTGAAATGGGCACTTCAAATTTTCAAATTTTGAGATTGCCATTTGTGGCTCTGACTGGGGATGTATGCCCCCTGTGGGCATACCAAGATTCCAGATCTCTGGGGAGTGGACCAAATTCTAAGTCCATTGGGTGTCCTGAAATTTCTCCTTTATTCAACCTTCTTTTCAACTTCACTTAGTGACCCCAGGACACCAAATGAAAAATGGGAGTCAACATTTACCTATGTCAAGCATAATTCTGTAAAAAGAGTTGATCTCCCTTAACTCATGCTTGCCTTTGTCAAACCATAACAACATGAACAATTGCACCTTTGCAAACACAAGTATCAAGCTACCTTCATGCAAGAGGAAACTTGTTCTCTATTCAGCTTTGTCATCACATGGAAGCCAAATCACATAGGCCACTTCACTGCAACTCTTTTCATCTTCTAATTTTATATCAAGTGGCAAAAAATGTGGGTAATAATCAAGACCACATGAAAATATAGTCCAATCACAACCATTAACACCCTTATAATGATCATACTCAGAGGAGATATCATGGCTGAAAAGGAATATGCCATCCTCGTGTGCATTGAGCAAAGATTGCTCACACATTTGCAACCCCTTCAACTGAGTTACATCACAAGTTGGTTTGTCTTCACTCAAACACCACAACCCAAACACAATATCATGTATTTCAGGATTTTGAAAATCAGATTTATCAGCACTAAAAGTACTTTCATCTCCACTCAAATCATGGCACTCAACTAGAATTTTAGCCCCCAATACATAAGTAGTGTTCTCAATCTCAGGCTCACACATGATGTCAAATGCATTCTTGAGATCACTATGTAGGTTCATATGGAATGTTTCAACTACAAATTCAGATAATTCAAAACTTAAGCCTGAGCTAAAAGTTTCACATTGATCTTTCATAACATATTCACTCTCTGAATCATTTTGAATGCTATCACTTTCAAGATTAACAAGGTCAACAAAAAGAATCTCATGTGCACTATCAATCTCATGCGCACTTTCAGATGATAACCATACTATTCTATGTGCCAAAGACTCACTATTATCTGAAAATTGTTCATTAGCAATAAAACTAAACATTCATTCTCTTTCACACTAATGCATTCATCATTCAAAGAAAACATATCCAATTGCATACCGTGAAGATTTGAGAGATCATCAAAGAAAGACCCATATTCCATCTCATATTGACTGCCCTCACATCCGTTATCATTTGCATCATTTGGGTTCTCCACACACTGATCAAAAGGTTTTACAATGTCATTAGATAATAAGGTTGATCCTTGATCCATGTGACTATCACAATGCATAACTTGATTATTCAAAACTGAACTCCTCCCTTAGTCAATGTGCACCTCATCATCCTTTTCATTAATAGATGGCATTTCCATCTCTACTTCATATAAAAATCATGAACATCAAATACATAAGCGGGTTCATCCACATCTTCATTATTTCCAGCATTATGTTTGTGATTAGCAAATTGAACACACATATGTTTTTCTTCAAATTCTTCATCATTAACAGAATCAACATGCTCCATTGATTCTAAACCCAAATTACATTTTGAGTTTGTATTAAATGCAATTGGATCATTCACTTGTGGACAAGTGATTTTATCAATATTCATATCATTACATCCTTTAGGTGAGGAGAGTACCTCCAATTCATCTCTATAGGAGCATTCATAATCATCAGAAGAGCAACCATTTTGACTATCATCAGCATCCTCATCACAAGAATACTCATTACTACATAAACCATGCTTAGATCCTTCGGAGTGAGTGCTTGAACCTCCATCTTCAATGTCTTGATCATTGATTTGTGATGAGATGTCATCAGCAATCACATTAACTTTACTAACCAAAACTTGACATGGAACAAAATCTTGCATTTCTTTCATTTCTTCATCACATAGGATATTGCAAGAAAAAAATTTATGTATATCTATTTTCTCATCATACCATGTATCTTCATCTTCATCTTCATCACTACTGCAAGGATTTGCACATGTGCTAATTGTGAGCTGATTGCAGTAAACATTCTCAATCATACAACACATATCTTCATTCTCTGATATACTTTGTTCATTCTTGTGTATCATGTTTTTATTTTCTTCATTATGACAATTGCTATCTTTATTTTGAGTCTCCACATTTTGTGCATAACTAAGTCACGCTCTTTCAATAACTTTTATCCAATCAAGCACTTGATCCAAACTGCGAGGCTTCAATCCCTTTGGCAAAGTACTCAACCCAGACTCATAGATTTCACAAAATAGATCAATGCACATTAAATCCAATCTGAAATTTTTTGGGACTTTCTTCAAGGCATCCAAAAACCTTGAGAATAGATCATGTGTTGACTCTCCTTTGAGTCTTTTCATTTTAGACAATCCTTGAACAACAGATGTTTGATCAACATTACCCAAATTTTGATGACATTTAACATGGAGCTCATTATGACTTACAAATTGTAATGATGGAGAAATCAGAGCAGCAGAATTAGCATCTTCACAAGCACTTCTATTATTTGATCCATGACCTCTATCTACATGAGGTGTACTAAGATGACCAACACTCACAACCCTATGTCCTTTCATCATTGAGTATCTCAAATTGTTCTCAATGTTTATGGCCATTTGATATGCTTGGTACAGGGTTGCGGGCTCCTTGTCTCTCAATAAGAAACTCATCTTCTTGCCAAATGCTCCTAAGTACATGACCAAACATTCAACATCATTTGGTCTTATGTCTTCAGGAATTTCTCTTATGATTTTTGAAAACTTGAGATTAAAAGATGGGACTAACTCATCTTTTCCTTTCTCCATGTTCATGAACTTTTTCCTTATCAAAACAAGGTCAATCCTTTCTCCAAATTGCTCCATGAACACTACCCTAAACTCTTCCCATGAATGAATGGAGGAAGCTAGTAGATAGGAGAACCAATCCCTTGCATCTCCTCTTAAGGATTGAAAAAATAGTCTCATGATCACATCCTCGTAATCAACCTCATAATCTTCCATCACATTACTGAATACTTACAGATGTTTATTTGTTGATTCAGACTTATCACCAATGAATCTTGGCAACTTATTTCTAAATTTAACTAGAATTTCATTTGGGTAACCATTAATTCCACTGAAATTGATGGCTTTATACCTTCCAGTGTTGAAACTTCTTTGACAATTTGGCTAGGACTGATCACAAACCATGGATCCATCCGGAACCATACTAGGATGCATATATTAAAGCATTTTGACATGCCTCTTTCAAAATTCAGATATCAACTCTACAATTGATCATTCATTTCCATATTTCTATCTTTCATCATGATCTTAGGATATCACAATACATAATTCAAATGCATCTAAGCCTAAGATCTACTTATTGGGAAAATTTCAAGAACAAGCATACTTTCAGCATAATACATAGATTGCAAATTACAATTCAGAAGTATGCAAACTAAATATGACTATCCTTTCCTTTACTTAGTGCTAATCACTTAATAGGGAACCAAATTTTTTTCCTAGAATGTTCAAATATGGTTTTCATACAAGAATTTCTTGAAAACCAAAGGTGAAGAATACCTGGAAACATTGCAGCTGCTGCAAATTTTTCTAGAAATGTTGTAGATCTGGAACTGTATTCACCTCTTCAACAGGTTCTTCTGACAGATTCACCACCTCTCTTCATAGAGGACTGAGCTTCAAGCAATATGAAATTATTTCACATGTAGATTTATTTCTAAGTTCTCTTCACCAGCAGAGCACCACAGATCATGAAATCTTCAAGTTATCTGCAACAAATTCTTTCTCCAAGCTTGAAATCCTTTAAGATTTGAACTAAATTTACCATGGAAAATGGTATAACTCTATACAATGACTCTTAAGGCAAGATTCTACAATCAGAATTTTCACAAATTCTCCCCAGCCAAGTCGCCATTCTGTTGGTGTTCCAAATATCAACATATCAATTGAATCCTATAGACTCAGCCAATGTCTTATGCTCAGACTCAAAGCTTGATTTGGCCAACTGACAAGATTCAGTCAAAGACTGAGATCTCCTACACTTTTGGCTCTGCAGAACCAAGGTGGGTCAACCTACACAATGCCTAAAACTTAATTCAATTACATACAGACATTTCTTTTTATAACAAATAACTCCTAATGAAAATACACTAAGGAAAGCATTGACAACCTCTAATCTAGCTAAATTATTGGTCTCTCAATAGTCACTCAACAATTGGGAAGTAGAACACAATACCTTAACCAAACAACGAGGATTTAAAATGATTTTGAACTTATAAACTATTTTTGAGAATGCATCAAGCTAAACAATAAACTAGTGCCTAATTTTGGGTCATGGAGTCAAACACATAAAATGAATTCATCAATAAATTAAACACAACCAGTAGATTTAGATTGTTAATGCATTGCATCAAAATATCCTCTTTTGGTATCAATCAAATTCTACTTATCATATCCAACCTACACATTTCAATCACAATAATCTGCTCACAGTATTTAACCATTTCATTCAAACGGACCCATAAACAGATAAAACAATCTCATAAAATTGAGATGCCAAAATCAAAGATACTTGGTATTATTGAATTCAAATGATTGAAAATATATAGATCTAGAGATAATTTGATGATATTCATGATTTTCATGATTTATTTGCACAAACTAGTTGATATTTACTCATGAAATCAGCAATGAAAGCTTTACATACTCAAACTATAACTCAAAATTAAACATTTTCTATCTACCCAACCCCATACAAGAATTCAGAACCCCTTACAATGAGAGAAGAATAAGGATAAAAAGAAGAATAGAGAACTTCAGAATAATCCCTAAAGCTTATCAAGATATTCCATTTGGAAACTCCATTCACCATTCGTCAACAAATTTGCAAAGCCTCTCTCCTCTCTCTGTAACAAACTTATTTTGCTTCCCAAATCTACCTTTGTTCTTGAAACAGCAAATTCACAATGTGGAGAATTTTATTATACACTCAATAACTGAAAAACATTCTTTGCCCATGAAAACTTTGTTTCTGCCCTTTACTTTGCTGCACATTATTTTATTCCACTTTCAGTGAATAAAATATTCTATTTTTATAAAGTGATTAATAAACTCCCTTTATCTCTCCGGAAAAAATATTATATGTGCCCTTTATTCTCTGCATTTTAAAATGATCGCCTCTACTGAGTAAAATATTTTACCTATTTTCATGTTTGAATTTTACACTATCTAGCCCATGTTACTTAAATGATTTCATTTAAAACATTTGCCCATGAGTATTTTAATTTCACTTTACAAAAGTGAAAATTTAAAACACTTTCCTTTGAATAATAAAGCTCATATTACTTTGTCAAGTAAAATAAAAAATTATGTGCAGCCACCATTGGAGACAAAATTTAATCAAGCCCACACTTGCCACATGCAACATTCTCGCTCATCTTGAGAGAATTAAATGAGTTTTCCCTTTGCATCTGCGAGCTCACGGGGAAAGAATTAATTTTCACTGGCACATCCTAATTTTTCAAATATTTTCCCTTTTAACATTATATCAGAAAAACCCATTTCTTCACCCATGGCTTTTAAGTCTCTTGGGCCCCACACCTGCCACATGGCACAATTCCATTGTCTCATAGGAATTAAAGCACATGCAACTTATCTGGGCAAGTTGGCAGGGAAGGGTCCAAATTTGGCTGGATTACCATCTTGTTTCTCCATCATTGGATTAACTTCTTAACCCCATTTTCCCTAATCTCTTTGCTTTGGCATTTCATTGTGCCCTACATTCACACAATGGTGGCAGCTCCTCTTTTGCACTTTGTGTTTTATGGATTTCTATACCCTAATCTGTCATTCTTTGCAACTACATCTGCTTTGTAATTTTCTATAGCCTTTCATTGCCTCTAAGTTTTCTTATGAAGGAACACCATTCTTTTTGGTGGTGTGGGCTCTTTTCATGGTGAATGTTAGTCGCACCCTCTCTAAATACATTTTCCTGAGGATTTTTCAACAAATCCATCTCATGCGCATCAATGGCTCGATCCTTACATTTGCTTGAAAGCTTCTAAAGTGTTTTCAACATATCATTTTGTTTATTAGTCATTTATGCGCATTGGCTGCCAATAACTCCTTCCTGTCATTCTAGTGCGGGAAGGAAAGAGGGGAAGCCCTTTTGAAATGCATTTTTTTATCACTGCCAGTTGCATTTGTTTAAAATTTTCATAAGCATTTTCAACAATACACTTGGTGTGTTGCTACTCTATCATTCCATGAAATGATGGTGTTCCATGCTCCTCTGGCATGGGTTGTCCCTTGACTAATTGTGCCATCTCCATCTTGCTTGAAATTTTTTAGAGTCTTTTGACAAATGTGTTTTGTGCATATGTTGATGCATGGGGTCCTTTATATTTGTTAAATTTTTCTAAGGCCTTTTCAAACAAATACATTTGACATATACTTCAATCAGTGTACCATGAGATCAGATTTATAGAGGGCTATTTCAAGCAAGATGCGCGCCCCTTGAAAGTTTCTAAGCATTCTCAATAAACACATTTTATTTTTCCATATTGCTTCATGCTAGTGCCTTCTTTGCCTCTGTAGGTTGTATTTGCTTAAGGTTTCTAAATATTTTCAATGAAATTTGCATTTACTCTAAAAATACCTCCTACCTTTAGGCCTTCTTTGAACATATAACCTCTATTTTGAGAATTGAGTCCATTTTGGAAGGGGGTGCCAATCTCCCTGAAGCATATTATGGAACCATTCATCTAAAATATTTCATTTGCACAACATATAATGGAACACTAATCTTGCCAAAGGCAAGAGACCTATAAGCTTCTGCAATATCCCATTAAGCCCAAACAACTTGGCAATATTAAATGTTGTGACTTTGTTCCATGATGAGTAATACCATCCTCATGCATTAATTATTTCTCATTATCAATTAGCAAGACACTTCCCTATGATCAGGCATCCCTTACTCAGGAGGAATAGTGAGGTTCAATATTGGTGCATTAAAACATTTGGCCTCATTTGCATTCATGTAGGCACTTCACAATTCATGAATTGCTACCTTCTTGATTAGAAATTGTACTCAAATCATGTGCCATGAGTTGGGTCCCCTTGTGGGCTTGACTAAAAAAAAAATCATTTTCAAATAACCTTTATGTTCAAACGATCTGACATGACTTTTGAATGATCAAAGATGAAAAGATGAAGTGGGTTGTGATTAAAATCTGATTTCTGGCTTATTTGCAAAATGTGCAAAAATGGCCAAGTGGGCTTTGGAATTGGCCTTGGAAACTGGGCAAACAACATTCTAAAGCCATAAAAACTTGCAAGCATGTAGAAATTGGTCTAGAGAATTGAATGCAATAGATGGCTCAGAGAAAGGGATCCCGAGGTGAAATTTATTCAACCCCAAAGTTGCTTAATTGAATTTTTCTGATATTACAATTGTTTTAAATCAATTAAAACACGCCCAATTACCATTTGAAAAAAATAGCAAATCAACTTCTGAGAGGCTGCAACTAGAGATATAAGCACATTTGGGTACTCTAAGCACATGTACAAGAGGTCTTAGCTTCAATCATCAATTTGCATGAGATATTGAAGGTCAAAGTTGACCTCTCAAAAAGGTTTTAGAAAATGCAGGTGCAAAACTGAATCAATTGCATTGTTAAAAATAGAAAATCAGCTCATGAAACTCTAAAACTGGACATAGGAATTCATCTTTGCATGGATAACTAAAAGAAATAATTATTTTGACTTGACAGTCATCTAGTTGCAAAATACAAGCTCAAATAGGAGGCTACTTTGCAAAACTGAACATTTGCAAATAGCATAAAAGTTTCAAAACCATCCAACTTCACTTTTCAAGACCCTAACAAAACTCATCATGAGAAGCTAAAAAATAGACATGCCTATTCACATAGGACACATGAGTGGGCTTACAAAGGGATTTTGCTTGAAAATCAACTAGCACCAAATTATGAGCCTCCAAAGTAGGTCACTTAGGTAGATTCTTCAAGTGCACTTCTGAAAGTACAGAGGCAAATTTTTTGAAATGGGCACTTCAAATTTGCAAAATTTGAGAGTGTCATCACAGTCTATGCCAAGACCTACAGACGGAGAATGAAGTTAGAGGGTTAGAGTGTGTAAATAGATCGCCGAGTGTGAGATAGTCTATAGTTGAGAGGATGGGATGGGTCATGAGGAGGTCCATAAGAATTTTATTTTGGGAACAATATTGGGAAAATTTGAAAATAGGAAGCATTGTGAAGAGTTTGAAAAGCTCCAAGATGAAGTGAATATATTAGAAAAAGAAGTTTAAAGAGGAAATGAGAATGTGAGAAGAGAGATATGAGAAGAAGAATGTTCTCTTAGAAGAGGATAGTGAAAAAAAGAGCAAAAAACAAAGTGGTGTAGCCCTTTGGTAGGGGTTGAATGTAAGAAAGAATATGTCGGAGTAGCCCACACAAGTGAAGAAGATGATAAGGTACAAGTTGTAGAGATAACATGTGAATGGAGTGCATTGTGTGAAGTGGATGAAGAGCATTTGCAATCAAAAAATATGAACATGGATGGTCCTAAATTTGACAAGTGAGTTGGCGAGGAAGAGGATATCTCTTGTTGAAAGAAGAAATGAGGATGATAGATAGGTTATTTGAGAGGAAAATGTTGGATGAAGTTATCTTCAGGGAAAACAATAAAGAAGGATATGTAGAAAACAATGGTCCTTTGGAGGACATGAATACATGGGAGAAATTCAAATAGCCTTATGAAGATGCATATGTGAAAGGTTTTGAGGATGAATAAAATGATTTTGGGGCAGCAAAGAAGGTAATTTTTGGTTTTAAATTTAAAAATGTTGATTTTTTACCCTCTAAGGAAGAGATTGCAATAGTAGAAGGTAAAGTTGTAGTTGAAAATGGGTATGTGAATGTTGCATATTTGTGTATAGAGGTTGTAGATGATGGTGCAAGAGGAACTTGGTGGAGGTGGTCGGTTTGTGATGGGTTGGATCCCATGAATAAGGAAAAGAGGGACAAAGAGATGTGGCAAAGGAGGATGGTCTATGGTGGATGTAAATCCATGAGAAGAAGCAAGAATAAAGCACACACTTGGTGGAGGATGATGGATAGAATCCCAACTAAGTGTTGGAAGAGGCAAAGGAAGAAATTCCTTTTGTCTAAATCAATGATAGAGTTTGTTGTAGGTTGTTCACAACCTAAAAGAATAGACCTACTACTCCACTCCATTTTGTGAGTTCTCACAAAAAATTTCCTACCCGGGGTGTCTGATACAAGAGTATCCGGGTAGATTGGAAATCAGCATCAACTAAAAAAAATAAACTTCAAGTTTGAATTTAGTTTTGGTTTGTTTTGGGGTTCATTTGATAAATCTTGGCTTTGGAAAGGTCTTGGTGTGTTCAAATTTGCATAAAGTCAATTTTTTATCAAATCATCATTTTAAGGCTCTGCAAGCAGTTTTCAAAAATTATTTTTGGAAAACTCGTAAGGATTGGAGTAGAATACTTTGGTAGGGGAATTCATGGAGGTGGCATCTGAAATATGTAAAAAGAATTAAAGTCATACATTTTTCAGGTTGGGAGATTTTAATATCGAAAGTTTGTTAAAAAAATTGTCAGCAATTTTAATAAAAGTTTAATATCTCATGATTTTGGAGGATTTGTGTAAAATACTTTTACAGGGATCCATGGGGTACTAGTCCATAATTGCATGCCAATTTTTGTGTGAATCAGAGAACTTTCAATTTTTTTCGCTGTGAGCACCTAATTCAGCACTTCCAAAGTACCAATTTGATCAATTTTATTGTGGAAAGGTATTATGAGGGTCATGGAAATTAACTATCATTTTTTATTCCTTCATTAACTATTTATCTATTGCAAAAATAATGTGGGGGGTGTTTGGAGCATAAAAGAGACAAAAAATAAAGATTTTAGATAAAAATGCCCAAAATAGAAAAAAATGCCTCTAGGAGTAAATACAGCACCTATAGGAGTTGATGGAGACTTAAAATGTCTCATTTAATGTTGCATAAACTTATATTATGGATAGCTATTCTTTGGGAGAGTGGTCCACCCATTCTGCAGCAATAATTGATAATTTTCATTTCATTTTTCAAAGGTTTTTGAAGAAAAACATGGGAAGAAGTTTGTGAGGAATGGGAAGGAGAAAATACCTCTATAGAGGCCTTCGTTGGGGGTTTTGGTTGCAGGTTTGAGAAAAACCAATGAAGAAAAGACAAAGAACCAGTGTGTGAGAGGTGTAAAAATTTTGGAGTTGTGTGAAGGTCTGAACAACAGCAAGAGAGCTTTGGAGCAGCAAGAAGAAGCTACAAGAAGAACATCTATGGAGATTTGATTTTAAAAATGTATTGAGAAATTTGTATTTGTATAAATTTGAATGAACAAAGTTTTATATTTTATTTGAAATGGTTTCTCTCTTTGTTTAATCTTTGTTGTTATATGATTTGTGGATTGGGGTGGTTCTTGTTTGCATCAATGGTATCATAGCACATGATCTACAAATGTTTATGAGTTCAACCCATGAAACATTTCAAATTACCATGGGTGTTTGTGCAGAAGCATCCAAGGTGAAATGGAAATCATGTGTCACCAAAAATATTGTTATTTAAATTTTTTTATTTTCAATAAGGGCTTAGGGGTTAGGAGAATAAATATTTTAATTTGCAACATTATAATTTTCCTTTGTGGTGATTTGAAGAGGTAATATTTAAAGGAATTATGCTTTGATAAATGTTTCTAAAGAATCTTGAAAGGGAATATGATTCTTGGGAATTAATTTACAAGAGGGGACCACTTTTCTTACATGTTCTTGCATTATCATTTGCATGTCTTGCATGTATTTGCATGTTGGCCACAAGTTTTGCATGTTGTTGCATGTTTGGGTCATAATTGTGAGACCCAATCTCAGTAAAATGGCCATAAAATTCCCATACAGTAATGAAATTAAGAATTTCAAAATGATATGGAAAGCTGGAAATGAGGCACACCAAATCCAAAAACCATTTTAGAAAATTCTAACAAATAACAAAGCATTTATAGGCAGAAATTGATGGGTTTTCCTAGTGGTTTAGTGGAGGTTGTTTTGAGAAACCAATAGTGGTTTCTTCTCACACAATTTTTATATATTGATGCTTACTCATTTGGTGAAGTTGGTTTTGGAGGAGTTGCAGGTTTACATAACTAGATGTTGTCAGATTGAGCATAGGATTGAAGACTCCAAGTGTTGCATATTTTTGTATGCAAAAATCCCATGTTGTAAGGGAGCTTATGAGCTTCTGCATATTGTAATCCCAATTTATATCTTCTACAATAAAATATAGTGTTTTCCTTATTGCATGTGTTGTGCTATTTTAAGTTATGAGTTTTCATATTTGTAAGGGGATTTTGTTTCTTCACTCACTCTGCACAATGATCTAGATACCCAAAATCTTGATATAGCAGCTACTGACAACTTTGAACAACATATAATATCTATAGAGGCATAACATCAATACAGAAGAAACACAAAACACATCTCAAAGCATGTTTTGGATGTCTACACAACACTATTTTGTCTATTTATCAAATTTTCTCAAAATCACTTCGAAACAAAGCACTAGAGACACCATCTCAGTATAAAACATCATTCCAACACATCTCCAAACACTAAAACATAAAGATAGCTCCATGTACTCACAACAATTCCTCAATATCTTAACTATACATGCACTCACTATAACAAATTGTTTCCCTCTTTTTCATAATTTTCTCAATATCCTCAACATCTTCATCATGTAACAACCTTCCTCAACACATAGTTGACATCAGTGAAACGACCAGATTTTTGGCATCAATGATAACACCTTCATACTTGCAATAATCTCCCCCTTTATCATTTATGGGAACACATGATGTGAAAAACAATCAAAGACACAATAGCTATGAACATACATGTTTTTGTTTCGTTTTACACACTCTCTCCCTTATATGATTTCCTTTCACTTTCTCTCCTCCTGAGTAGATAGATTTTTTTTTTCACATGAATCTTTCTTCCCCTTTGACATTGATGACAAAGGATAAAGTATTTTGCATTGTTCTCCCCCCTTGACATTGAACCAAGATACTTGTATTGCATATCATTTTACTTTTTACTTCCTTGACTACTCCCCCTTCGGAGTACACCCAACCAAATCAAAACTCAACACAATGACAACAATGTATATTCCTTACTACAACAATGACACTACCTACTCCCCCTATGAGGTAGTCACCAACACCAATCTAGATAAGAAATGAATCCATAAATCCATTGGAATGTTGCATCTCCATATGTATCTAGTTCAAAGAAGGAGGGGCAATAATCCCAAATTCTCTTGGAGATACTCAGAATTATTTTTAGGAAGAGCTTTAGTAAATATGCTAGCAATTTGATCCATTGTAGGTACATTTCAAGCTTCACTTCATTATCCACAACTTTTACTCTCAAAAAGTGGTATCTGATTGATATATGCTTTTTCCTTTAATGCATCACTAGATTCTTTGAAATGTTAAATTCACTTGTATTATTTCATAAAATAGAAATAGGCTCATTATACATTACTTTGATATCCTTCAATGTCTATCTCATCCATAATACTTGTGTGCAGCAAGATGCTGCTACAATATATTCAGCCTTTGCATTAGATAAAGAAAATAAATATTGCTTCTTACTAAGCCATGCCACCAATCTGCATCCAAGAAAGAATGTGCCACCACTTGTACATTTCTTTTCATCAACACATCCAACCCAATTTGCATTTGTATATTCACTTAATGTGAAATTAGTATCCTTAGGATACCATAAGCCATAATTCAAAGTGCCTTTTAAATATCTGAATATCCTTTTTACTAATATGGCAACATGTGACTCTTTATAATCTTCTTAAAATCTAGCCACAAGACAAATTGCATGCATCATATCCAGTCTAATAGCAGTTAGCTATAACAGTCCACCAACTCTAGTCTAATAACAATTAGATATAATAGTCCACCAACCATAGATTTGTACTTTCTCTGATCAGCCATAGGTGATTCATCATCCTTACTCAATTTGTAACCAGTAACCATAGGAATACATACCAGTTTGGAGTCATCCATGTTCTAAAATTTTTCAACATTTCTTTGACATACTTTGATTTTGAAATAAAAATTCCTTTATCTATTTGATTTATTTATATCCCAAGGAAGAAATTCATCACCACAAACATTGGCATCTCAAACTCTTTCTACATCTCTTCTACAAATTTCTTACACATAGCTTCATTACCTCCAAAGATAACTTCATCCACATACACAACCACTATCAATATTTTATCTTCCTCAATTTTTAAGTAAAGATTACTATCTATGATGTCTTTACTGATTCCTTGTTGTATCAAATATCTATCCAATCTTGCATACAAAGCTCTAGGAGCTTTCTTTAATCCATACAATGCCTTTTTCAATCTGCAAACCATATCTGATCGATCTGATAACTGAAATCCTTCTAGTTTTCCATGTAAAATTATTATTCCAACTCACCATTCAAGAAAGAAGACTTCACATCCATCTGATAAACTTTAAAGTCCTTGTATGCTAAAAATACCAAAAACATTCTAATTTCTTTGATTCTAGCCAGTGGGACAAAAAAATTCTCAAATTTTGTTTCTTTCACTTGTGAGTAACCCTTACACACAAGCCTTGCTTTATTTATTACCACTTCTCCATTCACATTCAATTTATTTCTAAATACCCACTTAGTGTAACACCCCACCACGCAAACCCCATAGGACAACTACAACAAATAAAGAATAATTTTTTTTTTTGAAAATAACAATTACATAATGCAACAAATAAACATTTGCACAACATAGATATAACATAAAGCATTAACCTAATCCTATGGGGTACATGGTGTGTTACTTAAATGAACCCAACAATTAACAATAAATGATACTAACTAAAGAGGAAGAAAGAAACGAGAATAAAACATGATATAAGTACAACAAGAATAAGATATAAATCCATAAACATAAATCACATAATACTAAATTCATCTTCAGAGTTCAATGTTACAAACGTGGAATATATTTCCACAAATACAACACAATATAAAATAAAAGTTACATTACAAGGCCACTTCCCTTATAACATTGGGAATGGTACAATCAATAATACAAAAGTACAATAATGAAAGAGAACTCTTCATAGGTACAATCTTCTCCATGCGAGCTCTAAGATCACTGCAACTACATCCATGCCACGATCACAACTGGGGACCCAATGGGTGCATTGCATGTTTCCACCCAACTGTGTGGAACCGAAGGAACACCCCCCATGCAAGGAGTCAATAAGAAAGAACCCTCGGCCACAAACTCAAACATAAAGAACACACATCACAAGACTCAAGCCCACGAACAACATAAACATCAACAGTAAATAAACAACTCAAACAACTAAAACAACTCCAGAGGCACAAGAACAAGGGAAACAAAAGGGCATAATGGGAGAGTGTCATTGCATGGCCTTCATGGATTCACTAGACTACCTATAATCTAGGAGCTACCTCCATCTATGGTTAACCAGACATCCTATTTCAAGGTACTGCCCCATAGGGTGACTCATGCGGAGCCATCTACCTTTCATGAAGACAAGGTAGTGACCTTACCGACCAGGTATTCCCACCCATCCTTAGCCTTTGGGAGTGCTAATGGCAAGGGTGAGGTATATTTTTATCTTGTTATGTGATAACAAACCCAACCCACCAAGTAAATTAATTAGGTTTTCACTTAATTAGGAAACTCTTTAAAGGGTGACCACTTGTACACTGGCCCCAAGAAGAGCCACTCTCCCCTATGGTTGCCCTAAAACCAAAACCAAGAAATGGGTACCACAATGTTCAACCAAAAGAATCATAACTCACAACAGGGTACCACCCACAAATTCCCACATGGTATCAACATAACCAAAAAGATGCAACCATAGAAATGCATTCACACTTTCCCTAACCTCTAGAGATAACGCTAATCCATACAAGAACAAAGTAAAATATTGCATCCAATTAAATAACACCATATCATTAACTATAAGGAATTTAAATAATAAATCATCCAATTCTCAATCAAATAACCATTTTCATCAATTAAAAATCAAAGTAAGGAAATTCACTAATACTTCTATTTATCCCAAGCACAATAATCAATTTAATAAATATCTTCCTACACTTAAATAATTAATTTATTAAATATCTAAGTCTATAAACTTGCTAAAAACCTAATTGAAGAGCAGCAATGATAATTCCATTATTTATCTAAACATAATAAAATAAACTTTCTTTTTAAAAAAAAATTAAAGATACTAACTAAATTTATTAAAAACCAATTATAAATACTAACTAAATTTATTAAAAACCAATTATAAATCATTCACTAATTTCACTTTTTTTAACTATATTTTATTTTCTGATTTTAAATCTTTTCCACACAGAATATTCTAAATTCTGATTTTTTCTAAGATAATGGAAATCTAATCTTTATTTTAAAAATAAGTTCAAAGTAAAAAAGTAGATTTAAGATATTAATCTTCTAAGTTCAAAATTTGATTATAATATTTATTTATTTTAAACAACTATTCTGATATATCATAGTATAGTTTGACTAGAAAATAATGAAATCAAATTCTACAATAAATTTTAAATCACAAATTTCATTTTCCTCGGATTCTAAATACAGCTTAAATTAAAAGACATTTTCAAACAAAATTTACAAATAACATTTTTTTTCCCTTTATATATAAATTTTTTCCAGAGAATAACTTATTTTTATTTTTCATTATTTGCTCACATTTCCTACATATACACTGTATATATACAATGAAATGAATATATATCAATTCATCTAATGCTACTGCAATTGAAGTATAGAATAAACTGAATATATGCACAAAATATATACACATACATATATACATATATATATATATATATATATATATATATATATATATATATATATATATATATATATATATATATATATATATTTACACATATATATTAAAACCTCCACATTAATATTTAAAAACTACATAACATAATAAAATATCATATATATGTTTATTTTATCCAACAATTTTCCCATGAAAGAAATACAGTGACAAAAGAGAAGTGTAAAAATTTCCAGAGTGCTCGAATAGGGAAAATATAGGAAACGAAAGGGTTCTCAGACAAGAGATTTTCAGAGGTTTAAAGCTGAGAAGATTCCAAAGACATAGGGAAATGAGATTTCAACAAGAATTCGAGAATGAAAATTACAGAGAGGAAGGAGAAATCTACAGACAAGAAGAAATAATTACAGAGAATGGGATTTTCCCAAACACACACAGAAAACATATTTTCTCTTTCAAACAGAATTTCCTTTCTCCTTTTAAAAACTAAATCTACAGAGATCAAATTATGAAATTCGAATTACCCAAAGCTCGATTCGAGGACGAAATGATGCGCGACTCCAGCCAGCTGCAATCTTCTGAAATCCGGAGATTCAAAACCCCAGCAACAATGGATTCGACAACAAAACCCAGTGCAAGCCAAAAATCAAATCTTCTCAGATCAAATCGATGAAAAACCACACAGATTACTAATCCTCAGAAAAATTTTCAACCATTTTTTTGAGTTGTAGACATTTTTTCATTTTTCATTTCCTCCCTCTTGCTTTTTCGAAAAAGCAATATTTGGAAATATACTTTTTCCAAAAAAGCCAAATCAGAAGTTGTCATAAATTTTCCGACAACTTTCCCATGCAAATTCCACTTAACCCACCATTTCTGCCATTTTCCAATTTTGGAAGAAGAATCTTCCATAATTAATTTACACCAAAAAAATATGCCTTTTAAATATTTTAATTTCATTTTAATAAAATTAATTTTTTGAAAAATAAACAATTAATTAATAATAATTTTAAACAACATTTCACTTAATTATAATTGAAGTTTAAAATTTATTTTATTAAATCACCTTTTTCTAATTAAAACAAATAAGATAATGATTTCCTTAACTTTATTTCTTTTAAAAATAAACCATAATAATTTATCTAACTATTTATTTAATTTAATGATTTAAATTAAAGGATAGCTTCACATTTTTAAATAGCAATAAAAGTGTTAATGTACACCATAATTTTCCAAAGTATTAATATCATAAGCAATAGTGAACCTTTCATTAATTTAATATTTTGCACCATAGACTAACATTTAATTTAAATCATAAAGCACTAGACCAAGCCATAAACACACATAAAACTCAAGAAATAAAATGATTTAATTAACAACCATACCCACACAAACGAAGTACGGACACGACATGAATAATCCCTGGACCAACCACTAACATAGGCAGGGGATACTTTCTTACCAACACCCTAACCACATCAACCATTGGGTCTATAGGATCCGCTGAGACCTGACAATCCAGGTGGAGTCGACACTCGGTGCTTACATTCCCGCATAACACAAAATGTCGAACAACATATACATATGCAAATAATTCATACTCAAACACATTGTAAAGGAGAGTTACGGTGAAGCAGGGCACTCACAGATGAGCGATGCCACTCTGTCTCCTTCACCCAAATCAAATACAATAAACAAAATCTAGGCATCACATATCAAAATAACTCACAAAGTAACATCATCATAACATGAGTATCCCACACATAAGTCCAACTATCATAAGAAAATAAGCATAACTGTCTGCCATGCCCAACACATGGCAGAAAACCTGTCAAACAAAGTATTAAATATGCATCAAAACATAACCAGAAATCACACTGAATCAAAACACACACACCAAAGCAGTATTAGAGTATTAGAACATGAGAGGCACTACATCCTCCCCCCTAGAAATAGGCTTACTCCTGGAAGCCAGAAAAAAAATAAGGAAAGAGGCTCGAATGCAGGATGCATCCTCCCATGTCACTGAAGTCTCATCATTCGAGTCCCATTAGACCCGCACCTGATCAATCTCTTTGCCCCTAAGCGTGAGTCTCCTGTGCTATAGAATGACCATGAGATCCAGTGCGAGCTACCAATCCTTGACCTGAAGAGCATTCCAATCCAATACATGAGATAAATCAGGAAAGTAAGGCCTAAGAATGGAAACATGGAACACATCATGAATGTGAGCAAGGTTGGGCAGCAAGGCTAAACGGTAAGCAACAGGTTCAATCCTCTCTAGAACCTCAAACAGACCCACAAAATGAGGTGCAAACTTGGATCCTTTTCTGTAATGGATAGGGCTCTTTCATGGATGTACACGAAGAAACGCGTGATCATCCACTAAAAATTGATGATCAACCCTATGAGCATCAGCATACCAAGTGCTCTTTGATGCAAGCGACTTACTACTCCATTTCCTATAGCATCTCTGGCCCAAGAAGAATCCTGTCCTCCAAATGGTCCCAACTCAGAGGTGTTTGACACAAGCGACCATACAAAGCTCAGAATGGTGGCATCCTGATCAAATTGTGGTAACTATTACTGTAAGAAAACTCAACCAAATGCGGATAGTCATTCCATCGAGACTGTTGATTGATAACATACATGTGGAGCATGTCCTCGAGAACCTGATTGACCCTTTCAGTCTAACCATCTATTTCCGGATGGTAAGTAGAACTGAAGTTCAATTGTGTTCCCAGGGCACACTACAATCAAGTCCACAATGTAGAAGTGAACACTGGATCTCTATCAGAAATGATTCTTCACAAAATCCCGTGTAGCCTCACAATGTCATCCATGAAAATTTTAGCCATAAACAATGCAGTATAGGAGGACCAAATAGGAAAGAAATGTGCCACCTTGGTCAACCTGTCAATGGTGACCATGATAGCATCATGTCGACATGCAATCATCGACAACCCAACAATGAATTCAATAGATATAATATCCCATTTCCATTCCAGAATGAGATTGGGATACAAAATACCTGTTGGATGATGGTGCTCTACCTTCACCCTCTGACACTCCAGGCACCTCGCCATAAGATCTACTATGTCCCTCTTCATCCCTACCCAATAGTACAATAGAGAAAGATCTACATACATCTTTTTAACTCCTGGATGAGCCAAATAAGGAGCCCAGTGAGCTTTAGACATGATTAGGGTACGAAGACCCTTTGAGGAAGGAACATATATGCAATCTAAACATCACAAAAGTCCATCAGACTCAAGAGTATAACCAGTAAACCTTCCCTCAAGCACTCGACCTAACTCCATCTCTGACTCCACCTCCTAGAACCAGCTGTCCAAAGGAAGTGTTACAAGAATCTGACCTTTTATATCAACCTCAAGAGTCACAGAGGATAATTCATGATGGAAATGACTTAGAGCATCTACCACTACATTCTCCTTTCCCTAAATATATTTCACTTCAAAATCATACTCGCAAAGGAATTCCATCCATCTTCTCTATCTAGCATTAAGATTCTACTACATGAAAATGTATTGTAAACTATGATGGTCATTGTGTAGCTCAAACATGTGGCCCAACAAGAAATGCCTCCACCTTACCAAGGCATGAACAACTGCAGTCAACTCCAAGTCATGAGTAGGGTGATTTAACTCATGGTCCTTGATCTTACATGACTCATATGCTATCACCTTGCCATCCTACATCAAAATAGCCCCTAACCCTTCCAAGGATGCATCTATGCAAACCAAAAAGTCCTAAGTTAGATCAAGAACAGCAAGAATAGGCACACTAGTCAACTTCTCTTTAAGAGTTTGAAAAGCCAACTGAAACTTTTTTGACCAATCATATTTCTTTCCTTTCCTCTGCAGAGAGGTAATGGGATGTGCAACCCTAGAGAAACCCTCTACAAACCATTGATAATAGCCCACCAATCCCATAAAGTTGCGAATTTTGGAACATTTTTGGGAGCAGACCAATCTATAATAGCTTGGATCTTTAAGGGATCCACAACAATGCCTTCTCTGAAGATCACATGCCCCAAGTATTTTACTTCAAACTTATAAAATTCGTACTTTTCCAAGTTTGCAAACAAGTGGTTTTCTCTCAAGCACTACAACACCAGCTTTAGGTGTTCCTCATGCTCCTCCATGGATCTAGAGTAGATAAGTATGTCATCAAGAAACAAGAGCACAAAACGGTCTAGATAGGTCTAGAAAACACCATTCATTAAGCTCGTGAAAACTGAGGGTGCATTAGTTAACCTAAATGGCATGATAGTAAATTCATAATTTCCATACCAGGTATGAAATGCAATTTTGTGAATATCCTCCTCAACAATCCACAACTAATGGTATCCTAATTTGAGGTCAATTTTAGAGAACATTTTTTCTCCCTTGAGAACAATTTTTTAGTCTTCTTTGAATGATTACAGACACCTTCAACTCACTACATTAAAAAGTTTGAAACTTTGAATTTCACACTACTTTGCTCAAATTCACACTCTACCCTTCAACAATTCGCATCACCTCCATCACATACCTTTATCCTTTCTTTCTTATCAACCCTCAACATCTCAACTCATACTTATACTTTCCTCAACCTTGAAAACTTCCTCCAAGGTCGGCAACACTTCCATTACATTTACAATTTCAAATTAGGTCGACACCCAAGCATTCCTACGGTGGATAGGAATGAAGGTGACCCACCAAAATCCTTAGTTATGACCCAAAATTTTCCTAACATGCCTCAACATGCTTCCACAAATTTTGAAACCGCTTTGCATGTAGTGTTGACACAAGTTCATCCATTACCCATGTAAACACATTAAACTTTGAATTACACAATTTTTTTGAACAATCTAAAACTTTCAGAAAATAAAATTCACCTGAACATGATCCAAGAACATCCTAGAAACCAACAAACTCCTTCACAAAAAATTACTCTTGAAGATTATAAACATTTTGTTTAACTAGATAATACTGCCAAATACTGTAATACTCTATAACTCAAAAGTCCTTCTTTTTATAAACCGAACCATGAATCCTCTTGACATAGGAAAGAGAAAAACATCATAAAATTTCTTCATAACCATGGGTCTTGAGAAATAATTACAGAGAAATGCAAAGAAAATACATATCTCCCAAACACGTATGTCCACAACACTACAAAACCAATTCACACATTCTTGAATATATCTCACTCTGCACAACGATCCATATACCCAAACTATGGATATAGAAACTACTAAAACTTTGAACAACATATCAGATCCACACAAGCATAGCATCAATGCAAAAGAAATGTGAAGCACATCTCGAAGCATGTTCTAATTGTCTGCACAACATTTTTTTCTCTATTTATCAAATTTTCTCAAAAGTACTTGAAAACCAAGCACTAGAGACACCATCTCAGCACACCACATCTCTAAACATTGAAACATAAAGATAGGTCCATGTATTCACAACACTTCCTCAATATCTCAACTATATGTATGCACTTATCGCAACAATTTGTTTCCCTCTTTTTCAAAATTTTCTCAATATCCTCGACATCTTCATAATGTAACAATCTTCCTCAACACATAGTTGACATCAGTGACAACACCAGCTTATTGACATCAATGACAACACCTTCATACTTGCAACATTCTCTAGTTATGATAGACATGCATCCTTTTGTTATGGGTTGATAGTCCCTTTGTTGTGGGCTAACAAATCCTTTGTTTCATCAGTTAGTTTATTCCAAAGGAATATTTCATAATTAATAACTATAATCAACCATAAAGATCCACTAAAATCTATAGACATTCAATAATTCACAAACCCATTTACCAGTATAATATATCATCATCAATAATTTTAATACTTAAAATATAAGACAAGGTTTTGGAATATATTTTAAACTTATTAGAAATATGGTGAAAAGTATGAAACTAAGACAAAGAAAATAAGACATTTCTAAGGCTCATCAAGAATGAAGGAGAGAGATAGGGATACATATATATATATAGAGAGAGAGAGAGGATGAAGAGGTAGTTCTTAAGCTCAATGGAGAGAGAGTCGGATAGAGAGAGAGGTGAGAAAGGGATGGATATAGTGAGAGAGTGGTCTAGAGCATGAGCGATATACAAATAGATATAGAGAGAGACAATAATGATAGAGCTTGTTGATTACTAAAATCTCACCTATTGATTACTGAATTTGTATTAAGTTTGAAAAATTATAAGATGTTCTAAAACTTAAATTTGTAAATTATAAATCCTAGAGATCCAAAACCATTATGAAACATCTTGAAAATATATACATGAAATATAACTTGATGTATAATATTCACTTATACTTAAATATTGATTTCATGTGTATAGTTTGACTAGAAGACAAAGAGAAAGAGATTTTTTCTTCATAGAAATGTGAGTCCATTATAATGTAGTTACGTTATGTGAACGTAATCACATAACATGCTTGCATTATGTGAATGAAATCACATAAAACAATTATGTCATGTGAATGTAATCATATAATATGCTCACATTATTATTTTCTTTGGAAATTTCCAAGCATTTGTTTTGGATTTTCCTTGGGCTTCCAACTTAAAGGGTTGGAGTGACTTTTCAATGTCCAAAGATGTGTTTTTGAAATTTGTAAATAAATTGACATAATCTCAAGAATTATCTCCATCAAGTTTGCATGTGCTTCAATTTCAAGTCAAAAAATACCATGATAATGTTAATCTCTCTTAGCTTTCTAAACATGCAATTTTTTTCGTATTTTTTGTATGTTAAGGTTTTCATCTTTAATTTTTTTATTAGTGTATCTATTTTTTGTCAAAAACCAATGTGTGGTATTTTTGAATTTATTTTTTAACCATTCATAAAAATTTCAAATAAATTACATTTTTAGATACTACAATGCATTCTTCACATATTCAAAAAAAAAAAATTCAATCAATTTTTAAAATTTTTAGGGGAAAGCATGCTCAGTTTTCTATTTTTTAAGATGTGTCCACTTTAAAATGTATTATAGAATCATATATTCATTAAAAAATTAAAGAAAATTTGAGCATAAACTGCATGGTGTTAACTGATTTCTCACCAAAACGAATTTTAAAATACTAAAAAAAAATTAACATTTTAGGGGGGCCACACTAGACTCGATGTTATATTTTTTGGAAAAATAGGACCACTTTATGTGGCCCCCCTTTTTGAACCCCTTAATCTCTACCATTTTCAAAATAATAGTAGTTTCTAGAAAGAAGATTCATAGCATTACAACTCTTGTTTTTGTTGCATCTCAATATTTTGAGTTCAACTATATTCAATTTCTCATCCAAAATTAGTCTTTCTTGATTAAAAAATAAAAATAACCACTTAAAACCCCTTTTTGGTCCCCCATTTCCATGCACTTACCTAGATATTAGAACACCACCCCCACTAGTAGGTCTTGGATTCCCTTTTGTAGCACCATTGAAGTTTAGAATACTTAATCCATTGCAGAGCTTCTAAAAGGTGTTTTGACAAGCTATTTTTTTTGTTTTCTCAACTTGTTCATGGTCATGGTGATGGCCCAATTATTAGCTATAGTTAGTTTCATGGAGGTAGGGAGAAATTCTAGGACTTTCACTTTACAAATAGAGACATTCTCAATGAGGATTTTTGAGAAGGAAAAGAAGGCATCCTCGATGTTCTTAGTTGAATCCCTGAAAAATTAGTTATTCATTTCTTTTAAGGGGATCCACACAAGATGTGGATGGATTTGATTCCAAATCTCTTAGATAATAGGATGAGATAAGGGGAATATTGACCATCAACAAAGTATGTGATGTTCATATTCATGACCCAACACAATTCAAATTTCTATATGCACCTTTCTCAAACTACTCCAACAAACTCACAAAAGAAAAATATGTGGGATAGTGATCCTTCCTCTTTTTGGAAAAGAGTACATCTATTAGAGTATAAAACCTTTTTTTTTTTAAATGATCTTGCATGAGTATTTTTATGGGCAACAATCCACCAAAAAAAATTGACTTTAGGAATTAGCTTATGGCTCTAAATTCTTTTATAGAATCTAGTTCTGGTGGAGGGGACTAACAACAAACTATAAGAAGATTTAACAATGAAGAATCCATTATTATTTTGAACCCAAATAATTTTGTCCTCCTTGATGAAAATGAGAATTTAAAGATTGATGCAGGAGCATCCAGTGGTGTAAGGGCAATCTTGCATCACCCAAAAATAGTTAAATTTCAAATTTCTCAGTTTTTAGATGTTTTTACATTTTTGGATACCCTTTTCATCATAATGAAATTCTCAATTTACACTTTTTATTTTCTATTCTTGGGTTGAAAGATATTGCAGTTTTAGTTTCTCAGATTTGCACCTGAAAATCTTTCGAGTTAGATTTGAGGCACTTAGAGTTCCCGGAATGGCCACAAAACTTGTAAAAATTGACGTAACTAATTTTGAGCTCGTTATTGACTTTGAAACCTTTTCAACGGTTCAAACGGTTCGCGAATCGAAGTCCCGGATCAAAAGTTATGGCCCCGAGAAGTTGGCGCACTTTCTAGAAGATACTATTGCAAATGTTCTTTTGAAATTTGAACTTCAAGTTGTAATTTTTCGCCGCCAAACTGCCTAAACTCAAATTTGAATGTTGTTTTGGCTCCAAACTAAAGAGAAGCTCTATTTATGGGTGGGTTTCTAATTTTTGGGTAACTTTTTGGGGACAAGCTCGCATATTAAAAAGGGTGATTCTATAGCTTTTTGTAACTTGCATGTATTGTAGAACTTGGAGATTTGAGATCCTCTACATGTAAGAAGCTCCATTTTCTGAATAATAAAATTATTCTCTTGTTTGTGGGTTATTTTCTAAGTCTCGGACTGCGCCCTCATCAAGTGGTATCAGAGCGGGTTTTCTTGAGCGTGTGGACAGATCGCCGATCGTGAGGCAGTTCGCACTAGGACCGTGGTTGTGGGTCGAGGTCAAGAAAGATGCTTCCAAGAGTGATGCCTGGTAGGTGTGGTGGTTCCAGAGGTGGTCGAGGCGGAAAAAATGTTGGTGGAAGAGATGCACTGGTAGCCCTCCAAAGAAAAATTCATGCATTACAAGAGCAGTTGAGAAGAGGGTTAAACCTGAGGGAGGAAAGTGAGGATGAAGGAGAGGAAGAAGGTTCAAATGTAGAAGAGGAAAAAGAATCAATTGATCAAGACCAAATGCGGCTAATAAAGGCAATTTCAAAGATTAGGAAAAGACCCAGAGCATAAGTCCCCAGTTATTCCGGAAGTCTGAACTCGGAAGAGTTGACCAACTGGATTAGCGAGCTAGAAGAATATTTTGAGTATGAGGAAATAGAGGACCCAAATCGGGTTAAGTTTGCAAAAATGAAGATGAAGGTCCATGCCAATATTTGGTGGAAAGAGGTCTAGTTGGAAAGAAATCAAAGAGGAAAAGGAAATATCACCAAATGGGATCGCATGGTAGAGAAACTGAAGAAGCAGTTCATACCAGTGGACTACGAGTTAGATCTGTTGAAGAAATTGCAAGGGTTGAAGCAAGGAAGCATATCTGTGAAAGAATATACTAAATATTTTCACAAGATAATCATAAAATGAGCCACGAGAGGCCAATAAGGAGAAGGTAGCCCGATACCTTAATGGGTTACGATCGAGCATTCAGGAGGAGTTAAGCCTAGTCAGAATGACCACCATTGAGGATGTGTATCATTTGCTCTCAAGGTAGAAAGCTGTTGAACAAAAGATTTGATGGCAAGCAAAAAAGGATGGGAGGTCAAAGTGGAAGGGGCAGTGGAAGACCTTCGTGAAGCCAAAATGATGATGAAAAGAAAAGTGAAGATGTGGGTACCACCGGGCTGTAAAGGAATGATTAACTCATCACTCTCTATGATCAAAACAGTGGTGATCAAAGAGGTAGAGGACGAGGGAGATATGGACAAGGATCTAGAAGAGGTGGTTTCAAAGGAACGTGTTTCCAGTGTGGTGAAGAAGGGCATCGAGCCTATGAATGTCCACAACACCAAGAAAGGGTAGAAAAAAGACCAGAAGGTCATAGAAGCATTGTGCATACAGATGAGGAGGCCCAATCTGAACATTCAGATGATGCTGAAAGGGGAGAAGCCCTAGTGATTAGGAGAGCCCTGGTGACTGAGGAAAAGGAAACATAATAGAGGAAGAATTTATTTCGCACAAGGTGCAAGTGTGAAGGAAAATGTTGTGATGTCATTATTGACGGTGGGAGCACCAATAATCTGGTGTCAAAAGAGATGGTCACAAAGTTGAAGCTGAAGAGGGAAAGGCACCCGCATCCATATCGGATTGCCTGGTTGCAGAAAGACCACAAAGTTTTGGTCAATGAGTAGTGCCTAGTAAAGTTCAAGATCGGGAGCTACCATGATGAGGTACTCTATGATATCATCCCCATGGATGCATGTCACATGTTGTTGGGGAGGCCATAGTAGTTCGATAGGCGAGCTATACATGATGGCCATGCAAACACTTATTCCTTGACAAAGGGTGGGGTTCGTCACAAGTTGAAACCCCTGAAAGAGACCGAAGAAAAGGTATGCAGTAGTGCTAGAATTTGTTATGTAGATGGAAGAAATTTTTTAGAAGGTATGAAGCTTGAGCATGTGTGTTATGCATTGATTCCTAGAGTGAGTAAGGAGGATAGTGAGAAGGTTCCAGAAGAATTTTCTAGGATGTTGGATGAGTTTCAGGATATTGTTTCTGATAATGTACCTGAGGGTTTACCACCAATAAGGAAGATCAATCATTAGATTGACTTGATTCCTAGAGCCAGTTTTCCAAATAAGGAAGCTCATAGAATGACTCCATTAGAAAATGAGGAGTTGAATAGACAAGTTCAAGAGTTGTTGAGAAAGGGTTTGATACGGGAGAGTTTGATTCCATGTGCAGTACCTGTAGTACTAGCACCAAAGAAGGATGGGGAGTGGAGGATGTGTACAAATTCTTGAGCCATAAACAAGATAACAATCAAGTACAGATTTCCCCTGCAAAGGATGGATGACCTAATGGACTGTTTGAGTGGAGCTCAATACTTCACAAAGATTGATCTGAAGAGTGGATATCACCAGATCCGGATTCGAGAGGGAGATGAATAGAAGACTGCCTTCAAGACCAAAGAGGGCTTGTACGAGTGGTTAGTCGTGCCTTTTGGGCTAACCAATGCACCGAGCACATTCATGCGGCTCATGAATGAGGTACTAAAAGAATTTCTGGGAAGTTTTGTTATTGTGTATTTAGATGATAGTTTAATTTTCAGTAAAACATTAGATGAGCATCTGATGCATATTCGGAGAGCCTTTGAGAAGTTAAGAGAAGAGAAACTATTGATTAATCTGAAGAAGTGCAGTTTTGTGAAGAGGGAGTTAGTGTACTTGGGGTTTGTTGTCTCAGCAGAAGGTCTCAAAATGGACCCGTGAGAAGGTGAAGGCTATTCTGGAATGGCCTACCCAAGAACTGCTACCGAGGTGAGATCTTTCCATGGTTTGGCTAGTTTTATAGAAAGTTCATTAGAAACTTCAGAGTATTTGTGGACCCCCGATGAAACAATGAGAGGGATAGAAAGAAATTCAAGTGGAGCACTAGAGCCGCAAAGAGTTTTGAACTGTTGAAGCAAAAGGTAACAGAGCAACTTGTTCTAGCCCTCCCAAATTTCAACAAGGTCTTTCGGTGGATTGTGGTGCCATGGTTGTGCCATTGGAGTAGTGTTGAGCCAAGAAGGTAAGCCCATTGCCTATTTTAGTGAAAAGTTAAATGATGCCAAGAGAAAGTATTATGTATATGATCAGGAATTTTATGCAATAGTTCAAGCATTAAAGAAATGGAGACATTATTTGTTGTCAAGGAATTTCTTCTATATACTGATCATCAGGCCTTGCAGTACCTAAATAGTCAGGGAAAATTAAATCAGAGGCATATGAAATGGGTAGAGTTTTTGCAGAGTTATACCTTTGTTTTGAAACATAGGAGTGGGAAGTCAAATAGGGTTGCAGATTCTTTAAGTAGGAGGCATACATTGATGACAAAGATGAAGATTGAAGTGGTTGGGTTCAATGAACTTAAGACACTGTACGCAGAAGATCCTGATTTTGCAGAGGCTAGGAAAACTTGAAAGGAACCTATTACAGTGGACAAGACAAGGTGGCTGGATTTCATAATCCAGGATGACATGTTATTTAAGGGAAGTCAATTGTGTATTCCGAGGAGTTCCATGAGGGAGAACCTGATAAAGGAGAAGCATAGTGAAGGAATGGCAGGACATTTTGGTCAGGATAAGACCATTGTCATTATTAGTGAGCATTATTATTGGCCTCAGTTGTCACAAGATGTGAACAAGTTTGTACAAAGCTACAGGGTATGTCAAATGGCTAAAGGAGTGAGCCAGAATATAGGCTTATATCAGCCCTTACCTGTACCAGAGAGGCCATGGGAGGATATAAGTATGGACTTTGTTCTTGGTTTTCCAAGGACACAACGAGGAAATGATTAAGTCTTTGTGGTGGTTGATAGGTTTTCGAAGATGGCACATTTCATTCCATGTCAGAAGACCCATGATGCAGTCCACATTGCTGACTTGTTCTTCAAAGAGGTGGTGAGGCCACATGGTCTGCCAAAGAGTATTGTTTCAAATCGTGACACCAAATTTGTGGGGTACTTTTGGAGGACCTTATGGAAGAAGCGTAAGATAGAGTTGAAGTTCAGTTCTACACACCATCCACAAACAAATGGGCAGAAAAAAGTTCTTAACAGGAGTCTGGGTAACCTACTGAGATGTTTGGCAGGAGATAAACCCAAGGGATGGGACTTGATCTTACCCCAGAAAAAATTTTCTTTCAACAATTTTGTCAACAGAAGCACTAGTAGATCACCGTTATAGATTGTGTATGGAGCTAACCTCAGAACAGCTCCAGAATTGAGGAAGATGGACCAAGAGAAGAAAATAAGTGTTGAAGCCGAAGATTTTGTAAAGCACATCAAAAATATACATGAGAAGGTACGAGAACACATTAATAAGATGAATATGTAATATAAAGCTAAGGCATATCAAAAAAGGAGGAATAAGGAGTTTCAAACTGGTGATGAAGTAATGGTCCACTTGAGGAAAGAAAGGTTTCCCGTGGGAACCTATAACAAATTGAAGATGAAGAAATTTGGTCCCTGTAAGATTTTGAAGAAGCATGATTCAGGGAATGCATATGAGGTAGAGTTTCCTGATGGAATCAACATTTCCCCTGTGGTCAACATTTCAGATTTGATAGAGTATCATGAAGGTGGAATGGAGGAAGCACCAACAATAGGGTAGTATGGCATTCCAGCACCTACTTCAGAAAGGGAGGAGATTAAAGCAATCTTGGATAGTCGTGTGGGAAGGAGTACCAGAAATAGGCAGTATAAAGAATATCTGGTGAAATGGAGAGGAAGGCCTGTGGAAGATTCATCCTAGCTATCTAAGGTAGTGGTTGACCGGTTGGGTTTTTTCCTCAACCATCTGAGACGTGATGGGTCACTTCTCAAATTACCCTGGGTGTCTGATGCAGGAGCATCCAGTGGTGTTAGGGCAATCTTGCATCACCCAAAAATAGTTAAATTTCAAGTTTCTCAGATTTTAGATGTTTTTACATTTTTAGATACCTTTTTCGTCATAATGAAATTCTCAATTTACGGTTTTTATTTTCTCTTCCTGGGTTGAAAGATATTGCAGTTTTAGTTTCCCATATTTGCACATGAAAATCTTCCGAGTTAGATTTGAAGCACTTAGAGTTCTTGGATCGGCCCCAAAACTTTCTGAAATCGACGTAGTGGATTTCGAGTGCATTATTGACTTCGAGACCTTTCCAACAATTCAAACGGTTTGCGAATCTCGAATCAAAAGTTATAGCCCCGAGAAGTTGGCACACTTTCTAGAAGATACAATTGCAAATGTTCTTTTGAAATTTGAACTTCAAGTTGTAATTTTTCAGCACCAAACCGCCTAAACTCAAATTTGAATTTTTTTTGGCTCCAAACTAAAGAGGAGCTCTATTTATGGGTGGGTTTCTAATTTTTGGGTAACTTTTTTGGGACAAGCTCGCATATTGCGAAAAGGTGATTCTGTAGCTTTATGTAACTTGCATGTGTTGTAGAACTTGGGGATTTGAGATTCTCTACATATAAGAAGCTCCATTTTCTAAATAATAAAATTATTCTCTTGTTTGTGGGTTATTTTCTAAGTCTCGGGCTACGCCCTCATCAAGTGGTATCAGAGCGGGTTTTCTTGAGCGTGTGGACAGATCACCGATCATGAGGCAGTTCGCACCAGGACCATGGTTGTGAGTCGAGATCAAGAAAGATGCCTCCAAGAGTGATTTACAGTAGGCGTGGTGGTGCCAGAAGTGGTCGAGGTGGCAGAAATGTTGGTGGAAGAGATGCACTAGCAGCCCTCCAAAGATAGATTGATGTGTTACAAGAGCAATTGAGAAGAGGATTAAACCTGAGGGAGGAAAGTGAGGATGAAAGAGAGGAAGAAGGTTCAAATGTAGAAGAGGAAAAATAAGCAATTGATCAAGACCAAATGCAGCTAATAAAGGCCATTTCGAAGATCAGGAAAAGACCCAGAGCAGAAGTCCCCAGTTATTCCGGAAGTCTGAACCCAGAACAATTGATCAACTGGATCAACGAGCTAGAAGAATATTTTAAGTATGAGGAAATAGAGAACCCAGATTAGGTTAAGTTTGTAAAAATGAAGCTGAAGGGCCATGCCAGTATTTGGTGGAAAGAGGTCCAATTGGAAAGAAATCAAAGAGGAAAAGGAAATATCACCAAATGGGATCGCATGGTAGAGAAACTGAAGAAGCAGTTCATACCAGTGGACTACGAGTTAGATTTGTTGAAGAAATTGCAAGGGTTGAAGCAAGGAAGCAGATCTGTGAAAGAATATGCTGAAGATTTTCACAAGATAATCATCAAAACGAGCCACACAGAGGCCAATAAAGAGAAGGTAGCTCGATATCTTAATGGGTTATGACAGAGCATTCAGGAGGAGTTAAGCCTAGTCAGAATGACCACCATTGAGGATGTGTATCAGTTGCTCTAAAGGTGGAAGAGAAGCTGAACAAAAGATCTGATGGCAAGCAAAAAGGATGAGGAGGTCAAAGTGGAAGGGGCAGTGGAAGACCTTCAGGAAGCTGAAATGATGATGAAAAAAAAAGTGAAGATATGGGTACTAGCTGAAGCCAAAAGAATGACAATTCCTACCACCCTCGTGATCAAAAAAGTGGTGATCAAAGAGGTAGAGGATGAGGGAGATATGGACAAGGATCTGGAAGAGGTAGTTTCAAAGGAACGTGTTTCCAGTGTGGTGAAGAAGGGCATTGAGCCTATGAATGTCCATAACACCAAGGAAGGGTAGACAAAAGGCCAGAAGGTCATGGAAGGGTTGCGGATGTAGATGAGGAGGCCCAATATGAACATTCAGATGATGCTGAAAGGGGAGAAGCCCTAGTGATTAGGAGAGCCCTGGTGACTAAGGAAAAGGAACCAAAACAGAGGAAGAATCTGTTTCACACAAGGTGCAAATATGAAGGAAAATGATGTCATTATTGACGGTGGGAGCACCGATAATTTGGTGTCAGAAGAGATGGTCACAAAGTTGAAGCTGAAGAGGGAAAGGCACCCGCATCCATATCGGATTGCCTGGTTGTAGAAAGACCACAAAGGTTTTGGTCAATAAGCAATGCCTAGTAAAGTTCAAGATCGGGAGCTACCAAGATGAGGTACTCTGTGATATGATCCCCATGGATGCATGCCACATGTTGTTGGGGAGGCCGTGGCAGTTCGATAGGCGAGCTATACATGATGGCCATGCAAACACTTATTCCTTGACAAAGGATGGTGTTCTTCACAAGTTGAAACCCCTAAAGGAGACCGAAGAAAAGGTATGCCATAGTGCTAGAATTTGTTATGTAGATGGAAGAAAAATTTTAGAAGGTATGAAGCACGAGCGTGTGTGTTATGCATTGATTCCTAGAGTGAGTAAGGAGGATAGTGAGAAGGTTCCAGAAGAAGTTTATGGGATGTTGGATGAGTTTCAGGATATTGTTTCTGATAATGTACCTAATGGTTTACCACCAATAAGGAAGATCAGTCATCAGATTGACTTGATTCTTGGAGCCAGTTTTCCAAATAAGGCAGCTCATAGAATGACTCCATCAGAAAATGAGGAGTTGAATAGACAAGTTCAAGAGTTGTTGAGAAAGGGTTTGATACGGGAGAGTTTGAGTCCATGTGCAGTACCTGCAGTACTAGCACCAAAGAAGCATGGGGAGTGGAGGATGTGTACAAATTCTCGAGCCATAAACAAGATAACAATCAAGTACAAATTTCCCTGCCAAGGATGGATGACTGATGGACTGTTTGAGTGGAGCTTAGTACTTCACAAAGATTGATCCAAGAGTGGATATCACCGATCAATCAGAGGAGATAAATAGAAGACTTCCTTCAACACCAAAGAGGGCCTGTACAAGTGGTTAGTCATGCCTTTTGGGCTAATCAATGCAGAGAGCACATTCATGCGGCTCATGAATGAGGTACTAAAAGAATTCAGGAAGTTTTGTTATTGTGTATTTAGATGATATTTTGATTTTCAAGGCGTTGGATGAGCATCTGATGCATATTTGGAGAGCCTTTGAGAAGTTAAGAGAATAGAAATTGTTGATTAATCTGAAGAAGTGTAGTTTTGTGAAGAGGGAGTTAGTGTACTTGGGGTTTGTTGTCTCAGCAGAAGGTCTCAAAATGGACCCAGAGAAGGTGAAGGCTATTCTGGAATGGCCTACCCCAAGAACTACTACCAAGGTGAGATCTTTCCATGGTTTGGCTAGTTTTTATAGAAAGTTCATTAGAAACTTCAGTAGTATTTGTGGACCCCTGACTGAAACAATGAGAGGGGATAGAAAAGAATTCAAGTGGAGCGCTGGAGCAGCAAAGAGTTTTGAACTGTTGAGCAGAAGGTAATAGAGCAACCTGTTCTAGCCCTCCCAGATTTCAAAAGGTCTTTCACGTAGACTGTGATGCTAGTGGTTGTGTCATTGGAGCAGTGTTGAGCCAAGAAGGTAAGCCCATTGCCTATTTTAGTGAAAAGTTAAATGATGCCAAGAGAAAGTATTATGTATATGATCAGGAATTTTATGCAATAGTTCAAGCATTAAAGAAATAGAGACATTATTTGTTGCCGAAGGAATTTCTTCTATATACTAATCATTAGGCCTTGCAGTACCTAAATAGTCAGGGAAAATTAAATCAAAGGCATATGAAATGGGTAGAGTTTTTGCAGAGTTATACCTTTGTTTTGAAACATAGGAGTGGGAAGTCAAATAGGGTTGCAGATGCCTTAAGTAAGAGGCATACATTGTTGACAAAGATGCAGATTGAAGTGGTTGGGTTCAATGACCTTAAGACACTGTACGCAGAAGATCCTGATTTCATAGAGGCTTGGAAAGCTTGCAAGGAACTTGTTACAGTGGACAGGACAAGGTGGCTGGATTCCATAATCCAGGATGGCATGTTATTTAAGGGAAGTCAATTATGTATTCCGAGGAGTTCTATGAGGGAGAACCTGATAAAGGAGAAGCATAGTGGAGGAATGGCAGGACATTTTGGTCAGGATAAGACCATTTCCATTATTAGTGAGCATTATTATTGGCCTCAGTTGTCACAGGATGTGAACAAGTTTATAAAAAGCTGCAGGGTATGTCAGATGGCTAAAGGAGTGAGCCAGAATACAGGCTTATATCAGCCCTTACCTATACCAGAGAGGCCATGGGAGGATATAATTATGGACTTTGTTCTTGGTTTGCCAAGGACACAACGAGGGAATGATTCAGTCTTTGTGGTGGTTGATAGGTTTTCGAAGATGACACATTTCATTGCATGTCAGAAGACCCATGATGCAGCCCACATTGTTGACTTGTTCTTCAAAGAGGTAGTGAGGCCACATGGTTTGCCAAAGAGTATTGTTTTAGATCGTGACACCAAATTTGTGGGGTACTTTTGGAGGACCTTGTGGAAGAAGCAAAAGACAGAGTTGAAGTTCAGTTCTGCACACCATCTAGAAACAAATGGGCAAACAGAGGTTGTTAACAGGAGTCTGGGTAACGTATTGAGATGTTTGGTAGTAGATAAACCCAAGGGATGGGACTTGATCTTACCCCAGGCAGAATTTTCTTACAACAATTATGTCAACAGAAGCACTGGTAGATCACCATTCTAGATTGTTTATTTAGGTAGCCCCAGAACAGCTCTAGAATTGAGGAAGATGGACCAAGAGAAGAAAATAAGTGTTGAAGCCAAAGATTTGTTAGAGCACATCAAGAATATATATGAGAAGGTATGAGAACACATTCATAAGATGAATGTGCAATATAAGGCTAAGGCAGATCAGAAAAGAAGGAATAAGGAGTTTCAGACTGACGATGAAGTAATGGTCCACTTGAGGAAAGAAAGGTTTCCCGTGGGAACCTATAACAAATTGAAGATGAATAAATTTGGTCCCTGTAAGATTTTGAAGAAGCATGTTTCAGGGAATGCATATAAGGTAGAGTTGCCTGATGGAATCAACATTTCCCCTGTGTTCAACATTTTAGATTTGATAGAGTATCATGAAGGTGGAATGGAGGAAGCACCAGCAATAGGGCAGTATGGTATTCCAGCACCTACTTCAGAAAGGGAGGAGATTGAAGCAATCTTGAATAGTCGTGTGGGAAGGAGTACCAGAAATAGGCAGTATGAAGAATATCTGGTGAAGTGGAGAGGAAGGCCTGTGGAAGATTCATCCTGGCTATCTAAGGCAGTGGTTGACCGGTTGGGTTTTCCTCAACTATCTGAGACGTGATGGGTCACTTCTCAAATTACCTTGGGTGTCTGATGCAGGGGCATCCAGTGGTGTAAGGGCAATCTTGCATCACCCAAAAATAGTTAAATTTCAAGTTTCTCAATTTTTAGATGTTTTTACATTTTTGGATACCCTTTTTGTCATAATGAAATTCTCAATTTACGGTTTTTATTTTCTATTGCTAGGTTGAAATATATTGTAGTTTTAGTTTCCCATATTTGCACCTGAAAATCTTCCGAGTTAGATTTGAAGCACTTAGAGTTCTTGGATCGGCCCCAAAACTTTTCAAAATCGACGTAGTGGATTTCGAGTGCATTATTGATTTCGAGACCTTTCCAACGATTCAAACGGTTCGCAAATCAAAGTCTTGAATCAAAAGTTATAGCCCCGGGAAGTTGGCGCACTTTCTAGAAGATACAATTGCAAATGTTCTTTTGAAATTTGAACTTCAAGTTGTAATTTTTCGGCACCAAACCGCCTAAACTCAAATTTGAATGTTTTTTGGGCTCCAAACTAAAGAGGAGCTCTATTTATGGGCGGGTTTCTAATTTTTGGGTAACTTTTTTGGGACAAGCTCGCATATTGTGAAAGGGTGATTCTGTAGCTTTCTGTAACTTGCATGTGTTGTAGAACTTGGGGATTTGAGATCCTCTGCATGTAAGAAGCTCCATTTTCTAAATAATAAAATTATTCTCTTGTTTGTGGGTTATTTTCTAAGTCTCGGGCTGCGCCCTCATCAAAGATCCTACAACTTCTTTTGAAGATCCCCAACAACCATAATCAAATCATTTTTATTAGGTCGACAATCAGAAAAATATTTTCATTGATTAGTTATTTCATTCTTTAATATATAGTCACAAATCAAAGGACCAAAAAAATTACTATTATGAGGCTACCAAACTTTTATAGGTTTGGTGACTACTTAAGGGTTGTTGGAGCATCTCAATATCTTCCCAAAATATTATTTTTCTATCATTTCCAATTTTTCACTTCATTCCTTTTTGTATAAGACTCTTGATTTTGAGAATATTATTTCAGATAACCAATCCTTTTACACCAACATCAAAGAGGAACTTTTCCTTCAAATTATTGCTTAAATATTTGGAATAGACCCCAATCATTGTTGTTCCTAATTGAGCTCCAACCAACTCCAGGGATTAAGGTCTAATTAGTTAATTTATTTTTCTAATCCCTAGACCTCCATGAAATTTTAGGAGGTAAATTATGTCCTAGTTGATAAGAGCAATTCTTGTCTTTTCCTCAACCCCCATCGAGAGAAACTTTCTTTAGATTTGCTTAAATTTCTCTACCAAATACTTGGGTATCTTGAATAGATAAAAAGGGTAAATATGTCATGACCCCTTTGTTCTAGCATTTGAATAATCTTATAATAAAAATTAATAATTGATTAAATACAAATAATAATTGGAAATAATAAATAGTGGCAATCTAATAAATTAAAAAATATATATGATAATTATTTTTAAAAAATAAAAAATAAGATTTAATTTTTAAATAATAAATTAATTATTGGTGAATTAAATTTAGAATCTATTGAAAATATTAAAATAGTATAATTATAAACAAATTAAATTAAAACAATAAATATTCTTTTAAATGGAAGAAAATTAATTATTTATTCTCTTGAGAAAAATATTAAAAAAATAAAATAAGATAATTATCTTGAGAGTATCAAATTTATCTTGAATTAAATTTAAATGATCACTTTGCATTCATTTTATCTCAATTATTATTCTAAATTAAGCTTAAAATTATTATTTTTACTTTAAAATTTATATTTTATCTCAAATTTTATCTTATAGAATATTTTTGAACTATCCTAAATATATTTGAGAAATTAAATATTTATTAGAAGGAAATAAAATAATATTTAATTAATATTTTTATTTTCTATTTATCTCAAAAATTAAGATTTAAAACAAGTTTTAAATTAATTAATTAATTAAAATAATCCTAAAAAAGCATTAGAAAATAGTATAAATAAGAAAGGAAAGGAGGAAAATTTTGAAGGATCGAGTTCTACAAAAGAATTAGCATATTCAAGGAGAGGATTGGGAAATGAAATATTAAGTTTTGTATCTAGATAAGCAAATCCCAAGTTAGTGATTCTATCATAAAATTTTCAAGTGTTAATTAACTTGATAGTATATAAAATTTTAATTCAATATGCATTCTTTTTTTATTTTCACAAGTTAAAATTTAGATTTGTGTTAAGGGTCAAAGATATAATTTCATTTTTCTTTCTATTTCATTTAATATAATTTAATTTAGGAAAAAAATACTCTATAAAATTTACAATAAAATAGTAGAAATTTAATTAAATTTAGTAAAAATCATATTTATATAAATTTTATTAAATTTAATGTAAAATTTATGTAGAATTTCTAATTGAATTTTATATAATTCAATTTAGAAGGTTTTATTTTTAATTTAAGATAATATGAAATAAACTTTAAAAATTGTTTAAATAAGAAATAAAATTAGTTTAAAATTGAATTTCTTTTTATTAGATTGTACGAATCGAGTAGCCTCCTAGAAACGTTAGTAGCAAGACATGCCCTTTGATACTAGGGATGAGGGGAGACTTGACTTCTTGCCTACAACATGATGCTTTAGACAATCGAGCCAAGACCCCTACCCCTTTCTAAAAACTTTAATATATAGGCAGTGACCTATTTACATAGCCCACGACCTATGTAAAAGGCCTCATCCTTTGCATAGCCGCAAGAAATTTTAATTATAATAAAAATTTATTTTATTTCTAAAATTTATAAATTAATATATATAGATAATTTTTAATAATTATAATTTTATGGAAGTTAAATAATGATGTCTACATTTGATGGTAGAGAAAGACACGGCCTGAGAGGTGAAACCTTTGTGTGCAAAAATTGTATCATGTTGATGAGTACAAAGGAAACCTGAATGCAACAACTGATACAAAAGCACAACTTGGAACATACATAGTATAAAAACACAAGTAATGTTAAATCACTCCCTATTCTTGGGGTGTAGCTCATTATTAATCAATCGTGCCAAGATAGGGTGAATAGTCAAATCTGTTTGTTTGATTTGAAGTGCCATACCATTTAAGTCACACCCCATATTTTCTAGCATATCTAAAACTTTGTTGCCCTCTCTATAGCACTGGTTTATTTAGTAAAAATAAAAATATTGCAACAATTTGAACACCTGATTTAGAATGAGGTTTAAGAACCAACTAACTAAATACATCTTTTACATGCATTAATTATAATCATAGAATCTCCCTCTACCCATAAATGGATGATGCCTACTTCCTTTGTCAGTTTCAAACCTACAAGTAAGCTTAAAAGCCTTCACTTGATTGTTTGTGCCATTTGACAATTTTAGTGCAAGGGCACTAATAAACTTACCTGAATGGTTCCTTAGTACACAACCTGCCCCAGATATGCTTGGTTTCCCATGAGAAGCACTATTGAAGTTAAGTCTTACCACACCCAATGGTGGTGAGTTCCACACTATACTGTTGTAGTTGGGTTTGATTTTTTCTATCCATGTCCTAGGATTTGGTGGATGAATCATGTCCCATCCAAGATGATATTTTTGCATCCCAATTTGTAAATATTTTTCCTATGTCATTTGATTTATAACATTGGACATTATTAGTTCAGAAATTAATTTTTCAATTTTGCATATTACTTCTTCCACTATATGGTATTCTTTTCAAAGGCATTAGGCAAATTCACAGCCTGCAATTCATCGTCGGAAAATTCACCACCATGAAAAATTAATATCAAACTTTTAATGTGATGAATTTTCCATGGAGGTGAATTGTTGGTGGTGAATTCTCCTTGAGGTGAATTTGGAATGATGGTGAATTTTCTAGTGGTGAATTATTGGTGGTGAATTTTCCTAGAGCCCTTTTCAAAATATTCTTTAATTCATTTCCCACCATAAGCACCA
This sequence comes from Sequoia sempervirens, assembly GCA_007258455.2. NCBI lineage: Eukaryota > Viridiplantae > Streptophyta > Pinopsida > Cupressales > Cupressaceae > Sequoia > Sequoia sempervirens. Next base: position 50,569,965 of record VDFB02271358.1, read on the forward strand.
TATTAACATTGGAGGTCTTATTATCCAAATTGAGGAGAATAGATTGTCTTTATTCAAAATTAGACATGAGGAAAAACTACTAACATAGAATCTTAAAGAGGTGAAGACCAATTTCCCACCATAAGCACCATATTAACATTGAAGGTCTTATTATCCAAATTGAGGAGAATACATTGTCTTTATTCAGAATTAGACATGAGGAAAAACTACTAACATAATCTTGAAGAGGTGAAGACCAATTTAATTTATTTTATAACCATGACTAGCACTATTGTGAGTATTTGTAGGTTAATAATAAGTGGTTTGAATTCTCTTCTTTTTGGCCACACAATATACAATTAAAGGGGGAAGATATTTCCATTTTGACCTATCTTTTATAGATAAGGATGTGTTTATTTAATGTCAAACATGCAAATTCCACAACTTTTAGGAGGATGGAAAAATTCCAACATAATTTGTGAGACCAATTTTATGATTCATTATTTCCTTTTTGGATGATTGATGAGTATCCTTGGATGAATTTTTAGTTACCTAACTTGTAAGGAGCCCAAGTGAGGGTGTCAAGTTCTCTAAAAAAAGAAGAATTTTCCTCTGTTGTAGAAGTTGAGATAGTTGATTCTTTTGACTTTTTGGGAGGCAGCAACTAGTGAAATTTTTCCATTATGCTTTTGAAAGAAGGTTATCTTCCATCTTGAAGTAATATTTTACTTTTAGACCCCAATGTTGTTGTAAGTATACCCTTTCTTTTTCTAATCCTACAATTTTGGATAGAGGTGGGAAACCATTCCAATAGCCATCCTCGAACAATGCCTTTTCCCCATTATTTATGGACCAGGTTAAGTTTGGAATAATGACTTCTTTACAAGTTATGATAAAATTCCACATTTTAGATCCCTCTAAGGGATTTTCTATTGTGAATATCCATTCAAGAATTGGAGGATCCATGCATTTTCCTTGTATGATTCTAGCCCACTTGGAAGATGGTCTTGCAAATATATTCCATGCTAGTTTAGCACCCAATGTCAAGTTTCTTTCCTCCAAGTTATGTATTCCAGCCCACCATATTTTTTATCTTCACAAAGTTTGTTCCATAAAACTAAGGAGATTTACCCCTTTTTTCTTGTTGTTCAACTTCTCATGCCAGAGGAATTTTTTTATTTCTTGTTCTATATTCATTTGTACTACTTTTGGTAGTTTGAGCATTAACATTACATAATTGGGTATACCTGAGAGCACTACTTTAGTCATTGTGAACTTTCCTACCAATGTTAGCCATATACCTCTCTAGGAAGCTATCCTATTTTGAATTTGAGTCATAATTTTATTCCAAAACTCATATTGAATTGGCCTTGAAAATAATGGGATACCCAAGTAGTAACTTGGTAGGAAATCATGTTTAAAATTAAGAATGGATAGAATGCATACTGAAATTGTTGGGGAAGTGTTAAGGAAGAATATGCTTGATTTATTTTCATTTATCTCTATTCTTAAGACCGTACAATAATCCTCTAAAAAAAATTTGATTCCTCTTGCTTCTTGAGCAATAGATATTCCAAATAGAAGTGTGTCATCTATAAATAATGAGTGAGTCATGTTGGTGTTTGTGTTTGGAATATCTATGCCCTACCATTTGCCTTGAAAGTGTTCTCTTGCAATTTCTCAACTCAAAGATTCAACCATTAAGATGAAGAGAAAGGGTGAAAGAGGATCGCCTTATCTAACACCTTGGGAAGAACTGAATAAGCCAGTTAGACTACCATTTATCAAGGCTGAAAACTTGACATGTGATATGTATGATCTAATCCAGTGACACCACTTATGGGAAAACCCAAATTTTTGTAGCACTTTGAGGAGGAAGGCCCAATTTAATCTATCATAGGCCTTCATCATGTCAATTTTGATAACCATTTTTTGGATTTTTCCTTCATTGATGGAGTGCAGATTTTCATACATTATTATTGCCCCTTTAGCTTTATCCTTTCCTAGGAAAAAACCACCTTGCTCATCCATGATGATTCTTGGGATAATATTGGCCAACCTTGTGGTGATTTCTTTTGAGAAGATTTTGTAAATGGTGTTACACATTGATATTGGTTTTAAATTAAAAAAAGTGGAGGGGATTTTTATTTTAGGAATTAGTGCACTATGAAAGTATTATTTAATTCCTTTCAAATTGTGTCATTCCTCCTTGATTCCTCTAATGAAATCTAGATTTCTTGCCCCATGAATTCCCATAATTTTATAAAAATATGGCAGTAAACCCATCTAGACCAGAAGCTTTATTAGGAGGCATAGAAAAGAACACTTCTTTTACTTCTTCTAGTGTAAATGGTTTTAATAAGAACTCATTTTTTGTTAGATGCATAGGACAACTAAGAGAGTGGGAATCAGTTGTATACTAAAAAAATATTCAATCCCTCAAATATCATTCAAACCTTTTTTATCCCTTAAACCCTTATCATTCATTAGAAAAATGTAAACATATGAAATAGTGATACAAGCACATACAAACACATAAGAACACTAGATTTACATGGACAACCTAAGAAGGGAAAAATCACAGTGAGGATTAGCTCAAATATATATGAATAGAAACACCGAATACAATTATGCTCACTACCCAAAAAAAGAAGAAGGGCTCACTGTCAGGTGGCTCACTTCCAAGAAGAAAGAATCTAATAAAAGAAGACTTAAAAAGAGATTCACTATCTCAAGGAAATAGGAGAAATCCACCACTACAACTTTGCACCATCTGCAACCTTTGGCTCACTACCTCCAATAACTTCAAGCACACTAAAAATGTAGACCCTTATGCTCACTGCATCAAAGTCATAGGTATTAAGCTCGCACTCAAATCACCACACTTAATAAAATTCACATATTTCACACTTCGCACATAGATCCATGCTCATCTCTAGCAATTCACCTTGCATTTATACCATCCATGACCTAGACAATCTTAATTAGGTTGGCCTTATTGAAACATATGCAACTAAAATGTGCAACACCAAAATAGGTTAGCACCAAACACCTCCAAAGTGGAAAGAAGTGAAGAATGAACACACCAAGGGTTAACTAGGACCCATATCCACATCACCATGCTACTCAATACATCCACAAACCACGAGGTACCTCCGCAAATAGCGCTAGCATGCCAGGGCAGAAAAACTTGACCTAGCACTAAAAGAAACCACATAATGCTTCTCTAGGTCATGCAAACCAAATAGAAACACTCCAAAAAATACAAACAACACCTCAAAATATTCCAACATCATCATAATATTCTGCAGCACTACCACAACCACTTGAAATTAAGAACACCATCATTTTGTGCAACCAGGCACACTACCACAGAACTCAACTTACTAAATGTAGTGTAGAAAAATATACACCTTTGTATTTTAACTCTATGTTTGGGTCCCTTAATTTAATTGGACTTAATTAAGCCTCTAATTGATCCAATTATGTATTTAAAAGCGTAATTAATCTCATTTTCTGAAAGGGAGACTTGTATTAAACAATTTCAAACATTAATTAAATTGCCTTGGGAATTGAGTGTCTTGGATTTAGGTCCTAGGACCCATTCTCCCAAGGGCGAATGGTTCCTCCTTAAGTTTAGAATCTCAATTTTTAATATCTTTTTGGTTGAATTTTTATGATTCAAATACAATTTTCAATTGTTAGCCTTTGATGTTTAATTATCAAGAAATTAGAAAATTACCCATAAATACAAGATTTTTTTATCATTTCAAATCCTAGAACAAGGAAGAGAGAAAATATTATAGAAAATATTATTGTCAAAGGTGTTTAAGAGAAGATTTATCAGCCTTCTACATTAGTATTCAAGATCTCAAGCATCTTGTCAAATTTATTTACAACTATGCATATTTTTGGATCTTGTAATCTCCTATACATTCGCTGGAACCTGGTATTGAATAAAGGCAAAGATTCACCTGGTTCCTTCCTTATGGTGGCAAACTGATGATATAAAAGAGTTGGATCCACATACACCCTGAACTGGTTAATGAAGGCATTTTCCAAATGTGTCCAGGTCAGAATGGAACCTTGAGGAAGATTAAGGTACCAATTGTATGCCATATCCCCTAAGGAGTAAGGGAATAATCTACAGACTACATCATGGTGGGCTATTTGAGCTCTAGTACAAGCATCCTTAAAAGCTTGTATATGTTCTTCAGTGCTCCTTGACTCACCATTAATGTTGATCTGCCTGTCAGTGGTCATTACAGCTATCCCTATGAGTCACAGATCCTTCCTTCGGCCTCCTTTCTATTATGGATTTCTTGTACATTTGACCGCCCCCTGGAAGCACCATCGAGCCTTCTTGTAGATCTGAACACCATCACCTGAGTCGATCCATCATCATCTATTCTCAAAAAGAGTTCATCATCCTATTGGCCTTCCTTCCCAGGAATAGTCAATCGGTCAAAGGAACTAATGAATCACTCTTTTGGCTTCCTCTGGTTGATCAGGCATACGCCACGCGGGCTTCATCAGGCGGTCAAAAGTGGTCCACCTTGAATCGCATGTCGGTGAGACACTCATTGTGTCTCCCCAATGCGATTTTGTCTTAATAGTTATCGACATAGCATATGGAGTTGGCAAGACATTTCGGTGAGCAATAGAAGTCATATCGAGTCTGCAAAACCCATCGGCAAGACTCCTTCATTTTGTTGAGGCCTCTTGGTGCATGTCTTTCCTCTCTGCGAGCTCCTTTTCTTTTCAGCAAGACCTTTTATCGAACCCATTTATGCTTTTGGAGTCTCCCCGATCTTTGTTTTCTCCCTGTCGGGCCCATTCTGTTTCGGTGTAGCTCTCTGTAGTCACCCAGACCTTATGACAAGCTTTTTTTTCTCCTAGAACTTAGTCTGTCAGCAAGAGTCACGGCGATGCAAAATTCCTCAGGTGAGCTTATCTCTGATGTCAGTGAGACTATAATGCTTCAGGGAAACATTACCCAGAATTTCTCTTCTCTTACTGAGTGCCTCCTCTGTTTCGATGGGACATTTTGTGTTGGTGAAATGCTTTGCTGAAGGCAATACCTCTCGGCAAGATCCTCTCAAGCTCATCTTTCTTTCAGCAAGAGCCTGCTGGGTTGGCAAGAAGTCGTAGCAAAAACACCTCATTCATTTGAAGTCTCCCTGATTTCCTCTTGTTTCTCCTTGAGCTCCTTTTCTTTTCGGAGAGACTTAGTTTCCTTGGCATGAGATCACACTGAATCTCCTTTTGCTTTTGTTGAGATAGTCCAGAGTCACCCAGACATTTCAGAGAATTCCCTTTATTCTTCTGGGGTCTCTTCGAGTTCTTTCATTTCTGCGTGACCTTCGAACTTCGCTAAGACCTTACACCGAGGTCTTGTCCTTTGTCGAGTGTTCATTTGAGTTCGGGGAGAGTTCGTTTAGTCGATGAGACATCCCGCCAAACCCTAGATCTTTCGGCAAGCTCGTTCTATCCTTTTGGTGAGACAATCTCACATCGATGAGACCTTTGGCTGAAGCCACTCTATTTTTCCGATGTCATTTTTGCTTCGTCGGCAAGACCCGATGCATTCGTCAAGACTTCATAGCAAGCCTAGATCACTACGCCGATGTTGTTTTTGCCACTATGACCTCACCTCTTCGGCCAGACACTATGCCAAAGGCATAACCTTTTGCCGAAGGTGTATGCCTATATGCACTAGTCGATGAGACCTCCCGGATTCGCTGAGACATCTTGGCGAAGAGAAAACATTTCGCCGATAGTGAATCCTTTTGACAGCTGTCAACAAGACTTTGAGATTTCATATCGATAGACCCCCTCCTAGGCCTTGTTGGCGAGACCTGATATATTTGCTGAGACCTCTTGGCAAAGAAGATGACTCCCACTGAAGTGTTAGCTCACTGTGCAGTACTCAATGAGACTTTAGGAAGTTGCCAAGACCTCCTCCCGAAGCCAAACCCTCATACCGAAATGTGTCCTATCTATCGTCAGTCGGTGAGACATGGAGAAGTCGCCAAGACTTCTCCCCAAAGAAAATATCCTACCGAAGTGTTAGCCTGGTGTTGCTAGTTGGTGAGACATGAAAAGCTCACCATGACCTCACTCCGATGATGGTTTCTCTCGCCGATGGGAACTCCTTAGTCGCCAGGATGATGGTTGAGGTGCTGCTAATAGGTAACTGCATGTAAATCCCGATTATTGTGACGTCTTCGGGGTCTTTCCGATAGGCAACATAGACACATATTGACAGAATGCACTAGTAGTCGGAAAGACATCTGCAAGGTCTTGCCGATTTTCTTCTTACCTGGTTTTTATGACCAACTGGATTGGGGAATGCATTCCAGCTGAGCTCCCTTGGAAAATATCATCATATGTAGGGTTTAATCCTACATTCAACAAAGAAAGCCACAGTAAAGATCATACAAAGAGTAGTCAATTAACCAAAATCATCATTGAAATGAATCCTATGTCAATAAGGTGTCATTAAATCATCAAACAAAATGATCATACAAAATAGTTCAGGTTTCAGGTCATCTCGCGGAATCCAAGCCAGGGAGGACTTTCAGAGAATTCTGAGTCAAGCGGATTCCAGTGGCATAAACATGAAAACACCCATTAGAAACTTAATCTAATCATTATCAATCAAGAAACAGCATGTGAGATCTCAAAATAGCATCAATTAATCATAAAATGCCTTATCATTTATTAACTAGTCCTGCTACTCCATACCTCCTCACATTCCATTAGATCTCGGGGAAATCCGCGCAGGACGGATTTCTGCAAAGAGAGAAAAATCAGGAAAATCCGGTCCACGCGGAATTCCACGAGGACCAAAAATCCTCGAAGAAAAGCGCTTAGCCGGAGTTCGAGTGAGATCCGAGAAAATACGGATGGGAGAAAAATCCTGAACTCAGGAGAAAACTCAAATTCCAACTAAGGTAGAACCAAACTAAACCGAAAACACACCGCCCTCCTTAAAGCTGGCGGAGGCAGAAATAAGTCGGGATGGGGACCAGAGACAAAATGGATAAAGCAGAATCGAGACTAGAACCAAACCCTAACAAGAAACTTTTTCAAGTTTTGGGTTCGGATTCCGTTCTGGGCCCACCTCCGATGTCATCCAAAAAGACAAAGAAAGGACAAGGAAAAGAAAGAGAAAAATGAGGGAAAACCCCATGACGAAACAAAAGAAGAAAAAGGAAAACGAAAGAATGAAACACGTGGAATCGGGATCGGAATGGAATCCGAACCAGAAACTTTTTCAAGTTTCAAGGTTCAGTTCCCATTCCAGTTCCGAGGCCACCGGAATAAAAATGAAAAAGCCTAAGGTAGAAAACCAAAGGCCCAAGGGTAAAGACAAAGGGGGACCCATTATGTTCCAGAACAAAATGGGGTGGTTATGCAAGGCATAACAGGACCATTCTGAGGAATAGTATATCTATTATTTGTATAATCTTCCATAAGGGTTCACCTAAACACCTCAAATGACATTCCATTCTATCTTTCCATAGTGAGTAGTTTGCTCCATTGAATCTAGAACTATCCTTCTTGTATGATGTCATCTCGGTTCACCTCGAGCTTTTAAACTTCTTCAGAGGAACCTGCTCTGATACCAATTGTTGGAAAAACAAGGACAACCAACTGAGAGGGGGGTGAATGAGTTGTCACAAAATATTTAACATCTCAAACTTAATTTAACTTTAATCTCAGATATGATGAATGGACAATAAACCATAAATAATCAACACATCAGAAACATGGAGAACACCAAGATTTTTTATGTGGAAACCCTGTTAAGGGAAAAACCACGATGGATGTTAGACCACAAGATTATACCCTGTTAAAAGTATAGAGAAGAATAATGATAATTTACGTGCATTCAAGCACACTGCCTAGAGCTCACTACTTAGATACAAGAGGGCTCACTGCCTAAGAAAGATTTGGATTAAAACCATCTGGATTATGAACTGAGAAAATAACATCTGCTAATGCCTGATTACAGTTTCAGTTAAGCACATAAACACTTCTTCACTCTTCTTCACACTCTACTTCTTCCTTCAAATTATTTGAACAACATTCACACACAGGACTCACACACTTCTCACTTGCACACTTCCAAATGCTAAAACAATCGCTCTTATATATCTGCAACATGAATTACATCAACAACTTCGTCAGACAAAACAAAATATAACACATATACACAATGTCGGCCCAAATTTACAAATAATTTTTTAATGTGAATCAAACATCATTAGCCAATATTATGTTGTGGCCCAAAACAACATCCTTGATTGTGCCAAACATTCAAATTTTAATCTCCAAGGATCCACAACATGTTACAACCACCATGTCGGCCAAGAACACAAAAACACAAACACACAAGAGAAAAATCTTCAACCACAAACGCACCGCTCAATGTGGGCATGCAACAAAGATAGAGCATGATCTAGAAACATCCACAAGCAGCAAGAACTAACAGAGAAACATTCACAGCAACTAAAATTACTAGAATCACACCAACTTCAATTAGGAACACTAACTAAAACCATAGAAACACTATTAGAACACAACTATTCATTACAAGATCAAATCTTCACGCGGACCTCTAACAATTCTGGTGGATAAACTAGATACACTCAGAAATAAACCCTTTAATCCACAATGACTAAACATCAATGTACTAAGCACGACACCTTCATGACCTTCATTGATCCACTGTCAACCTGCAACTCTTTCTTTTACAATTTTCTCAATATCCTTGACATATGTAGCCTTCAATACATCAATGCTAATAGTGTTGACATCAATGACAATCACATATTAGCAACACAACCACAACATCCAATAGATCTTACCCCATCTTTTCATAAGGAAAACAAGATCTCCATTAAGGTTGACTCACCTAAGGATTGGAAGTCAATATAACCTTAGGGGATCTCTTTTTCCTACTAAAATAAGAAAGATAGGTGTATCACATATTCAATCACCCCATTTCAATAGAAATCACCCCCTGCATATATTTTTCTTCATTTCATTTTGGTGAACCCAACATTCTTGCACTATAAACTTTCTAATTTGGAGTTCATAAAAACCCTAGATTTAGGATTTGCATTAGTTTGCATTGCATTGCATTAATTTGAATTTCATCTAGGGTTTTCAAAATTTTCATTAGTTTTCATCTTGTTTAGGGGTTTAAATTTGCATTTTACATTATTTAAAATCTAAAAAATCCAAAAAATTGCATGCATATTACATTGATTTTGTATAGTACTTGCATATTAGTGTATTTTCATTCATTTACATTCATAGATTTTGATCAAAACAGCACTTCAAAAAGTGTTACTTTTTTCATCATTTAACACTAATTTCATTTCCATTAGGAAACCTAAAATCTAGAAAAAAAATTCACAAAAACCATAGTTTGCAACTTGGAACAAAAAGTACAAACAATAACTCAAAATTTGCATTTTTCATTTTTAAAAACCTTGTACAAGAACCCATTCTCCCTTGGGAGAATGAGTCCTTGAGGGCCCATAACGACCAAAATTTTTGATCATTTTTGCGGCCATCTACACTTCATAGATCTACTAGTAAACCACAATTTCATTCCGTCAATTGTTGGGAATTTTTGTATGCATTAGATCTAATCATCCATTTAGTTTAGGAATTGTAAATTGGGAAAAAAATTCATGTTTTAGTTGTGGATAGTTTCATATTTGTATACATTTTATTTATTTTCATCATCATTTCATGGTTTAGATAGATTAATTTGTATTTTGCAAACATTAAAAACCAAAAAGTACCCCAAAAACATCAAAACAAAAATCATAAACTAAATGATAAACCTTGGAGAAAGAATATCCTTCAATCCCTTTAGTTTTGATGACTTTGGCATGTTAGATGAAGCCCTTGAGGACTTCATCTCACCTAGATCATCCACTAAAGCTTTAGTGCAAGAGGGGTAAATCATAAACAATCATGGCAATCCTAGATGTTCTTCTCCCAATACCTCTCCTACTTGTGACGAAGGTATCTTGGTGTTCAAAGAGAATTATTGAGCATCATGGGAATATTGCTTGTCTCTCTTCCAATGCTACATTTCTCTCAACAAACATTAAGATGGATAGAATATATGAAGATCTTTTAAGTTCACATTATATCCCCTCTCACTAGAAGGTCACCTAGGTAACTCAATAGAGGTTATGAATGTACAAATTGATTCTCCTTTAATTAGTGATCCTCCTAAGTCACCTCCCATTATTAGACATCCATTTTATCCAAGTGTTATCTTAAACTTTGCAAGGAAACATTGTAGTAATAATGTGTCGCAATAACCAAGTTATCACACAACTACTCACACATACAACATTCCTCAACATAGTGGTAAAGAGTATAATCTTGTTGAGAAACTTCATTATACTCTAATAAACATCTCCCTTTGTAATTTGATTCAAACATCACCTACATACAATAGGATGCTCCAAGGAATTTTACAGAAGAATGATATCCAATATTATATCAAATTGAATGATGTAGCAACCTCATTTAATTGTATGCAAGTAACAAAGTTGGATATCACATTCCCTCAACATGAATTACCCTCTCTTGAAATCCAAAATAAACATGAAGCCTTGGTAATAAAAGTGATCATTCATGAAACTACAATTAGGCATACTCTCATAGACAATGGATCAGGTCTTAATGTTTGTAGCATTGATCTCCTAGATAAAATTGGTGTCGACAAGAAGCTTATTCAACCACATGATGTTAATATTCATGGCTTTGACAATGTTAATAGGTAACCATAAGGAATGATCACATTACCAATTGAGGCTAGACCTATAGTTTTTCCCACCTTTGTCCATATCATGTCAAGAACTCTTTCACACAACCTTCTCCTAGGAAGACCATGGATTCATTCCATGAAAGGAATTCCGTCTACTCTTCACCATGAGATGAAGTTTGAATATAACAATAATATATACACAATTGAAGGAGATGAACAAAGTTATAATTCACAAGTTCAACATGATCATGACAAGTTTCCAACTCTCTTAATAGTTTGATTCCAACTTCCAAAGAAGAACCTATACAAGTTGATGGTAATCCTAATTTTTTTTCACCTACAACAAAACTCTTAGATAATGATTGGGGGTTGTTATATTTTACACCTTGTTTCAAACAAGAGTCCAAAATCTTACCCTCAATGTTCAAAGAGTCGTATACAAATGATTCATATTCAACACATGATTTAGGGATGATTGGAGTTTATAAGATTTTACACATTCCTTTAGCGAAGAGTACAAAATATCACAATTTACACCTAAAGACTCATGTGTTTTATTTTCTCAACTTGGTTCTACATCAACAACATCACCCCATGGTGGTGATGGGGGATCTTCAACTCCAATCCCTCATGAGAGGAAGATACGTAACTTTAAAAAACTTAAAAAGGATTTGTGTGCTTGTGAAGAAGCCAATCCCTCTTAGAAGCATAAAATATCTTCATTTGAGTTGAAAGAATGTTATGGTCTTGGACAAAAAATCCTTTCTAAACATGGATATAATGAAAAAATTGAACAAAATGATAGAAATCAATTAGAGTTTATATTGTACTTTTCTAAGAAAGGTCTAGGTTTCCAACCTTTACCTTCATCTTCATCTCATGCCTTATTATATACTGTGTGTATGACATCTTGTGCTAATAAGGAAATTCCCCCTACTATTGATCAAGAGACCATCTTGTCGAGGCTTCTCAAATCATGCTTGATTAATTTCTTCCTCCAAGAACATGAAAGAAATTCTACATCAAAAAGCTCATTTTTTGCATATCATCGAGTATCTGGTCATTCAACCAATGAATGTAAGACTTTAAGTAATAAAATTCAAAATATTAACAATATACCTCTTAGAAACATACCTCAACCGATGATTGAGCCTCCTATCATTGATGAAACCATGATTGAACCAAAAACCCTTCCAATTAACCAAGACTAACCCATGAAAAATCCTCCTCCTATTTCCTATAAAAGACCAAGATCTATAACTCTATAAGTATCATTGCACCTCCTAAAATAATTTTTTTTTACAAAGCTAAAGAGAAAGTGGTTGAAAAACCTTCCATGGTGTGGCAACGAAAAAAGTATCCATTTACTTTTCCTTGCTCATTTGGGCCCTCCTTGCTAAATTGAGCTTAATGTTTCCTATATTTAGTGTTGTAATGTTTTTGAAACATTCACATTAGTTCTTGGGCCCTTGCAAACTAAACAAACTTAATCATACCTTATTTAGAGTGTTATAAAATGTTGTAACACACTTTCACACTTTTCTAGGGTTGTCATAAATAGTTGGGCTTCCTTATGCTTTAATTGGCCTTATTTTGCATCCACAAGCCTTAATTAATGCATCTTTTCAAGGATAATCCTGGCATAAATCAACATCTAATCATAATTCAGGTGTTTTTAAGTTCTGTGGCTTAGATTTAGTGATCTCGAACTCATATGCCACCTTGGGCATATGAGTCCCACCTAGGGTTTTGGGTCCTGATTTAGATTTTACACCTTTGTAAGCATTATTCAAATCGGTCCCATAAATTATGTCTAATGGGACTCATATGCCACGTTGGGCATATGAGTCCCGTGTGGCCCAAAATTAAAATTAATTCAAATTCTTGGCAGGATTTTATCCTCATAGATTTGATGTCAGCTTGTAGTGTTGTAATTTCAAGAATTCTTGCATAATTAAGTATAAATACAAGGTTCTTTCACTCATTTTCGTGCCTAAGCATTCATGAGATCACCTAGCAAGTTAAATGAGCATTCTTATAGAAAATTTGAGTTCACAAGAGAATTCAAGAGCATTCAAGGGTAGATTATCAAGTGTTTTAGAGCATTACTCAAGCATCAAGCATCATGTCAAATTCATCATGCATCATGTTTTTTTTTTAGCTAACAATTGTGATGTAGGGTTTTTATGATTCAAGCTAGCATTCAATTCAAGATCCATCCTATTCAAGCAAGATCCAAGGTCTACGTCCACTGGAGCCACTTCATACATGTTTGCAACAATTCATTGCTAGGGTTTGGTGAGTTGCAACATCATATATTTTTCATTCATCATTCTCCATTCCTATTACATTTCATTTCAATGTTTGATTACCAAAACAGGGTTTGACCAAGGCAAACCCCTTTCTACTAACAAAACAACATTTTTCCCTCTCTTTAGTGTGTGATTTGTAGGTTTAGGTTGAAGACACATTGAAGAGAAAGTTTGGAGAAAGTTTTCAAAGTGTTCAAAGTTGTCAAAGTTGTCACCTTGCATTGAAGATGATTATAAGGCTTCTACAGATTGCAAATTAGGATTTCGGATTTGGAAATCAATTGGGAAGCATAAATTGGACACTGAAGACTAGATTCAAACTTGGAATTCCCAAAAAATCCTAATTGAACTAATACACCAATTCTTGCATATGAGTCCTAGTTTAGGTCATTTTCAAGGTTTTTGCAGTTTCAAACACCCTTTTGCCAGATTTCAATTTTTTCCCATAAACCCTAAACTATGACTAAATCACCCAAGCTGGTGTATGAGCCCCAATAGGCTTTAAAATTAGCATTTTTAGCATTTCAGACCCTCATCTAGTCTTCATCAAATTTCCAGGTGCACACATTTCATCTTGCAGCTTTCTATTCTACTTTACATGCATTTTTAGGTCATTTAGTGAAAGACTACATTGCATTAGGTTTAACCATTTTGATTTGCATTGAATTTTTCTTTCCAAACCCTGGCTTGGTGGTGAACTCCTCATTAGTTTACAATTAGACCCTAGGACATCCCTATTGCAAGATCTATTTCTCCTTTGCATACTTTAGATTGTGATCTTTAGGGTTTCCCTTCAATGGGATAATTGTGAAAGTGGGTTTTTCTCTAAGTTCTAAACCATACGAAATCCAATCCCATTTTTTCGTTGTTTCATTTTGGTGAACCTGCATTTAGAACATCATAATTCTAATTTGGAGTGCATCATCATCCTAGATCTTGCTTGCATTAACATTGCATTAGGGTTTGCATTAGTTAATTGGCATTATAGGGTTTCTAATTTTGCATTAGTCAAAGTGCATGTAGCTTGCATTTTTGCATCTCAAATAATTGAAAGTCATATAAAAACTACATTTTCACTTAGGTTACAAATATTACAAACTAAAAAGAATAAAAATTAATTGAAAATTTTTGAAAATTTTGAAAAAGCCCTCACTATGACTCATACAACCGTCTAGGCGATTTAGTCCCAGTGCTGATTCTAAACTGCATTTTCTAGAATTTAAAACTCTATTTTTGCACTCCTATTTGTTGTGGATAACTTTTGGTTTCAGTTTGCAGGCTTTCTATTTCATTCAATTCATTGCATCTAGTTTAAATTGGTTCATCTTGTGTATTGCTTAATTGCATCTATAACATTTCATTTCAGATTGTTGCATAATTTAGAATTTGAAATTTGCATTGCATTTCATTGTGGATATGTGCTTTGGTAAAATATGGATGTCCTTGAAGTCCTTAGTATATGTTTCAAGTTGTGCTTTTGGAAATGGCGCTAATGAAATTGAACTTAATCATGCTCCTTCAACTCCTAATGCATGTCCTCGTGATGTTAACATCATTGGAGAAGTTGATGATTACATGAATAAATTCCTAAATGATTGTCTTAACAACCTTGAATCTAATGCATCCTTTTATCCATTAATGAAACAACCAACATCCTCTATAATACCACCACCATATATGGTTGATTACTTACATCCTGAAACTAAGACAAGAATTGAACCTAAGTTCCCTACAATAGGTGAACCTAGTTCCTCTAAGAAAGAAAACACTCAATCATTCTATGTAAACAAAGTGACAGACACTCCCATCAACCTAGAAGAGACATATGGAAAAGGATTCACAAACTTGAGTAAACAAGGATGTGATACAAGAAGGATTTACAATCTTGAGTAAACAAAGATGTGATAAAACGGGTGAACATGAAATTCATCAACTTTTAGAGAAAATACCAATTGAAAGTACTAAACGGTTAGGATATCAAGATCATCCCCCAATATGAGTATCCTCCTTCTTAAAGAATATTCAATGATTCGTAGCGATGCTAAGGATGATAGGTTGTCAAGTGGAGGATGTCACCAAAAATTTCCAAGGAATGACCCAAGATGAAATAATTGAGCTAGTCCAAAACCATGAAACACACAAGATTGTCAACACTATCATGAGGCTTAATCCCACACAATACATATTGGCATTAGCAAAGGAAGGGGCTAAAATCCCTTCCGATTTTGATGTGAGCACTATTGTTGATCAACCTCTTGGGGAAATGCCACCAATGTCATTCCCAAGGATCATCCAACCCATCATACAACCAACATCTTCTCATGCTCCAAGTCAACCCATGATCACCAAAGGAAGTTCATTACTCCAAGCCCTTCAAGGGAATCCACTTGTCAACACTCAAAATCTAGAGGCTAATACAATCTTGGGTATGCCTAACACTATCCCACAAGATCCAAAACATCTATATGTACCACTCATCTTCCATGATACCAACAATCCCTCCTCCTTTTCTGCAATATCAACATACCCTCTTGATACACAAGTCTCTCTCCCAATGATATCACAAGGATAAGTAGATTCATTTGGAAAAGTGGAGACTTTTAATGCATCATCCTGAATTTTACAAGTGAACACACCACTAATATTCTCATCATTCCCTCTTTTAACATCAACATCCACACCAATCCAAGGTTTAGGGAAACCCCCTTTACCTAACATACCAATCCAAAATTAATCAAATAAAATCAATCCACCAATCTCAAATCAAATCAACACGTCAATCATATTGAATCCTCCAAGCATGCCATTGATATTGCAACACCAAGTGGCACCAATCCAAACATCTCAACCAATCATTGCGTCATCTACAACACTTCAAACTCTCCAAAAAGTGGTCTCCCAAGGACCAACCACATCAACCATACCATCTACCACACAATCCCTTATCATCACTCAACAAGCACCTCCACAACCACCCCAACAATCTCCCATCACACCATCTCACACCATTCCACAAAATCCTCCATCTCCACCACCAAATCTAAACATATCAAATCAATACAGCATCACATTACAAGTAGCCTAGCAAGCATACCAAAAATCACTCCAACAAGTCCAAGATCAATAAGCTACACAATAATCCCCACAACAAGCACAGGAAAAACAAGCACAAAAGGCTTCCCAAGTAGAAGCACAAGATTTACTGCAACAACAACAATTTGCACAAGCCACATAGGCTACACAAGCTGTACAAGCCACACAGGCTGCACAAGCCACAGAGGCTGCACAAGCCCCACAAGTTTTGCAAGCTGCACAAGCTACTCAACAAGCTCAATACCAAGCACAACAAGCCTAAGCACAATCCTAGTTACAACAACAAGCCTATCAAAAAGTCTTGCAACAACACACACAACAACAAGCACTGATGTCTCAATAGCAACAAGACTAACAAGTGTTGTTGGCACAACAACAACTATAGGCATACCAACAAGTGTTTCTTACATAGTAAAGCTTACAACAACCTCTCACGAGCACACAACCAAATACGCAAGTCATCCCACCCATTACCCAAGCAACCATACCACCCTAAAAAACATGCATTCCACCACCTGATCCATAAAATGATTTGTTCGCACAAATTAAACTGCTCTTACAACAAGTGTTAGACATACAATCAAGAAATACAATGAAATCACAAGGTAATTTGTGCCCCTATCCATTTGACAGAAGCAACAATGGTTCCATTCCCACAAGGATTTGAGATACCAAAATTTGAAAAATACTGTGGGAATGGCAGTCCTAAAGAGCACATTAGGGAATTCCACGTACACTATATGGATGTTGCATATGACGATTCCTATCTGATGAGACTCTTCCCTTGAAGTTTGGTAGGTCCAACAATGGAATGGTTCTCCCACCTTCCCCCCAGAATTAAAAAGTTTCAAGAAATTGTGGACTTATTCATACAAAATTATTCATTTAACATAGGCGTGGAGTGAGCTTGGAAGAATTATCCAACCTAAGAAAAAACAAGGGAAAAACATTCATAGCCTTCTTGCAATGATGGCAAGCCAAGGCTAATAAGAGAAAATGGGCTATGCCTAAAGAACAGCAAATTGGGACTATCATCTCCAACCTTGAAGGGACATTTTCATTTTATTTAAAAATGCAATGCATAGAAACCTGACCAATTGATTCCCAAAGCTCTCAACATCAAAACTAGAGCCCTTATAGCACAATGAGGCACACCCACATACCAAGATAATCGACCATCAACAAGTTACAATGACAAACCTCGCACGTGGGAAAAGAACAAAAATGTCACCAACGATGGTGTTGTTGATGCCAAAGTTGTTATCAATGCCCCAAGGCAGAATACACAACAACAAACGTATCAACAACCACAAATCAATACCCAAATCAACCCACAAATCAGCCCATCATCACAACAACCCAACAATCAAACTGTCAACAACCTAAATGCTCAAGGGGGACCACCCCCAAGGAATAGATGTCTCCCTAAACAAAAATACACGCCACTTAGGGAACCAATCGAATTTTCCATGCAATAGCTGGTACAAGCGAATCTCATCAAAATATTGGTCTACAAATATTATCAAGAGCCTCAAGTTAAACCACCATGGTATAATGAGAAAAACCTTTGTGACTTCCACAAAATAAAGGGACACATGATAGCCAATTGTATGAGACTCAAGAATATGATCTAAGATCTCATTAATGGCAAAACCATAACCATTGAATAGCTAGTTGGGAATCAAGATATCAAGATATACATGAATCCAATTCCAAATCACAATAAAGGAAAAAAAATGGTAAAGGAAAGAGTTACAACAATGTGAACCATGTTTATGACCATGATGTTGCATCCTTGGATGAATGGGTAACAATTGTTAATATAAAAGGACTTGGAGCTGAGTGTGGATTCACCACACATGGTGGCAGAATTACCATTCCAAGACCTTCACCACCACCCAAGGCACCTACGGCCAATCCAAAATCAATCCCTAATGGTTATAATATCCTAGATCAACTAAAAAAGACCCCTACCCATATCTCCATCATGGATTTTTTAAAAATATCACCCGCACATATAGACATCCTAGAAAAGGAATTGGTTACATCCTCCATCCCCACAGATCTTGATGCAGACCAGTTCCAAGCTATGATCGAACATATCACTACACTGCATCTCCTCACATTCTTTGAGCAAGATCTCCCAACCCAACTATCTCACAACCATGCACTCCATCTTGAAGTCCTAGTCCACAAGAACAAAGTCAAACGAGTCTTGGTAGATGGGGGTGCGGGTTTGAATATCTATACTCTATAGTTAATAAAGAATTTGGGATTCTCAGAAGATGTTATTGAAAAAGGAAAAGGTATCACTATCAAGGCTTATGATGATCAAGAAAGGGTGTCTCAAGGCACCATTCAACTCCTTATTCAAGTAGGTCCAACAATAATGGAGACCACTTGTTAGGTTCTTGACCTTGAACTCCCCTATAATATCCTCTTGGGGTGCCCATGGATCCATGGGATGCAAGTTGTCACATCCACATTCCATCAATGTGTCAAATTCCCTTATCAAAACCAAGAAGTCACAATCCATGATGACCCTAAGCCTTTTTATTATTGCAAAAATTTGGAAGACAAATATTATAGGATCCCCCAAGTCTCAAAAAATGATGAAGGACCCACATCTCCTTATGTTGAACCATCCACCTTAGCCTCCACTTTTGAGACAAAGAAACCTTTCATTCTGAACATCCCAGATGTTAAGGTTATTATCCAACATCATGGATGTGGGGACTATAAAATGAAAAAGAGTGCCTTTGTGATAGGAGAGTTACCTCAATCTCCTATATCTCATGGGAAACCACAGCCAATTGACATAAAATATCAAACATTCAAAGTAGAAGCTACCACCTTCAAAAAGTGGGGAGACCTAAGGAAAGAGGTGGTAGATGAAAATGATGTATCAAGCCTGTTATATCAAGATGAAAGGCCCATGCTAGATCTCCCCATGGAGGAAAACAACAAATGTCTTCAATTAATGTTCAACTGGGGCTATAACAAAAATGAGAAGCTTGGGAAAAATGATAACGGTTTGTTTGAACCCATTGTTCCTAAGAAGCACTCTAAGAATCTTGGCCTTGGATGTACCCCTACAAAGCTAACCATACTTGGCAAGGGTACTATGGTTAAAACATTCAAAGCTTCTCCATCAGTACCTGTATCAATTACTTATCCTTTTGAGGACCCTATCTTTGATTTACCCATGTTATTTGAGGACTCCTCCCTTTTTATGATCACAACCATGTCTTTTGAGTTGAGTGACCAAACCACTAAACTAAAACTTGTTTACCCCCAACTCATCGATTGTGACCAACGAGGACCGCTGATCTTAGACACATTCAAAAATGATGAGGTTCACTCGAATTCATGGGACTAAGGGATACTCTACCATATGGAGATCACAAAGTAGGGTTTGATATTGAGCTAGACACACATGCATACTATGGGGAAACAATTGAATCTCTTAGTCATAAAATTTAAAATCTAAGAGTAACATCTAGGTCTTTAAGTGAAAACCACACTGTGGCACTTTCTGACCCAAAAATAGTAAAAAGAAAAGATGTATCTGATGGTGAAAACCTCTTTGAGGTGCCAAAGGATGAGGGATTTAATCTTCCCCTTAGTTCCATCTATTAGGAAAAATTAGTAGTACTGGCAGAAAAGGCAACCTAGTCAATCTAGGAACTAAAGAAACACCACACATCACTTTCTATGCAGAGTCACTTTTGACCGAGGAACAAGAAATTCTAGTTGCATTTCTAAAAGAAATAAAAGTAAATTTCGCATGGACCTACACTAATATGCCAAGCCTTGATCTAGAGGTAGTAGTCCATCATCTAGAAATCTATCCAAAGGAAAAACTAATAAAACAAAAATTAAGATAGATGCATCCACATATCACATTGTTGATCAAACTTGAGCTGTAGAAAATTCTTGATGTTAAATGCATACGACCTATTGATTATCCTGAATGGGTTTCCAACCTTGTACTAGTCTCTAAGCTGACTAGGGGAATCTGAATCTGTACTGACTTCAAGGACCTAAACAAAGCATATCCTAAGAATTATTTCCCTCTTCCCAACATAAACATGATTGTAGATCTAACAACATGGCACGAGATGTTATCATTGATGGATGGGTTTTTAGGATACAATCAGATTATGATAGCAAAGGATGATCGGTATAAGATGGCCTTCACCTTTCCATGGGGCACCTATTGTTGGAACATGATGCCATTTGGGCTAAAGAATGCATGATCCACAAATCTGTAGAAGAATATGTGGACGACATACTATCCAAATCAAGGAAGCATCGGGACCACATAGTAGCACTAGGTCTATTTTTGACAGACTAGAAGAATATAAAGTATGAATCAATCCTAAGAAATGTGTCTTCAGTGTGCAATCAGGAAATCTTCTAGGGTATATTGTATCAATGAGGGAAATTGAGATAGACCCTATAAATATCAAAGCAATTATTGAAATGGAAGTGCCACAGACATTGAAGTAGTTAAGATGCTTGTAGGGAAGGCTCTAATCCATTCACAGATTCATAGCACAGTTAGTAGATAAAGTTGTCCCATATTCTCATCTACTCCACAAGGGGGTTAACATACAAGTAGGACGAGAAATGCAATCAAGCATTCAATAAAATCAAGGAATGCTTGCTAACACCACCAATCCTCATGCCACTGATCTAGGAAAAACCATTGATCCTATACATATCAGCGACAGGGGCAACCCTTGGCACTCTTCTAGCAAAACATGATGAAACAAGGAAAGAGAGAGCCATTTACTATATCAGTAGGACCATGGTGGAACATGAGCTAAATTACACATTCATTAAAAAAGATTTCCTCGCAGTAATGTTTGCCACACAAAAATTCAGACACTACATGCTTGCTCATCAAATAAAGCTCATCGCCAAGATAGACCCCCTCAAGTATCTACTTTCTAAAGCAACACTCACAAGGAGAATGGCTAAGTGGGTCATGATATTGATAGAATATGACATTGAGTATGTAGAATGGAAAGCTATCAAGGGACAAATAATTGCAAATCAATTGGAGGAAGCACCTATATATTTAGAGAACCTCCTAGTATCAGAGTTTTTAGATGAGTCCATTTTCAATCTTCCCGAAGTCATATAAGCTATCTTTCCATGCACCAATAATATTGTAGAGTACGAGGCTCTAGTCATAGGACTTTGAATTGTAGTACAGTGCAAAATCATGGCACTTAAGGTTTATGGGGAATCACATTTAATTATTAACAAAGTCAATGATGAATACCAAACAAAGGATGACAAGCTTATCACATACAAGAAACTGGTGGAGGATCTCAAGGAATTATTCATCAACATCACATTTGAACAAATACCAAGGGTAAAAAATAGAGCAGCTAATGCAATGGCTACAATTGGATCATTGTTGTATATCCCAAAAAATGTCCCTAAGCATGAATTCTTGGTTGAGCAACTTCTCATATCCGCTTTCAAGGTACCAAATTTTTAGTTAGTGTGTGAAATTGTTGGCCCCAGTAATCCTTGGTACCATGACATATACACCTACTTGAAAATAAGAGTCCTCCCTACTGACATCACCCCAAACCTCAAAAGAATTTTTATTAAGAAGTCATCCTATTTCATTATCTTAGGTGACACCCTGTACCATAAAAGTATCGAAGGAACCCTTTTGTGATGCCTTAACCCTAAGGAAGATTTGACTACTTTAACTGAGGTACACTATGGTATTTGTGGTTCGCATTCTAGTGGTATGACCTTGGCCAAGAAACTTATGAGGACTAGGTATTACTAGCCTACGATGGAGAAGGAAGCTCATGACTATGTCTGAAGATGTTTGCAATGTCAACAACATGGAGACCTCATTCATGCACCAGCTCAAGAGCTCCAACCGATTATAACACCTTGGCCCTTTTTATAATGGGGGATCGATCTCATCGACAAAATCACATCCACCTCATCCAATGGACAGAAGTTCATTATCACTACCATAAAGTATTTCACAAAGTGGGTAGAAGCCATCCCCATGACCTATATCATAGGAAAGCATATTTCCAAATTTATCCTAAATTACCTTATTTGTCATTATGGTGTTCCTAAAGCCCTTATCTCAGATAATGGGACACCTTTCAAAAACTAGGATGTGTTAGGGTTAGAAAAGGCAGATATCTAACAATTAAATGCAAATTTAATTAATAAATAGAGAAACTAAAACACACACAGAATAAATCATAACACAAAGAATTTAAAATGGTTCACCCAATCCAGGCTACATCCACCAAACCGCAGCCATCCAATATTTTATTATCCAGTGCAAAACTTATTACAATCTTGCGAATAATCATGTTTTTCATCATAATCAAAACCCATCCAAACCCCTTTTTAACAAGCTTAGAAGCTTCCAGATTTTGGGTTCTACAAAATTGGATTTTTCCTTTTTCGTTGATTTTTCCCTTTTTTGGTGATGACGCGAAAAAGTAGGAGGAAAAGACCCCAACAAGCATACGTGTTGGGGTGTACAGTATACCATGGGCTATACAGTATAGCATGATTAGTCGCCACATACCATCAGGATGTTTGTGAGCTATGCCAAAAATTCAATATCCAACATTGTTTCTCCACTCCATACTACCCCCAGGGTAACAACCAAGATGAGGCTTCTAATAAAAACATCCTAATTTTTTTTAAGAAAATAGTCAATGAAGCTAGTCATGACTGGCACCTACAACTAAATCCTACCTTATGGGCCTACCAAACAAGTATCTGCATGCCTACAAGTGCAACACCCTTCTCCCTAGTCTATGGATCAAAATCCATCCTTTCCATTGAGATTGAGCTCCCATCCTTAAGAATATCATTGCAGAATCTCATTATTGATGAGGAATATTGGGTGTCATGGTTGACAAGCTAGAACTATTGGATGAGTGGCACATGGATGCTTTGAACCATCTACAAGTATATCAGAACTGTCTCAAAAGGAGCCATAATAAAAAATTCAAGAGTCGGTCATTTCAAGTCAGAGAGCTCGTGTTGAAATAAAATCAAGAGAATGTGCCAAATACAGACAAGGGAAAGTTTGAACTCAACTAGTTAGGACCTTTCATCATCATGAAAAGTTACAAATTAGGAGCATATTAGCTATCCACACCCAAAGGTGAGCCTCTGTAGGAGCCCATCAATAGCTCCCATCTCAAAAAAATTTATGCTTAAGATTTTTGGGTATAAATCCAAAAATAATATATATATATACAAAAATCCAAAACAATTATAAAAAGGATTGAAAATAGTAAAGAAAAAAATTGCCCTCTAGTGAAAACCACTTCAATGGCACTTTGGGCAAGTACCTTGGTGAAAACCTAGCAATCAAGTGCCTTGTGTAAATAATCACTTTCCATCCACTAGGATCTCTTCGACTTGTTATGCATCATTCACCCATCACACTTCATTGGTCCTTCCATCACCCATCTGTGTTCGCATCATAGCTTGATCCTATGTTTGTATCATGTTCCATCCTAGAGCTACTTGGCACATTACTAAGGTTAGTTTTTTCCTACCTGTATCAGAGTAGTCTATCATATCATGTTGGGGGCATGTTCTTATACCTACATTGGATTGGATTCATGTACATATTCTTGAAATCTTCCTTAAAATTGAAAAATCCAAAAACATTCATAAAATCCAAAAATCCAAAAACATCCAAAACATGTAAAAAATCTAAAAACAAGTCAAAAACAGAGTCATCATGTCGAACTGTACGTCATCTCTGAGCTTGAACGTAGGCAAGGCTACTCATTAATAAGTCCCCGAGACATTAGGTCAGTCCTTTAGGATTCTGTCATAATAAACTAACAATCCATGCATGTTCATATTTCTGATCAATAAATGAGTCTATGTCAGTTGAACTATGTGGTCTCTACATGTATAACATAGGAAAGGCTAATCTTTGATCAGCCCCTGAGGCCCCTAGGATAGGTCCTTAGATTAGGTTCTTGGTCAAAATCTTAGAAAACACAAAAAAATTGGAAAATTAGAAAATCAAAACATACCAAAAACAACCTCAAAACATTTCAAAAATACCAAAATCATCCATCCTATTTCACATTCATTTGCAATAAACATCCGCTCACAATAATTCAATTGTTACCTTCACCCTTGGCAAAACAATCGGAAACAAGTATCGCAAATTGAAAGTGAAAACTCAAATGTCAAATATCAAGTCTAGGTCAATAGGTAAACAAGTTGGTTAACTCTTGCTATCAATAGCCCATCATCCCATTAGTCTCAAAACATATAATAACATCATGTCTTAGGATGCATCCTTCCTACAATGGACATCGACATTAGTCATCACCATAGTTTAGTCTTGGCTAGAGGTATGAAGAACATTAGCTTGTTTGTTTACTTGATCTTTGTCTTGTTGATTTATCTTATTGCGCTTATTCCAATGACCTCTCAATGATGTCTATCAAAATGATTTAGAGAGAAAGGAATGGGGCATTGATCATTATCTTCTTTTTTTTTTGCTTGTTGGATATTCTTGCAATATAACCTTGGTCATGCTTACTTTGTTTGGTTTGCAGGGAGGGTGTTTTAAAGGTCTTGTTGACTATTACATGGGAAGGTTTTTCCTTTCTATGTTTTGGTCTGAGATGTTTGAAATGTCTAAAGTACATCCTAATAATGTTTCGTATGTGAGGTGTGAACATGGATACTCCTATCTAATTGTCGAGTCAAAGTCCATCTCACTAGGTACAACGCCATCCTGGTTTTCTATACCTTGATGCATCATATCTATGTATGTGATCAAAAATATGGAAAGTAAGCTCTTTACATCCCCAATCCCTAATAAGCAATTCATTGTCATCAACACTTTTCATCATATCTAATAAAGTCTCAATGGCTCATAGACTTGTTGGAATTCTACATTGTCTCGAACTCAAGGGTCGATCCCTCTTTCTTCTATATCTTCTCCATATACTAATACTAACATGGTATCATGACATTCAAAACAAAAAAATCCATTTGCATCCATCTTGCATCCGCAAACCATCAACATACTACATATCATACATACTAGAAAATATAATCCATCATTACATTATCATTTAAGGTGTTTAACATAATATAGATTGGTTATTCTAAGCATCTCATAAACAACACATTTGTATCATTATCCATCATATGACCACACAAGAATTATTAAAATCATCACATTTTTTCATCATGCATACATAAATATTGCATCATCATATCGCACATAGAAAAGATATTAAAAATAAATAAACATATCATTGCATTGCATCCATTAGAGCATAAAATAGATTTACATCCATCACATAAACATATATCCATATAGATCCATCATACATATCATAATCACATCATTATAAATAGATCATTATAGCATAATCATTAAATGCATCCATCCATAGCATATGCATCCATAACAAGTAAAATAAAATAACATCACATCATAAATCGCATCGAAGTCATCTCATGTATATATATATATCAAAAGTTGAATGTCATGATACAATTAAAATTAGATATATAGTATCATCATTGAATATACAAGAGGCTAATCAAAACTCAACCAATGAATGTGTGCACATCATAAATTAGGTTGTACAATCAAA
The DNA here is from genome assembly GCA_007258455.2 of Sequoia sempervirens. Lineage (NCBI taxonomy): Eukaryota > Viridiplantae > Streptophyta > Pinopsida > Cupressales > Cupressaceae > Sequoia > Sequoia sempervirens. Next base: position 50,595,815 of record VDFB02271358.1, read on the forward strand.
ATATGTGTCTAGTGCACTATCAATGCCCTGAGCTACCCTTGCTATGTTTGTCACCATGGTGGCTACCTCAGCTTTGATAATGCTACCTTGATGGTCTACATGATGCCCTGTGCGAGGAGTCCTACTAGGAGAAACCTTACTGATGTGGGAGAAATTTGGCTCATGTCGCTCCTATGCCATGACTCTATAGTATAATAACTTGTAGTACAATGCCTCCTACATTGCTTGTCCATATATCTTTGTCGGGACTGTTGCCTGCCCCTACGCTTGCTGTGTTGTGACCTCCAGTTGTTGTCTCCAACCTATCTCCTAAGTAAGGCCAAGGTCTACATCTTGTCTCATCTGGTGCTCCTATGCCACCTCCTGCCTAGCCTGATCCCACTCCTAGATCAAGCTTTGTATCTGAGCTTGGGCCTGCTGCAACAACCCTATCACAACCTATATCTATGTCTGCAATGTTTCTATCTGTCTATCCCTCACATCAGGACCCGATGGTGCCTGCTAATGTGGTTGTTGCTATGGTTCCCTCTGACCAATAGGCGACACTAGTGGTGGTACCTGACCATCATGCTTGACGCCTCTACTCTTCCCATCATGGGGTTACTGAGGTGGCTATTGTGGCACCTGTCCAATCTGGGGTCCTCTAACCCATCCTCTACCTGCCACTGACACCACTGGTAGAGTCATTCTGATCAGAGCATGAGCCTAAAAATATGCATCATAGACTGATGTAGTGCTTGCATCTATGGTACCATCAAATTATACCCACAACATCATCACCAACTACTTGAAATCATTGACAGTCTATTGGGGTTGGATCTGTTGCCCCCACGTCTCTTATGATCTTCATGTGAAAATGGCTCTCTATGCATCATCAGGTGCATCCTGCACCTCTCCAAACGATCAAGAAACCCTATATGGAAGGTATCACTCTATCGTGTAATGCTCTTACCCCTACATATATCTAGTCTAGCGGTAGTAGAAAAGTTGAGCATTATCATCGTGCCATCTATGGAAATGGAGCCAGGGTCTCCATCGAAACACAATCTTCTCATCAATCACCTACCTCCAGTGCTAGATACTTGTAATACCTGTGTAGTGGAGGGTGGTCATGCCTCCATACCTATGAACTCCAAGATCATCATGGTCTATCTAAACATCTTCTATAGTGGGCCTCAGTATGAAAATTTTCTCATACGCCTAAACATGGAGAAGTGTAACCCCGAATCTAATGCTACGAGCCCCATAGTACACAACCTAGTACATTTCATGATATAATGAGGCTAGGAAAACGAGCCCCCAGGTGTAGATAGTCATCTCCTCCATCATCCTAGACCAAACGACACCCCATCTAACACTACGACCTCTGGCTCAACAATTAGGAACGAGGACTCCCAAGATTAGTGCACTGAAAAAAAGGGTCAAATCAGGAGCAATCCCCTCATATCGAGCAAGGTTGATCTGGCCACTATTTGTCTCATGTTGGTCAACACCGAATAACTAGAAAATGGCATCGCCACCGACCTCCACATCGTATATAATCCACTCGCCATGTATGGGGATCCGCAGGATCTGCCATACATCCTCCAAGGTCATTGTGGCCTCTCCAATCGAAAGATGGAACGATGAAGTCTCGCTCTGCCATCTCTCCACCAAAGCTGTCATCATAGCTAAGTGTGTCTGCACCTTGAGCATCTAGGCCACATGTCCAAATCCAATCAAGCCAAGGAAAAATTTAGCACATCATCTGTCAAATTCCTTGCTTCGCACAACATCCGGCCTCTATGCTCCTTCGAGTTGAACACTCGAAGGACCTCCTACAACCAAAACGACCACAACGTCAAAATTTGTCAATCTAGTGTGCTTTCAAAAATTAAAAAATCCCCCAAAAGCAAAAACGAACCAGTATTTCCAAGCACAACACTCTATGATTTCACAAAAGCAGTGCTATAATCAAATGTGACACTATATATCAAACATGAGTCAACATTTTGGGGTGACGCCAGACTCTTTTGGGGCCACGTGATGCCATCTTACAAAGGTGAATCAACATTTTTTGCATGACTCTAAGACCCTCCAACATCACACGACACTATGTTGCAAACACAGGTTAGCATGGGCAAAAGCAATGTCACCCATAACAAATGTGACGCCCTATAGAGCCGATTTTGGCCGACCTAATTGGACCCTAATAAATGCATCAAAAATGCAAAAAACAAGAAAAGTTTCAAAAAGTGTACCGGGGGTCCTGCGTCCTGAGGCCACTAGAACTCATGAATTTGATCCATTTGATGTCTAGGGAGCACACAAGATGCCATTCTATCAGCACCTCAGAGCAAAATTGCTAGAATTTTAGAAGGATAGGTGTGTAAATGATTTGAAAATGACCCTTCTAACCCTATTTATGCATTTATTTAGGGTTTTTTTGGTATTTTTTGGGGTTTTTGAGCCCCTTAATCTATTTTTTGCCAACTAATGCCCATTTTGACCCATTTTCATTGCTATAAGCTTGTTTTTGCATCTCGTGGGCTCTTTTCTACACCTGATTCTTTGTTGAACCTTTTTCACGAGCTTGACCTAATTTTGCAATTTTTGCTTGATCTCTCGAGGGGGCAGTGTAGCAATGTAATTTCTCCTGTTGGGGCAGCAACACGAGGCATCTGAAAAAATCATAATTTTTTTGAGTTTTGGCATCGGAAGTGTTATTCTATGAACCAATGCAACAGGTACCTCACTTCAAAGAGGGGAAAAATGTAGACACGTAAAAAGTCTTGATTGATACTATGCATTTGATTCTAATAAATTAACACCATTTCTTATGAAATCACCTCAAACTAACCAATCAATTAAATAATCCTGACATTATTTAGTTAAATTTAACACATTAAACTATTAATCAAATAATTAAATTTATTGATTAATTCACCATTTCTTCTAACTAATATTCATCATATTTAATTAAATCACCCTAAATCCTCTCATTTGATTAAATCAATCAAAACAAATGTCACAATCTCCTAATCCATTCCAATTAATTAATTCTAAATTAATTAATCCTAAATCACTTTCTAATCATCATTAATAAATCCTCCAGCTTTTAACTCCTCAAGAGTTAAATCAACACATGGTCAACTAACTAGGTTTCACATGAAATTCATTTCTTTTAATTAACTAATTCCTCTATTTATCCTCACAAAGGCATATTCTAAGGAATATTCCTTCCAACCACCTCCTCATTCAATTTCCCTCCAAAGGTTTCAAAAACCTATCACATCCTCAATAACTTCTCTTACATCCTCAATAACTTCTCTTACATTCTCTCACATCTCCAACCACATTCATTCAATTCTTCTTACAACCTTTCAAATCCTCAACCATTCTCATTTATTCCTTTTGCATCCCCCTTTCCTTAACACATTTTCCAAAATGTTCTCCACCTTCCTCCAATAGAATTGACAAGTGTCACATTCTCATTGGCTCCCATTTTATCCCACATTCACCAATTCCTCTCATTCTTCAACCCTTGAGTTCTATAAATAGAAGCATTCTCTTCATAATATGGATCCACAACTTCAAGCATTCTTACTATAGGTAGTACAACTCATAGCTATCACCATTTACATCACTTTTGAGCATAGTTTCATCATTTAGCATCAATTCCATACTTGGAATCATCTTCAATCATCAAAGCTTATCAAAGGGATTGGGAAAGGGATTCTTTCTGCATCAAAGGAGCACCACTCCCCCTATGGGATGAAAGTTTAGTTAATTTAGATAGGTTTGCATGCTTTTGTTTTGTTTATTTCATGTTTCTTCATGTTTTCTTGTCTTTCTTGATCAAGAATCTCATAGGGAGTGTTTTATTTGGTTTTCTAACATGATTGACACTTGTTTGTTGTTTCTTGTTAGTTGATTGTAGATTAGACACTCACAATTTCATCTTCACATGTTTCCTCTAGCTAATGCACACTTCCCTTCTTTGGCAGAAGTAATCAAACATTATTCACTATTAGCCAACAAACATAGAAAATAATCTATTGCATCCAAATTTTTGTCTAAAGCTCCACCTCTGAAACTTTGGAATCTAATAGTTACATGAGTAACTTTACATTAGGTCCAATCCACAGGGTATAGCATTCAACTACGATGAAATACAAAGTAAAACACTATTATAGTATAATGTAGTGCATGAGTAATAATCCATAAAATACTTCCACAAAAAATTCTAGAATACTTCCAACAACTAGAATAGATATAAGCATGATATTTCATGCATACAATAGGTAGTCTTCTTCACATTGTAGATAACACTAGCACTTTGTTCTCAAAATCTCTTACATGACATGATCATGACAGTAATACTTTTTGATTTCAAAAGCTCAAAAATGACAAGAGTAATTGCATTTAATTCTCATCAATCTTCTAACATCACACTTTTGATATCAGAGAGCTCCTTTGACATCAATGACAACATATGTTCAACAATCTACCCCTTTATCATTGATAGAAAATAATAAAATATTGTTCTAGTACACCAACACACTTAATCTGAAACCCCCCTTAGGTGATACAATTTGGAGTTCCTGAGCATTTGAAAGATATAGAATTTTGGATTCCTTTCACTCCCTTTGACATCAATGGAAAAGGAAAATAATTGAGAGACATAGCAGTTGGAATCCCTTTGGATTCATTCCTCGTTTCATTTTGAACGTCTCTCTCCCCTTGTGTCATATCCTATCTAACAAATGCTCCTCAAGTCCACCAAGAACACTTGGGATAGGGAGTCAACACTCCCCCTTTCCCTTTACTTCCTCTTGATTCAATAGGAGGGATTAAAAACTCCCAACTTCTATCAAAGATACTTAAAGGTCCTTGGGAAGAGGTTTTGTGAAATTTTATGCTATTTTCTCATTAGTCTCAACATACTCCAACTTCACTTCTCTATCTATAACCTTCTCTCTCAGAAAATGATAGTTAATTTTAATATACTTTGTCCTTGAATGCATGACAAAATTCTTGGAAATATTTATAGCACTGGTATTGTCACAAAGAATGGAAATGTGTTCATCAAGCTCAATTTTCATATCCTTCAAGTTCTACTTCATTCATAATACCTGAGTGCAACATGAAGCTATCCCAATGCACTTCACTTCTACTATAGATAAAGATATTGAATCCTTCCCATGATACAAGACTATCACCAAGAAAGAAAGCTCCACCACTTGTGCTCTTCCAGTCATCTATGCTTCTTGCCCAATTTACATGTGTATGTAGTTAGTGTGAAGTTTTCACACTTAGGATACCAAATACCAAAATATATTGTAGCCTTCAAATATATAAGTATTGTTTTTACAATATTGACATGAGTTTTTTTAGGTGTTGCCTGAAATCTAGCTACCATCCCTACTGCTAGCATTATGTCTAGTTTGAATACAGTTACATTCAACAAGCTACCAATCATTAACCTATACAAAGTCTAATTTTCTAGAGTAGATTCATCATCCTTACTCAATTTATACCCAATAACCATACATGTACTCACCAATTTTCATTATTTCATCTTAAACTTGCTCAACATCTCTTTTATTTAGGGTACTTGTTCTAAGAAATAAATATATCTTTGTCTAATTGAGAGATCCGTAAACCAAGAAAGAAAGAAACTTAGCGAACATTGACATTTCAAACTCATTCTGTATTGCATCCCACAACCCTTCACACATAGCATCCCTACTACCTCCAAAGATAATTTCATCAACATAAACAACAATAATCAATAATTTATCACTTTCTATTTTTATGTATAAGTTGCTATCTACACTACCTCTCCTGAATCCTTCTTGTTACAAATATATATCCAATATGGAATACCATGCTCTAGGAGCTTGTTTGAGTCCATAAAGAGCTTTGTTTAGTCTACACATAAAATATTGTTTGTTCAATGTAGGCTTCCTCTTCTAATTTTCCATTCAAAAATGCAACTTTTACATCCATCTTATATATCTAAAAAAATTGATTGCTTCAAATCTTGAATGTTGATAAGGAAAAAAAAAATTGATTGCTTCAAATCTTGCTACATGAGCAAATGTCTCTTCAAAATCAATTCCCTCAACATGAGCATATCATTTGCATACAAGTCTAGCCTTGTTTTGGATCACTTTTCCATCTTAATTTAACTTATTTCTAAAGACCCATTTGGTACAAATGACATTTTTGTCTTTAGTTCTCAGAACCAAATTTCAAGTTTCATTTTTCTTAATCTGAGTTAGTTCTTCCTCCATGGCATCTAGCCAACCTCTCTCTTTTCTTCCCTCTAAATAGGAACTTTTTTTAATTTTTAATAATAAGACAAAGTGTACCTATTCATTTGCTTTCTCGATTCTTCTCTAGGTCTGAAATTCATCGTTCTTATCTTCTATGATTTGATCTTCAAAATGGTTCTTTTTGAAAATACCTAGACATGGTCTTTGTAACTATATTCTCTGAGTCATTTTTGAGTCTTCATCACTTTTGTGGATTAGATCTTCATTATCTTCTTCATCCAGAATATTAGTAGACTAAATTATTGTTAGGATAGGTGACATTATAATTGCTAGATCCTAAGTTGATAATTGTATGTCTCTGCATTCTTTGGAAAGTGTTCTAGAGGACATGAGGAGAAAATATTTATTATTTATTTTCTTATGACAAATTGTAATTGCATTCATAGATGTGGACCCACTATGGTGACGATTACAAAGCATACCAAGAGCATATTCCTTTTGGGAGTCCAATCTCTAGGTGGGGACCACCCAGAAGTGCATGCTCTTTCATATTATTTACATGTTATCTTGGGTTGGGTATCCAAGTTTGCATGTTCTTAGTTTGAGCTCTCGAAGCCGTTGGAGAGTTATGGAGCACTTCGTATTGACCAATTTTTATTGGCTATGGGTTAGGAACTCATGTGAAGACCATGTGAGCATTTAATAATTTCCATCGTGTTTCTAGGTTGTCCACTAAAGGGGCATGGTTTTTTATAGGTGGATTTACTTGTTGTTTCGAGATACCATTGTGGTATTCTCTCCCACAAAGTTCTATATACTGGAGCATTGAGATGGTGGTTTCATGATTTTGTTTGCTAGGTTGTCAAAATAATGAAATTCTATCAAAATTCAGAGAGGATTGTTGTATTGATGTACTTCCTTGAAGATTAATACAAAAAATGCATCTCTTTGGATGTGGAGTTTTTTCTCGCAAGGTTTTCTCCACATATATCTTGTGTCACTTATGATTCTCAACTTGTGGTATTGTTGATTTGCTTTCATGTTTGCAATTTATAATCACATATCATAATATTGGTAATCTTGAATACATGATTTTAGATTTGTAAACACGTACTTATGTTCATATTACTGCAAGTTTTACCTTGAATTTCCAACATTTGGTATTAGATTTAACGATTTTGTTGAGAGGGGGATGCATTTTTCTTAAGTGTTGAAGGTTTTCCAGTTGTAGTGGGATCTTGTGCGATGTGGGTTTTACAGATTTATGAAGAAGATTGAAAGTCGTGGCTTCTACCTCTTGTCTAAGTATTGAGAAATTCAATGGAATTAGTTACAAGATGTGGAATTTGAAGATGGAGGATCTCCTTGAAGAGAGAGATTAGTGGTTGGTAGTTTCAAATGAAAAGGAAATAGAATCAATGTTTGATGAAGATTGGAAAAAAAATAGGCAAGAAGGTATGGGGAACCATTCAGTTGCATCTTGTAAATTCTATCCTCCTAAATGTTTCGAGATAATCTACTACATATAAGTTGTGGAGGAGGATAGGTGAAATTTACCAAACTAAAAGTCTAACAAATAAATTATATCTCAAAATATGTTTGTATTCTTTGAAAATGAACGATGGTGATTCTAATGCAAAACATTTAAATTATTTTAATATGATTATAAGTTAGCTTGTATCTATAGATGTTAAGATAAAATAAGATAAGTGTATTTTGTTGCTTTGTTATTTATCCACATCTTGGGAAAATCTAATTGTTGCCATAAGTGGTAGCGGTACAAAATTGAATATGAATGCTCTCCTTTCTATACTTCTTTTAGAAGAGATGAAAAAAATTCCATGAATGCAAGCTCCCAAGATGCCTTGCATGTGCAAGGAAGATCCAAAAAAAAGGAGGGCCTAAAGGGGACAAAAAAAGAGACAAGTCTAAATGACATTCTAAACCCCTAAGAAGAGAAAAGTGTTGGAATTGTGGTAAGAGAGGACATGTGAACAAGGAGTGAAGAAACAAGAAAAAAAGTTCAAATACTTCCATGAAAAATTCCTCAAAAGATGGTGATTCTAATGCTTTGTTTAAATTTCTGCTAACACTATTAGTAATGATGCTTGGCTTATTGATTTAGGTCGCTCCTACCATATGACTCCTCACAAGGAGTGGTTTACTTCATATTCAACTTATGATGGGGGAGAAGTTTTCCTTGGTGATAACAACACAAAGAAGATTCTTGGTAAGGGAAAGGTAAAGTTGTGTTTTAGTGATGGAAGGGTTAAAACCCTTAATGATGTTTTACATATTCCAAGGCTTGTGAGAAATTTACTTTCAATATCCAAGTTGAATGATTCTAGAATGCTTGTGACATAGTTTGATAAGTTTGGTCGCAGGTTGGTAAGAGGGAGTTTAGTGATTGCTAAAGGATCTTGGATTGGGACTTTGTTTAGGCTTAATTCCTCCACATTTTGTAACTTTTCCAATATAATTGGCACTAAAAATGCATGTATGTTGTGGCACCATAGATTGGGTCACATAAGTGAAAAGGGTCTTAAGACCATTTTGAATAAAAAGTTGGTTGATGGTATTTCTTATTATTCTATTAGAAAAAATGATTTTTGTGAGCATTGTGTGTTTGGAAAACAAAATTGATCATAATTTCCTAATGGAACTAATAAAGCTAAGAGATTATTAGAGATCATTCATTTGGATGTGTTCAGACCAATGGATGTTGACTCTTTTGGAGAATTTCATTATTATGCTACTTTCATTGGCGATGTCTAAAGATAACCTAGATTTAAATTTTATGCATGAAAATCTAAGGTATTCACTAAATTTAAGAAATTTAAAGCCTTAGTTGAGAAGCAAATGGTTTATAAGATAAAGGTTTTGAGATCTAATAATGGGGGTGAATATTGTTCTAGGGAATTTGATCAACCTTTTTGTAGCCTTGATTTATATTATATACAAGGTATTACAATCGTATGTGAGTATGACATAAAAAGTAATTGTATCTATTATTTTGAAACAACTCAGTACTTCTCTAAAAATACATTGGTTAATAAAATCAAAAAAATAGATTATTGCGATTGAGACTTATTGTACCAATTTTTTTGTATCTTTACAAATAATTATCCATATCAATAAATCGTGATATATTGAAATTCATTTAAAAATATATATTTCTTAAAATTTCTTAAATTATTGCACCTTGAAGATTGTTATAAACTAGCAAAACTCTATATTCAATTGTACCTTTTTTTAATGTCTTGATCAAACTTTTTGTAACATTTATTTGTATTGTATAAAAGATCTTACAATTGTATGCAAGTATGACATAGAAAATTAGTGTATCTATAGTTTTGAAACAAATTCAATACTCCTATAAAATGCATTACTTAGTAAAATAATTTTTGAAAAAATTCCTTTTGATTGAGACTTATTGTACCTATTTTTTATATCTTTACAAATACTTATCCATATCAATAAATTATGATATATTAAAAATTATATATTTATTAAAATTTATTAAATTATTGCACCCACAAGATTGTTATAAACTAGTAAAATTATATATTCAATTGTGTGTGGTTTTTTAATGTCTTGGTCAAACTTTTGTAACATTTATGTGTATTATATAAAATATATTACAATTGTATGTGACTATAACATAAATAGTTATTATCTACGTGGCACCCATAAGCCCAGCTAGAATGTTGATCAATTAATAAAGGATGCTATAATCATGTTAAGATCTCGTGAAGAAACTCGTGTTTCTCACATTTACCAAGAAGGTAACTCATTAGCAAATTAAATGAAGTTGTCAGGCTTAATGAGTATCAAGCATGGGAGGAAGGCTCTCTCCTTCCCGAGGAAGCTAGGATCTTAATGAGAAATGATGTTTTTGGTTGAGCTTATACTGTGGTGATATTTAACCATTAGTACCAACTCTCCTCTCGTGCACTTTGTGGGTATCGTTCGGCTTGTTGGCTATTAGTCAAATGCTAATTGCCAGGGTTTTCTGCTTTTGATTTCTGTGAACATGGAAGGTGAAAGAAGCATAATTAAGCCTCATTCTTGTGCGGATCTGAGAAAGAAGAAGAAAATTTGGAAGATTCTTCATCATGGGAATTTCACGCCATTCTTAGAAAGATTGCATGGCCATGACCCGAATGCTTCAGTGGAGTTTGTTTCTTGTTGGCACAACCATAAACTTAAAATAAAGGATTTGGTGGTTGATATCAATAAGGAGTTGATTGCTACTATGACTGGGTTGTCTATGGTTGGTCGTAAATTCTACAAAGACAAGAAGAGTAACGAGGAGGCAATGACTCAATTTTTCAAAGATGATGAAAGGAGAAAACTTGTCAAGATGGAGACTTGGGGCTATGAGTGGATGTCCCTTAAGAAGATTTGGGTGAATATTGCAGAAGTAATAATGCGGTATGTGACTCTGGAGGGTAGATTCATTACAATCCTTGGTCATCATTTTACTCTTTTAAACCATTTTAGGCGTGGGTTGTTTATTTCCTTTCTATTTTTTTCTCTTGTCTTCCATGGAAGTATTTGTGTATGCAAACTTTAAAAAAAGGAGGGCTTTAGTCCTTCATGAAGGTCTCATTCTATTAATTATGGAGCATGTTAAAATCCTTATCCTAGCCTCTTCAATTAAAGGCAAGGAGAAGATTCCTAGTGAGGTTTCTAGCTCGTCTAGCTCAGACACCAGCCTAGTAGAGGAAGAGGAGTGGAATGATGATGAGGAGGAAGGGGCCTCATCCCCTATGGCTACCTCCTCAAAAAAGAGGAAGACAGGTAACCCTAAAAGCAAACAGAAAGTTAAGCATCTTATCCTAAATGTGTCGAGGTCCCAATCTGATGGTGAGGATACAAAGGTGGGCTATAGGGATTCTACTCCTAGAGACAATGCTATGGATGTTAGCTAAGGTGATACAAAGGTTGGTGGTAAGGAGGAGGGGTTTCAGGAAAATGTGGTGTTAACGGAGGCCATGGAGAAGCCTAGAAGGGATTCTAAGTGTATAGCCAAGATGAAATAGGCCTCAAAAGATATGGTTAAGGATTCCATGGTGCTCTACGAAGAGAAGGTTCTAGAGGAGAAGGCAGTGGAAATTGATGAATCCTCAGTTCGTAGCCTCCTATTATGGAACTAGAGGGTGAGAATAAGGTTGAGGAGGAGAAGGATGTTGAGCATAAACATGTGAAGTCGGAGCCTCTGAAGGTTAACCCACTGTCGGAGGACTTCTCCTATCTTAATGATGATTCCACCTTTATGTTTGAGCTTCTTGGCATGGCGAGGGTAGGGGCCACTGGCACTTTCAAACTAGCTAAATGGATGCTCCAGGAATTTAATAGGGTAAACATCAAATTAAGGGGTTTAAAGGAAATCCGTAGAATATCCCAAAAGGCTCGGCCTCAGATATTTTGATTGACATAATTGTTGATCTTGAGGGATCATTCTATGATTTCAAATCCCTGTGTGAGCAACACTTGGCTAGTCTTGAAGCCAAGGTATTGGACACTAATGCAAACATAAAGAAACTTCTCCATGCATGTCACATTTCAATTAAGAATAGTGCAGACTCTTTGGAGGTCCTATTCACAAGATTGGTGAGCTTAGAGAGGACCAGTTGTATTTTTCTGAGTTAATGGAGAAGGAACATGTGGCCAAAGGTAAAGGGAAAAAAGGTGGCTAACACCTTAAGTAGCATGAATTAGTGTCATGTTGCCTGTTTTTTTGTGTTTTTTTGCTGCCGAGTCTTGATTTATTTCCTGTTGTTTTGTTGTTTTGTTGTTGTTGGCTATTGTTGATAATCTCGTGTTTTATCTTTCGGGAAAGATTTTGTATCTTCTGGTTTTATGGGTTTTGGGATGTTGATGGTGTTTTAGTTTTTTATCTCTTGAGCAGCATTTTGTAACTAAAATTGTAAAGGGTTTTGGGTCCCTTCAAAACCTATTTTTCCCTTATAATCAAAACATAAACAGTTAATGTATATATTATTTTGAAACAACTACAGTGCTCCTATAAAAGTATATTGCTTAATAAAATTAAAAAAAAAAATCTTATTGTTGAGACATATTGTGTCCATTCTTTGTATTTTACAAATATTTATCCACATCATTTTTTCTCCTCTTGCTCTTTTTCATCCTGATGATAGATCATGGAGTATGATCTAAAATATTGATGCATAAACAATTCCAACAGAATCGAATCTAGAAGCAATATGGATTGTGCAAACCTGATATCATTAAATAATTATCCACATCAATAAATTATGATATATTAAAATCAATTTTTTAAATAAATATATATATATATATATATATATATATATATATATATATATATATATATATATATATATATATATATAAAATTATTACACCCACAAGATTATTATAAACTAACAAAAGCATATAAAAGTATAATACAATAGTCAATACATATAGTTGTTCTATAAAATAACTTAAATTATTACACCCACAAAATTATTATAAACTAATGATATCAAGTTTTGACAATCCATAATGTTGATAAAAAATTATTTTTGGATTCGATTGTGTCAAATGGAGAAACAATTTTTATCTATTATAAACTATATCTTTATAAAATAATTTAAATTATTACATCCACGAGATTGTTATAAATTAACAAAAAGTATGTAAAGATGCTCTTAGATAGCACATATATAAATAAAAAAGATTGAAAAAAGAACATAGGGGAGAGGACCCACTCCGTGAGCATGATCCAATAGTTGTTATAACATTTGTTGATTTAATGTCCAATATTTTTAAAAATATTGGACCAATAGTTGACTTTAAAGTTGTTAGGGTTATGATCACTACCCATAATTGAATGAAATATATTCCTTAGATTTAAAAAACAACAAATCATGTAATGCCACATCAACACACCAATAAAACATGACTTAGTGCACAAGTATCGGTCTCGCTTTTTTTTGGGCCTTTTTGGACACCTTTAGAAAAAACATGTTGACTCGCACTAAAACCTTTGTTATAAGCAGGGGGATTGTCAAATAAGCTGCTATAAAAAAATGGGAGTGATTCAAAATTTTCATATAAGATTTTGGAAAGCGAATTTAAGATGCTCAACTACCAATCCTCTCCCCTAAATATAGACCAACAAAACTATACCCATTGACCATCCAAATTTTTTATTAATTTACATACTCTTTGCTCCAAAGCGTATTTCCTGGGATCACTATATTTCAATGCACGAGGAACGTGTCTAATGAGGTGGTAATAGTCACTTACGCGGAGAAAGACATCCTAACCATCTTTATAATCTCACAACTGTTCTTGGTTTCAATGTTGAATAAAAAATTGTGAACTGTTTTTCTAAAGATATTAAATTTAGTTTATTTGATTTTATTCTTTAAGGTTTTAAGACTTATCTTGTCAAACTTTATTCTACCCTAAAATATAGGTTAAACAGCAAATTCCCACAAAGAACGAATCTGATCATGGCTTCCTCAGCTTACACAGTGACCAGTTAAACGTTATCTTTTGGTCACTGGTTTATTAAAGGTCTGGTGAAAGCGATGTGAAAGACTTAAATGGGAAAATCAAATACACATCTTCTCCAGAAAATCGGAATGAATGACTAGTTCAGAATAAATCTGTGCACGTACTGGTACAGTTGTTCGAATCCAAATCATAGTTCAGAAAAACGCATGATGGAAATGACTGTCATGGCATTGTAAGAATTGTAGACTGTGAGAGTTTAAGAGAGCGGGGGGCAGGAATCGAATCTGGGGAGCTCCAAGGTAGAAAAAAGTGTCCTTTAGACTTTAGAGCAAGAGAAGGAATAAAGGATGGAGTGGTACATATTTAGACTGAAGTCCCATGCAGGAGACCCCCTAAATGAGACAATTTTTCATCTTTAAAGCGACTCGTCTTCCAACGGGGTTATGTAAGACGGTACAGTACAGTGTGTAAGTAAGTAGAGCTTGAGTAAGGCAGGGTTCTGCTTTTCTTCTTCTGTTCGATTCTCTGGACTTTTACAGAGCCGTGGGGGGGAAAAGTCAGAACAACGACCTCTGAGGACTGGTGTTACAGATTCTTTGAGACATAATCATCACGCCAAATCTCTGCTCAGTTACGGTAATCACATTGTTGGCCTACTCTATGCCGCCGCTCTTTTTATTTATTCTGCACTGCCGCAGTCCTGCTGCCGCGCATGTATGTGTGTGCAATGCAATTGCATGTAAGTAGCTTTTTAAAGACCAGCCAACTGTCGACGCCTGATTCACAGCCATTTGTACGCCGGCTAAGTACATGCAAGGAAGAATAAAGAAGATTCATAATGGATTGTCACACCAGAGCCAGACGTAATTCCAGACCTAGGAGAGCGTTTGGGTCGGTTTCTGAGGCCCGGGAAATTATAACCCATTGGCTCGTGGGGCGTGCCCCCCATTACACAGCCATGCCTGATTACGACATCCACTCAAAAATAAATAAAATTTGATCTGCGCAGTTCACGATAAGAAGGCATTCCATTATTGTACGGCGCGCGCCCTTTTCCAGCTCTTCCGTGTGTCAAACGGCCAGTCTGCGCCGAAAACAGCAAAACTCCATCTGCAGGATATCCTGCTTTGTTTTTAATATTGAGATATTGTTCGGCATGCACGCAGACCCACAAGGATCATTGTAGCAAGGCATGTTTTTCACAGAATCGAGGAACCTGCTTTGACCCAGTTTTTTCTCCAACAAAACATTAAGAAATCCAACTGATCATTACCTTCCTTACATGACATTAACAGTGTGTCTGTGGTCCATACTACACACCACCCAGTCTAGTCACGTATGCCTCTTCTTCACCTGCCTCCTTTGACAAAAGTATCAGAGTTGTTGGAAGGTTGGATACTGTAGCTTTCCCAAGTCAACCTCGAATCCATTTCTCCACACTCCATTACGTAACGTTCCATCATACTTCAAAATTTAATCCTGAGGAGTGATTTGCAAGATTTTCCAAACTTTTAAGCCGATTCCAGACACCCCCTTTACGTCTAAATCAATAGCTTAACAGAGTCCCGCGTCATGTCTAGATCAATGGACAGCCTCTTTTCAGCCAGGAAGCTTCTGAATTCATCAAAATAAAGACAAACGGTTCAGATTTCATGGCGCTTTTGCTTTTTTCTCTCTTTAATTTTGCAGAACAAAACCAGGATGACAAAGTCTTTTTATCAAGAATAAAATATTGCTTATTTAATGCAGATCAAGAATAAGAAAGAGTTCAGTGTGTATGGAAGGAAACAAGAAGCGCCGCCAGAGAGGGTAAAGTGGGGTCCAAGGAGGCAATGATAGGTCCAAAGCTAAGGGTGACCTATTGTGTTTCAGGGCTATTAGGTAGCATGGAGGGCCTTTTTTGTTAGGCTTTTTGATGTTAAATTTGGTTGATGGCGACTACCTACGTTCCATAAGGCTCATGATTAAGAAAAGAAAGTGCATTTAATTGAAAAAGGCTTCGTTTTAACGTAGTGTACTTAGGGGTTGGTGATTACTATGAGGCTCTTTATGCTATTCTAATCAACTTGCACTTAATTGATGATTAGACCTTAATATGAATTGAGATTCATTAAAAACAATAAAATAATAATAGAGGTGATGGGTTGAGGTACTAGGTTCTTTACACTATTCAAATCAAGCTTACACTTAATTGATGATTAGACCTTAATATGAATTGAGATTGATTAAAAACAATAGAAGTAATGGGTTGAGGTTGATTAATTTAAACAGAATAATTAAGTGATTTGAGATAAAAATATTAAAGTGGAATTAAAGGATTGTTTAGAAATTGGAATGGGTTAATGTTGATCCTTGAGACTACTTGAGGCATTATGACAAAGAGATGGAAACTAGAAAGTAGTATTGAATTAGATTTAGATGAGGCAAAGATTAGCTTAGAATTTTGGGGCCTTGGGATTGGATGGTGCTAAGGAGAGTCAATCGTTAAGGGCCTTCTATATACAAAGTGAAGAGTGTTCAATTTTGACGACAATTAGGCTTGTAGGCTAATTTCACAAAAAACAAAAAAACTAAGAACAAGGCATATTGATTATCAAGTACACAATGACTAAGATAAAACTAAGTGCACATGTTTTCTATTAAAATCCCATAAAAAAAGTGGCTTAGAATTGAATTCATGATTTTTCCAAGCCTTTTCAACTTGCTCCTTTTTCATGGTATGTGGTTTTGTGAGGGGATTAGCATTATAGAGCTATGGAGTGGGGAAAATTGAGGATAAAACCTCAATTTTTGAAGATTTATCTCTATCTCAATAAAGTTTGTAGATGTTTTTACAATTTTTTACTAATGTCGTGGAAGAAGCTAAGGAAGTAATAGTACATTGATCAATTTTGAGTGAGTTATTACAATTTTAGGGTTTTTCATAGATTCACCCCATAGGCCACAAACTTTTGTGGAATTTTTTTTTTAAACATTTTTGAAAAGGTTTAATATCAACTTGGAGACTCTAGAATCAATATGTAGTGCTAAATAAGATTACTATATGGAACTCTAATGTACCAAAATGATAATTGACACCAAAATCCATGCTTGTTACGTGGATTGCCTTATATTGTAAGAACATAATGCTTGGAAATTTATTTGGGAACCTAAAAAAATTTAAAATATGAAAGAATATTTTTGTGTGATGCAAGATTGCTCTTACATGGTGGATGCTCCTTTGTCATCCTTAGAAGACTCAATAATTTATACCAACAAGTGAATTTAATGTAGTATAAATCAAATTTTTTCAACTCAATGTTCATGTCAATCAAGTGGAGGTTGGCATGGAAAATATCTTGTGGTATGTAAATGGTTTGTGTACTTCCATACAAGAAAAAAATATATTTTTATAGATTTGTTCCTTAGAAGAGGAATTTTAGCTTGCACTTCATTTAGAGAAGTTGTCTTAAAGATAACAAAGCATAAACAACAACAGTCAAGGTAGAAAAATAGAGTGGTGGAAAGAATACACATACATAAAAGGAGATTGTCAAATCTAGTAGCACTACATAAAGCTCAAAGAATAATTAGGCATTCAAGAAAGGTAGGGGAAGATGAGATTAAGGATGTGTCAAAGGATTGAGCCATTTGCTTCAATTTTGGAAAAGTAGATCATAGATTCTTTGAGTGTCCAAAACTTGCTCAAGGGAAATTTCATGTAAAGACAAATGTGTGTAAACGTTGCACAAGAAGAACACACATGTCAAGAAGTATCACTAAACACATTGATGTTATGGTGGAGGCCCAATAATCGTCACACTCCTAGGCCATAATGAAAAATACAACAAACACCACATTTAACCTCACCAAGGTTTGATAGAAGTGGACATAAATTAAGTCTAATTAGTAGCTATGGGGTACCTTGTGGTGGGGTGGGGTTGGATGAAACAACTACAATCATACCTACTTCACTTTAGTTTAATAGAAGTTTGAGAATAAAAAATGGGATAGCCAATTAATAAATTGCCACATCTACATGTAAACCTCATGAAAGATCTGCTTTTGCGTTACATCATTTCCTTATCATTTAACCATGTTCAAGGTTTTTTTTTCTCTTTTTCTTTTTATTTTTCTAAAAAAGATTTTGTTATTACACTTTTTTTTGGTAATATTTTTTTATATTTTTTTATCATAGATTATTTAAGTGTACAAACACTACACAAGAGCAAGATCATGTAAAGAAACATTTTTTCATGTTATACAAGAAGAAGACATTTCAAGAAGTGAAGCATTAAACACAATCTCTAAGGCTATAAAAAACTTGATGTTGTGGTGGAAGAGCAATAGTGGGTCCCACTTCTTGAAAAAAATAGAAAAGAAAATAAATGCAACACCTTAGTTCATCAAGGTTTGATAGAATTGAAACAATTGAGAGAAGTAGTGATCCTAAGGTTGGCTTCACTCATTGGACTCCTAACATAAGTTAATGGTCTAATTCAAAAATACAAGGCACCATCTTCTTTGGAAGATGTAGAAGATACATTTGTGTAGTTGACCTGTCAAGTTCAGACCCTGACTGCAACTAAGAAGCAATGGGATAGTAGCATGGTTCAACTCAAGTCTATCTACAAGAATAACTTGTCTTCCAACTGAGTTATGTCTTTTTTATGTAAGATATCTTTCTTTTTGTTGATGTGTATATATGTGAAGTAGAAAAATAAGTAGATATGGAGATATTTTTTATGGCATCCCAGAGGGTGTAAAAGTTGTATAGATTAAAGGGGAGCTTGTAGATTTTTGCATGTACAAAGGAAGTTTTTATGCTGCCCTTTTCCCTTGATGTCAAAGGGGGAGAGAGAAATGCACACCTAATGGGGAGTGTTTGTGCACATCTTTTTTGGTTTTTCCATCAATGACAAAGGGCGAGATTTTTGCAGCCTAGTAATATTGGTTTTTATTGATGTCAATAGTATGTTTATGATTGTATATACTCTAGATATTTCCAAGTGTGCAAGGTTACCTAATGGTGTAGGTCAACATTGTATTTTATGGAAGATTAGTGATCAATTGGTTATTTATGTATGATGCAGAGATGGGTACACATGTCCTAATATGTTTTTTGTATGTCTACATTTATATCTTTCAAATTTGGTGTACCATAATAAGTGACAAGTTGCAAAAGTTGTGTCTAAGGCATTCATAGTATATTCTCTAAGTCAAAGACAGTGTTTTGGTCTTCATCCTTCCGTAGAGCAAGATTTAGTCTTGTTGTTTTGACGATAAGTTTATAGAGATGTGAAGGTGTTATATCCAAAGTTTCAAGTCATTAATCCTTTTGCAATCAAAGTTACAAATGACAGAGTTTCGATTTGTGCTCTAGTAGTGCAAAGTGGTTATGAAGGTTTGTGGGAACACTCAGCATTTCTCTAGTTGTGAAGTTTTGGCCAAGAAGATTTTGGGACATTCTGATTCATGTCTTATGCATTCTATACTGAAGACTCAAGTGTTTTTATGCTTTACAAGTTCAATTCTCAAATGATAGAGTGTTATAGTTGGTTTCAAATTCCTATTATTCATTAGAACATATGTTTGGTTACTTGCGCGAACAAAATAATGTAAATTTTGGTTGTATGATTTTGTGTGGACACTATGTACATGTCTCATCGTATCTCTGGTTTGAAGCACATGAATATCTATCTTGTTTTTAGTACCACACAATTGTTTCAATTCAGTTTATGAAGTTATGTTGTTGAGGCCAACTAGGGTATGTTGGTGATGTGTGCCACTAATTCAAGATTGAGAAGAGTTCAAGAAGTGTTTGTAGATGTTGTACAATTCATACTGACTCATCTAGGTCAAATGTAAATAATGTCTCATCATTTTTGTATACTGCCCATGAAGATGTAGGTTGACATGCTACAAGTTTCATAATTTCTTATTTATGGCCAACTGAATTTGTATTTTGCAAGTGTGCAAATGATATATATAAAAGATCAAATATGTGAAAAACATGATGGAAGTGTGTGAAGATGTATGAGTGCATGAGGAAAGCATGACAAGATTCCCTATAGACCTAATGTGCAGAATTGATGACTATCTATGGTTGAAGCCATAAAATTAGTCATATTTTAGTTGTTCTTTCTTTCACTTAGGGAGTAGTAGCTTCCTTGGGTTTC
Source organism: Sequoia sempervirens (assembly GCA_007258455.2). NCBI lineage: Eukaryota > Viridiplantae > Streptophyta > Pinopsida > Cupressales > Cupressaceae > Sequoia > Sequoia sempervirens. The sequence goes on from VDFB02271358.1 coordinate 50,615,727, forward strand.
AACCTCTAAAAAAAAGTCAAGGAGTATTTTCTTCCTTTGGTTGTAGCCCAAAATAAAATTTATAACTATTATTTAGTTCTGAGGTTGGATTAGGACAATAACTCCTAGTAGCATTTCTCACCATGGTCTTTCCCCCATGGGGTTTTTCACATAAATCTAGTGTTATCTGAGTTCTTGTTTGTGTGCTAATCTTCTTTCTTATTTTGGTTAAGTAGTTGAATGCTTAAGAAGTATAACTTTAATTTAGCAATTGTTAAGTGGGATTGAAATTTGAAGTATATTGATTTACCCCCTCTCAGTATTTTGGTGTGTTCAACACTTTCATCCACTTGGCTTCCTTTTAGTCCACCCATTATTTATTCCTATTATATATTTCCCACCTTACCTTATCATTTTGTAAGTGAAATTATTCATGACTAGTTATATTCATCCTTTCCTCTCCATTTCTTCTTTTGTGAGATCCCTCATTCTATATTTTCTTGACTAACCTAGATCACGTGGACATCATCCTACAAAATCCTATCTTTTAATATTGGGTGATATAACTATCATTTCCTATCTTAAAAGTGTTTTATTTTATTTTCCTTCAAAATGATGTCATAAAATGCCATATCAAAGAGGGCCAAAGTGTAGACACTAAAATTTCTCTGTTTGTTATTATTGTCCAATCCAATTTATCACAATTTCATGCTCAAAGTTAAGTAAAATAATATTAATTGTCTAATTAATTATCTCTACCTTTCTCCTAGAACATTAATTAAACATTATTTAATTAATAAATCATTTTTTCTTCCATTTCATTTACCCATGTTCCCTATTCCTGAATAAATAAATTACTCCTATATTTCTAAATTTTACTATTTAAATCTCACTTTACTCCCTTAAATATATAATAGGTCTTAACTAGTCATTGATGGATCATTTGCACTTAAAATTCATATTAAACATTTTATGACATTCTTTTTTTTCTCCACTCTTCATTTCATAACCAATTAAGCAAACCATCCTCCACCATTAATTTTTTCAACTAATCTTGACCTTGATCCCCTCAGTTGAAAGCCTATAAATCCCTCTTTCATAAGCCATTTTCAAAAAAATCATTGTGAATGCAACAATATGTGGTCATGTTGAACATTTGGCATTCCTTCTTTCAACAAAAAATCATTCAAACACATGGCACATCAAAACTATTATGTGGGCAAGAAAACTACAATTTCTTTTTTCATAATATTTCAAGTTTTCTTTTCTTAAACTAAAGTTGCACTTAAGTGTTGATCATATTTCGATTTTAAAGTTTTAATAATTTATTTTCATTGACTCTTATTTGTAAACATAAATAAACTATTATATCATATTAAAGACTTTCCCCTATTTATTAAAAATGGGTAGCTTTTTATATTGGTCAAAGCTAAATTACAAATAAAGAAAAATAACATCCTAAAAGGAACTGCAAAGAAAGTGAGAAAAAATCCAAAGAAATACAATGAACAACCCTGAGGGAAATGACACAAGAATTAACAAAACAATATACTTGAACTAAGAGATTCTTCAAAAAATCTCAAAACTAGGAAGCAACAACAGTAGTCATTGTCCAATATAAATGTGGCTAACCCAAACTTACAACCTACAAGTAACCAACAAGCTAATCTAAGAGAAAACTCTTAAAAAATATAGGTGAAGAACAAATTATAATCAAAATTGAATTAACTTTATAGTTTTCTAGAACATCAAATATCCCCTTCATGGAGTTACATAAATTGGTGTTTAATCTCCTCCAAAATCTTGTTGTATTTAGCATCTTCTTTCAACTAAGCAGATAAAGACAAATTGTAACATGATGCAAGAGTAAAAATTTAGCATTTCTACTTCCTAATGAATAAAGTGACTAGAAAACATGGTTACACATCTAGTTTTCCATATATGAAGCAAAATAGTTTGTCTCATAGTATCGGAAACCACATTATTATGAAGTTGAATACCCAAAATAGCTTCTTTCCAACCCAACACATGATAAAAAAAATAGTAGGGAAATGACCAAATATATCATTCCATTTCTTTTTTGTCCTAAAACAATCCCAAAAAATCTTTTAAGTTTTAAGTATGTTGAAAATAGGGTCAAACCACAATAGTGGTTTACAAATTTTATGAGGAAGGAAATTTGATTTTTCTTCCTTTCCCCAAACTCAAGGGGTTTGGTCGAACCATTCGTTTGACCGAACCCTAAAACACAAACACAAAAAATTAATATTTTAAGGGGTTTGGTCGAACATGGGTTCGATCGAACCCCCTCAAATAAGGCATAAAAAAAAATCGAACTTGTCACTGTCATTTTGTGCCTTTTTCTGCTTTCCCTGTGCTATATGCGTGTGGCGAACGACGGATGCGAACCCGAACGTGAATAGCAAACGACAAACGAAAAACTCGACTTCATCTCTCCACAGTTCATCAACCCGACTTTTATATCTCACCAGGTTTGTCAAATTCGAATTTCATAGACTTCAAAATGCATTTGTTTGTTAAATTTCTAAACCCTAAATGCAAAAAATTTCAAATTTGTTGATTTGAAACTGCATTTGTTGGAAAGTTTCTAAAGCCTTTTCAACATACACTATTTCTATGATACTCCGTCAAAAACACTATTTGAATTTGCAGTGTTGCAATTGCTTGACATACATTTCTACTCTGTCAAAAAATTAGCATGCCTTGTCTATGCTTCCACATTTTGCATACATTTCTATCAGGGCACCTCAAATTTATTTGAGGCATTATATCAAACAGTTCATTAAAAAATTTATTTGAGGCATTATATCAAATAGTTCATTGTAATTTTTGACGGAGTATGATAGAAATAGTGTTTCCATTGTATGCACCCTATATCAAACAATTCATTAACAAATTTATTTGAGGCATTATATCAAACAGTTCATGGTAATTTTTTACGGAGTATGATAGAAATAGTGTTTCCATTGTATGCACCCTATATCAAACAGTTCATTAACAAATTTATTTGAGGCATTATATCAAACAGTTCATTAAAAAATTTATTTGAGACATTATATCAAACAGTTCATGATATAAAGTTTAGGGTGCATAAAATGGAAACTTGGATAAAATTCTTCATATTTTGCCTTTGAGTCTTATGACATTACTCCAAAAATGGTTGGTGAACTAAATGTATGAATCGAAGAATAAATTTAGAGGAAAGAAACTAGATTGTTTGAATGAAATGTATAATAAAATAGTTATATTAGGATTAGAAGGAATGAAGGTATTATTAAATTTTCTATTTTACAACTCAAAAGAGAATAAAGAAAAGGGTGTGCCTTGTTTGTTGTTAATTTTTATTTAGTAAAAGTGAATGAGAACCATTCAAATGAAAATAAACCTCCATTACAAAAGTCTTAGGATGTCTAAATCCTAGAATGAACTCCTCATGTTTCCTCCTAAATGGGTGTTTTATTTTTTAATAGAGTTCATGCATGAATTAGCCCCTATATCTAGAGATCCCTATCAAACAAACACTTCATATTTGCATGAATTAAAGGATTGAACCTAAATGCATTTTAAAGAAAGGATTTATATGTTCTAGTGTCTTGTCATGGGATGCTCCAACTATTTTTATGAAAAAGAAAGATAAGAACTTTTCCAAGTTGTCTTGATTATGTATGTTCAATAAATAAACAATTAACATTAATATCCACCACCTAAAATAGATGACTTATTTTACTAATTGAGAGGGGTGGCCATATTTTAAAAAATAGGTCTAATATTCAATTACAATTAGCAAAGAATAAAGGAGGAATACATTCATAAAACTACATTTAGAACTAGGTATAGGACATCAAAATTATATGTTTGAGGAAATGCATATAAGACACCCATATACAAAATAGTACAAAAGAAAGAGAAAAAATGTAAAGAATGCATGCTTGTAATCTATACTTGAGAGCATTAAAATTTTGAAATTAAACATAAAGAATAATAGGATTTATAAATTAATTACATGAGGCTATTATATAATATCAAAAAAGACTATTTTAAAGTTTAAATTATTTATATTTTAATTTTAGGGTAAATACTTTTGGTTGAATTTATGAATTAGAAATAGAAATTTTGATAGGGCCCCACCCTTTTACAAAGACCAATAAAGAGACAAAAAATGATCAATCATATTGGCATGGAACAACAACAAGAAAAATATAGTTGTAAGTTAGAAAAATAACATCCAATTAGAAATACTCCATCAATAGTGGCAATGTATCTAATAAAGAGGGTCATTTTCCCAAAAAAATTAGTAGATCTATCATTTCACAACTTGAATCCAAAATTCTTCAAGGAACTATATCTTATTGTGAACCTTATCCTTTTCCATGAATTCAAACCTAGTTCAGGTTTGTAATGGAGTTTCCATCTTTAGTTTCCAAACTTGAGACCAAAGGGAATAAAGGGTTCCTATAATCTTCTAAACTTGAACCTTCTTCATATTTTTAAATTATTAGAAGAAATGACAAGAGGTGAATGTTACAATTCAAGAGAATGGTAGAGGCAATGAACTCCAACTAATCCAGCTGTAGCATGATTCTTGTCTCTACCAATCTCCTCTAAATTTCTCTTGACAAGACCTTCTAAATTAGTCATGTCTACAAGAGGACCAACCACCCCTCGATTATGCTCAAAGGGAGTCTCAACCAAATCCTAAGGTAAACAAGGCTCCATCTCATCCTTATGCATTTTGTTCAACCTTGCCTTACTCTAAAATTCCTAAACCTATAAAATACATAGCTATCTACACATGAGAACATGGTGAAAACACAAGAAAATCCTATAGCATGACATGTTGAACCCAAATAACCAAATTCAAAAATAATTTAATCTATAAGTATAAATAGTTTGATGGTAGAAACTTTATACATATATAAATATGATAAATGTGATTATTTTTCTTTCCACTCTATAAATTTTTGATGTGCTTGGCTATATAATTGAGATGATTCACTCATAATGTAATGATAAAAATTTAGTATGTATGAAAGAAATATTTTTGAGACATCAAACTACCATTCTACATAACTCTCACATGGAAATAAGAATATTATTTTATTTTAACTAAAGAAATTGTGTGTACTCTATCTTGAAAATTACTAATTAATTTTGAATTATATACTTATAATTTAAAATAAGAGCATCCTTTGTAACATGGAATAGATAGGTTAATTTTAATGAAATAAAATATGTTTTTATATTAAGAAAAATTTACAAATATATGGAACTCATACATTGAGAAATTGACTAAGATGTAACTTTGTATGAGAATTAAGATGCTCGAATAATTTATATACCTTCTTTCAATAATTAACATTAGAAATTAATACTTGGCTCATATTGTATACCCACCTCCCAATGGTCTTGGAATGGATGCATTTAGATGGAGAAGGATTTCAAAAGGCTCATGGTACTTGTGGACCCTCAAAGGCATGATATATAACACATGAACTTTATTTATGAAATTTGGTCTTTAGTTGTTGGCTTCTAGTATGAATGTTATCTATAAGGTGGAATTCTTAGTTGAGACTCTCAATCTTCCATTGTTGGTTTCTAGTGTGATTATACAATATGCTCGCCAAAGTATTAATTTCTAATGTTAATTATTCAAAGAAGGTTTTGTTTCATAAGAAGAGACCTATGTTGACATATTCCAAGGCATGTTATTATCCACAATGCATGACACTTCTTCACATCTCTACCAAGTTCTAAATAGATACAGATCTGTCATTTCCATGGAGCAGATTGACGATTTAAAAAGAAAATATCATGCCATTTCTTTCTTGAGAAGTCATGTTTTCATTCATGATTTGCAACTTCCATCTTCATCCAAAAATAAATTATGTTATCGTTATGTGCCTGATATTAACAAATCAAAACCTTCATTTGAGCATGATCACCAACACAAAGGTAAACGAGTGGAAACAAAAGAAAGCTCGGTTAATGGCTTTTTGCATGTTGGTGGAAAATATGCATCTTTTTGAAAGTGGCTTCCTAGCTTATCAATCCTATGTTTAGTAAGGTTTTGTAATCTCCACTGTGTTATGTATTCAGGTCATGGGTATATCTAGTATGATGTCTTCTTTTGGGTATTTTGGGTACATAAGAGAATGTGCATATGTACTGATGTATTCAACCAATGTGCTTTTGTAACGTTGTAATAAGACAATTGATCATTTGTACTAGGACCTCACTGGTCTTTTTGATATTTTGTAAAATTTGTTACTCGGACTGCAACTAGGGATTTTCTTGCTAGTTCTTTCCCGCCAGTATGTTCACCTAAACGAGCTATATGTAAAATATTATATATAAATAAAATTATAAGTGGTCTCCCACTTTTGCTTAAAAAAAAAAGTTCTTGTAAATGTCCACATCTTTTTCCTTGACACAGTTGCTATTTCTTAAAATATTTCTTATGATTTTTCATAATGTTGGTCAATACTTTACTGTAAATATTCTATAGTCATGCTCTTAAATGTCATAAGAATATGTCATAAGAGGGTTTCGTCTTATAAAGCTATAATGATATTATATTCTCTTAGAACATCTTAGACACCTCCCTTGAAGCATTCAACAAATGACAAATAAATACCAACACAAAGTGAGATGCCTCATTTCCTAATATGAGGACAAAATAATAAATCAAAAATATTAGGATGCAAGGTTGACCCACCTTTCCCAATACTTGGCTAAGTTTATCATCTATTGAGGAGTGGATCCCAACAACAATTGTGCTTAGTGCTTACTACTAATCCAAGGAATACCTATTAATTTTTTCTTTATTGTATGCCTAATGACTCCTTATCTCAAGTTAAATTGTGGGAATGGATTTTTATGCCCTCCCTATGACTAAATGGCTACAAGGAGGTGAATATGATATGGTGGAAAAAACCAAGATACAAGTTGGTTTAGTTCTTATAAACTCTCTAAAAAATAATTGAATTCCTACATCCTAACTAGAAATACCATGAGGGGTTTAGATCCCATTTTAGACAAAAAAATATTCTTATACTCATCACTAGCTCACTTGGACCAACTAAAGAGATGGTGAACTAAGGAAAACTTAGTTGTATTGATAGATTAAAACTTAGTTATTTCTCTTTCCATTGTCCCCTCTCCACAAAACACCCTTATTTAAGTAGATTCTATTAAACCTATCTCACATATCACCTCCCAATTCTTTAAACTTTTCAAACTTCTTATTCCTCATACCTAATAATCTATCCTTCAAGCTCAACACTTCCCACCTCAATCAAATTGATCACCTTGCTTCCCTAATATCCCTTTGGTTGATGTTCCTAGACCTCATCAAAATGGTAAGTTGATACAATTGTGGAATGATGCAATTAAATCTATTGCACTACCTTACTATGATCTTACAATAAGAATATGGCTAGAAAGAGATCTAGAATGGAAAAAAAATATGGACACAAATAGAAAAAAAAAAAACTTGTTTTGTCTTTAGCACTTACTAATAACTTTTCTACAATGAGTGGTTGCTTCCGTTGAAATAAAACTTAGAAGATTTGAACTTAATTGTGGTAGCGGATCTCAATTAAGAGATATGCTACATTGGATGAAAGGATATAAGGGATACAAATTATTTTTTAGTTATCTCAAACATATTTACATTCTCGAGAGTGGATAATATCTATCGTTGATCAAGAGAGGTAGTTCCATGACAACTCTAATGATATTAAATCCATTTTCTCCAACATTACAAATAATTTTTAATTGATCTAGTTGAAGGAGATCCACGTCAAGATATAGTTGAGGAATTGATTGGCACTTGCATACCCAAAATAATTGGTCTCAAAAAATAGGCACATTTAGATAATTTATTCACCCTTGAGGAGGTTGATATTTCCTTGAAGGATTTGAATACTCAAAAAGTCTTGGAATAGATGGTTTAGCTATACAATTCCTTAAAACAATATGTCCATTCATCAAGGAGGACTCTATGAGGTATAAAAAGTAGCTTTATCAAAGGGATCCATCATTTAAATTCTATTAATCAAGGGTTGATAAATTAATTCCTAAAGGAATTTTTTATTTATTTTTATCTGAGGGTGGATACTAATTACTCTTCTTAATACCTCCTACAAGATTGCGGCTAAATCCATAGCTAAAATAATTGAACAGATGACACAAGAAATTGTAAGACTAGAAAAAACTATATTTATAAGAGGGAGATTTAAATTATAAAACTTGAATCTTTTTAAGGTATCTCATTAGATTCTACTTACTCTAACTTAAATTTAAAAAACAACATTAAAATCCACAAAACAAATTTCAAAGACATAATAAATTATTACAATATTATTTAAAAATCTAATTGTAATGAACATGTTATAGTAATAAATATTCAAATTTTAAATCTATGAAAATATATATAACCAAATGATCCTTAGTTTTCATATATAATTTGTGATGAGAATGTTGAATATTATAATTTTTTAGGCCAATCTTTAGACACTAATTCACCATTGTTAAAATGACTTAGTTTATTCATTGTTTTTTTTATGATTATAATTTTTTTCAATTTCTATTAAACCAGACTCAAAATAATGTATAGATTAAGATTCTTGTCTTTATCATAATTAGAAGTTGTATAAATTGTTAAATTATATATTTTTTAACATATATAAAATGTATGGTTGGATTAGTGAGATATTTATAACAAGTATGCAATATATTTAATCATATAATTATTTTTGTAATAGAGATGAATGATTAAATAAATGCTATAACAATATGTAAGAGTTAGACAAAAGAATTAAAATTAAATATATTAATAACAAATAGTGATACTATTATTGAGGGTAATATAAAGGGGGGTCGTCATACTAAAATAAGTCGCAAATAAAATCACCTGAGTAAGAAAAGTATTTTATTGATAATCTTATTAGGGATGCTAAGATGGTAATAAAATTTTTGCAAGCAACAATGAGCTGACAAATAATAGTGTTTATGTGCTATGTAAACATGATATCATAATCACATTAACATTTATATTATGAGTAAAGTTTAATATTATTTGTGAGTAATAAAATTGATAGAATGTTTGTATTAATTGTAGAGGGAGCCTTAATATCATCGAGTATTGTTAATACTCTTATCAATATTCATATCGATAGTTACCTTAATACTAATGTTAGCATACTTAACCTTATTAATGTTCATCGATAATTGGATAGCATTTTTGGCAAAACCTTTTATAGATGTTGAAATATGAGAGGAAAATAAATAAATAAATGCAAACCATATAATTATTCATGTTGTTATTACCATCAAAAGTTACATATTTAGTACTTTAAATGCCATCATTGGGTCATGAGGAACTATCCTAATAATCATAATACCATATTGACCTTATTGTCAACAAGAAATAGAAGTAGGAACAACTCATTGTGGGTTACGATGACATAACCATTATAATGAGAATATTATTAGTGTAACCATTAAATTGTGATACTTGCAAATTTAATATTTAAAGTATAGTTAATAGTGAGAGATGCATTAATAATAGTATCGCATTAGCAAGTTAAACCAACAAATTAATTAAAGAAAGGATGTTAATTCTATTGGAGATGGTTATTGTTGCATCATAAATGCTTAAAGCATTAATTAGCATAATTAAAGGATTCAAAAAAAAAAATTATTGGGTTTTTCTAGTGAAAAATTATGGGCATAACAATTATATATTTTTTAACATATATAAAATGTATGGTTGGATTAGTGAGATATTTATAACAAGTATGCAATATGAAGTCAAACTTTATTAGATTTGATTCTTAATAAATTAGTTTTAACGATTCAATTTATAGCTTTATGCAATCTATAAGTTTAAATAGTTTGATGGTATCTAAACTTTATACATATAAAAATATGATAAATGTCTGATTATTTTGCTTTCCAATCTATAATTTTTTGATGTTCTTGGCTATATAATTGAGATGATTCACTCATAATGTAATGATAAAATTCATCCTCATATGGAGGATTTTATATTATCTTCCATTAAATTCATCCTCTTTATGAGATTCTTATGGAATATTGATATTCTAGTGTGAATTCTTAATTTTAGACATATCTTAACTAGATAAATTTAGGTTCAATGAAGGCAATAGAACTTTTTTTTCACTTACACAATCCTATTTTGAAGTTCATTTATGTTAACAACTATTAGATTAGATATTTTTATCCCCAATTATTTTCAAATAATTTTACACTAATCTTTGTTTTCTTATTCTTTCTTTCATTGTTTCATTTAAAATTTGAACCATTTAAGGATGCTATGTTATAGATTATAGTTGTCTTCCAATTCTTTTTAAATTGTTAATGGTATGAAAATATTATTGATGAGTAGATGAATTATTAGAACTATTTTAGATAAATATATTCTCTATATCTAGATATATTATTTACCAAGGTCTCATTGCTTCTTTAGGTGTACATACATATATAACATGGAAAATGAAGATGTTCCACCTACAAAAAAATTGTTTGGAAATACCACTAATGAGATTAAAAAATTGAGAGATTCATTAGCACAGGGTGCAAACCCAGGGATATATAGTGAACCATGCATGTTAATATTGCATAGTCTAGAAAAATTAAAAGATGAACTTGAGAGGACTAGTGCATATTCCCTAGATAGAGTAGCCGATATTCTTTCCTGCATGCAGGAAGAAGTACATGGTGACATTCCCCTTAAACAAATACATGATAGTGTCACCAAAGAAATGATAAAAGCCACTTGTTTTCCATTTTATCAAAATGTGTGTAAGGTTAGGGGATACCAGGTCACTAGATGTGTCAATCGTGCTATGGCCTCATTGATCTACCCATGATTTCTCACAACACATGGTCTATACCCAAACAATGACCAGATTCCATTGTATTTTGTTCAGCAGTTGTATGTTGAGGTCCATTTGGGCCTCAAAGTTAACTACCTAGACATTCCACCATATGTTGGTCAGGGGCGTGGCAGGATTGCTAATAGGCCCACCTATCGTCGAGTAGATAGAAAACCCCCAGTGTTTAGGGTATTGGTTGGTGAGAGGTCTCCTGCTCTCACCCCAGCTCTAGCCCCCATAGCAGATGAGGTTGTCATTGCTTCCCAAAAGGAAGCAATTGACACTGTAGGTGACATTGCGGCTGCCACCACTAAGATATCTGATGATTGTGTAGGTCAGTATTTGATGTCCAAACATTCCTGATCCATGCCATTTTCAGCACAGTGGACCACCATGGATCCTTTTACAGTGGTTTACATCCCTACTCCTACACAACTTGATGCACTTACAAGAGATATGGCACACATGACTTTGCATTGTTTGGCTGAGGACCTGTTGGAGGCATATGCCCACATTGCATTAGACAATGGGATCGGTATAGAGCATGTTAGAGATCATTTGAGATGGGTGACTTTAGAATAGTGGTTTACAATTTATATGAGGAAGGAAATTTCATTTTTTTCCTTTTCCTCAAACTCAAGGGGTTCGATCGAACACCTATGTTCGGTCGAACTATTGCTTCGACTGAACCCTAAACCCTAAATTAAAAAAAAATCATATTTAAATGGGTTCGGTCGAACCATTTAAATGGGTTCAGTCGAACCTTGGTTCGATCGAACCCCCTTACATATGACAAAAAACAAAAACTCTCATTTCGACTATCACTTTCTAAAATTACCAATTGCTTTCCCTGCGTGCGGCGAACCGAGACCATGACGGCGAGGGAACTGATTTTTTCTTTCTGGCGAACACAACTTCAACTTGGTCTCTCCAAACTTCATCAACCTGACTTGCATAACGAGCACCAGGTATTTAAAATTCGAATTTTTTAGAGTTTAAAATGCATTGATATGTTAAATTTTGAAACCCTAGATGCAATTTTTTTCAAATTTGTTGAATTCAAATTGGATTTGCTTCCCCATTTTGCATACATTTTTATGTTATATGTGTAAATGAAATATTCCTTCCCATTTCAACAATCAAAGCTATGGATAGCCTGCTCCTAAATGGAAAGACCAAGTGAAACATATATAAGAACTTAATAGCATATGGAAACAAACAATATAAAGTTATGAAGTTCAAATAGAACCACAAATTGTATCATTTGTAACATTAAAAATGTCTATATTAACCCATCAAGAGATAAATATGCAAAATAGATTTAATTTTAGTTACAAGAAAAATGTATAAATTATAAATTTATAACATAATTATGTACATGGGAAAATCCTCTTGGAAGAAAAATCCCACAACCAAAAACATGAACCAATTATATTATTTGATAATAATATCATTTACAATAAAATATTCATGTGCATACCCTTATAGTAGTATCATCAACATGTGATTCATATGGAGTAATTTCTAGTAGCATGATGATACCTATAAAATCATTATGCTTTCTCCATCTCAAACACCCATAAATAGGAAAAATTTAAACCATAAACCAAGTGTGGTTTACCAAAGCCATGAGCCAAAATAATGACCTAAAAATGGCACCAAATTTGGCACAAATTCCAACACCATATTCCTTGACTTGGTTTATAGGATGTATTTAACAAATGCTTTACATCTTGTCAAAAAAATTCAAATCCTCCTCCTCATAACCGACACTCCATTTTTGACATATTCAAACCCATTATTTAAGATGATCTTGATGATTTTCATAATTCTAATCAATATTCTAGTGTAACCCCCCTTTTTTATTCTCTTATGTGTCATATAACATTTCATAAGTAATTCCCATCTTACAATTTCATACAATGCTCTTACAACTTCTTAAATATATAAAAGGGACATCCCTAGTTCAATTAGGATTATTTAATTATTATCACCTACATCCATCCATTACATGTTATTAGTTTTTAGTTGCACACATTATTAGGAAATATGCATTGTCTAAGAAATTGGGGTATATTGCATGTTTGAGAGTGTTTTCCTTGATCTTTTTATCTAGTTAAATCAATATCCTTTAAAATCTTGTTTTATGGAGTTTTCATCTTAACTCTAATATGGCTAGCAAATAAAATGACGATTGAATCATTTTTTGATATAATAGCTAATGACAACCATATAAAGAGCCACATTAAAGAAGATGAAAAATAATGATCAAGACTATGATTTAGATACATATGTTGCTAAACAAGATATTTTCCTAAATTGATAATTACGTATTGATGCACCTCTCCACCCTAAATATCCTCACTCATTGGCTAGTAATTTATATAATGTATTAGGTGGCTATCCTTAGGGAATTAATACTATTCATAATATTACCACTCTAATGGATTTTAATAATGTTGTACCCTCTATGCATCCATCTACCCTTCATCCTCTTATAATGATTCCTCCTATCATACTATAGTTACCACTTCCATGGGATCCACCACCCATGTCCTACCACCTTTCTCTCCACTAGTATTTTTCTTATCTCCCATCCTTTTATATATGTTCACACCATTGTTAGTACTAGCACTATATATATGTAGATATGTTCTTCATACCATTCCTCCTTATCCTATGAAAATCTAACCTTATAGTGTAACTTCTCCTTCCATTACCATGTCATTACCTTTCTAGACCTTCCCCTCTTTATACATTCTCCTTTTTATCCTACACTACTCCTACCACTAATATATCCCTATACCTTGGATATACTATTGAAGAAATTTAACTGACTTTCAATAGATTGCAAAAATTAGACCCATATTTTTAAACATAAAATGTGTATAATAAAGCACAATCCATGCTTCCTAATTCAACTTCACTAATATCTATCGAATTAACTTAGGTTCATTACAATAAGATAATCATATAGCCATAATTAGTTGTCAAGATAATGGTAAAGTTTTCAATAGCCATATTTATCCTTCCACATGCCACCATTAGACATACACATAAGATTCATGAACATCCATACCCATGAGCATCCAAATACAATAAATATAACTATATATATCATGCACATCATCAACATACACATAAAATATCACACCCATCATCAACACAACTAATGGTTCCCATATCATATTATCTATGTTCTCATGTACAAATGTGTCTTCAAATACATCAAATCACTCATGAGTAAATCCACTCTGTAGAGCATACACACAACTAAAAAGGTGCCCCTAAGGTATTTATCTCCTATATCTATCCTCTTAGCACATCCTTCTCTATGGATATGTTCCACTCATATCACCCTGAGGTGATCCATGTCTCAATCCTTGTCAAGGTCACTCCTCCTCTTTACCTATATCCTTTCTCAATGAGCTAGATCTATCACTGCTACTCCCCAAAACACCTACATTTAAATATTAAAAAAATGTTTAATAAATCATACAACATTGATTAAAACTAACTAAACAATGAAAGCATTTAATATTATAACACCTTATGAATTATATTGAATGTCCCCACCTTTATAATTTATAGCCATCGATGTCAATCACTTATTCATACTATAGCTTTGTTCTCCAAAACACCTACATTTATATAAAAGTGAATTTTTAAGAAAAATAATATTTAACCTACTTTTAACTCAACAATAATGGATGTATTTCTATCATAAACTCTTTGTACTCATAACAGAATCATGGCCTAGGTAGAGTATAAAAAATGTTGTTTCCAACCTCATATGTAAATCTAGAGTTAGAGTGCCAAAATTGTTGAATTTCATCCTTTGTGCTATTAATTAGCTTCTTATCGACTCATGGAAGCCTACTGCTAAAAGCCCAAGTATGATTTTCAATAGGACTTTCTAATCATGATCTTATTGATAGTACTTTTGATAATGTTTTACGATTTAGGCTTAATTCAAGACAAGTTTACCTTAATAATTGAGCCTTTTTAATTTTTTAATTTCTTACTAATGATGTTATTACTCTATGAGCAACTCTTTTATCTTTTTCCTTACTAAATTATTTACAATAGAATTGAATGCATTAAAAAAAACTTTAACAACAATATTATTTCGATCAAACTTTTTGTTTACATGAATCTTTGAAATTTATTTAGTAAAGGTCTCATTTTGTACATCTTTAGTAATTGTATAAAAATTTGGAATTTTTTGGTTAATGTCTTATTGGAAAACCATTCATTGAATTTTTTTGAAGCCCACAACTGAATGGTTTGTGATGACCTCTTGCCTTCAAGAATTTCTATTATGCTCATCAATTTCAAACCATTTTGGGGTTCTTGAATGTTTTTAAATTTTAACAAACTCATTACAAAAAGATGGTTTTTGAATTTATTTTTCTTTTTCACAAAGGTTCTCTCTTCTTATGTAATTTGGAGACACATTGAGTTTCATTGGTTCATGTGAGCTATCAATTTAATCATTGTTATCAACAAGTCGATTAGTGAGTGCTGTATACCCTGATATTTATCCTACTCTAAATGTGCAAAACAACTAAGAAACGAGAATAACAAAATACCAAAGACACCTCAAGATTAGCCAAAAGAGTGATAAACAATAAGGAAAATGGACTAAATAAAACACAAATGATTTCACCTTCCTTGCTGTTGATTTCTCCTTGATTGGCCCTTGATTGGAATGGATTGTGTGCTCCTTAGATGATTGTTTGAATGACTATAATGCAAGCTTCAATATGAAAAATGATGAACAAAGATGGTTGAATGATTGAAGAAGGCTTGAGAATTCAAATGGACAGCATGTAGTTATGAGAGTGCAAAAGTGTTGGAAATGCCCTTGAGAAGGGGGTATTTATAGGAGATTTTGAATTCTCTAGAGAATTCAAGGGTCAAGATTGATCCAACAAGGTCAAGATGAAGGGCTATGGTGGGTTGAGAACCCACAAGCCCTCACATCTTGACATGTGGAGGGTGAAGTGGACAAGAGGATATGAGGTGGAGATGAGTTGTCAAAAAGGCACATGAGGTGGAAAAGGACATGCACCTTGGGGGATGAGAGGATTTCCACAAAAAGGGATTTCTTGTCCCCAAGTGGGAGTGAAAAGACATTTGAGGAATTTTGGAATTCCTCAAAAATCTACATGGGAAAAGGAAAGGTGGTTGGGGAAATATCCTAGGATGATCTAGAGGGTAAAAGGTGGGTCCAAAGGTGGGACTGATGCCATGTGGAGATTGTGACAAGTCCAAGGTTCTAGAAGCCTTGGGAGAATGGAATGTGAATTAAAAATTCACATTTAAAGGAGAGGAATCTAGAGCAAATAAATGTGAATTAAAAATTCACATAGGAAAGGGGGTCAATATAAAAAAGGAAAAATGGAAGAATTGACCAAAAAGTGGTGCTAAATTTAGCTAATGACTTTGGTTAAGGTTGTGCAAATATTGGATTAGGCTAATTAATGGAAGATTAGAGGCAAGTGGCAAATGTAGGAGGATGTGACAAGGAGAGAGAAAGTGAAGAATTTTAAATTGATTTAAAATCAAAAGGGGAAAAAATGACTAAATTAAATAAATTAGTGTATTTATTTAATTTAGAGAGGAAAGAGGTGAAAGATAAAGCATTTAATTTTTAAATTAAATACTTTACCAATGTGAGGCGAAAAGTGTAATATTAATTTAATAAATTAATATTAATATGATAGACGGGAAGGCAACAAATTTAATCATATGGAAGTGATTAAATTTAGATGTCTACATTTTGCCCCTCTTTGAAATATTGTTGAAATAACAATGTTTCGAAGAAAATTGAATGTCAAGGATGAAGAAAGGAATGAGGATTGATGCCCCGGCCTGACGAAGAAGAAAGGGGATGCCCCAGTGCCTGGCTTGAAATAGATGGAAGGAAGTGGTAGGGTATGCCCCCTCGAGAGGGCGGTTGGGGAAGAAAGGAGGGGCCCCAGACGACGTCTCGATAGAAAGAAATGGAGGAGACCATTGGATAGAGAGCAAAAAATTAAGCGATTTTTCCTTTTGAACGGAGTGGATTGGACGTACGGTTTGCGAATGGCAACCTCGGGAAGTTGGGGATTAATTAGGGGAATAAAAAGTTAATTAAAAGGTAAAAAATACCTTTTTGGAGAGGGGGGGTTAAAAAGGTAATTTGAAAAATTACCTGGGTCATTGTCACTGTAGCAGTTGAGAGAGAGAGAGAAGAGGAGAGGAAATCAGCGAGGAGACACGATGCCAACAGACAATGATACCGCGATTGTGCATCGGGCGGATGGAGTACGGGCAATGTACCACGAGGGCACAGGTGGACAGCAAGTGAGTAGAAAAAAAACCTCCCTATGTGATTTATGCAATTTT
>VDFB02271358.1:50633120-50781269 GCA_007258455.2 Sequoia sempervirens
GATGAAAAATTCTAACTTCAAAGCAATAGAGGTGAATATAGAGGATGTTGTACTTTTGAGCAAGTTAAGTAAAAATATTTGGTACAAGGACATAATATTCTATCTAGTGAACATGAATTTCCTACCATCAATGGATAAAATCAAAGGAGAATCCTTAGAATCCAATCTTAGAAATATGTGTTGGTTCAGGGTGAGATGATGTGGAGAAATGATGAGGGAGTTTTATTTAAATATATGGATGGTGAGCAAGCTAACAAAGTAATCATGGAGTGCTAGTATGGTGTGTGTGGTGGACACTTCATGGCTAATATCATAACACATAAGATCCTTAGGGTTGGAGTTCGGTGGCCCACATTATTTAAGGATGTAGCACAAATTATTCAAAGGCGTGATCCTTGCCAAATATTCTTCGGAAACTAAAGTTTTCTAGTTTGCTTTCTTTTTCACCTCTTTCAATTAAGGAACCTTTTTCAATGGTGGGAGATAGAATTCATAGGAGAAATATAGTAGAATTATAGAAACGGATATAAGTGGATCCTTGTGGCCACTGAATACTTCACCAAATGGGTTGAGGCAATTCCAACTCGCCATACAACATCCAAGGTGGTAGTGGATTTCTTGATCAACAATATTATAACTAGTTTTAGAGTTCCAACTAGGATCTTAGCTAATAACTATGTATTTTAAATCACCAAACATGTTGAATATGTTCTCTAAGTTTGGTATAAACTTGGTGCATTCTTCCACATACCACCCATAAACCAATGGATAGGTCGAGTCAAGTAATAATATCTTGATGAAGATCATGAGGAAACTAGATCAAAAAGAAGAGATGAGATGACAAGATCAAGTACACTCTTTGAGCTAATAGGATCACTTTCAAACAAAATATTATATGTAGTCCATTTGAATTTATATATGGATTTGAGGGTAGGATGCCTATAAAATTAGAGTTTATAGTGTATTAATTATTGTGACATAAAAATGAGGACCATGACACTAAGGTGGATGAACAATGAAGAGTGTCACATGACAAAAAATTGCAACATTGAAGATTGTGAAACACCTACATTACAAGAAGACATGAACAAAGGGAGTTTCAAGTTGGTGATTTGGTCCTTTTATGGAATTCCAAGTCAAAAGATAATGGAAAGCATGGAAATTTCAAGCCCTTATGGCTTGGACCTTATGGGATCATTCATAGATATGAAATTCATGTGTATCATCTCTTGGATTTTTATGGAGAATTATCAGATATGTCCATGCATGATCAACATATGAAGCACTAACTTTTATAAGGGATAGAACTAAAAAATTTGACTAGTTAGTGCAATGTTACACCTTGAATATTTTCCTCATGTCTTTGAGTAGTATTGATTACAATTTTGTCAAGGTTTTGTTTTACTTGATCATGATGATTTTTTTTTT
Source organism: Sequoia sempervirens (assembly GCA_007258455.2). NCBI lineage: Eukaryota > Viridiplantae > Streptophyta > Pinopsida > Cupressales > Cupressaceae > Sequoia > Sequoia sempervirens. The sequence continues at coordinate 50,634,549 of VDFB02271358.1, forward strand.
TGTTTTCCTAGGAATTCTAGATTCTCACTATGCTTGCAAGAGACACATTTCCCCATCCAAAGCCACTATTGGGACTCAATAATACATTTCCCATTCCTTTAAGTATGCTTTGATAGTTCCTAGTTAGGAAGGAACCCCTGACAAGAGAAAAAGGTGCAATATAAAATCGAGGAAAAAATAAATCTGAGAAGTCAAATAAAAAAAGTTTGAGGTTTCAGGTGTTTTAGGAACCTTGGGAACCTTCAACATGTTCCTCGTACTATTAAAATTATTTATGGTTTTTAAATTATTCCTTTTGAAAATCTTTCTAACTGTTGTATGGGCATGAAGGATGTCAAGATATATCCACAACCGCACCCATATCTTTCTTTTCACAAAATCATTGGAAAAAGCATTTTATATATATATGCATGCCAAAATTCCACAATGTTTTGATAGAGATGGGGGTTTCATATGATCTAGATGCATGCCAATTTTTTTTAATATTTTGATAGTGATGGAAGTTCCATATGATCCATATGCATGCCAAATTTCTGCATGATAGTGATACATGACAAATTTCTACAAGAGGTCTAAATGAACTACTTCCTCAACAATGTCATTAAGGATAAAATAATCCTTGTGACTACTCAATCATTGGTCCTTGGAATCTGGTAAGGGCATTTATAATACATTTTCTCATGGATCCAAGGGAAAAATGGTGTGCTTCTCCACTAGCTCCACAAACTCATGTGATGGCTCTATTTCACCCAACTACACAAATTAATTTAAAATATCTTCCTTCAATCTATAACACCCATTTGGTGTGGGAATCAATCTCATCTATGAGTTTTGACATTTCTACAATATCACGATTCAAGGATTTTCCTAAAGAAGTGTTTTAACTAGCTTTTCATCCCTCATTCTAAGGATAGGGCAGTATTAGGATGCAAAGGATACCAAAAGAATAATCCAAAAGGGTAGAAATACATAGAAAATAATTTCTAGAGAATTCATAACAAGTAAAAGACATTCTTAGATCATTGAAAGAATATTTTTAGATCACTATTCAATTTTATGTCTCCATTAACATATGTGTAGATTCAAAAAATGTACTAATTTTAGAATGTTTTCTTCAACACATTTATTGTTGTAAATTTACACTTTTGGAGGAATATGACAAGATTCTAAGCTTGTTTTATTTTGAGTTTATATATGAGTGTGAATAGTTCATTGATTTCTTGTTTGTTATTTTCTCTTTCCATCGACTTTGTTGCCCTTGGATAGACACCCATCTCCTTGTATTTGTTCTAATCACACATAAAAACAAATCATTAAATATTTTCTTGTTTATTTTTTATTTTTTAACAAAAGTGGCAAGCCACTATAATATGTTAGATATATATAAATAAAATAATAAAAAATCTTGGTTCCAAAAACATATCGATAGGAAAGAACCAGGAAGAAAACATTTGGTTATAGCTCAATTAGATACAATTCATACAATATTATCCTGATAAAAGGGATCCATATCAATGTTTTACAACATTATTAGACCAATACTATTAAAAATACCTCTAAAATCTATAGTACTACAATGCATTCTGCATTTCCCTTTCTAACTTTCTCGACCCATACTTTTATAATTACATACCCATTTTCTTTAATAATAAACCCCATACATAAAACAGTATGATCACTAGATTGAGCCCTTACAAAATTTATCAATTGTAAATATAGCTTATACCCATATTCAGCTTGCTAAATAGATGCAGAATTAAGACCAACTCGATGTGGACCATTCATTGAACTCTCATCTTTAACTTGCTTTTGCTTCCCTGCATCTTCGTGCGAAGGTATTGTGATATTTATATTAGGGATTTGATGGAAATGTAGCACACCCCTAGCAGTATTTGGAATGGAAGAAACTTACAGACCGTGCACACAATTATGCCCTCACAGAAATGAAATAGCATGAAATTTCCTCTTAAACTAGTCTATCTCCTCCCTAGTAAAATGAAAACTATGTTTGTTGAGGGCTTGATAAAGAAAAGCAGATGAGTCATGCAAATTTGACAATAGAAATACCCTGAAATTTGTTTGCATACCATTTTTTATTGTGGTGAATGAAATGCCTTGGAAATAGGCCGTTGACCCACCCATCACCTTATGTAAAGTCATATTTTTGAACATTCTGAAGCAAAGCATCATTCTCCATGTATGGCCAAATTACAAATTTGTTGGCAATGGTTCATAAAACACTAAAGTTCTGCGCCAAGTCCAACAAATTTGATAAGAAAATAGACAGAAGGTTAGCAAGAAATAAGAGCCTTTGAGACTTTATTTCCAAGACGTCCTTGCTAATGATGATTTTGATACAATTTAAAACTAACTTGCAATTAATCACAAACACATGCTGCAACTCTTCCATATCAATGCACGATGAAAATGGCTCTTCCCATGGCTTCACCGCTACCGACACCCTGTAATTCCTCACACGAAACTCCTTAAGCTCCATATAAACCTATAGATGGAAACTAATGCACTACCCTTCTCTGCGCTTGACTTAATTTTTACTTCATTGATTTTGTTTGTGAGAAAACAATGTTTAAAACTAAGCCATAAGACCCTTTTCAAATCAAGCTTCTTGGGAAGGCCGCCTTCAATGTCGACACACATAAGATGTCTTGAGATTTTCATTAGTAAATATCCTTCCTTCTTACACATGAAAATTTAATTATGAACAAGCTGGCTCAGTACCATTGTCTGCATTCGCACAAAAAACATTAGTAAGTTGTAATCATTAAAAGGATACTCTTCTGAGATATTCATTCTTTAGGAAAGACAAATTTGGAAGCCAAATTTGGATATAGATTTACAATGCTCAGCTAAAATTGTTACAATTTTAGCAGTGTTCTTTAGATATGGACTCCAGACATGCACCCAAGCTTGCTATCCTTTCAAAGAATCCACATAATCATTCCTTATAATGCGTGCCAATACAAACACCAATAATTTTGGCCTCCACTCTATATCAATGGGGTGGTGCTCAACTACAAATGACTGCATAATATGCATGTGAGAAATTCTACCATGAGTAACTTTTATGAATCCTGAAGTTATCATCATTTATTAGCAATAAGATTTTAACAAATTGGAGTTTCTTGAGTAAGAATATATCAAATTGAATAAAGTGGGATAACTTATCAAATTAGAAAAGAATTATGTGTGTATTTGGCATTTACTGTTTTTGCTTATTAGAACACACTTCCCCTGTTTCTTGATGTAAGCATCACATATCCAATGTACAAGATATTTCACTTGTTTTCCTTGGATTTCCAAAATTTGGATTATTCTATTGAATGACTTCCTATAACATCATGGTTTATTGGTTCAACCAGTTGAGGGAAGCCATTTAGCTGACTTGTGTCATGTAAAACCCTAATCTTTGTGACGTCACAACCCAAATTTGTAAGGAAATCAGCTACCTTATTACCTTCTCTATAAGTATGAGAAATTATGGAAGCCTTTAGCTTATCTATCAGAGCCCATGTACTTTAGGTAAAATATAACTTAAATCCTAATTATGAATCTTTCTTTCTCTGCATGCATTGATAATTATTATTGAGTCACCTTCTATGTGAAGATTTCAAATCCCCATCTGAAATGCTAATTCCAATCCCAATAATAGTGCTTGTGCTTCTGCGCTATTATTCATGCCTTGATTTAATTGGATTGAAGAGGCTTCCAAAACCTTCCTTGATGAATTTTTGATGTAGATGTCAGCCCCTGAAGCTCCTAAATTACCTTTAAAAGCTCCATCAAAATTTATTTTTAGAGAACCCTCATGAGGCAGGATCCATTTGACTAGTCTTTTTTCAACTCTTGGGATACTATTTTTGAATAGACTGCCATCAAATGGTAACTTAACACCCTTCCAATTCTTCAAAAAAAAACTATCCCAATCTGTGAATAATGAGTTGGTCAATTTCTCTTTTTGGACACATGAATTAACCCCTTCTGATATTGCTTTTTTGATTTTCAAGATTGTCAACTCAACTAAGGATTTATATTTTATGAAGATTCTCATGTTTCTTTCCCACTAGATATTCCATATAACAATCACTAGAATTATATGGCAAATATATGCAAAAAAATAATATTGGTATAATAACGACCAACTTTGAAAAAGACCCCAAAGCGTGTTTGGAAGAGGATTGAAGAGATCTAACCTATTTTTAATAAAATTCCAACATTGATTAGCAAAGTTACACTGAAGAAGCAAATGATCTGCTATTTCAAACTCCTCTTCACATAATAGACACTTGAATGGGTTTGCAATCTTTAGTTTGACTAAATGGTCACTTGTTAAAATTATTTATTGTAAAGCAAGCCACACAAAACTTCCTGCCTTTGGCAAGACCTTATTATTCCAACAAAAATAAAATGTGCATTGAGGTTGTGAACTATATTTAGATTGGCTTAAAACTGCATAACCTTGCTTTATTGAATATGACCCTACTTTTGAGGCTGCCCATATTATCTTATCTGGTTTTTTAGATAGATAAACGATTCTTTCCTTCATAATACTACAGAAAAAATCAGACTGCTATGTGTTAAGAAGACTTTTTGTAGGTTTTTTCCACACAACTTTCCCAGATAAAGAGTTCGAAGACTACACATAATCTAATAATTTTTCTCCCCAAACTTTAGATAGAATTGTTCTTACCTGATGCAGATCTTGATTCTTTGACAATGGAGGTTTTCCATTCCATGTTTTCCATTCCATGAGTCTGCCAAGAACTTTACGCTTTCCCCATCATTTACCTCCTAGGATGAGAACATTGTTATGAGGTTCATGCTATTGAGAATGAAATTCCAAATGGCAGATCCCTTTGGAGGATCAGCCACTGTTAAGATTCGTGATGGGTTTCCATTATCTAAGTATTTGGATTGCATTATTCTAGCCCATTTAGCCTCTAGATTAGTGTACATTTTCCATGCTAGTTTGGCCCCAAATGCTTTATTTCTCCATGAGAGATTCTAAATTACTGCCCCTCCTTGTTTCTTTCCTTTTGCAAGACCTAAAGATATTAGGGGTACCTTTTTCTGCTTATTAATATTACCTTTCCATAGAAAATATCTTATTATCTTTTTAATTTCATAGATTACAGATGAAGGAACTTTGAGAACAACTAGGAAATAGTTTGGAATTGATGATAAAAACTGATTTGATTAGAATAATTCTTCCAGACAGTGACAACTACCTGGCTTTCCATATTAAGATTCTTGACTCTTTCAATTACCTTGTCCCAATAGTGAGCTTTGTTTGAGCCTTTACAGAAAGGGATCCCTAAGTAGGTACAAGGTAATTCCACTTCTTGAAAACCCAAAATTTTCACTATTTTCTTCTTCAGATTATCAGGAGTATTAAGGATGTAAATATTGGATTTTGCTGCATTAATCTTTTGTCCGCAAGCTAATGAATATTTGTCTAGAACCTGCTTAACTTGTTTAGCTTCCATTATTTTTGACTTGTTGAAAAGAAGAGTATCATCAGCGAAAAGAGGTGTCGCTGAGATATTTGAATTTTCTATCTGCACTCCATGCCATAGACACTGATTATGTTTTAAAAGAATGAATCTACTTAAGGCTTCTTCCATAATAATAAAAAGAAAAGGTGAAGGCGGATCTCCTTGTCTAACATCTTGGGTGGCATTGAAAAATCCTGTAGGACTCCCATTAATAATTACTGAAAACTTGGCTCCTGACAAACAAGATATTACCCATCTACGCCATTGAGAACAAAACCCAAATTTTAATAAGACCTTATTGAGGAATTTCCAATCTACCTTATCATAGGCTTTCATCATGTCAAGTTTAACAATGAACAAAGGGATCTTTGAAGTTGCTATTGTATGCAACACCTCATGTGCCACAATTTCTCCTTCATACGTCTCCCTCCCTGGGAAAAAACCTCCTTGCTCCTGAGAATTAATTTTTGGTATGAGCAATTGTAATCTCAAGTAGATTTCCTTAGTAAATATTTTGTAAACTATGTTACATAATGAAATAGGCCTGAACTCAACAAATGTTCTAGGCTCTTTGACCTTTGGAAAAATTGCAATATTTGTTACATTGAATTTCCCAATGATAGACCCAGTTCTTCTAGATTCTTCAATTACCCAGAGTAGTTCAAAACACAAAAAATCCCAACATTTTTTGAAAAATAAGGTAGTGAATCCATTAGGACCAGGTTCCTTATCTGGTGGAAGGTAGAAGACTACATATTTCAACTCCTCCATAGTGAAAGGTCTCATAAGCACGGTATTGTTCTCATTACTAATCAGATGAGGAATGGTGTCCAATAATTCATTCTCATCATTAATTATATTGGCATCTTTGCTTTGTGGAGCAGATAGGAGTTCTGAGAAAAACTTATCACCTTCATTGTTAATTTCATCTTCCTTTGTATGTCAATTTCTTGTAGACAGTTCTTGAATTGAATGAATTTATTTCACTATCTTTTTGATATGTGCGGAAGCATGATTTTTTATTGTATTACGGTCTCCCTCTTTTAACCATAATTCACGAGAAATTTGTCTCCAGTAAGCCTCTTCTCTTGCACATAACTCCTCCCATTCTTCTTGTAGAATCTTCTGTTTGTCATAAAGGGAAACATCCAACCTGTTTTGTCTTATACACTCATGGACTTCTGTTAGTTCTTTAAACACTAGCTTTTTATGTTGAAAAATGTTTTTGAAAGCTTGCTTATTACAAATTCTTATTTGCTACTTCACATAATTCAACTTTCTATTAAATTGAAACATCTTGGTCCCTTGCTCATATGGAGTGTTAGTCCACTGTGCTTTTTTAACAGGTCCATGAATTGAGGGTGCTTGAACCACATACTTTCAAATTTGAAAGAAGATTTTTCTTTTGGCCTAGTAATGTTCAATACATTTAGACAAATTGCATAGTGATCTGACCCAGGATATGGCAAGATTTTTGAATTTAGATTATGTGATGAAATGAGCCAATTGGGAGAGACCAAAAATCTATCTAACCTTTTAGCTATTTGGAGAAAACCTTTCCTTTTGTTGGTCCATGTACATTTCCTTGTAATTGGTTCAATATCCCTTAGTACATTAGATGATATAAATAGACTAAAATATGACATCACTCTTGGCGGTGGACTTATTCCTCTGCTCTTTTCTTTCAAAGAAGTTATTGCATTAAAATCCCTTGCTAGCACAATTTTTCCATTGTGAATTAAGCTTATTTGTCTTGTGATTTCCTCCCAAAGATTCTTTTTATCTAATGTAGAAGTGGGACCATAAACATTTATAATCCAAAAATGTAGGTAAAACTTTGACACCACTACAAGTTGCCAATAATTCTCATTTCTATGTGGTATGACACTAACAACCTTTGGATTCCACAAAAGAACTAGACCTCCTGATGCCCCCTTGTGTTGGAGAATGAGTTGATGCCCATCTAGTCCATTTCTTAATTGAAGATTCAAATACATCTATTGACGTCTTTGTTTTCTATAGAATAAATATGTCTACTTCACAAGCATCGATTAGTTGCTTGATGCGAGCATGTTGTCAGGGTCATTGATTTCCCTGACATTCCATGAAGAAATCCTCATTGTTCCTGAGGAGAGTAGCACACTCTCCTCAGCCTCTTGTTTGACATGGATTCAAGAATTGTTTTATGTACTCCTGCCTCTATCTGTTCCTTCATCTTAGTGAGGTTTGATTTTTCTCCCTCTCTTGACATGGATTCAGGAATTGTTTTCTTGTTTAGTTTTAGTTTGTGTGGTTCATGATATTATTGCATACAATGAATCTAGTACATATAATTTTTTGTGTATCACGTAACTCACTCCTATCTTACACTCATTGTGAAGGTGTTAAATCAGCTATACAAAGGTAGTAAGGTAGTTAGTTTCTCTCATCCTAGTGACAACCTTGGGGTCAAATATACAATTTGGGATTAACTACCAATTTCATTTTTTTTTCTTTATAATCCAAACTAGATAGGAATACCCTCTCAAGTCTAAGATAAGCTCAAAGTGTAGGAGAGAAAACCAACTCTCACAGAGTTGACCTTAAACCATCCATTGTTTCTTGATGATCCATTTTTACCCAATTGATAATAATCCTAGCCTTTTAAGTAGAGTTTAGTTCTAGGAAGTGGAGTAGCAATTTTGGGACCCAAAATATCCTTGATGAAAATTAATTATTCCAATGGTCCTTCATATTTTAAATATAATCATTTATCCTTTGATCAATCTTGGGGCATGACCCATGATGTTTTCCTTTCTTCATGATTAAACATGCCATCACTTGGGAGCATAAGAACCAAATTCTATTGTGGTATTTCTTGATGGATTTACCATGATTAATTCTTTTGAAAAATAATATTTAGAAGCTTGGAAACTAGAAACCCAAATTAAAACAAAAAAGTGCAATAAATAAAAACTCCATCCATTGAATAATAGTTGTGTATGTCATTTTCCTAGACCATGAAAGAGGTGGATTACCTAAAATATAAATTGGATGAGATGGAGAATAAGGTGAAGCTAATGATGAAATTCAATACCAAGGTAATGCATATAGGTTGGCTACTACCTTTTTGTCCTTTACGATAAGGAGATAAATAAACATGTGAAGGGTGAGGATAGCTTGCATAAGATTGAAAGTATGTAGAAGTTCCTCTCTAAGGACTAGTGTTCTCTGATATCCTAGGCTATCTTATTTTTGGTTGTTTTTTATATTATTAGACTATAGTCTTTTTTGTTTTTATGTTGTTAGCGTATTGTTTTTCCCTTTGAGGATCCATTTTTAAAGGGCTCATGACCTTGTTTTCCTTCTTACCTCAACCAAAAAAATAATAAAAATAAGCAACATAGTAATTAGTCAACTAGACTAATCAATTAATAAATCAAAAGAATCATCATCCCCTTTTACATTATGTTGGTTGGTTCTATTCACTAGGTTTTTTTCTAATCAAACTAAGGGGGAATGTATCCTTCATAACTCTTAATTACTTGCCCCTTTTTATTGCAACCAACTAAAATAAAAAACCAAATTTTAAATCCTATCCACTCTAGGCCTATCTCATCCAATCAACCTACTAATGATATAATCTAATTTCTAATTGGGTTGAATATTATCTTTACTTGTATGGTGACTCTTTTTGAAATTCCACATTAATCTAGAAAGTTTCCAAAATGGTTTGGAACATCCCAAAAATGTGAAAACTAGATCCAAGATCCTCTTTAGGTCAACTACCTTCTCTAGCTATAAAGTGGCTCCTATTAAAACACCAAAACCAAAAAAGCCAATTTAAAACCTATTTTTCATTTATCACTTTCCACTTTTCATAGCTTATCCCTTATCCTTTTAGTATAATTTCCATTATTGTACCTAGAGATTTCAATCAATCAAGTTGCCAAGTTATATAATTTATAATTTATAATTTTCATTAATGGGTTGCTATCAAAATTTTCTTCAATTCATTTTAGCTAGTGAGTCTCTATAGATCCATTCCACTAAAAATAAATGGTCATAAGTTTGAATAAAGACACAATTCATCCAATCACATGCATCAATGTTTCAAAATTTAGTTTTTTAAACTTTTAATATACTATTTGTATCCTTCTGGTCATATTTTTATCATTTCCTAGCTATTTTTTTTGTGTAGAATAGTTTTCTTTATTAGCATACAGTGAATATTGTTGTCTTGGGTTCCTTTCATGAACACCTATGCAAAAACCATGAAAAGAATAATGAAGACTTGTATATCTCCTTTGGTATCCATGTATTCTTTACATTCAATTGATTAATGGAAATATATTCTTTCCTTTAGCAAACTTACTCCTTAGTTAGATTTAAGCCTAATAAAGGGGATTTAATTTAACAAGTTTTTCATACTCATCACACTTTTGTGTTTATTTTATTGTTTTTTCCTTGTGTTTTCTTTATCATGTTTTCACCTTTTTCCCTAGCCAATTGTTCATTGTTCTTGTGCTATCTTAGCCTTTGTTTATCCTCCTTGACTGTTGTATTTTATTTAATTTTTTACCACATCCTATCACCTAGCCTTCATTTTATGTCTCCCCTAAATTTTCTCCTTAATCCATTTTTTTTATCCTTAAATTACCATCCATAAGATTTTCTTATGGGTGAATTGAACCTTTCCCCTCCTTAAACTATATATAAATTAGAAAATATTCTATGTTTACACCTATCCTTATATTGCCACTTTCAACTTGAAGTCTGATAGGAAAATAAGCTCAATTTTTATTTGAGGTCAATGCTCATGTTCCTATTGAATGCACAAGACAATTGAGAGAGGGGGTGAACCAGTTGTACCTTAAAACTTCAAAGCCCTCACAAACATTTAGATCCACATTAATCCAATCAACCCTTAATCTGTTTGATGTGACAACAGCTTCGCAAAAAATACTAAACCAGAGTCCCTAATCTCCTAAAACAAAAGTGCACAAATGACCTATTGTCACCCCCATAGGGTATATTTATAACCTAATTTGACCTAATGGGCCCCCTACCTTCATAACTAGTTGTGTTAAGTTATACCTTTGAACCCAAATATCAAGCCCTGGATCAACTTTTGAGCCTAGTTTTTCATTGCCAATGCATTTGCACCTATCCAATTGACCAATCGGTAAACTTGTCATTTTTTCTGGAATTTTTCAAAAACTTGTCAATTTTCCTAAGGGGGCATTATCTTATCCCGCCTTAATCAAGGCATGTTAGGGAACACTTGGGAAAATCTTGAGCTCAATTTTCCAGATTATTTTGACACAATGCTCAGAATCACATTGTATCAAAGAGGGGCAACATGTAGACACTGAAAAATGGCTCGAGCCTACAAGTGACATTTTATCCCTATTATCCCTAATTCACCTTCTTCCATGTATAATTAAATAATTCTAATTATTTAATTATTTTCTAATGTCATATTCCTCTATTAGTTAAATAATTTTTAATTATTTAATTATCTCACTTTATCTCATTCCCCTTTTGACTAATTTAAATAAATGCCAATTTTATTTAAATTAGGCCACTAATTTATCTTTTTCTATCCCATAATTAAATAAATTTTATTTATTTAATTATTTTACCATTTTCCTTCTCCATAATTAAATAATTGTTGTGATTATTTAATTACTTATCATTTCCCTCCATCCTTTATTAAATAATTACTTTCAATTATTTAATATTTTACACTCGATCCTTCTATAATTAAAAAAATATTTTTAATTATTTAATTATTCATTTTAGTTCCCTTGAATTAAATCATCATTTAATTTAAATTTCTTCTTAGCCAAGCCCTAAATCTCAACTAACTTCTCAAGTTTTGGTCCATCCTTCCCTATCTTTGTCTCAATTAGCCTCATCCATTGATCATGATACCTCATGATAATCAAATCCTAGTCCTTCATTTGAATTGAGATTTCTATACAAGCAAGCCATCACCTTTATTTCAACCCTACAACCACAATCTTTGAAATTTTTCTATCTTGAGATCTAGAACTAACTTCCATTAACATCAAGCTTATAATATATCTTGCATATAAATATGAGAACAAACAAAGCAAAATAGAGAAGAACAATGGAGGTGATTCAACTATGGCATAGAGATTGCGGTTGTATTGCTTCATTATTTGGATTTCTATGTTCATTTGTGCTTCAATGTTGGATTAGGGTCTTCATAGCTGAATTAGATATTTTTGTGGTTTCTATTATTGATTCATGCTTTCCCTCGAATTCTACCCCGATCTACATTTGGTGAACTTGACGTGAACTAACCGGATTTTTTGATTTATTTTTTTTTAAATGATTTTTCTAGAGTGTGCCACAATTGATCTGCGTAGTGACATAACCGATCCTTCAAATTGCAAAATCGCCATATGATGCGATACAATTGAGCTTTAGAATGATGCATTTGTTGCCTAGAATGACACATTCAACTATCACTTTGCAAAAATCAAAATCTTATAATCATTACTATTTCTGATCATTTTCTAGGATTTTGGTTATTATTCTAACATTTTAATAGTCTTCTTACATCATCTGCATCATCAATTTTATTATTTTTTGTCAAATTTGTGTGATTTTGTAGTTTTAGGTTTTGCGTTGCAATCGTAACCTAGACCATTGCAATCGTCGATCAATTCGCATGCCATAGTCGCCTTTCAGTTTGCCATAATCACCTTTTAGTTTGCCACAATCATAGTTTCGTAAGTCACAATAGTTTATCTCTATGACACATTTGTTAGCCGCATATGAGCCTTTGTATGACGCAATTGACTATCATAACAAAAAGGGGGTATAAATTCAAGATTTTCATTTTCTAATTTTTGCATTCATTAGGGCAGAGGTTTTTTATGTTACTGATATTTGATTTTCAGCTTGTGGCAATTGTTGGGAAAAGACCTTTTGTTTTAAACTACTAATCCAATTTCTTGTAGGGTTCTATTGTGTGTTTGATATTTTTAAATTAGGAACATTTGGAATTGGTGCTTAAAAAGAACAAGTGTCTTTTGTGTCTTGTGTACTTGTACATTCTATTAAATCCTAGATTAACATGTGTGTGTATCCTCTCCTCTTGTGCTTCATGCGATCTTGGGTGCATGAGAAACACATATCAATCTCTTTTCTTTTAGTAGGAGTCCTACCTTGGGATTTCATCACCCAAGGGTTCGACCTCAACCACGTCTCCCCACAGGCTATATCAAAGGTGCAAAGGTGAAAGTTAGTAGTATTATCTTGTGATGTAAACCACACATGTCAATTTAGATGTGGATGTATCTAGACCACATTGTTGACCCCTTTGACATTGTTTTGGAATTGATGTCAAGGGTTGTTTTTGCATTTACAATATTGGAATTCATTGAAGGGATTATGAGACAACATGATGACATTCATTGCATATGGAAGACATGGTCAAATTGGTTTGGCACACATTCAGGTGACATATGGAATTTGTGTTGATTGATTCATGAATATTAACATTGATAGTGATTTGGCATAGATTTCAAATCATGTCACGAGGTATAATGGTTTTACAAGATGGTTGTTTTGCACAAGGTATATAAAATCAATTTTATTGCAATGAATAAAAGCAATAATACAATGCTTCGATAATAATGTTTCATTCATTACACTTGAGAAGGATCTTGAGATTATTGTTTTTGGCACATGATTGTGTGGTGTTCATCATTATGTTGATTATTAATTTGAAGCATATCATGCATTGATTGTTAACTAAGGCAATAATAGTTATTCACTATGCATAAAGTGGACACCATTTTGAGTTAAGGGTTATTAAGGTTTTGATTTCACTTGATTCAATGTGATAAACCACATATCATATTTGGTCCCATTTAAAGTGATGGACCTGATCAACAGGTATCGACATTTTGTAACAAGTAAATGATAGCATTGTGAATAAAGGGGTTATTGACCCTTTTTAGGGTAAACATGAACTTTTGGTGACATGAGTATATAGGGCATAAAGCATTTTTATGTGTTAATTTGTAAAGTTTGGAGCTTGGTTAATGAGATCTCAAGCTTAGGGTTCGAATGAAAATGGGTATTTTTAGAATATCCTAAATAATATTGAGGTTCTTTTTGAAGTGACAAAGCTTGAACAGTGGGAAGACTAGAACTCGAAGCTAGACAGTTATATGCCACCATAGTTCGAGAGAACAACACAAGATTTGGGATTTTGAAAATAATTGTTTAGGTGATATCTTTCTTGGTTGTTGTTGTTCTTACAATTGCATAATCAATTATATGTTGAAAATATTAATGTTTTATTAAGAAAGAAAAGGAAAATAGTTTTGGGTTTGGATAACCCTTGCATTTACATGGCACAGGTTCTTGATAATTTGCAAAGATTTGTTATACTTGATCGAGTATTGATAATGTGGGTTAGGATTTGTTGCTTTGATGGTTTGCATACCTTGGTTTAGACACAATTTCGATCATATACAGGTGTGTTACATATGTTTAAAGTGCACAATGTTTATTTTATCAACAACAGTTTAAGTGGATGGAAATGCTACTCCATGGTGATATTTGAAAACAGTTATGGATGGTTATGTTGGCGGTTTGTTAAAGAGTAGTCACACATTAAATCGATAGGCAGTTATGAGGACAATTTCAAAGGTTTCTTTTGATGATTGTAATGTATGATAGATGGTAGTATCATGAACACCATTAAATTTTTATTTAAACAACGATTTATCACTATTTGTGGTTGGGTGCTTTCACAAAGTTATTATGATGAATGTATAAACATAATTTTGTAAAGAAGTTTTGCAAGTAATGTGAAAAATAGTGGATTGTATAAATTGATATATTTTATATTTTAAAGATTCCAAGTGAATGAGTCTTTAGGATGTGGAATGTATTAGATTGAAAGGGAAAATGTTATGCAGTGAAACAGAGCAACCCTCTGTAATGTATTTTTCTTCATGATTGAAAATTGTGTTGTAAGATCATGTTAGTGAGACAAAGATGACCTTTTTTCCAGTGAGGAAGTTGTGTTTCCAGTCATGAATTTTGTAGCCAGTGAGGCTTGTGTTGCCAGTGAGGAATTTTGTAGCCAGTGAGGCATTTTGATTAAGCAAGTGAGGCATTTTATCGAGTGGTTTTTTTATCCCTATGAGGGTTTTTCACTCAGGAAAAAAATGTATTATGGTGTGATTTCCTTCTTCTGATTATCTTTTTGTTTGTTCAAGTATTTCACATTTAATTGTTATGATGTTACATTCAATCAATGAATTTTTGTATCATTGAAATAACATGAGAATAAATTGGTTCAAATTGATTAATTCAAATTGAAGATCTGCTTATGTTCTTTATGATGAGACAAGCTTGACTGCTCTACATATATGATGCTACACTTAATAGTTGAACTGTTATGATCTTACATATTATAAGGTCAAAGTTTTGAAGGGTTAATCCAAGGTTGTTTGAAATTTTTCATACCACTAATTCACCCCCCCTCTCAGTGGTATCATACTTCAATAGGTGGTATCAGAGTCAAAACCTTGCATAAGTCTAACCAACTTAAGGTTTCTTGGTAATTTAGTACTCGTTATGGAAAAGAGTAAAAGAAATGGAAAAAAAAAATGCCAAGCAAAAGATTGTAAATCAAGTCCTAGTCAAGTCAAGTAATGAGTTGTTGCATGAGTCACTTCTGAAAATTAGCACAAAGTGTGATAAAGAGAATGAATTTGTTGTTGAGATTGATGATGAAGAAGGAGACCTCTTTGTGGGTGAAGATGACTCTGAATAGGAGTATGATGAACAAGAGTGTGAGGTTGATATTGAAGGTGAACTAAGATGTGCTTTAGGTGAGATAAAGAAACTTCAAAAGGAGGCTATCATACTGTGATAGGAGAATATAATCGTTAAAAGATGAACAAAAAACTAAAGAGAGTGCAAATAACAACTAAAAACACCCTACACTTCAAGATTGGGCAAATGATGAACTTAACAACATAAAAATGGAACCTTTTACTTTGTAGAGTTGTTATTTGGTTGGCCCTTCGATTGTAGATGAGATGTATGCTCCTTGATGGCAAGTAGATGCAAGATGTGAAGTGTGAGATGCTAGATAGTTGGACAAAAGGGATGCAAATGGCTAAGTGTAGATTGAGAAACAAAATTGCAAGAGTTTGGCTAGCAAAATGATCTCCTCAAAATGAGAGAAAGGGGGGGTATTTATAGAGATTTTGGAAATCTCTAGGGAAATGGATGGCCAAGATTGAGCCACCAATGATCAAGATGTAGGGCTAAGGTAAGTTGAGAACTCACAAGCCCTCACATCTTGACATGTGGCAAGGGGAGAGGTTTAAGAAAGATGAGGTGTAAGAGAAGTACATGACATGGATGTACTTCAAAGGACCATAGGGATTTGGTCAAGATATCATCATAAAGGATGTCCTTGTCCCATGTGGGTGAGAGGACATGTGAGGAATTAAAAATTCCTCAAATATCCTCATGGGGAGAAGGGAAAGAATAAAGAATTCCTTTGAGTGCATTGGGGAATTAAAAGTGAATTAAAAATTCACATGGGGAAGTGGAGTGCCTTGTCCAAAAGGGGAAGGCCTTTAATAAGGTTGACCAAGGACACATGTCATAAAGGACATGGGGAAGAGAAAAGGAATTTAATATTCCTTGAAAGATGAGAGTGGAATTAAAAATTCCTCAAAGGACTTTGGGAAGACAAAAGGAATTAAAAATTCCTTGGGGGATGGGAAGAGTTTGACTAAAGGGGGTGATTAGACAAGTTGATGAGGGGTTAGAGGAAGGTTAGGTGGCTAAAAAAGATTAGAGGCCAACTTGCAAAAGTTGGAGGATGTGACACCTCCTAATCAAGGATTAGGCATGTGCACATCCTAATGATGAGATTAGAAGAAGGATTAGGATAAGATAAAATGATGGAGGATGTGACATGAGGAGGAATTAAATAAATGTGATATTTATTTAATTCATTTGATGAAAGAGGAAGGTATTTAATTATTTAACTAGATACCTTAGTGATTAGAAGAAATTTAGAGGGATTAATTAAATAATAGTGATATTACTTAATTAATGCAGATAAGGTTATATTTAGATGAAAGAGGATAAATTTGGATAAATTAAGTGTCCAAATTTAGGTGTCTACACATACAAAAAACTCATTCTCCAAAAGATTTAGAAAACTTGATTGATTATACTGAAAAACAAGTTGTTGATTTAAAACTCTAGCTTGAGGAAAATAAAAGAGGTTCAGAGGTCACCAAAATGTAGCTTGAAACAAAAGAAAAATAATGCTGCACCTTAGAGGCCGAAATAGTTTCCTTAAGGAGAAAGGTAGACACGAGTGACACACTTGTTGATCTTTTAGGAAATTAGAAAAATCAGAAGGACAAATCTGGCCTAGGTTATGAAGAAAGATGATGTTCTAAAGTTAGAAATGCACCCAAGAAGATAGATTTGGATTATCATGTTGCTGCTCCTGAAGATCAAATAGAAGATAAATGTGTTGATGAAGATAGAAGGACAAGTAGATTCTCAAGATCCTCACCTACCAGGCCAAAGAAAACATTAAGGTACAATTACTCACAGTTCCATATTATTGTTTTTCATGTCATATTTTTGGTCATAGAGCTAGAGATTGTAGAGCTCATGCTAGAAGTGATTGTGAATGGAACAAATTATGTTCTTGTAAACTGTCAAAACAAAGTTGCAATATTATATGTTACAGTTGTAACAAATATTATATGTTACAATTGTAACAAAGTTGGTCACTTAGAGAAATATTGTAGAGACCTTGAAAGATATGATTATATAAGGAACAATAACAGAAGCCCTTATTGGTTTCCAAGGAAAATCTATAGTTCTTCTGCTCTAGGCTACAATGTTATATATTTTAGATGTAGTAATTCTGGTAATTTTGCAAAGAATTGTAGTACCAAGTTTGTGTAATAGGATAAGAGAAAGAATTCATCTCCTAAGAAGAGTAAAAGGTTATTAGCTTTTGGAGACAAGGAAAAACAAGAGAGGAAACAACCTATGAAAATTTGGAGGAGAAAACATGTGCAAGAGAAAGGAAAAAGAAAGCTTGTGCATACGGCACAAGAAAAATCCATAACTGCTTGAAAGATTAGCATGAGGTAAGGGGGAGCGGGTTATTGTTTTTTACCCTTTATCCCCTAGAGAAGATAAGGAAGTTATGAGTAAGATTATGCACAATGTAGTGCCAATAAGTGCAGTGCTATTAAAGATAGTATTATTGTAGTTGCTTTGGTTGCTTGTGACAAGTCAGGTTTTTTAGTTATTTCTTCTAGTGACTTTGGAATTTGGATCTTATTATGGAACATGGATATTTTTAATCTTGATGGTTGTGGTGACATCTTGGATTTTGATGGCAGTTTAGTGAAGCGGAAAACATAGCAACATTTATTTTTCTAAATAGTATTTTATCTTGCATATATAAAATGTGGTATTGGTATAAATATTGAGGTTTGGTCTTTGATAATGGAAAAGGACAATACCTTAATAACTTAACTTGAGACATTAAATTTTATTTTCTAAGTGAAGTGAAGCTACTTTTTGCGTGTCTCCATCTTATAGTAGTTGGCATCTTCAATCATTTTGGAATATTTTGTTTTGATATAACTAGTACAACTCTTTCTTGGTGACACAACAAAATCATGAGGATTTTTAGAACATTGTTGTGTTTCTTGCATCATGAGTTCAGTGTCGTGATATTCTTCATAGATATACCAAGAATAACATGACATCATATTGTTGCATCTAGACAAGTTTGTGACACTAAAATGGATAGTGAACTTTAGATAGTACACAGTGACTGCATTTCCAAACAATATTCTTGATTGCAAAGAGTTACTTGTTTGCTTGGATAGTGAATTGCTTGGCTATATAGTGACTTGAAAATCTTGAGACAGTATGGTTGTTTTGTCTTGCATAATACTCTTTGGTAAAAGATCATCATATAATCTCTTAAAGGACATGGATCTACATACAACTTGTACAAGAATGTGTTCTTATATGAGGGATTTAATGATAGTATATCTTGCATTTCTTGAGAGGTGTAAAATATAATTTGAGATGAGGTGATAGTTATATATTTGGATAGTTGTAGAAAATTCATTTTTTCTCTCATTTTTAGGAAGTGAAATAATTGTGGAGTCATTCTTCTTTAATGATGACAATATTCTTCAAATCATATAGTGATTCTATCTATTGAGAAGGTTTCATGATAGTATTTACAAAGTCAATTGCAAATAATTCCAATGCTTTTTTTGTGTTATGATTATGTTATTCATTCTCTCAAACATAGAAGTATGGAGTCAAGGGTATTGATATCTTGAGGTACTATTTATGGGTGAGTAGTAGACTTGGTGTATCTAGATCAATAGTGGTTATTTATGTAGGATAGTTGTGAACTATGACAATCCTGTTACAAAAAGTTGTTATTCTTAGGAGGTACAGTTATAGTGGCCTATCTTGCATTCATTGACAATAGATAACCCTGCTATGGTTTGAAGGTTGAGTTTTTGAAATGTCATAAGATTATCATCAAGCTTTTGTATTTGATCAACCAAGAAGAGACCTTTACAAAGGTCGAAGCTATGAAATTTTTTCTTTCTGTCACCAAGCTCTTCCAATCCAAGAATATTAGTTTGAGAAGAATGGTTTATTTTCTCCCGATGAGATTATAATTGTTACAAGACATGAATAGTATCAAAGCTATGGTTTTAATACAAAATCACTAATGACATTTGGTGCTACTTTTTATTTGTTCTGGAAGTTTTCCATTTCTTAACTGTCCTTGACATAAGTTGCCTATGGTTTTCCTTGCATTTAGTGTTCTTGAAAGGGGGAGCAAATGGTGTTTTTGTTGTATGGTTTTAGGGGGATTTTTCATGTCTATTCAACATCCCTGGGTTATGTTTCAAGTGAATTATTTTCTTTACATGGTAGTTTGGTTCAGTTTTGGTGCTATGGCAGATTTATCTTGCATTATGTAGAGCTCCTTTTAGTTTTATTTCTTCAAATTTGATGTTGTTTTGTGATCATGTGCAAGCAAATTGGTGTTCTTGGGTAGGTACTTGGTGGTCTTTTGATGCTTACCCACCCCTTTGACCATTGGAATTTTTGTAAAAAGGGGGAGAAAAGTTGAGACACAGAGATTCAGGTTCAAATTTTCATTTCATTATAGTGGTACAAGTTCATATTTACATTGCAAATTTCCACACTGTATCTTGGTTTATTGCCGAGTTCATTTGGTAATCATATAATGATGATATGGCAGTGCATTGGTGATCATATGGGTTGTTTGACATCAATGCCAAAGGGGGATTTTGTTGACCCCTTTGACATTGTTTGGCATTGATGTCAAGATTTGTTTTGGTATTTACAGTATTGGAATTCATTGACGGGATTATGAGACAAAATTATGATATTCATTGCATATGGAAGACATGGTCAAATTGGTTTGGCACACATTCAGGTGACATGGAATTTGTGTTGATTGATTCAAGCACGTTAGCATTGGCAGTGATTTGGCATAGATTTCAAATCATGTGTCATGAGGTATAATGGTTTTACAAGATGGTTGTTTTACACAAGGTATATGACGTCAATTTTATTGCAATGAACAAAAGCAATAATACAATGCTTTGATAATAATGTTTCATTCATTACACTTGAGAAGGATATTGAGCTTATTGTTTTGGGCACATGATTGTGTGGTGTTCATCATTATGTTGATTATTAATTTGAAGAATATCATGTCTTGATTGTTAACTAAGGCAATAATAGCTATTCACTATGCATAAAGTGGACACCATTTTGAGTTAAGGGTTATTAAGGTTTTGATTTCACTTATTTCAATGTGATAAACCACACATCATATTTGGTCCCATTTAAAGTGATGGACCTGATCAACAGGCATCGACATCTTCTAACAAGTAAACGATAGCATTGTGAATAAAGGGGTTATCGTCCCTTTTTAGGGAAAACAAGAACTTTCGGTGACATGAGTATATCGGGCATAAAGAATTTTTATGTTTTATTTTATAAAGTTTGCAGCTTGGTTAATGAGATCTTGAGCTTAGGGTTCCAATGATAATGGGAATTTTTTGAATATCCCAAATAATAATGAGGTTCTTTTTGAAGTGACAAAGCTTGAATAGTGGGAAGACTAAAGCTTAACGCTAGATAGTTATATGCTGCCACAGTTCGAGGGAATAACACAAGATTTGGGATTTTTCAAATCATTTTTCAAGTGATATCTTTCTTTGTTGTTGTTCTTATAGTTGCATAATTAGTTATATGTTGAAAAGATTATTTTTTTATTAAGCAAGAAAAGGAAAATAGTTTTGCGTTTGGATAACCCTAGCATTTACATGGCACGAGTTCTTGATAATTTGCAAAGATTTGTTATACTTGATCAAGCATTGATAATGTGGGTTAAGGTTTGTTACTTTGATGGTTTGCATACCCTAGTTTAGACATAATGTCGATCATATACAAGTGTGTGTTACATATGTTTAAAGTGCACAATGTTTATTTTATCAACAATAGTTTAAGTGGCTGGAAATGCTACTCCATGATATTTGAAAATAGTTATGGATGATTATGTTGGTGGTTTGTTAAAGAGCAGTCACATAGTGAATCGATAGGCAGTTATGAGGACAATTTCAAAGGTTTCTTTCCATGATTGTAATGTATGACAGATGGTAGTATCATGAACACCATTGAATGTTTATTTAAA
This sequence comes from Sequoia sempervirens, assembly GCA_007258455.2. Lineage (NCBI taxonomy): Eukaryota > Viridiplantae > Streptophyta > Pinopsida > Cupressales > Cupressaceae > Sequoia > Sequoia sempervirens. The sequence continues at coordinate 50,655,867 of VDFB02271358.1, forward strand.
TAGTGATTTATCACTATTTGTGGTTGGGTGCTTTCACAAAGTTATTATGATGAATGTATAAACAAAATTCTATAAAAAATATTTGCAAGCAATGTGCAAAATAGTGAATTGTATAAACTGATATATTTTATATTTTAAATATTCCAAGTGAATGAGTCTTTAGGATGCAGAATGTATTAGATTGAAAGGGAAAATGTTATGCAGTGAAACAGAGAAACCCTTTGCAATGTATTTTTCTTCATGATTAAAAATTGTGTTGTAAGGTCATGTCAGTGAGACAAAGATGACCTTTTTGCCAATGAGGTAATTGTGTTGCTAATGAGGCATTTTGTATCTAGTGAGGCTTGTGTTTCCAGTGAGGCATTTTGTAGCTAGTGAGGCTTGTGTTGCCAGTGAGGCATTTTATCGAGTGGTTTTTCATCCCTATGAGGGTTTTCCACTCAGGAAAAAATTGTGTTATGGTGTGATTTCCTTCTCTTGATTATATTTGTGTTTGTTCAAGTATTTCACATTTTATTGTTATGATGTTACATTCAATCAATGAATGTTTGTATCATTGAAATAACATGAGCATAAATTGGTGCAAATTGATTAAGTCAAATAGAAGATCTGCTTATGTTCTTTATGATGAGACAAGCTTGACTGCTCTATATATATGATGTTGCACTTAATAGTTGAACTGTTCTAATATTACATATTATAAGGTCAAAGTTTTGAAAGGTTAATCCAAGGTTGTTTGTATACCACTGATTCACCCCACCTCTTAGTGGTGTCATACTCCAACACACATTGGGGTTGACTAGAGGCTTTAGTGTCTCACATTTTGATGTTATACCATGTGTGTTCATGGTAGTACCCTACTACAAATCATTGTTTTAGAAACCTAAGACCTATTTTGGCCATCTTCTATTATTGGTGCTTCGGGATATCATTGTCCTGATAAGTTACTTACCACATTCGGTTCTTGGTTGAGGTGGTGAGGTTACTTTTTTAGAGTTACTCCTTTCAAGGTGATAGGTGTTAAGGTGGTCCATGACCTTGGCATACTCTAGCTTCACCCACTCCTTGTTCACAAATTACATCACTCTCTTGGGGATGAGGTAAGACCAACTTTAGTGGATAATCCTATTGCTACTAGCTAGGTTGTGCTTGTTTGTATTGTTTGTGAACCAAGGATAAGCAAGTTTTATGGAAGAAAACTTGCAAATATACTTACCTACCACAAAGTCAAAGAGTCAAAATCAGCCAAATCTATTTTTCAAGTGATTATTGTGTTTTATGATCAAATCTAAACTTGCCAAAAATAGAAAACAACCTAAAAAACATCAAATTAGGGTAAAAAATGTAGAACACCACAACGGTTTATCGGGAAACTGTAATCGTAAGTCAGAACACCGCATCTATCAAAAACCCTAGGAAGCCAAAACTCCACATTTGTCTATGCATTGCAATTGACTAGCTCTACACCACATCTATGGTTTGAAACATCACATCTATTAGTTTCATTTTTTTGGGTGAAATATCTATACATCCAACTTCCAATTTCCTTACAGACAGTGTTTGCACACTTAGACTTAAGACTTGTTTAGGTTCAGATAGTCCATTTAGTACATTTTATCATTTTTTCTAGGTTACCATGCATATTCGTAGTTTGTATATACTATACCACACCTCATTTCATTAGCATCTTTGAGTCTTAATATTAGGAGGATTGTCATACTACTAGGCAGACCATAGTCTCATATTTAAATGTCTTGACCTTATCATATTTTTGTCTATCTCATCTTTAGGTTGGGCCTACAAGTCATGTGTTTAGTTTAGGTTCACCTTTTATCAATCATCATCATCATCTTGGATTTTGTCCTCTTGTGGGCTTGACAATTAGAGTTGTTACTTTGTTCCATCATAGTTTTCTTAGCATACTCTTTTAAGGTTCAAGGTTGCATGTCCAAATCCAAGCATACTCATAGTATTAGTCCCATTACCATGTTGCATTCCATCCAAGCATAAGCATAGTCATAGTCTCATTGTCACTTTGCATACCAAGCATAGTCATAGTTGCATTGCCATCTTGCATTCCTATATTCCAAAAATTCCAAATTTTCTTAGCATCCTCTTTTAAGATTCAAGGTTGCATATCCAAATCCAAGTATAGTCATAGTCTTAGTCCCATTACCATATTGCATTCCATCCAAGCATATGCATAGTCATAGTCTTATTGTCACTTTGCATACCAAGCATAGTCATAGTTGCATTGCCATCTTGCATTCCTATATTCCAAAAATTCCAAAAACATAGCATAATCTTATTGTCATTTCCATCCTCAGCTTGCATTACCATCCTTAGTTTGCATCCCCATCTTTAGTTGCACTCATTCTAAAAGTCTCAAAATCCAAAAGTCACAAGTCTTATATGGTCTTCACTAGGTCACAAAGGAAATGAAAAGACATAGATTCCTCACATGACCCCTATGTTAATCCAACTAGCAACATGAACTTTGGGTCATCCTCAAACCAACCTCAAACATCACAAGATGAAATTCCAAATCCATTTGATAATTTTACATTGAAGTAGGTTAACCAAAATATAACACCCGAAGAGATTGAACAAGCTTCCCAAGTTCCTAAGATAGTGCAGGAAATAATTCTTCCTCCACATACTCCTCTCATTGGTGGTTGATTTGACTCTTAATAAATAAAAGAAATGGGAACTATCATGTGTGTTACATACAAAAAATAATTTCCTCTTTTATATTAGTTATTTTACAATTTATTTATTTTTTCTTTAGATGACACGTTTTTAGGAATAAATAGTTTGTTTTATTTTATTTAAATACTTTTGATTTCAACCCTTAATTATATTTTTAAATGACTAATAGTTGCCTATGAAATAAAATTTCACATATGAAATCCATCATAGACAAAATGCATTACAAATTAGAGCCTATAATACATGGGATGCTCTATTTCATATATATATATATATATATATATATATATATATATATATATATAATCTGTTTCATATATATCTAATTTTCTTGCTTTACAAAGCATTGATATATTGGATGCTTATGCATCAATTTATTTATTTAATTTTTACTCACAAGTAGTGCTTTGATTCTTTAATTTATTTATGTAATTATTTAATAGCTAATTTTATGCAAGAGAACATGATGTGACAATATTGCACATACAACCACACTTTGCAAATTTGGGAAAAGGTTACCTTTTTCTTTGTATAGCTATATCATTTGGCTAGCTATCTAATTTTTGTTTAGTAATCATGATGCTAGTGATGGTGGTGTTTATTTTCTCTCTCCTAATTGGTAACTACATTTAGTTGACTAGGGGTTTGACTCCACTAGTATGATTTATGGGCTATTTTCACTATTGACAATCATTCCTTGTTATAATTAATGGTCATTCTCTCAATGGTGTTGTTAAAATATTTTCTCTTTGGAGGTGGGTTATTGATTCCATCATTGTAGATGCTTGGGTCATGTGCAAATATTTTATTATGGTGGAAATGACATACAATTTATTTAACATTTTACATATACATTAGATAGATAGAACAAGAGAGGCCTAGTTCGACATACATAATAAATTGGGGATTTATGACACCAACCTCAATTATTATCATGCCCAACCTACTTGGTTTATGTGGAATAATATTATTCTAGATCTATTAGAGTTTACAAATGGTTTGATAGGTCTATGTTGTTAACTCAATCTTTCTTTTCCTTAGCTAGCTATTTCTCACTACAAGTTGAGCCTCTATCAAATGTTGTCCTCTTAGATCACTTTATCATATGTTTTTGCATTGAATAGTAGTATAAAAACAATACTAAAATGAAAGTTTTAGTACGTACATTTTTTTGACTAATCAACCCATGTCTTTATCTAGTATGTCTAGAATTCAGAACTATGTCCTTGTCATCATATCAAATGTAATGACTAGTGGAATAGTACACTCAAATACACATCCTTATTTATCCACATATATCGGTATTAGTTGGAACACTTCCACTAATTCTGGACTATTAGGCCACCATCTTGGAGCTCTTCCATGGAACCATTGAGCTTGAAGACCAAACTTTTTTCATTATCTACAATTTTGTCTTGAAAAATTCCATCAATAAAACTAGATTATTAATTTAACCATTTTTCTAAAGTCATATCAGTCATATATTTACTAGCATAAAATTAGAGATAGATCTTAGAATTATTTCTTTTAATCCTTACATGCTCATCACACTTCTCAATCTATCAAAATAATTAGGGAAGGACAACATATTCTAGCAATGCTTCCTTCTATTATCCAAAGTTATGCACCATTATGAGTATGTTTTCAAAGCTTAGGATGAAATTGCAGTGCCTCATGTTGTTCTCCATTAGACTGAGGATTGTTCCATTAGGAGAGATATTATGACACTTTGTTGATGTTATATTTTCTGCTTTGATGATACTAGATGACACTTGATGATACTTTGATGTTATTCCTACTATTTAAGTTTATGCATATGCTATGACAGTTTTAAGAACTTATTGGTTTATGTGGATTGCTTTAATTATGAGCATTATGTGTTTATCTGATCATGGTTACTATGCATTCATCTGCTGATTGTTCGATATTTTTTGTTATGTAACTAGTTGCTGTTGGAATTATTGCCTCAATCTCATAGGCTGAAACCTCTGAGAAAGCATAGTCGGTGTGACATCTTTAGTGTCTGGCCAACTAGCAGTTGAAACCTTGTTGAAATTACACAGGTCACTGTGACGTTGCTTTTGTCTCACCGAAGGAGCCTATCATTGTGACAAGAAGCAGTCATTGTAACCTCTCACCACCCGTGGAGATCTCTGGCCGACAGGCCATTCTATCGTGTATCGGGAAGACCTTTTGAACAAAAGGTTTAGTTTGCTGTGAAGTCTAGGCGATGTGTTAAAGTCTCGCCGACAGTATGTCACATGATGTGATCTTCAGTGTATCTTATATTCTATCGGTAAGAAGTCTTACCGATGTACAAATGTCTCACCGACGGAGGATCAGGTGTTGGTCATCAGAGTAACACAAAGCATCTCAGGGAGATCTCTTAGTGACTAAAGAATGTCTTACCGATAGCATATGGCTATCGGGGTAACTCAAAGGGCTTCGGGAAGATGTCCCAGTGACCGATGAAGGTCTTGCCGATGGGGACACACTCGGAGGCATCGGGGTAACACTAAGGGTTCGCTAAGAACTCTTAGTGATGGACATAAGTCATGCCGACTGTTCATTGCTCGATGAAACATAAGGATCTTGGAGTAAAGTCTCAGCGAAGGACGTATGTCTTGGCAATAGATGAGCACTCCAGAGTAACATAAAAGAGTTCGGTGAAACCTCTTGGCAAAAGATGAATGTCTTGCTGACTAGTGTTTTGGGCTCGATATGACTTGTGGGTATTCGGGGTAATGTCTCAGTGAAGGTGATGTCTTGCCGACTGTTGAATACTTCAGAGTAGCTGTTGAACATCGATGTAACCTCCTGGCGATAGTGATAAGTCTCATCAACTTTTGGATGCTTCAGAATAACAATGAAGGCTCGATGGGATGTCTCAGCGAAAGCGATATGTCTTGGCGACATGGCGAAAGTTGAACGATAGCTCTCTAGACTCGATGAAACATCTTGCCGATAGGATGGACTCTTGGTGATATCTAATGCTGACTGTGTTGACATCGGGGAAACATGGTCTATGTCTCACTGATATGCCAACACAGCTTGAAGCCATTTTACCGAGTGAGACTTTCCTATGTGGCGTCTCGTGGACCATTCAAAGGAGTCGAATGGGAACCGTTGGAAGTTAGTCTGTTGTGGCTATTCTGAGAGGAAGCTTGACAGACATAAATGAAATGTATATAGCCTGAATACAAGATGATGCTTAGTTGGATTCTTTGACACAGGTGATCAATAGAGTGAGGGCCGAATGGCTGGCTAGAAGGCCAAGGCCATGAGGCCAAAACAGAGGAAGTGAGAGGTAGGGTTATGCTGCCGATTTCTCTCCTGATCAAGGATTGGATGCCATGGTTGATCTCTCATGTTGATCAGTACTGTATACTGTGTGAGGGTATTGCAACATTACGAAGATTGTTTGGTTTGAGAGGTTGATCAGGAAATGTACAGAGGGAGAGTTGATTACCAGATAGTATCTAGAATGAACAAAATGTAATCGCTGAAAAGGCTATAAGCCTGAGTTGTATTGTAACCTTTAGTTGCTGAATAATACAATGGCTTGATCTTTGGAGTGTGGGGTTTTTTATCCGAAAGGATTTTCCCCACGTAAATCTATGTGTTCTATTTTTTCTATCTTATCATTCATTTGTTAATGGTTCTGCTTCTAGAATCTGTTATTGCATGATGTTGAATTTACATGTGCTTCTCTCAGAAGGATCAATGTGGGAAATGAACTGTGTCTGTTTCCACTTTAGGACATAGTTGTTTGTGTCTTTGAGGTAATCTAATCGAAATTGAAGTTACCAATGGCACTACTATTCTTGGAGGTTTCTCTGAGATGCCCTAAATTTCCCTTACAAGTGGTATCAGAGCCTTCTTTTGGTTGCTGGTTTTGGGAATTTCTCTTGTGAAGATTTCTTAGCTTGATAGGCTGGAGGAAATCTGGAGGAATGGACTGATTAATTGATCCTTTGTTGAGTGGAAGTCTTGTGATATTCAGAGACAACACGCAGCTTGAAGGATGATGGAGATGGAGAAGGGAGTTGATCATGTTGCTTTGATGTGATCTGTGTCTCTTGGTTGGTAGCATTATATCTTTGGTGTATGAGGTGGATTTCTTGTCTCTATGGCTATGTAGCAGTAAATCTTTCATATTGGATGTCTGTCTGAGAGGCTCCTTGATGATATGGAGAAGCCTAGTTTGTTTCTCAACCATGGAAGAGAGTGCTTATGCTAGGTGGTGTTTCCTAGTGTTGGAAGGCACAATTTCCTGTTAACCTCAAATACATAAAGGCTATGAAGTTAATCATTAAATGATTTGCAAATCTTCTGGAATAGCTTTTTCTCTCTTTCTCAGATGCATGTAAATGTTGGTGGTTTTAGGTTTGGCCTGAACGGGGCCTGAATTTTCTTGAACTGTTGATTCCCTTTTTTAAGGATGTTTTGTTTTTGCACGACCCTATGGTTTTGCAGGTTTTACATGGTTAAGCAAAACTTGTGGTTATGTGGAGCTGTTGATAAGCTATTTTCTAGAGCTTGAATTATGGGGTGTTGCTGGATGAGATAGTTGCAGTTTTGCATCCTTTGTGCATGGTTTGAGAAGGTGCGATTTTTTCTCTACATGGGAGTGTTGGTACGTGATTTGTCACTCAACATTCTTGTGGTGATGCTTGTGGGTTTCTTGATTTTGGTGCTCATTGTGGACATGAATTGGCAAATCAGATCTGGCATGATCTAGTGTTTGATTCATATTGTTTACATGGTAATTCTCTTTGAAATCTCAGTGTTGCAGTTTCTAATGCGATGATGGGTTTGCATGTTTGATGTTTGTGATCTACGAGTTATGCGGTTTGTGGATTAGCTACCCATTAGCTGCAGTGAGATAACTTTGATGTGGACTGTCTTTATCCACAAGGTTGATTCTTTGCATGTGCAGACTTGTTAGCTGGCCTTGTCTTTGGTCACTTGAGCATTGGTATGATTGCTTTGAGATGAGGATGGATATTGTTGAGTACCTAAATAATCGGTTATGGTAATCTGAAGCAGGTGGTCTTGATGCTTGGAGAGCTCAGATGTTACATTTTAGTGGGAGCGTTAGCAGTAATTGTGGTTTCATCACATGGTGGTGAATGGTCTTCTTTAGTGTTGCAGATGTTTCAAGGGGGAGCTTGTAGATCCTATTTCTGTAGAAGGGTTCTTTCGCTTTTGTATGGACATTATTTGAAGATGTGCAACATCTTGGATCCATTGAGGATGCTTGGAGTCTTTGGATGAGGTGTTGGTGGTGCTTGACAGGTGATGTTGATTCTGAGTCTTTTTTGCTTTATGTCATGGTATACTCTTGTGTGTGCACTGGAGTTTTGGCATTGTGCACTGTACTTGAGACAATGATAAAGTCGCTTGGAGCATGGTATCTCCTAAGGGGATGAGTAGATCATGGTGTCATGATAAGTTTCTGATTCTAATGATTGGAGCTTTGATAGTGGTCTGGTAAATTCTTTATGTATTTGGTGCTTTGATTTTTTGCTTGATACTTCGTGATAGTGCAGTAATGCAGTTGAAATTTAGCATGAGATGATCGGTTGCTAGTACTCATGGATACATGAAGAATAAGGTGAGGTTGTGTTTCTCTTATGAGAGAACTATTGCTGCTTATTCTTGATGAATTTTTTAGCAGAAAGTCTGAGAAACCTACACCTTGGTTGAACGTGAGTTCAATTAGAAGACCTATGAGGATATTTCTCTTGGATTAGTCATGATGACTTATATATCTTGAAGGAGTATTCTTGTTCCCACTCTTGGTCTACTCGACAGTTTATCTAAGAGGTATTTGGCCCATTATATTTTTTAGATGTGGTTTTCTATTCACTTTCATGATATCGATCTTGAATTGTTGTTTAATGGTTCTGAAGGATTCATAGTGGAAGTTGTACAACTTGTTTATCTCCTTAAGCTTTTGTGTTGTGTGTTTTACTAGTGAGAATTGGTAGGAGATGATGTTTGGGCTGATTTCCTAAAATGGGAAATGAAGTAGATTGATCTTCTTTGAGAGGCTTACATCTATGATGATTACATGATATTAGAAGTTGGTTTTATCTTGGTGATTGAACGGTTGGATGTTGTTAAGGATTTTCTTTTGGGATGGGAAGGAGATCATTCTTGACACAATTGGCTATTAGAAGTGTATATAGGGGGATGTTCTACAGGGATATGGTGTGCAGAGTTTCTCTCTTTAGTCTTGGTTCTCTTCCTGGATGTTTGTTTTCATGTTACAATTGTTTGTGGTGTGTGGAGATCTTGGGAGAACTGTGAAGACTTGTGGTGAGAGAAATGTTTCTTGTAACATTTTGTTGCAGGTTGGGCATGTCATTGTGGATATTTCCTTGGTACTACATGGTTACATATTCTATGTGTTGTTATTGGTAGACTTGGTATGTGAGATTGGATGGAATAGCACAATCTGTGGGTGCTATTTTCAATCACGTGGGTTTATCAGTTGGATGGAAGCAGTTATTCTGATTGTTGTTCTAGCTGGTGGTTTTTGTCCTGTTTCTGGAGAATGACTTCACGATTGTGTTCTATTTGAGGCGTTGAAGTTGATATTGCTCCTGTATAATGTTTGAGCACAGTGAAGTAATAGCAGTGCCTTGTTGATATCACTGTGATCTCTTGCTTGTGTTCGTTGGAATGGTGCTTATTCACCTTGGCTTGTATCTTTCTTCCACATGTGCCATGTTGGAAGATGACAAGGATTGTTGGCTAAATGGTGGACATCTTAGATGTTGGAGCAGAATTCTTGATGGAGCATGTTTGAGGTCTATGAGGTTTCTTGGAAGGCTGTGATCGGTTGCATTTCAGTTGTTTTGTTGGATAGTGAGTTGTAGTTTGATGCCTGGTCTTTGTTGCAGATTGTCTGGTGGACTATTATCTGTGGAATCTTGTTGATTGGGTGTCTTGAGTATTGCAGGGTTTGGACTGTTGGAGCTAGTGTGATCTTAGTTCTTGATTGCTTTGGAGGTGCCTGTGTGATCTTCGTCGAGTGGGAGATTGTTGGAATTATTGCCTCAATCTCACAGGCTGAAACCTTTGAGAAAGCATAGTCGGTGTGACATCTTTAGTGTCTGGCCGACTAGCAGCTGAAACCTTGTTGAAATTACATAGGTCGCTGTGACCTTGCTTCTATCTCACCGAAGGAGCCTATCACTATGACAAGAAGCAGTTGTTGTAACCTCTCACCACCCGTGGAGATCTCTGGCCAATAGGCCATTCTATCGTGTATCAGGGAGACCTTTTGGCCGAAAGGTTTAGTTCACTATGAAGTCTGGGCGATGTGTTAAAGTCTCGCCGACAGTATGTTACATGATGTGATCTTCGACGTATCTTATATTCTATCGGTAAGAAGTCTTATCGATGTACAAATGTCTCACTGACGGAGGATCAGGTGTTGGTCATCGGAGTAACACAAAGGATCTCAGGGAGATCTCTTAGCGACTGAAGAATGTCTTACCGATAGCATATGGCTATCGAGGTAACTCAAAGGGATTCGAGAAGATGTCCTAGCGACCGATGAAGGTCTTGCTGATGGGGACACACTTGGAGGCATTGGGGTAACACTAAGGGTTCGCTAAAAACTCTTAGCGATGGACAGAAGTCGTGCTGACCGTTCGTTGCTCGATGAAACATAAGGATCTCAGAGTAAAGTCTCAGCGAAGGACATATGTCTTGGCGATAGATGAGCACTCCAGAGTAACATAAAAGAGTTCGGTGAAACCTCTTGGCGAAAGACAAATTTCTTGCTGACTGGTGTTTGGGGCTCAATATGACTTGTGGGTATTCAGGGTAACATCTCAGGGAAGGTGATGTCTTTCCGACTATTGAATACTTCAGAGTAACTGTTGAACATCGATGTAACCTCCTGGAAATAGCGATAAGTCTCATTGACTGTTGGATGCTTCAGAATAACAATGAAGGCTCGATGGGATGTCTCAGCAAAAGCAATATATCTTGGTGACATGACGAAAGCTAAGCGATAGCTCTCTGGACTTGATGAAACGTCTTGCTGATAGGATGGAATCTTGGCGATATCTAATGCTGACTATGTTGGCATCGGGGAGACACAGTCTATGTCTCACCGATATGCCAACACAGCTTGAAGCCATTTTACCGAGTGAGACTTTCCTATGTGGCGTCTTGTGGACCATTCAGAGGAGCCGAATGGGAACCATTGGAAGTTAGTCTGTTGTGACCGTTCTGAGAGGAAGCTTGACAGACATAAATGAAATGTATATAGCCTAGAATACAAGATGATTCTTAGTTGGATTCTTTGACACAGGTGATCGATAGAGTGAGGGCCAAATGGCTGGCTGGAAGGCTGAGGCCATGAGGCCGAAACAGAGGAAGTGAGAGGAAGGGTTATGCTGCCGATTTCTCTCCTGATCAAGGATTGGATGCCATGGTTGATCTCTCGTGTTGATCAGTACTATATACTGTGTGAGGGTATTGCAAGAGTACGAAGATTGTTTGGTTTGAGAGGTTGATCAGGAAATGTACAGAGGGAGAGTTGATTACCAGATAGTATCCAAAATGAACAAGATGTAATCTCTGAAAAGGCTATGAGCCTGAGTTGTATTGTAACCTTTAGTTGCTGGATAATACAATGGCTCAATCTTTGGAGTGTGGGGTTTTTTATCTGAAAGGATTTTACCCACGTAAATCTGTGTGTTCTATTTTTTTTGTCTTATCTTTCATTTGTTAATGGTTCTACTTCTAGAATCTGTTATTGCATGATGTTGAATTTACATGTACTTCTCTCAGAAGGATCAATGTGGGAAATGAACTATGTCTGTTTCCGCTTTAGGACATAGTTGTTTGTGTCTTTGAGGTAATCTAATCGAAATTGAAGTTACCAAAGGCACTACTATTCTTGAAGGTTTCTCTAAGATGACCTAAATTTCCCTTACAGTTGCTATGCATTGACGTGGTTACTTGTTGGATGTGTCTTGGTGAGAGGAACAATGTTGCATTACTCATTCATAAGTGCCTTGCTATGTTGCGATTTCCTTTCACGGTGTGTCTAAATATTTTATTATATATGTTGTTCGACTGTTTTATTTGATGCAAGTTGCAGGTACCAGACATCGACTCCACTTGAATTGTTAGGTATGACCATGTCTTAAACCCAATGGAAAATTGTTGAAAATGGAGATAACGTACGGTCCTCTACCCTTGCCACCATCCTTGATAAGGATGAGTATCCAGTTGGTCACCCATCAGTCTTGTATGTTGTTTGTGGTCAGTTGTTCTTATTTTGAACTTGTTTGTGCTTGGGTGATTATTGTTTATATTTTAGTTAAATTAAATTGGTTTAATAGTGATGTTTAATTAGTTGTTGAATTAAATAAAATATTAAATAAACCATGTTGATAAATGGTATTTGAGTTGCCTTGGTTAACTAATTTATTAATTAGATTGATAAGGTAAAAATTATTTTTATAATTAAATATAAATATATTCATTATTAATGTTGAGTTTAAATAAATTAAAAGGTGGGAAAATAATATAATTTAAAATATTAAGTTGTAAGGAGATAATGTATAATCAACTAAAATAGTTAAAAAGATAGAAAAAGAATTCTTGAAGCACATGCGTGACTTCGAATTGCTTGTCATTTGAAAACTCTTTATTTTGCGAGATTTATTATCTAATTTTTGTGTTCGAAAAATCTTACAACTTTTTGGAAAAATAATAATAATTATCATTTTGGAGAGATTATGCATGATTAAATTATGATTGATTTTTGTTTTTGAATAGAGAACTTTGTCTACAAAAATAATCTATTGAATAATTGTTTTCGATTGATTGTTTTTTTCAAAATTGGATTGGGGGAAAATTATTGAAGATTAGATTAAGATTTTGAAGAAATAGATTCTTGCGAACGTAGAATTCAATCTCAGCACTGGTTTCCATCTCAGTAGCATTGGAATCTAGGTTGGCTTCATCTCTATTCTTGTTTCGTTTATATGTTCAATGTAATAGGAATCTGTTGTTTCTCTATTGTTGCAAGCGAATGTATGTTCATTGTGTTGTATGTTGTTTTGATGTTGAATCTGCACTCCATTCTAGAAATTCGATACCCTCATACTATTGGTCATTTGCGGTTGTTTGAAAGTTTCTTGAACCTTTTTAAAGGTTGTGCCATCCATTACTGTGTGATTTTAATTCTCATTGCAACCTCTCTTATCTTTGCCTATAGCGAATTCCCTTCCCTTGCATCTTGCTGCCATATGATTGATATTGATTTAAAAGCTCTATGTTTATTTCATCATTTTATTCTCTCTTTGGTGTGCCGCCCTGTTATGAAAGGCAAGTGAGCGTAATGTGACTTTCATATCTGGATTGTATATATAGTTGGTTCATTATGTGATAGAAGCACATTAGTTAGAAATAGACGCATGCATTGCCTTTTACTTGATGTAAATATGTTGTTAGACCAGCATTGGCGTTTTCAGTTTGCATTTGATGGTTGATGTTTGGATTGCAAATATATCTGATGTTCTCTTTTTGAATGACGTCCATTGAAATTATTCATTGATATTTCTCATCGAATTCCTCTGTAAAGGGTTTGATTTCCTTTCCTTTCTGTATTTTGACATGCCTTTGATTTAAATGCTCCAACTTGTATTTATTGGAGTTGATACTATTCACACCATTTGTTGTTGTTCAAAGTTTTCTCTTTTCCATTAAGGCTGCACAACGCGCCCTCCAACCTCCCCTATGTCGCTGCCTTGCAGCCATATGAATTTTACAGTATATGATTTCATTCATAGCTTTTGATTTTATACATATAAAGTTCAATTCTATTTATCTCCATTACCTTCGATTTATGTGGTTGGCATTTGAGTTTATCAATATGGCATTCAATTTATGTATGCAAGCCGATTTTACATAGATGAGACAATTGATAATTGATGAATTGATATATATATATATATATATGTATATATATATGTGTATATATATAAATATACACACACATATATATATAAATACATATATGTATATATATATACACATTTACATATATTATGTTTTATTATATTAAAAGACAACAGTATGTTAAAAATTAAATATGTTGTTGCCATCGCATAATTTGGGATTTTGAAATCTGCTTTCTGATTTTATATATATGTATATATGTATGTATAAATATATCATGGTTATAATTAAAGAATAATTGTTTGTGTATTCAAATGTTAGACAAGAATATTTTTACCTTTGCAAGCAAATGATTTATGTTAGATAAAGAATTTGAAAATATTAAATAGTAAGAAGGTTGATTTATTATGTAATTAGATAACTATGGAAGTTGTTTAAATGAATGAAATTGTTGAGCTTTTAGAATAATGTTTTCCACTCATATTTTGTATTAGGTGATATGTGGATGCTATATGTAAATAGTTATTAAGATTTCATGGTATTGTGATAATTTTGGAAAAAGAGATGATTTTGAATTATTATTTCAAATGGGAGTCCTTGTGCAAAATGGCTAGTTGACTTCGAGATGCTAGGGGGAGTTTCCTGCATGATGGTTTTCATGATTATTTCATTTTGAAATGGTTGATAATGTCTTTGAAAATGGTACATGAGGGCTTTTAGCCTTGCACTGCTCATTCATCATTATGGTTTGCATTTGTAAGCGAGATGGTCCATGCCTTGCTCAATGTGTGTGTGTATGTGGTTTGGTAATTTGTGCAAGATGGCTTTACCCTGTTTGATGTATTGGGTCTTCTAGTTTCAAGTAGGGGGAGTGGCTCTCAATGGGGGCCGAAACCCAAAGTGGTGTCCAAGACAACCCATTGGAGAGTTTCTTAATCTAGTGATAACTTAATAATGAATTAGGGGGTATGGGTAGATTTCACATTAAACAAGATAATGGATGCCTCACCAATGCATGTAGTGCTCATTTAGGCTAAAGATGGGTTGAGAAGGCCTGGTTGGCAAGATCACCTTCCTTGTTTTCACGAAAGGAATGTTGGTTCCGCATGTGTCACCCTATGGGGCTGGAACCTAGTGAGAGGTTGTCAGGACAACCATAGATGGGGGGCGGGGCCCAGTGAGAGACTGTCAAGACAACCCATGTTAGGACCATGCGATGAAACTCTTCCCTATTGCAGTCCAACATTCCCTAGTTATGTGTCCCCCTTCTATTGTGTAAGGCATCAAGAAGCGATGTATGTGTTATGAGATCTTGATGTTGTACTATGTTATGTTGGAACCATGATTCATCCTTTTGTGTTAAGCCTTATGTCTTCTTGACTATTTTTTGGTGGGACCTTATTCTTATCTCTTGGCATGGGGGGTGGACCTTAGGGTTCCACATGGTCGGGTGGATTGTGCTTTTTCCTCCATTGGGTTTCCCTTGCTATTTTTCATGAGCGTGGAGGTTGTAGCTAATGTAGCAATTTTTGGATCTTGTACCAGTTCGAGAGACAGTTGCTTGTGTCTTGTATTGAACCTAGATATCATTCGTACCATGTAATGTAATCTTGATGTAGTCTTCTCCTTGTATTCAGGGAAGCATTGATGTAATGATGTACCCTTATGGAAAGGGAGGTTGTGTATGTACTTGTAGATTTATATATATGATCTTTGATGGTTACTTATCTAATGTTATAATATGGAAATAAATGATGTTTTTTAATTTAATGCAATGGATTTAAAATGATCTCTTTTTGTTAGTCAATTCATGATGCATGTTTAGATATTGTTCAGTAGGTATGTTCGTAATGCAGTCATGGAACCTTAGAGAACATATCTTAGCTTATATGTTGTTTAGATATGATTTGCATTTCTTGTTATTGCACTTAAAAAAAAAATTGTGTCATTATTGTAGTTAGTTGTGTTGTCCTCTGGGGTTCTTTGGCGTGACATTATAGAAACTCCTAAATGAGCCTCTTAGTGTAGTAATATTTAATTTGGTCCCTTTTTAGGTTACACACACCGAAAGATCTCTATGTGATAAACTTCTAATTGAAGAGAACCTTTGTGGGTTTGTTTTATCTATCACTAACGATATAGCTCTAGGTTAAAATGGATTTCCATATGAATTCTAGAAAGCCTTATGGGATATGATTGGTAAATATATTAAAAAATTCTATCTTGAAGTATTTAACTTCTATTCTTGACATATAATTAAATTAGTAAAGGTAATACCAAGTTCATATGTAAGGTTGAAGATCAAATGGAATTTGCAATAAAAAACTGATTACTTTGCTCAATTTCTTATATTAAATATTTTTAAAAATCTTTCTATTAATCTACATTATCTTCTTTCTTTGGTTTTTAACCTTGAGAAAAGTAGCTTCATCAAATCTAAGTACATTCTTGAAAAAATCATTGTTGTGTGGGAAGGAATGGAATTGGATAGGTATTCTCAAAAAATAATTTATTATATGATTATTGATTTTGTCAAATCCTATGAGCATGTAGACTAATCTTTTATCCTCACTATTCTCCAAGCTTCAGAATTTTCTCCTTAGTTTGTGTGTTTTATTTGAATGCATTTTGTGGATGCTTCAAATTATATCATTAATGGGCATTATTATGATACTTTTGGACTTTTCGTCTCCATTTTCTCTTAATTCCCTTGTCTATGCTAGATATTGAAGGCTTTGGATATCTTTTGGCTAATTTTGTATCTCAAAACCTAGTTAAAGTCATCACTATACACAAATATAATAATAAACTAGTCAATATTCATTTTTCTTATAAGTTCTTTCTTACTCTCCTAGATGATTAAAATGATGTGAAACAATCTTCTCCCATATCTAGATTTTTTTTGCAAACCCTCAAGGTCTAACATTCAATAAAAAAAATCAATTCTATAGGAAATCATTTTAACTCTACTTTCTTAGCATAATTCCTATTGGTGGAAATAAATTAATCATGAGGCAGTGTTTAGATTCTTGGGTATCCTTGTTTCTTTTTATTTGTCTCCTTGTCAGCAACAAGTTATCATTTCTAGAGTTGAGAAAAACTTGGCCTTCTAGATAACTAAATCTCTCTCCCTAGTAGAATTTTTTTAGGTGTGTTCTAAAATATTGGATTCTACTCATGTCTAAATTATTCTTCTTGTTAGGTGCCTTTGAAATCCTTGTGAAAAAAGCTTGAAAATATCCTACAAGAATTTTATGGGCCTCCTCTCACCATGGCAAAGGATTTCATAGAGTGGCTTGGGATTTGTGTTTACTCTCTCATGATTCAAGCAAGCTTGGATTAATTTTATTCCAACATTAGTGTATAGGTTTAGTACCAAATAGATTATTAAAGCCCTCGAGGGAAATGAAGCTTGTAAGATTTTGATTTGGCATTGTATTTTTTTAGTAGTGCCAAATGGTTGTTAGGCTTGGAAAGATCTAGGTTTTTATATTTTCCTTATTATGAAACAACCTATCTAAATACATGACACTTTTGTTATCAAATGCACATGGAAATCCTAGTAAGCTATCAAACCATGACGTTTGTGGGATGAAAATGATTTTCACATGAATTTCCTTATTAATTAGCACTCTATTTGGTGGTATCTAGTTATTTATTTCCAAGATCAACTCCTTGCTAAAACTTCTTGGGTTTGTGCTTTGAAACACTTTAACAAAGGTTTAAGATCCATCTTGACATTTTTCTAATACTATCATGAGTATTTTTTATTTAGTAAATGTCAAATGGAAGTAGAAGCTTTCTAACTAGAATTTTGAGTAATTTTAAATTGTTATCAACATTGTTCCTTCTTATATGCTTCATAAAGTTGGCATGAGAAGCTTCATTTAACTTGATCAAAAGATTGGAAATGGTGCACGAGCATGTCATTTTACAATTATAGATCAGACAAAGGATATGCTTAGCTTTCTCCACATCTACATATGGTTTTAAATTTTAATAAAAAAGTGTTTCTTTAATCTTCATTGGACATTTAGTATTGTAGATTTTCAACTATTTGGTTGACCACCCTTGAGTTGAAGCTTGGCCACTTTGTTTGGTGTTTAATCTACTAGGTTCTCTTTATTGGTACTAAGTTAACTTAGTTGAGTGCCAATTCTTATTGTCCAATCTTTAGACAACCAAAGGATCTCAAGGACCTTTTCAAGTTAGACTACTTGGAATTGTATCCATGACATCCTTAAGCCTTTAAATCTTAAACATCATTCATAACATATGATTCTATGGGTTAATTGACCCAAAATTTCGACTAATTCCATCTAGGTTTAACATGTTTTTAGGTTGGAAATTACTTGTAGTATTTATAAAGACAAAACCTCTACTTTATTTTTTGGTTGTTTTGTTGATATACACTTTTTTCTATGCTAAGGGTATAATGTATTTTAATTTTCTCTTGCAAATTCAAATGAAAGGTAATAAATTTTCATTTTAAATGGTTCACCTTTAAGTGCTTTTGACTTATTAGGGTAATAGTGCTAGTTCCACCAATTCAACTTTTTGGTAAAGGTCACTTGCCTCTTGATGGACATAGTCAAAATGCTCACTGTGAACATTATTTTTAGTCACATAATTTTAATCCCCTCCGAAAAGAGTTAGAGATTGGTCTACTTCTAATTGGTCTCAACCCTTCTAACTACCCTCAACCTTTTCCAAGCCTCATGACCAAGGTGCCTTTGGATAGCCAAATAGTAAAAAAACTCTTGCTTGGCTTTGGCCATTTCCTTTGTTCATGTCACTCAACCTAGATTGTTGAAGAATAAAAAGAGGAAGTTGTGATTGTTTTCTGAGATCCTATTCATGATGTCCATGATATCTCTGATGCATGGGGAAAGTCAAATGATGGTGATCTTCCACCTTCTAGTGCTTTAGCTCTTCCCGCTTAACAATTTTATTTCCTATTTTTCTCATGAAATGATCTCATTCCAAGCTGATTACAATTTTATCTGAGGTATTTTGATGTGTTTTACCTACATCAATTGGCACCTTTTATTTTCAATAATTTGCCAAAAAAAAACCAATATTGATTAAGGAAACAATTACATTCTTCATTGGACTTACATATTCTTTTCTTGCAGCAAATTTATGGATAATACTAAAGCTGATAAGAGAAGCAAACCGAGTCCATGTTCTCAGCAGATTCGAAACTTGTACTGAGAATGGTTTTATATTATCATAATCAAAGACAAACAAATGACTAGCTAGAGAAAAAAATAACAATAAATAACAGTGTGGGCTATTATCGACCAGATAATAGCAAATGGGTAAATGCTTTCTTTTCTTAAAAACAGTCTGTTTTTTTTCGGTTTTGGAGCCGAGAATATAAATGCAAGAATCATCAACTTCGTTCACTAAACACCAAAGATATAAGAACGAAAGAGAACAAGCAGATAACAGTAACGTCCATACTTTATACATTAACAAAGCAGGAAAAGACGTTGCAGCATGACATAATTTAAGCAATAACAGCAAGGAGAAGACCTGAGAGCATGCCTTGTTACTGGAATTTTGGTTTTTTGTGGGGCGTTTGGATCGTATTTCCTTTCTGACGTATGAATAATATATTTTCATTGTCTATTCAGTCAGGGAATGTTCAAGTGATGTAACTTGCATGAATTGAACAAAAGTTGATGGATTATGTAATCATGCAAGACAGGAGGAAACTAACAAGGATTGTATGTTGATTAGACAGGACAGTCTGAATTTGGAATTTTATTAACATTTTATAATTATTCAAGGCTCCTGTATCTTAGTAACAGAAGAGAAAACAATTTTAAAAGTCATGCATATTTGAAAGACGTGACCCATGGTGCCATTTTTATATCCTGTGAACTTTGAAATCTTTTTCAGAATCTCCTGTTGGAAAAATATAAAGGTGAGTACTGAGCAGTTCTTCTCTTGCTATTGGACCTTCAACTCTAAACAAACAAGTTTGCTTCACGTCTTTTGATCTTGTTACATGCGTGTAATGAAAGCGAAGAAATTGTCGCTAAAAAGTTCGAAACTTTTGAATCAATGTAGTTTCCTGTCAGATCAATTATGCCCATTGGTTCTGAAAGTTTGGTTATGATCAATAAAGTATTTTCTTAGGTCTTCTAATTACAGGGTAGTAAAAATTTCAATCTTACTTTCAATTCTCTCATAAGTTTTTTTAATCGTTGTTGATAAAAAGTTATATTATATATAATTGTAAGGGAAAATAGACTTTCTTAAGGCTTATTATGGGCTGATTGAACGACATGTTTACAAAGCCAACTTAGATTTATAATTGATAGATGTGAGTTATTTATGGGTTAATATATTGTGAAATTTAATGTTAAAGAATAGAAAGTAAATGTAATGAATAAAGGTATTTAGCTTTATGATGAAAGAATAAATGATCTTTAATATAAAATCGAATTTTGAACTATATCTAATTCACATTTGACTTACTTAATGTGCACTTTTGTTTTGTGGCTCATCCGAGTGATTTTTGTCTACTCTACACTTTTATGATATTTGGAGATTGTTAATACATAAGAATGCCTTGAAATAATTGTTGAATTATGTTGCAAGGGAACATGTTCACCTAGGTTAACTGTTGAAATGTGTGAAAAAGATCAAAGGTAGGAGGAAAGCACTCTAGAGAATGATGTATGGAGGGTAATTACTCCTTTTAATACACCAAGTCAAAGTGTAACTTCACTATTGATTACTCCTTGAATGCTTAGTATGATCAAATTTGAAATAGATGCAAGATGGATGAAAATGATTCAATGAATGCCTTTAAATACAAGCACCTAAAATAAAATTACATAAACATGCTTATTCAACTCATAAAAAATAGTATGATAGGGAGGAGCCAAGTAAATTTGAATTTGAATTTAAATTTTGAAAAAGCATAGGTTGATTCTAAGCTCATGGGATTGCCCTCGTGACTGTAAAAGTAACCATAGGTAGGCAATTGGTTACAGTGGTTGTACACTATATGGGAGATGAATATCTAAGTATGTGTGAAGTCATAGTTGGAGGCTATATAGGAAAATGTGCAAATATTGACAAGGTGTAGAATAATTTATGGGGATGTGTGTGTATGGAGATAAATACAAAATAGGGGAATGTGTCTAAATCTACCCAACTTTGTGGTATTTGTCAATATGTACATGCATTAATACATTCTTCCAAAATGGACACAAAAGTAAATGGGAAATATCATTGGTATGAAAATTTTAACATTACGTTTTACCCCCACTTTGAGGTGTAGGTGAATCTTAGAATGATCATATATCTTGAAGTATGTAGCGCTCACAAACATACGTGTAAACTAAATACTCAAACTAATAGGATATCAAATGGGTTTAATATCAATTAATTTGGAATCCACATAATGTCATTGTGTAGGTCCACATCCTTTGACATGCACTCTTAATGGGAGCCTACAAAATTTATGAAAGGTATATGTAATGAGTAGATTTTATATACCAAGTATAACCGATACAAACGTAGGAACTTTCTTAAATTGAGAAAAATATAAAATGCACAAAGTTAGAGAATTTTGTATGTGATTATAGTCCTTTTGGCTTTATATCCATAGGAGGACAAGGCACATGGTATATTGTATTTTCATGTAATGATGATCTATCTAGTCATGGTGACGAGTCTTTATTTAGCACCCATTACTACATGAAATCTAAATATAAGAATGCTAGTGACAATATATGCACCCCCACTTCAATTGGCTACATTCATAGGAGGAAATAAATTG
Organism: Sequoia sempervirens; assembly: GCA_007258455.2. NCBI lineage: Eukaryota > Viridiplantae > Streptophyta > Pinopsida > Cupressales > Cupressaceae > Sequoia > Sequoia sempervirens. The sequence goes on from VDFB02271358.1 coordinate 50,677,315, forward strand.
AAAGAGATGGAAATATAGTATAAAAATATTAAATGTAACCTAAATATAACTATGTATGCATATACTTTATGTAAAAGAATAAGTGTACAAGTGCATTGCATGATAATCAAGTGTAGCGCACAATTTTTTAAAAAAAATTATGTGCATGTGGACTAAAGATATCCTCAAGGAACTAAGGGAGCATGGACAAGTAAAATATGGTGGTGATGTGGCCATAAATGGCTGTACAACCTATGTGTAGGTATGTTGGACACTAGAAAAGATCTACACACCTAATGTGGTAGCATGATCACATGATGATAAGATAATATGTCCCTAATGGTAACATAAATATAGGTAGGAATAATGTGATATGAGGGAAGACATGATGCTCTAGTTTGAAGATATGGTAGTAAAGTCTCAACTAGTATTGGGCACACACATGATGCTTCCAATATAAAGATATGACAATGAAAGTATGAAATGTAAAGGATGAAAGAATTATACATCCAAAATTAGTGTGATAACTCTAAAAGTATGGTATAAATATAGGTTGAATATGTAAGATCTAAAAATCAAGGTAAGGTGTCAATATAGAATCAAGTTAATAAATCAATAGTCAATTGGAAAGTATAAGCAATGTAAATATCATAAGAATAATAAGAAACTTGAGAAGTATAGAAAACACATAATAAATAAGTATAAAATTAATGGTAACAGGCAATGTGAGAAAATAAAATAGTAGAAACCAAGAATCATTAACTCATGATTGGATAAAGAAGTATAATATGACATTGTAATGCAAAATTTAAGCCACCTTAGTTTTTTATTACATTAGTGAAGCTAAACATGAGATTGTGAGAAACATAATAGAAATTGTAAGTCAGTGTAATTAATAACATTAGATTGAATTTGTAAAGAAAAAATATTGAAATTAATTAATTTCAATTATTAAAGAATCATTAAGGTTTGACATGATATGAATGAACAATTTGGAGTAGATGTGCAAACTTTTCAATCACACCTATAAAACAAAAACAACAAAGTGAACATATTAGAGTATTCAAAATATTACAATCAAAAGTGAATGAGTAAAAGTACAAAGAGGAGTTGGGAATGCTAAAACCAAAGAGTGAATATATGTAATCTCGAGAGAAGTTGATCAATGAATAACTGTGTTTGGGATATAGGGAAAAGGGGTAACTAAATAGGACCCTATCAAGGTGGTCAAGAATCTATCATAGTTTTTGAATTAAAAAAAAAATCAAGTACAAATTGACTCTATGTGTGATTAATGTATATATATATATATATAAGGCCTACATGAGAATATGTGTGTGTGTTTGCAGAGAGAATGTGAGTGTGTTTGCACATGTATACTTAGCTTAAATACATCTAAACTAAGTTTTGTGGATAATAACAAATATGATCTACCATTTATTGTTATCCTAATATGATATATGATAAGTAGATAGTAACAATGTGATTTTAATTTATAGAATATTTTATTACTCTAAGTGTGTGAAAAGAAAATGGTAAAACTAATTTGTGTTGATATGATATATGATTGACAATAAATTTAAATCTTATATAAAATCTAGGTGAATATGCAAATATTATTCAATAAATAGAAGAGAAGAATAATACTTCCTTAGAACGAAAAAACTCCTACAAACGTTAACCATAGCATGTAATACCCAACAAGCATATAACCACTGAAGCTAAGAACAATAATCAACTATTATCATCAAATTTCAAAAGACTGTAAGAGAAATTTGAAGAAAAACTTTGGGATCTAGTAAAAAATATGTCTACAAAGATAGCTCTATTCAATAATATGTTAAAAAATTGCTGATTGCATGCTTAAATATAAGAATAGAAAATGATTTCTTCTTTAGTTGTTAAATAGTTGTAAAAAAGTACACACTTGGAATTAAATTTTGCATGCAAAAAATAGCGAACAAGAAAACATCGATCGGTGTGGGGAATGGAGAGAATAATGGCCACTATACCATGGGAGCAGGGCTTAAATTTGATGGTTGACCCTACCTATCAAGCAATTTTTTTTGTGACGGTCATTTATTTGAAGTTTCCTTTCAAATATTAAAGGTTATCTATTTTAAGAAAAATATATGGGTATGTGCAAGATCATGATGGTCCAAAAAGTAGTGATATGATGGGTATGTGGTTGACAACTTTTTTCTTACCTAAAATTGATGAAACAAAAATGGTTTTTAAAGGAGATTCTCAACTTTCCACCAATATAAATTATGCTTTACTTTAAATTTAGTAAATAATTATTATTCATTTTCTATTGAATTACGACTAAAGTCTTGATTGATAGGCTAATTGAAAAACATCTATATCTTTCAAATGGTATTAAATTTATTGAATTTGAAACGTGTGTCACATTCTATGCTTCGCATACTATAGGATTAAAAAAAAAAATGGTTTTCATGAAGTTTTGACCAAGTTAAGGTGGTCAGACATACAAGTTTTTATATTTTTAAAAAGTTGTAATAAAAAATTCATAATTAATTATTTACTTGGAAAAAAAATACAAAAATTATACATCACATCGGGACATGAGTCCTCTACTTATATCTAAAATCTTATAAAAAAATATTATCATTTTATTGTGGTTAGGGTGGTCAGACAAACACCTACTTATTCTTATTTCCCTGAAATTTAAGTACTATTGCATTGAAATTTTCTACAGATTCTATTCTTACATATTTTTGAAATAATATAGATAACTTATTCAAATTTTTACGTCAAGTTACCTAACTCGAATTTTTCTAAATTTTTGGCCACTTAAGGGCCTGCTTTTTCCATGATGATCTTGCACATACCCATATGTAGATTGAAAAAACATATATAGGAATAATTACATAGAAATTTTGACAGTTTAACTAAAATTTTTCCTTTCAAGTGATACACTCTTCCTAAAATTTTAATTGTATTTTACAACTAAAATGACTAAATACGGCCATACGACCATCAAATTTAAGCCCCGTGCAGAAGTATTGAATGAAAAGTTGCATGCAAAAATGAAAATGAATTGAGCGAATCCAATGTTGTGTATAGTGAAAAAATAGCATCTGGATTATAGAGACCCAAAAATTCCACACTACATTATTAGACGCATTAGCAAATGATTTGTTGGCAGAAATGGCATGTCAACTTCTATGATATATCTAATAGTTTTCACAGCTAAAGATAATAGAAACATAGTGCTAAGAATAGAAAGAAAAAATGTTATGGATAGACAAAGGCACATAGAAAAGGAAAGGAAAGGAAAAGTTCTTTTATAGTCCACGATATCAGGCGATCTATTTTTGAGTCTGCAAAAAGCTTTCAATATATGGGACTACCCCATACTCCCAATATGTAGGAGATTCCTAACTCATGCTTTTCCATGAGTGCATTCTTAGAAAGAATGGAAATGATTTTTTGTTCAAAGAATAAAGTCGTTTAGCATAGCTAGAAACAAGTTGTTAAAGTCCATACAAAGAAAGTATGAAGGATATATAAAGGGCGTTATGGTTAGAAAGGTGTTTCATTCATTTCAAAATGGAATACAAATAAAAGAAGATAAATAAATCTTAAAATATATTTTTAATCAAAATAAAATGATTTATGATATTTTTATTTTTATTTATTTATTTGAAATTGATGAGATGATAATGTGGTTGTATAAATATCTATGTGATCACATAAATTTTTGAAAAGCACAAAGGTAAAGAATTGTCAAAAGTGATGAATATAGAAAGCTTAAATTGACACTCATTGTGAACCCCTATCCTAAAACTGCAAAAACACAAAGAACAAACAAAATGTTAGTAACATATGCAAGTTAGAACCAAGATTCCCCATAGAATTCATTTACAATGCTCAAAATAGGAAATGAATAAAGAACACAACAAGGAAAGCAATTAAATCCTATTAAAGCATGCAAACTCTCAATCCCATGGGGGAATTGGTGTCATTTTGATGTGGAAAATGGCCCTTTCCCAATCCCTTGTAAGCTTTGTGATGCCTTGATGATTCCTTGGAGAAAATCATGCATAACCTGGGTATAAAACTTGAAAATGGATGAATGATGATAAGTGAAATTCAAAATATGAAGATTATGACTTTGCATGAAGTTGTGGATCCAAAATACAAAGAAAAGCCTCTTATTTATAGATGAGAATGTTGGAGAATGAAGAAAAATGGATGAATGTGGGATAATAGACCAACCAATAACAATAAGTCACTTGTCAACATGTGAGTGGACAAAGGTGGAGCACATTTTGATGAATGTGTCAATAAATGATAGTAGGTGGAATTTACAATTTATGAAATGACATGTTGGAGGGAGAAAGAAATGACTTAAATGCCACTTGGCTCAATGCACAAGGACATGTAAGAGATATTGAATGCCTTGTTGGAAGGACAAAATCCACTTGGAGGGATTTTCAAACTTGGAAGAATATTTCCTTTTTGATGCCATGTTGAGAGAAATTAGAAGATTTATTAAATCAAAAGAAATGATTTATTGAGCAAGTGGAAAAATCTAGAGAATTGAAGTGATTAAGATTAATTTAATCAAGATTTGATTAAATTAAAAGGAGATTAGTTGATGTGACAATTTGATTTATATTCTTGGATTGATTTAAATCAAAGTTGAGAGGAATATGAATTTAGACTTAATTAAATAAAGATTTTGATTTATCTAATTAAAGAGGGATGATGTTAGATTAAATTAAATAAAGACTGATTTAATTTAATAGAATGACTTTAGAAACTTAATTAAATAAAATGGATTATTTAATTAAATAGAGACTAGAGGGTTAATTAAATAACATTGATTTATTCAATTAATAAGAGATGATGACTTAATTAGATAAACTTGATTTATTTAATTAATGGATGAAATATGATGAATTTAATCAAATAAAGACTATCTAATTAAACAATTAGCAAAGGGGATGATTCAGGATGAAATGGGTTAGTAATCAGAATCAAGTGTGATTAGTACATTTTTTGTGTTTACATTTTTCCCCTATTTGAAGCAAAGTACTCGTTGCATTGGTTCAAAGAATAACCTGTCTCAATCAAAATTAAAAAAAAAAATATTTTCAAAATTGCCCCACTATTGCCTCGGCAAGAAGAAACATACCAATATACTGCCCCCTCGAGAGATCGAACGAAAACTTCAATTTTTGGGTGATCTCATGAAAAAAGAGGACAAGGTGTCCAATGGGTCCAAAAAGGCTCTGGGATGCCAAAAACATGTAAAAATGAAAAAAAATGATGCAAAACGGCCTTTGTTTGGGCAAAAATAGGCTCAGGGGTCCAAAACCCTAGCTGGATGGTTAAACATGGTCAAAAAACCCTAACCTTTAGGCTTAAATAGGCCTCGAGGGGCCACTTCCAATTCATTTTGCACACGTAGCCTTCAAAATTCTTGCGATTTGAGTTTTGAGTATTGATTGAGATGGCGCAATGTGTGCTTCCCCGCCACATTTTTGAGAGTGTACAAGTGTAGCAAAGGCTTCCTGGCACAGGACCAATGGTAAGTCATCTTGCCTTGACTTTTTTTTTCAAATTTTGATCGCATTTATTAGGGTCCAGGAGTCCACGAAGTCAATTGGTGCTATATAGTGCCACTGAAATGCTCAAATCAATGTCGCGTGAGCCTAAACTGCGTCACTGATGCGAGTTGCACCACAGGGGTGCACTTTAGAAATTAGGGCTAAGGTCACAAACTGTGCCACACCTACAAATTGTGGTGCGACGGTCCTCTTTGGATTTTAGGGTTAGGGGCTAAACTGGGTCACCTTCAAATTGTGCTGCGATGGTGTAGTTTGGAACTTTTTGGCTCCTAACGGTGTAGTTTGGAGCTTTGAAATAGTGCTGCCTCTGCAAACAGTGATGCATATGTTGTTTCAGGCATGCAAATTTCAAAGAGGATCATGATTTTTTACGAAACTTGACATGGTGAATTTCCTAATGCAGGAGGACAGAGAGCCATTGTACTCATGAGAGCACATATCGTCTATTTTGAGTAGATTGACCCAGGACCCCCCACTGCACGAGGTCCTATAGGAGCACCTGGGAGCCATTGGATTATGGTACGTGGCTTATGCCCCAGTTATCCTTCATACTTTCTTTGTATGGACTTTAACAACTTGTTTCTAGCTAACCATAGTTATGAAGGATATATAAAGGGCGTTATCCTCCACAACGCTGGCATTATCCTATCGAAAGGTGGATGGAGGATGTATGGACCTTAGCCCCAGTTATGAAGGATATATAAAGGGCGTTATCCTCCATCCACCTTTCGATAGGCGAGGCCATAGTGACACTAGAGGACGTGTGGTGTATTCTGTGTTTGCCTATCCATAGCGAGCGAGTTATATATGATGTGGATGCCATGAGAGATGTCTACTATGACATCATGGGCCTTGATGAGATCATCTTTTCAGAGGGATAGATTGAGCTTGAGAGGTACAAGACCATAGTACTATCTTTCCTATTGATCATTACCACCATTATTTTAGGGCTCATAGCACCAGATCGGTGTAGCTGATACTTCAACCTAGGATGGGGTCTTGCTTGGGAGTGGGTGCTCTGATAGAGGGAGTGCTTCACTTGGGGGCCAGTGATGCTGGCCTCCCTATACCATGACCTTCATGGGTTCACATATAATGATGGTTGGTCCATTGGATCTAGAGTTACAATGCTACACATTTGGGCCTTGGAGCACATCGCAGTGCTTCGCCCTCGAGTGACACCTATAGACATGGAGCGAAATGACCCAGCCATTTGGAGATATAGAGGTGTACTCACATTCACACATACAGGAGGATCAAGTATTCAACATCGTAGGAGAGTCCTCGATGAGATGATTATGTTCACATGGCGACATTATCTTGGCATGCCTACCTGGTACGATGATGTACAACAACTATTTTTTTCCAGGTAGGACCAATTGATGTAGGGCCGCGAGAACACCATGATTGAGAGATACCTTCCAGATCGCGTAGCTTGGTAGTTTGGGGACACATAGGATATCCCAATGACTAGTACGTGGCCATCTTTGCTTGTATTATGAGGGAGACGACATGGGGTCATTCAATCCTGACAGTGGATGCAGTTCAAAGCTTCATGCAGCTAGTGGCCAGAACCTGGCCTTATGATCAAGGACAGGAAGATGTGGGGACCACGTAGGCATATAGAGATCGGTTCTGATCGTCAGTTCGATTGATAGTACCTAGAGCACTTCTACCAAGGAGGAGACCTAGAGGCTAGTCTATAGGGTCAGGGTGGGGCCAAGGAGGAAAAGACAGTGACAGGGATGGGGATGTTGGTAGAGGGTGAGGTCGAGGGGGAGATGGCAGACATCCACGATATGCAAAGCAGTAGTTGGAGTAGGACAAGGGATAGAGAAACGGTGACGGGTATCAGGATTAGCCCATGGATGGTCACCAGGATAGGCAGTCGACGCCACCAAGAGATGGTGACGGGCATCAGGATTAGCCACCTGTCTAGCCAACACCATAGCCCAACCCTAGGGATGGCTAGATATTATTGTTGCAGGAACAGGTTGCCACCCTAACAGCTAAGCGAGATTAGGCCCATGTAGAACAGTACTAGGCCATCCAACAAAGATAGGCCATTGAGTTACAGTTGGCTAAAGATACTGGTCATCATCAATAGCTGGAGGCCACACAGGGAAGGACCATCCCCGCCAGGCTGTACCGTGAGGCGGTACAGGAGGCTTAGTATTACAAAGTACACTACCATCAGTCTGTGCCATGAGCTGCCTGTGTTTCATATTTTCACAACAGACCGGACAAAGGTAGGATCCGTCGAGTGAGGGGAGCAGCCATTAGAGCTAGCTTGTTTTTATCAAAGATATTTATTCTTTTTGAGATCCATGGCCTCATTTCTGATAGCCTCGTGGGCGATTGTACTATATATTGATTGATACACACTTGATCTTGATTTGTACCATGACAATGTATTATTTTGATGATATATGAGATGAGATGATTTGATCCAATGTGATGTGTCCTAGTTTATTTATGCATGATGTTATGTTCTTACTTTCTATATGCGATAGTTTATATGTGATGTAATGATTCTATATGATCTAATGCAATGTATGTTGGTATATGATGATGTGATGTAGTGACTTATGGATGTATTTCTTTTCAGTATCTTTTCCATGTATTTATGATGATGTATGGATAATGTAAATGTTATAATATGGAAATGCTTAGACTAACAGATCTATGCTATGATGCTTAATGGATGATGATAAAATGTGTGAAATGCAATCCTTTTTTTTCTTTTTCATTATCTTTCATGTATGATATGGTGATGCATTTATGATATGATGATGTGATGATGCATTTTATAATGATTTCTATGTATTGATTTATTTAATGATGATGATGCTTATGTATGTGACATGATATGATGTACATGGTATGGTAATATATAAATGATGCAATTGGATGATATGTATGCGATGTTATACAATTATGTAATGGATGTAAATGAGTTATATTATGATGTATATGTGATGATGCAATGGATTCTTTGATGATGCATATGATATGAGTTAATAATGCCTATGTGATGGTTCCTTTTATGCTTATGCAATGAATGAAAATGAATAGTTTATGAGATGCTTAGAATAACCAATCTATATTATGCAATGATGAAATGCAATGCATGTGAAATGATCAGTGTTTCCTATAGGTCATGATATGATATGCATTGTGTTGATCATTTGTGGATGTAGGATGGATGCAATTTGTGATTAACTATCATGGTACCATGTTAGCATGGAAAAAAGATAGAAGAAAGTAAGAGACTCCAACAAGTCAAAAGATGATAACAATGACAATGATGATTTGCTTACCAAGAATTGGGATTTTAAAAGGACCACTTACCTTATGTTTGATAATACACATAGGCACGATGCATCAAGGTATAAAAAACCAAGATGGCATTGTACCTAGTGTGATGGGATTTGACTTGACATTCAGATAGGAGTACTCTTGTTCACACTTGACACACGAAACCTTGTTCAAAATGTAGTTCAAATATTCCAAACATCTCAGACCAAAACATAGAAAAGCAAGCCTTCCTATGTGGTCAACAAGACACCTAAAACACCCTCCCTACAAACCAAGCAAAGCACGCACGACATAGATAAAAAGATACTAATCATTGTCTCATTTCTTTCTCTCTAAATCCCCTCATTTGGGACAGCATCGAGAGGTCATCAAAATGAGCGCAAAAAGATAAGTCAAAAGACAAAGATAAAGTAAACAAACAAGCTAATGTTATTCAATACCGCTAGCCAAGACTAAACTATGGTGATGCCTCATGTTGATGTCCATTGTAGGAAGGATGCATCCTAGGACATGATGTTATCAGATGATTGATTTGGGAATGATTGGATGATAGGCTATTGACACAAAGAGTTGACCAACGTGTTTACGTACTAACCTAGACTTGAGACCTTGACGTTTGAGTTTTCACTTTTAACCTGCTAGACTTGTTTCCAAATTTTTCACCAAAGGTTGGGGGTGACAATGATTTATTATGAGTGATGCTTATTTCAGGTGAAAACGGGATGGGGACAAATGGATTTTTCAAATATTTAGATTTTTTTGGTATTTTCAAAATTTTACAATTGTTTTGATTTTCAAATTTTCCAAATTTTTTTGGGTTTTTAGAGATTTTGACCAAGACACTAACCTAAAGACCTATCCTAGGGGCCTTAGGGGCTGATCAACAGATTAGCCTTTCCTACGTTATACACACAGAGACCACATAATTCAACTGAAACAAACTCAATTATTGATGAGATATGCACAAATTGATTGTTAGTTTATTATGACAGACTCTTAAAGGACCGACCTTAGTGTCTCGGGGGATGATCAAAGATCAACCTTGCCTATGTTCAAAGCTTAGAGACGACATAGTTCGACAGGACGACTCTATTTTTTGACATTTTGACTAACTTTTTGACCTTTTTTTGGATTGTGATATGTTTTGATTTTTTTTGGATTTCTCTTGGTTTTATGAATGTTTTTGGATTTTTTGTTTTTCTAATGTTTTTGGAATTTCTATTTTTAGGAAGACTTCAAGAATATACATGAATCCAATCTGATGAGAACATGCCCTCGGTGTGATGCAACAGACTACTCTAATAAAGGCAGGACAAACTGACCTTGAGAATGGGTTGAGTAGTACTAGGAGGGATCATGAGACGAACACAGGACCAAGCTATGATGCGGGTGTAGATGAGTGATGGATGGAGATATGGAATGCACTAGATGATGGAAGCATAATGGATGGATGATGTAGAATGAGCCATGAAGATCCTGGTGGATGGAAATTGCTTATTTACACAAGGCACCTATTTGCCAAGTTTTCACCAAGGTACTTGTGCAAAGCACCACCGAAGTGGTTTTCACTAGAGGACGATTTTTCTCTTTATTTTTTTAATCCTTTTTTTCAAATTTTTTGCTTTTTTTTTTGGATTTTTTTTGACATTTTTGATTTTTTTGTTGTCACCAAGATGCCTGTTTGCTAGGTTTTCATCAGGGTGAACATTTTTTGAGGACATTTTTTGATTTTTTGTATTTTTGGTTTTATACCTTGGAAGGATTAGACATAAAACTTTTTAAGATGGAAGCTATTCATGGGCTCCTTCAGAGGTTTTCCTTCAAGTGTTGACAATTGATATGCCCTTGAATTATAGCTTGTTGTGATGACAAATGGTCCCAACCAATTGGGTTCAAACTTTCCCTTGCCATTTGGATTTGGAACATTCTTTTGGTTTTCCTTCAACACAAGCTCTCATACCTAGAATGTTTGACTCCTGATCTTCTTGTTGTAACTCCGCTTGAGTCAGTTTTGGTACACTTGCAAATGGTTTAAGGCATCCATGCACCACTCATCTAGCAATTCCAGCTCATTCAATCGTGATACCTGGTATTCTTCATCCGTGATGAGATTTTGCAATGATATTCTCAGTGACGGGAGCTCGATCTCGATGGGTAATATGGCTTCTGATCCATAGACTAGGGAGAAGGGGGTGGCACCTATTGGGGTACATATGTTGGTTTGATAGGCCCATACGACGGAATTTAGTTGGATATTCCAATCATGACCAGCTTCATTGACCGTTTTCTTGAGGATTTTTTAGGATGGTCTTATTTGTAGCCTTAGCTTGGCCGTTTCCTTGGGGGTAATATGGGGTTGAAAAGCGATGTTGGATTTTGAACTTGTGGCATGGGTCACAGACATCCTAATTCTTGAAAGGTGTCCCATTATCTGAGATAATGGCTTGAGGGACACAATAACAAAAAATTAAGTAGTTTAGGATGAACTTTGATATCTGCTTTCTAGTGATATATGTCATGGGGATGGCTTCCACCCACTTGGTGAAATACTTAGTGATAGTGATGATAAACTTGTGTCCACTGGATGAGGTGGGGGTGATTTTTCCAATGAGATCGAGCCCCTATTGTGAAAAGGGCCAAGGTGTGACAATCGGGCGAAGCTCTTGAGTTGGTGCATGGATGAGGTCCCCATGCTACTGACATTGTAGACACCTTTTGACATAGTTATGTGCTTCTCTTTCCATGGTAGGGCAATAATACCTTGTCCTCAACAATGTCTTGGCTAAGGTCATACCGCTCTAGTGCGAACCACAAGTGTCATTATGTACCTCACTTAAGGTAGTCAATTCCTCCTCAACATTTAAGAAATGTAACAAGGTTCCCTCAATGCTTCTACAGTAAAGGGTATCTCCTAGGATGATGAAACATGATTCTTTTTTGACAAAGGATCTTTTGAGGTTCAGGGTTATGTCGGCTGGGAGGACTCCTATTCTCAGATAAGTGTATATATCATGGTACAAGGGATCACTAGGACCAATGATTTCACACAAAAATTCAGATTCTAATACCTCAAATACAGGCATGAGAAGCTGCTCTACAAGGAATTCTTGCTTTGGGATGTCACATGGGATTTCTAGGATTGATCTGATTATAGCCATTGCATCTAACGCTCTATTGTTTGCTCTTGGTAGCTACTCAAATGTAATATAAATGAAGAAATCCTTAATTCTTTCCACCAATTTCTTGTAGGGGGTCAACTTGTCATCCTTTGTTTGATACTCATTGTTGACTTGATTGATTATAAGTTGTGAATCTCTGTATACCTTGAGTGCCATTATCTGCCATTGCACTGCTATTCTTAGCCCTATGAGAAGAGCTTCATATTTTGCTATGTTATCTATGCAAGGGAATGGAAACTTGTGTGATTTTGGAATGCAGTCTCCTTGTGGGGTGATGAAGAAGATCCTTGCCCCTGATCCATGCTGAGTGTAGGATCCATCAAAGTACATTTTCCAATGATCCGCTACACTTAAGTTGAATATTTAATTCTTTAGGGAATTCTAAGACAAGTGGATTGCCTTGCTTGTCGTGCTCCACATACTCAATGTCATGCAATTGATTGTCCTTTGATTTCCTTACGTTCCACATACTCAATGTTGTGCTTTGTGATGATCATAACCCATTTGGTTGTCCACCCTGTAAGTGTTGCTTTGGAGAGTAGGTATTTGAGTGGATCTATCTTTGCGATAAGCTTTATTTGATGGGCTAGCATGTAGTGCCTGAACTTTTATGTTGCAAATACAACTACTAGATAGGCTTTCTCAATGGATGTATAGTTTAGTTCATGGCCCACCATAATTCTACTGATATAATAGATAGCTCTCTCTTTCCCATTTTCATCGTTTTATGCTAGGAGAGCACCAAGAGTTGTCATTGTTGTTGATATTTATAAGATCAAGGGTTTTCCTAAAATTGATGGCATGAGGATAGGTGGCATGAGTAAATATTCTTTAATCTTGTTGAAGGCCTGATCACACTTTTCATCCCACTTGTATGCTACCCCCTTGTGGAGTAGATGAGAGTAGGGGACAACCTTGTCTGCTAGTTGTGCTATGAATTGGCGGATGGAATGGAGTATTCCTTGTAGGCCCCTTTTCCATTTTAGTGTTTTAGGTACCTCCATTTCAAGAATGTATTTGACCTTAGTAGGATCTATCTCAATTCCTCTCATGGAGACGATGTACCCGAGGAGTTTCCCTAACTGTACTTTGAAGACACACTTCTTTGGGTTGAGTCTAACTTTGTATTCCTCCAACCTATCAAAGATGGAGCCCAATGCAACTATATGATCTCATCTTTTCTTGGATTTGGCCAATATATCATTCACATAATCTTCCACAATTTTGTGGATCATGTCATGAAAGATTAGTGTCATGGCCCTCTGATAGGTTGCTCCTGCATTCTTCAACCTGAATGGCATCATATTCCAACAATATGTCCCCCATGGGCAGGTGAAGGTTGTTTTATGTTGGTCATCTTTTGCTATCATGATCTAGTTGTAGCTTGATAATCGATCCATCAATGATAGTATCTCATGTCTTGCTGTCATATCCACAATCATGTCAATGTTTGGAAGTGGAAAGTCATCCCTGGGACATGCTTTGTTGAGGTATTTGAATTCTGTGCAAATATAGATGCCCCCATTGAGCTTTGAAATAGTTACAAGATTTGAGACCCATTCTGGATAATCAATCAACCATATGAACCCTACATTTAGGAGCTTTTTCTATTCTAGTTTGACCAACAATGTGATATGGGGATGCATTTTTCCAATCTTTTGTCTTACAACTTTTGCTCTGGGGTATACAACTAGGTGATGAACCACAACCCCTGGGTCAAGCCCAGGCATGTCAACATAGGTCCATGCAAAGTTTATCTTTCTTTCTTTCAGGAATGTGGCCAAAAGTTCATGTTCTTCTGTGAGAAGTGATTCTGCATAGAATGTTATATGTGGTAATTCCTTTGTTCCCAAGTTAACTGTATTGCATTTCTTGGTTAATACTGTTGACTTCTCCTGATGTATTGCAATGAGAGGAAGATTGAATCCTTCATCCTCCAATGCCTCAGAGAGGTTTTGACCATTGGATACGTCCTTTATTTTTACTATTTTTGGGCCAGAGAGTGCCATAGTGTGGTTTTCACTCAAGGTTCTAGAGATTATTCTTAGATTTTCAGTTTTGCGACTGAAGGATTCAATCGTTTCCTCATAATAGGCTTGTGTATCTAGTATGATATCAAACACAACCTTGTGATCTCCATATGCTTCTATGTCCCTTAGTCCCATGAATTTTGAGAGTGCCTCATCTTTTTCGAAAGTGTCCAAAATTGGAGTTCCCCGTTGGTCGTAATTAATGAGCTAGGGGTAGACTAGGCTAATTTCATGGGTTCAATGGTCATTGGTCTCAAAAGACAAGGTACTAATCATAAGAAGGGAGGAATCTTTGAAAAGAATAGGCAAGTAAGTTATGAGATCCTCATCACTACTACACACATCAATTATGTCAAAGGTAAAGTTGTCTAAGGGTAGACCTGTGGATACCGGTAATTGAAGGGCAACTGTTGATTGCTGAGAGGGAGTTTTGACCTTTCTAATCTAGGCACCTTTTTCCAAGTATGGTCACCTTTGGAGGGGTACATTCAAGACAAAGGTTTCTTATTCACTTCTTCAGAATGAGGGCTTCAAATAGGTTGTTTTCATTTTTCCCGAGTTTCTTGTTTCAGTCATAGCCCATACCGAGCATCATTTGTAGGCCTTTGTTGCTTTCATCCATTAGAAGAGCAAGCACGAGCCTTTCATCTTTATATAGGATATTGGATATGTCTCTTTCATCCACTATTTCCCTGCTTAGATCTCCCTAAGACCTGAATCTAGAGGAGTCTACTTTGAAAGTATGGGATGATGTTTCAGTTGGTTGGGGTTGCTCGTGAGTCCTAGGAGATTGAGGTAACTCTCCTATGATGAAAGCACTTTTCTTCATTCTGTAATCCCCACACCCATTGTCCTATATAATGACCTTGATTTTAGATATATTAGGAATGGAGGGTGTCTTAATTGTCTCAGAAGCAGAGGCTAATTTTGCTAGGTCTACATACGGAGTAGTAGGTCCTTCATCATTTTTCAGAACTTGGGGGATTTTATAATATTTTTCTTCTAGTCTCTTGTAGTAGGAAAAGGGCTTGAGATCACCATGAGTTGTGACCTCCTAATTTTGGTATGGGAACTTGACACACTGATGGAAGGTGGAAGAAATTGCTTGCATCCCATGGATCCACGGACACTCTCGAAGGATATTATAGGGTAAATCAAGGTCAAGGACCTGGAATGTGGTTTCCATAATGGTTGGCCCTACTTGAATAAGGAGCTAGATAGTTCCTTGAGACAATCTTTCTTGATCATCATAAGCTCTGATGGTGATGCCCTTGCCCTTTTCTAACCATAGCTTGGAATTGATCAACATCAATTTTCATGGAGATGGTGGATGAAGCCAATGCTTCCTCTAGGAATTTCCTATGTGTTGGTGATATCTTTGGCAACTCCATGATGGAGATCTAAGTCAGGGTTTTTTTCAGCTTGTCTAGGACATTATACCATTAGGAATAGTTCTTGGATTTGAAGTGGATGCTCTAGGTGGTTGTGATGGTCCAACAATTATGACCTTGCTGTTGTGTGTGGTGACTCTACAATAAGCTTTGGATCCTTTGATGGTGACAACAGTGACCATTTCATCAATGGATGCGACAACATGATCATACACATGGTTCACATTTGCATACTTCTCTTTTCCATGGTTGTTCCCTAGGTTATGATCCGACATCAGATTCATGTATATTTTTAAGTTCTAATTCCTAGCTGGTTGCTCAACATTTATGATCTTGTCATCAATGAGGTCTTGGATTAGGTTTTTTAAACTCATGCAACTGGTTGTTGTGTGCCCCTTGATTTTGTGGAAATCACAAAGGTGATTCTTATTGTACCACAGTGGTTTTACTTGGGGTTCTTGATAGTTCTCTTAGGTGGGGATCTTGATGAGATTTTCGTTTATTAGTTTCTTCATGACAACTTCAATTTGTTCCCCAAGGGAAGTTTACTTTCACTTGGGGGGATTTTTGTTTCTTGGAGGTGGTCCTCCTTCATTATTTAGGTTGTTGACCTAATTGTTGGCTATTGTTGTGATATCACATTGGTTTGTCTGTTGTTTTCCAGTTGTTGGTAGGTTTGGGTGTTTTGCTTCAGAGCACTGATTATGACCTTGGCGTCCACCACACTATCATTGGTGACATTTTTGTTTCTTTCCCACATGTGAGGTTTCTCATTATAGCTAGTGGATGGGCGATTGTCTTGGTTTTCTTGATATGAAGGTGTTCCCCCTTATGTAATAAGGGCTCGTTTGATGCTGAGCGCCTTGGGGATCAGTTGGTCGTAAGTGGTGATACATTATACCTTAAGATGAAATGCCAAGGTTTTCTCAAGGTTGGTGATGATGGTGCAAAATTTTTTTCTTCATGCATGGCCCATTTGCTTCTATTGGCCTTGGATTGCCATCTTTGCAAGAAGGAAGCGAATGATTCCACCTTAGCTTGTTTAAGCACAGATAGTTCCTCTAGACTAACATCCATACCAATATTGAAGGTGTAGTTTTTTATGAATGCGTCTACGATCTCTTGGAACTTTTTGATGCTAGGAGGAAGGTGAGAGAACCACTCCATGGCGGGACCAGCCAAACTTCAAGGAAATAGCTGCATTATATATGTATCATCATATGTGACTTGCATGCAATGTACCTAGAATTCCCTGATATGATCTTCAGGATTACCAAGCCTAGGATATTTGTTAAACTTAGGGATTTCAAACCCCTTTGGGAATGGTACCAGTGCTAGACTCTTGTTGAATGGATAGGGACACAAGTTTCTTGGTGTCTTTGTTGTCTTCGTTAATTGGAGATCAAGCACTTGCTACGAGAGTAGTTTGATTTGTGTTGTCACATCATCTTGCGGGTCAGGGGGTGGAGTGCATGTGTTTTGGAATGGTCAAGGTGTTTGAGTGATGGGTGGAGTGTTGGGAATGTTGGTGGGAGTTTGTTGCAAGCTTTGTTGCGTGATCAAGGCTTGGTGATATGCCTGCATTTATTGTTGTGCCAATAACGCTTGTTGTTGGTCTTGTTGCTATTATGCCAAAAACACTTGTTGTTGGTCCTATAGTTGATGTGCCAACAATGCTTGTTGTTGGTCATGTTGTTATTGTGCCAACAATACTTGTTGTTGGACTAGTAATGTTGCTTCTTGCTGCGCTTTTCATGTTGCAGGGCTTGCTGATATGCTTGTTGTTGGGCTACTTGCAGTTGTGCCTGGTATTGAGCTTGCACTTGTGCTTTCTAAGCCTGGTATTGGGCTTGCACTTGAGCTTGAGCTTGCGCTTGTTGGGAAGCTTCTGCAACCTGTGTGGCTTGAGCGGCTTGAGCGGCTTGCACAGGTTGGGCAGCTTGCTGTTGTTGTAATAAGGCTTGGGCTTGAGCATCTTGCTATGCTTATTGTGATTGTTGAGCTTGCTTTGCGGCTTGAGCTGCTTGTGCTTGCTGTGTGGCTTAGGCTTGTTGAGCAGTTAGCTGTGCGGCTTGTTCATTTTGAATTTTATGAAGTTCCTTTTGATAGGCTACTTGTTGAGCTACTGGCAATGTGATGCTATATGGGTTTGTTATGTTTGATTTTGGAGGTGGTGGTGGTGGATTTGGAATGGTGTTCATTGTTGTGATGAGAGGTACCATCATATTGATGGTGGGGATTTGTGTGGTGGATGGTGCAAATGATATGTTTGGTACTTGGGAAACTACATTTGTGGATGGTGTTGTGATCACTTGGGTTGCTTGGATGGTTGCCATTTATTGCTATGATATTGATGGCAAGCTTGGAGGATTCGGTATGATGTTTTGATTGATGATCGGGGGGTTCTTTTGACTTTGATTGATTGGTGGTAAAGGAGGTAACCCCGAACCGAGAGGTGATGTGGATGTTAATGGAAAAGGTGGAAGTGGTGGGAAAATGGGTGGTGTACTCCCTTGAGGAAATGATGAAGATGAAGGGTCAAAGATTCCCCCTGGTCCAAATATCCCACCTCCTCCTTGTGAAGTCATAGGGAGAGAGGTTTGTGTGTTGAGAGGGTATGTTGGTGTCACACGAAAAGATGATGATGGGTCATTAGGGTCTTGAAAGGTGAGAAGAACATGTGGGTGTAATTGGTTTAATGGGATGGATTGACCCAAGATAGTGTTCATGTCCAAATATTGGTTGTTCACAAGGGGGTGTGTTTGTAATGCATCAAGAAATGAGCTCCCCTTGTTAACAATGGGTTGAGTTGGGGCTATGGATGATGTGATTTTTGGGATGCTTTGGGTGATGCTTTGGAATGGAGGTTTTGATGAGATTAGGGGTGTGGATGAGATTGGGATCATGATCTCAAGAGGCTTCTCAACGATAGTGCTTAAATCAAAATTAGAAGGGAGTTTAGCCCCTTCTTTAGCTAATTTGATTATGTATTGGGAGGGATTGAGTCTCATCATGGTATTGAAAATTCTATGAGTTTTAGGATTTTGAACCATTTCAATGATCTCATCTTGTGTCATCCCTAAGATATTATTAGTGGCTTCTTCCACTTGGCCTTCCTCTTCAGGATTTTGTGATGATAGAGGAAGATTTGTTAGGGGATTTCTCGATACAACGGGTTTGATTTCAGAATTGGTTTGAATTAGGTCACTTGAAGTTGTTGTTTCCTTGTTCATTTCCATGTTCTTCTTGTGTTGAGACCTAGTTTGCACCATAAAATAGGGATCAATTTTCAAGAATGTAAGAGATGAACACCTAATTATTTGGATTGACCTAATCTTTAGGCACAAAAAAATAAAGTCTAAGACAATGAGGATCAAAAGGATAATGATGATGATAATCAAGGATGGAGGATTGGTGGATGATTGAATTCTTAGGAAACCTTGAGGGGGATACTAAACTTTAGGACTTTGGATTTGATGTTTTTGATTTTTGATTTTTGATTTTGATTTTGGGTTTGATGTGATTTGATTTTGGATTTGGATAATGAACTCATACACTCGAGGAGGTTAGATGTTGTCTTTGAGTGAATTTTTCCACAAGATGATAATTTGGCTAAGTGTGCAAAGAATGATTCATCTATACACACATAGTCAAACAAGATGATTTGGATTTGTTTTGATTTGATTTCAAGAGGATTTTCCCAAAGTTTAGCATAGAGGATTTTTTCAAGATTTCCAAGAGTTGTTTGTGAGGTGAATTTTGATTTGATGTTTGAAGGATGGATGAAAGTTTGATTTTGATCCTAAGAGACTTAGAAAGACTTTTTTTTACTAGACCAAGGTGTTGAAGAACATGCTAATACTTCCATGTGAGATATTAACCTTTGAAAGAGAATTGTATTTAGACAATAGTAAAGTGAATACAAATTTGGATTGTTCCTTGATGCACGTTTGTAAAAGTTGAAGGTCAATCTTTCTCCAAACTCGTAAAGCATAGACAACCTTTTCTTGCAAGCTTTTTGACTAAGACCTTTGGTCTTCAGTTTTTGGATTTTGATCTTTCAGGAAATCATTTGAAAGAGCACATGTGTGAGGTTCAATTATTTTTTTAGCTTTGCTTAATGAATTCTTTTTACCACAAACAATTCTTGATTAGGTTTTCAAACTGAATGTCTAATGTCCCAAATTTCTTCTCATCCCACAAGGTCCTTTATGTGGAAATCAAGGAAATTAGGGCAAAGGTTCCCTATTGTTGACTTTAGTGAGCAAATTGAGATGTAAATTCAAATGCTTAGAAACCTCTAAGGATAGGATCCCTAGGTCAAGCAATAACACTTGAATTTTGTCAAAGGTATTTTCTTCCTAAAGGGTTTAAAATTTGATGATCATGTTGAATGTTTGTTTTCCAATGTTTTAGATCAAGTAAAGTGTTTTGATTCCAAGAACATGCACAACCCTATGGATATTGAGACAATATTTTTTGAATCCCCACTTGGATAAATCCAACTATGCCTACTCTTAGCGGATGATTAGATGCTTGACCACACAGACTCCCCCTTATAGTGCACCCACTTCTCGGGTCAGCCAAGCATTTGTACCCATGAAACTCCCATGGCATACTTCTTATCTCTACTAAAAGCCGTAAAAATATGGGGCAGCTTCAGAATGACCGTTCTTGCACCAACAAATAGTTTAAGGATTTTGGTCTTTTAGACAAAGGATTTTAATACAGGCATTCCATTTGTGGGGGATCGTCCATGTGGCAAGAGACCATTGTTGCCCTTCTTTTTAGAACAATCCTTGTGATACTTGAACTTTCCTCAAGTACCCACACTTATATCCCGGGTGGAAGTCGCTTAGCTTTAGCATGTTCTCACTTGGGTTGTTCCCTTGGGTGATTAATTTTTCCCACAAGGAAAGCACTGTAAAGATAAACAATAGCGAGCAAGTACATCTATAGTTCGATCAATCTTCGTTTAGAAACAATGAGAGAACACATGCGATATACCTAACTCACACCTGTAAGATTTGTTAAATTTTAGAATCCAAATTAAAGGTGTGGAGGTAATCACTTATACAACTTAATATCACAAAAATCCTTTTGATTCTCAAGAACACTGTGAGGTGCGAGAGAAGCGCATATGTCTTTTCGATGATATTATTTTTGGTAAGTGATTACAAAACATAAATGCACATGTTCATTTTAAACCTTCAAAGCAAGAATTTGATTCTTTTTAAAGCACCAAAAGGAAAAGTGAAAGTTGTTTGTTCAATTGTTAACCTTAAACAAAATCTAGTAAGTTTTCCTAAAGTTCTTTTTAATCCTTTTGTCTTTGTTCTTTTTAAACCCAAATTGAAATCTATTGAATCCTAAAAGCTTAAAGAAACAAAGTCCTTAAATTTGGAATTATAATTGTTTCCAAAGGTGTCTAAAGACACTTGATACAATAAAGAAATGATGTCATAATCCAAACTCCTTGCTCCTTCCTTGCTTCCACCTACAAAAACTGATTAGTCCAAGAAGCACAAAGGCAGAAAACAAGTTAATAGTTCAAGATGATCAAAAGCTAAAAGGAACATGTCAAAATAACTTGAAATTTAATATTTTACCCCACCCTAGCGGTGCAACCTGCATATGTGTCACAGTTTAGAAAGGTTAGTAGCGCTATATGGCACTGTTAGGACTGATAGTGATGCTATATGGCACTGCTAGGACAGACAGTGATGCTCTACAGCAAGCCCAGGGAACGCAATTGCGGTGCTATTTTGGCAAGCAGTGTAGTTTAGAATTTGGAAACCTAGAGATAGAGAACTAGTCAAGCGTTGCAATTTGGAGATTTGAATTTTTGGGCGGGAGGACCTCAACGGTGGAGTTTGGAGTTTACAAGGTCATTGTATGGTGTTGTTGGACTGATAGTGGCACAGTTTCCTATAGGCACAAAAGTTAACAAAAAACTATAGAATTTTTGAAAAAAAACTTGTTGATTTCTTCCAATCTGCCCTCCTTCTAGCGCCAAAATGTGAACCCCTATCCTATACTTGCACAAACACAAAGAAAAAACACAATGCTAGTCACATATGCAAGTTAGAACTAAGATTCCCCATAGTATTCATTTACAATGCTTAAAATAGGAAATGAATGAAGAACACAACAAAGAAAGCAATTAAATCCTATTAAAGCATGTAAACTCTCAATCCCATGGGGGAATTGGTGCCATTTTGATGTGGAAAATGGCCCTTTCCCAATCCCTTGTAATCTTTGTGATGCCTTGACGATGATTTGATGATTCCTTGGAGAAAATCATGCTTAACCTAGCTATAAAACTTGAAAATGGATGAATGATGACAAGCGAAATTCAAAATATGAAGATTATGACTTTGCATGAAGTTGTGGATCCAAAATACAAAGAAAAGCCTCTTATTTATAGATGAGAATGTTGGAGAATGAAGAAAAATGGATGAATGTGGGATAATAGACCAACCAATAACATTAAGTCACTTGTCAACATGTGAGTGGACAAAGGTGGAGCACATTTTGATGAATGTGCCAATAAATGATAGTAGGTGGAATTTAATATTTATGAAATGACATGTTGGAGGGAGAAAGAAATGACTTAAATGCCACTTGGCTCAATGCACAAGGACATGTAAGAGATATTGAATGCCTTGTTGGAAGGACAAAATCCACTTGGAGGGATTTTCAAACTTGGAGGAATATTTCCTTTTTGAGGCCATGTTGAGAGAAATTAGAAGATTTATTAAATCAAAAGAAATGATTTATTGAGCAAGTGGAAAATTCTAGAGAATTGAAGTGATTAAGATTAATTTAATCAAGATTTGATTAAATTAAAAGGAGATTAGTTGATGTGACAATTTGATTTATATTCTTGGATTGATTTAAATCAAAGTTGAGAGGAATATGAATTTAGACTTAATTAAATAAATATTTTGATTTATTTAATTAAAGAGGGATGATGTTAGATTAAATTAAATAAAGATTGATTTAATTTAATAGAATGACTTTAGAAACTTAATTAAATAAAATGGATTATTTAATTAAATAGAGACTAGAGGGTTAATTAAATAACATTGATTTATTTAATTAACAAGAGATGATGACTTAATTAGATAAAATTCATTTATTTAATTAAGGGATGAAATATGATGAATTTAATCAAATACAGACTATCTGATTAAACAATTAGCAAAGGGGATGATTCAGGACAAAGAGGTGTTAGTAATCAGGATCAAGTGTGATCGATACATTTTTTGTGTCTACACTCATATTTAGGAGAAATGGCATGTCATATTTGAATGGCCCTATGATACACTATAGGTGTGAACACAAAAACAAGTACAAAGCACTATATGGATATAGTAGGGTATGCAATTTCCAATCTTATATTTTCTCCGAGTTTAGTAGGTTGATACCACTATATGATGAGGCCTAACTAAAGTAAATAAATGGAAGTGTCAAAATTAAAAGGCCTTTTGTATGATACACATAAGGATATGCACAATAGTCTTCGGCTAGTAAAATCCATGCTCCCAAGTTGAGACTTGTGAAACAATTATCTTAAAAATTAATACTCGTGACATAGATAATGTCAAAAAACACATATACTTGCATTACAAATATGTCAAAAAGATAGAGTCCTACATCATAGATAATGTCAAAAGAACATAAAAATATATAATAGATTTTAGAGAACACTCAATACATGACACTGATGTAGGGAAAGTGTGCCATAATGTGTAAGTTGTGGTGTAAATATGCCTCCTTAAAATAATCACATAAAATAATTGTGTGCAATTAATTTTAAGGTACATATAAGGGGATAGAGAAGGTTTGATGATATTTTACCTCCAAAATGTAGGAAAAGAGATATTGGGTTTTCCCCTAGAAAGTAGGTAAAAAGAGGTCATCCTTGGCCCTAGAATATACGTGAGGATGCTATACCCTTATTGCTATAGTGTGCATAGCCTGGTTATGAGTAGACAAATTTTGACTACCTTAACTCTTAATTAAGTTATATGATTAGTATTATATTATTATTTTGATAATTAGAATATACATGAGGATGCTATACCCTTATTGCTATAGTGTGCATAGCCTAGTTATGAGTAGACAATTTTGACTACCTTAACTCTTAATTAAGTTATATAATTAGTATTATATTATTATTTTGATAATTATGTAATACTAGGTGTTATATTTAGGTGTCTAAGTTAGTTCAGATAACATCTAAGGCTTGAATAGAGCATATTTAGGAGCTAGTGATTAGTTTATTTCATATATTCTAAATGTGTTCTTATTAGAGATATTCAATTTCCCCCCCTCAAAGTGGCTTATAATTCTCAAGTATTATAAAGTATTTCTAGCACATTTGCTATTATACTCTTCTCTTGTGTAAGTTATTTTACTACAAGTTGTAGTAGAGCATGATTGTCACTATGAAGGAAATAAATAAGACTTTTTTAATTTTGGAGGGAAATTTGTGAAGGTCGTATCTCTCTCAATTAGGTGGGTTTTTCCAAATTATTTTTTAAAAGCCAGATTGAAGATAATAAAGTATAGATGTGAAGGATTTTAAAATGTAATTCAAGGAGTTATTCTAGAATTAGGGCTTCTTCAAAACTAATCCCTAGGCATACATATGAATGATTTTTTTCCTAAAATATGGAGGTTTGAACAAGAACGCATTGAACCACTTATAGTTCTAGTTTTGAATATTTGAAATTCTTTTTAATGTTACTATAAAATTAGGGTTTCCACTTAGTTTACTTTCAAGGTTGCAAATCAATAAATTTATTGGATATTTTTTTAGCAAGGTAAAATTATGCCCAATTAAGTTACAAAATACTTTTTATATTATTTCAAATTATTTTGAGTAATTTATTATGAAAATTATTATGGTGGCATAATGGTGGGGGATTCAATAAGAAGGGAAGGAACCTTGTCACCCCAAGGAAGTATTTAGAGAAGGATGATCTAACTATGGAAGAGATAAATTACATGGATGTTAGAGCTTCTGTAAATGTATCTGTAGAGAAGGGGGATTCACTACTCAAGAGTCTCTTTGTTCTCAAGAGAGTCCTAGGGAACAAACTACCATAAACTACCTTAGACTACCACAAGGAACAGAGTGAGAGTTTCAAAATTAGAATGAGTAGGTCACAGAGGTTTTATGGATAAACTGACGAGCTCCTAGCCAAAGGATGGCAGTGTGGAACAAGGATGATAATGCGACACACTAGAGTCCTAGAGGGCACAATAGCATCTCATATGGATTGAAAACTAAGAATCTCATAGAAAATAGTAGAGTGACTACTTCTACTTTGACTGCTAAGGACTTTTGAAATGTGAGGAAAGAATAGAGAATAACAAAACTATAATGAAGTTAGAAATTATAAAAATAAAGAGGTTAAAGGAAGTGCTCACAAAAACCCCAAAAATTTTTGCCTCCAGCAAATGAATATCTTCAATGCTTGCACACACAAGACCATGGAAAAATATTGGGGTTGTTTAAGGGTTTTTTGTTGTTAAACCCCTGTTTCAGTGTTCCCACCTCCATGGATAGCTAGATAGATAGAGAGAAATAATAAGTAGAAATGAAATGAACAAAAGAGTAATAAAAGAAAATCTTGCTCAAGGATGAGAACCCATATCATGAAATAGAGAAGCAATAAATAGGGGATGTGAGAAATCCCAAGGTTCTCAAAGATACAAGACACAAGATAGATATCACCTACAAGGCTTGAGGAAGC
Organism: Sequoia sempervirens; assembly: GCA_007258455.2. Classification (NCBI taxonomy): domain Eukaryota; kingdom Viridiplantae; phylum Streptophyta; class Pinopsida; order Cupressales; family Cupressaceae; genus Sequoia; species Sequoia sempervirens. Next base: position 50,702,579 of record VDFB02271358.1, read on the forward strand.
CAAGGAGAGAGACAGAGCTATGAGAGCCAAGAGAGTTACAAAGAGTGTTGTAAGAATGTGAGATTGTTGTTGTAGCAAGTTATAGAGAGCCATGCAAGCAAGATAGCAAGAGAAAGACAAGAAAATGTCCAAGAGAGAAGCCAAGAACCTAGTGAGAAAAATGCCAGAGAGAGACTAGAGAGAGCAATAGAATGAAAGAGATGGATTTAAAAGAGAGAATAGGTGGGAAAAGAAGGTTCTTGAGTTGTTACAAGGTATCTTGGGCCATTACCACCGATAAAAGTAGATGACAAGTGGCAAGGCACTCAAAAATGGCCATTTGAACATCGAAATGTCACGAGACTCTAACACAAGATACAAACATCTGTGTGGTGCGTTAGTGTCTAAAAAAATCATGCTACAAAACAATGAGAAGGCGAAAAGCTACTAAAGAGGGGTCTTGAGCATCCTGAGAAGGGAAAAAGGCTAATGTAGGGGCTAAAATGAGCCTACAAAAATAATAAGGGAGTGGACACTAAAGTGGATACAAGAATGTATGTGAAATTGCAAGGGGTGCAATTTTGCAATATTACATTTTTCCCCCACTTTGGTGATCAAATGAATCAACATGAATATGCACGCTAAAGGAAATCTACTAAACATAAATAACATCATGGTTTGAAAAGGATAATGTAGAGGAAGAAAATAACTCTTCAAACCAAGGAAGGATACCCCCAAGCTGAAGACCGATAAAAAAATTGCATTAGACAAGAAAAATCTACACAAGACAACAAGGTTAAAATGTAAAAATGCATTACATAATAGGGTTAGAACATATACATGAATAACACACACAAAAAGGAATGTAAAAAACTAAAGGATTTGAGTCATCAAAGTGAAAGAGACCTCGATGTAGAAGGTTGTCTCTGTACTATGCGTCATCCCCAAATTAAGAAATAATACATAGAAGAATTCTTAAATGGAGAAAAGAATGTAAGGATTGATCACTTCAAGAGATGAATGCATATAAAAGATGGGGAAACAACTAATGTCAAAGAAGGAAAGAAGTATATACTTAGGATGAAGAATATGTAGGTACTCGATATGGTATATGCACAAAATTGAGCTAAGAGAGAAGAGAGATGGCTCCATAGGTACTCAGTCCTATGTAAAGGCTCCACGGGTTCTAGGTTTCGTAGAAATAGAACAAAGGCTCTACAGGTTCTCAATATTGTAGAAAGAAGGAGCTTCAAAGGTACTCAATCCTATGAAGGGATTGCTACAGGTTCTCGGTCTTATAGGGCTTGAAATGAAAGGATTCTATAGGTACTTAGTCCAGAAGAGTTTGATGTGAAAGGATCTTAAGGTGGGTAAGTGCATGGATTTGTGACACAATTTTGATGCCAAATTAGAAAAAAATGAAAAAAAACACCAAAAAAGAGCATTTGGTGCACGCCAAATGGGTAAGTCATTTGGCGCACGCCAAATGGGTAAGTCATTTGGCACATGCCAAATGGGTAAGTCATTTGGCGCACGCCAAATGGGTAAGTCATTTGGCGCACGCCAAATTTGGCATGCGCCAAATGACTTACCCATTTGCAATGCACCAAATTTGGCACTCGCAAAATGGTAAAAGTGAATAAAACCAAAACAATGCATTGAACCTTCATTTTTTGTTGAACCTGTGACTTGGCTTGAAGTTTTTCTTCTCTACAACTTGCACTCGCCAAATCTCTTCCATTTTTTGCACTCTTAGCTTTTAGTTCTTCATGAGGATGCTGTCAACATGTCAGAGAGGTTGAAGATTGTGAAGAGGTATGTATTTTTATTCTATTTATTTCAAATTTGATGTAGAATGTAGATTGAAATAGGTTTTTTTTATAGAAATTTGTTCTAATTCTTATGGAATGAATCTCCACCTCCAAACATTGAGAATTCACAATCACCCCCTCACAAAGAGCCTCCTATACAAGAACAACCTCAAATCCCTCCATCAGTTCATAGGCATCCTCAAGGAACAGAAGAAAATATCTTAAATCAAATTGAAAATAATAAAAGACACATTGAACAATTAATTGGAAGATTAACCGAGCATGTCGGAACCCACCCTTATAGGAGATGGATTATTGAATCATTGAAGTCAATTGTACCTCATGTAGGAGAAATAAGCAAGAAAATAAATTTTTGTTCAAATAAGAGGCATGAGTTGAGACAATTTTATGCTAGTGGTTTGTCATATGTAGATGTGAAATTTTTTTTTTTAGCAAATCCGACTTGTGTACCCTATTTACAGACTCTAGAACTGACACACGTTTATCTCATGCATGCAGGAGGCTCCACATCCATTGGTGTCACCATGAATTAATTAAAAATAGATTTTGGGAGCAGTGGTGGATGGTATTTGACCAACCTCCATGCAATAACCATGAGGTACCACAATAATTTTTGAGCAAAATCTATTGTGAGTTCGTCCTTAATAAGATTCCAAATTATTTTGACATCTTAGACTTTCAAGGTAGAGGTGGGGGCTCCAAACATGATAGATCGGGTGCACAACATTATCCACAGTTGGCATCGAGACCCTTGGCCAAACCCATGGTGGAGTATGTCACTGTTCCTTCCATTGTTAAGGATAGTGTAGAGGTGGACACGCTAGAGTAGATTAACTCACTCACCCAGACCATTATACAGTGTGTGAGGCCTCTAGTAGAGCCTAATGTGGAGGGGATGTGTAGGCCCCGAGCTCCAACCCACCATTGTGGCACTTGTGGTGTTGTTTTCACGTATGATTATTAGAGTACTCAGGATGTAGCTACACAATCTACATCATTTGCAGAGGCAATGGCTATGACAAATGAATTGCTAAATAATACATACGACATTGATACTCAGGTAAAATTCATCAAGTTCATTTAATTTTTTTTATTAAATTATATTTTGAAATTTAAGAATAACTAACTTAGTAGAATCAATATGATGAAATTTTAGGGTCAGAGTGTTCATGAGATGTGCTCCATCTTGCAGACCCTTATTCATTCTCGACATTGAGTCCACATGTATGCAACTAGTATTAAAGATATTATTATTGCATTTGACTAGTTGAATGTTATATTTGAATGTTTGTCTCATAACATGCTTTGGATGTCAAACAATTTCCTAGTAGACATTCGAGCTCCACACCTCACTATTTATGTCCTCAAACAACTTTCACTTAGGTAACCTTTATTCATTAATGGTGTTCTAAAACAATGTTAGCTAGTTTTCATAATTTTGCATATACAAATCTAAAAAATTGATGAGAAACATAAACATTGGTTAGTCTTGTGAGATCCTAATTATATTTACCATTCAACATCCATCTCATTCTTCCATTCTTGTCATCATGCATATTTTAACTATTTTATATCACATATCCCAATCTTTAAGACCTTATATATTATGCCACCTTCCTCCATATTTCATCTTATATACATATCATTACAAGAATCCTTTCTGTCTACTCATTATTGACCAAATATCTTATACATTATTACTACACACCTCAAGTTCCCACTTCATGTCCTATATTCAAACCTTAGACATCGCCTAATTCACTTTATGGTCTAATATTCCCTCCTAATTACTTCCCATTAACCTCTAGTATGGTTCACCTTAAAAAAAATTTATTATCCCATCCTAGCTCATCTAATTAATCTCTACTATTCCATTCTATGTTCCATCATCCCCTCTTGACTGTGTCACATTATCTTCTCCTAATTCACTTTTTGTTCCTTTATTCCTTCCTAATCCAATCCCATTAACATTAATAGTTCACCCTATTTTCCATGATCCCCTCATATCCCATCCCACTAATATCTACTAGTCCATCCTATGTTTCATTATGCCCTTCTACTCCCTTCTTATTGTACCCTTTATTATTTCACCCTATGTTCCATCATCCCCTATGTTCCTTTACCCATTCTATGTTATACCATCTTTATCCATGTTTCATCCTATAACTCTTATCTATTATTATTGCACACAGGTCAAGTTCCCACTTCATGTATTATAGTCAAACCCTAGACACCTCCTAATTCACCCTATGTTCCATTATTCCCTACTAATCCCATCGTATTAACCTCTAATTGTTCAACTTATATTTTGTTATCCCATCCTAGCCTATCCCATAAATCTATACTATTACATCCTATGTTCTATTAACCTCTTCCATTCCCATCCCATTACCCTCTCTTATTTCACCGTATGTTCCATTATCCCCTCTTGGTCTTGTCCCATTATCTTCCCCTAATTCACCCTATGTTCCCTTATTCCCTCCTAATCCCATCCCATTAACCTCTAATAGTTCACGCCATATTTTTTTATCCCATCCTAGCCCATCCCATTAATCTATTCTAGTCCATCCTATGGTCCATTAACCCCTTATATTTCCATCCCATTACCCTCTCTTATTTCATCGTATGTTCCATTATCCCCTCTTGTTCTTGTCCCATTATCTTCCCCTAATTCACCCTATGTTCCTTTATTCCCTCCTAATCCCATCCCATTAACCTCTAATAGTTCACCCTATGTTCTATGATCCCCTGTTGGACCATCCCACTAATATCTACTAGTCCATTCTATGTTCCATTGTCACATTCGACTCCCATTCCATTGTACTCGCTATTATTTCACCATATGTTCCATTATCCCCTCTTGGTCTTGTCTCTTTATCCCTTATATGCTATAGCACCTCCATCCAAATTTTATCCTATACACATGTATTGTTACAAAAAATCTTTCCTTCCACTTATTAGTGAACAAAGTTTCCTTCTCCATTACTATTGCACACCTCAACAACCAACTTCATGTGCTATAGTAAAACCCTAGACATGTCCTAATTCATCGTATTCTCCATTATCCCTTTGAAAGTTTCCAGTAACATAGTAATTCTCACTTCATTCATGTGAAATTCATTGTGGCATTATCACTATGTTGACAACATACCCTCATTAACATTACTTCATCAACATATGCAATTTGAATCTCAATGAGCACTTAACTTGGGCATTTGCAAGATTTTAGACTATCCTAGTGGACTTAGTACTTTCGCCATTTTGTTATTTATAGGAACTATACTGTAGTCTCAAATGAGTCCACCCATTTACTCTTTCATGCAAGGTCACTACCACCAATAGGGATTGTACTATTGCATAGACTACCATCACTTCCCAAATTTTTCTTAACATTGTGTTTCAACTTCTTTCAACTGTCATTGAACTTTACCTTTTATTTTATTTTTTTATTAGTATCACCATTCTTGACTAGCTTCCTTCAAAAATTGTTGCACCCATGATGCATGAATTTTCTGCATTTTTATCTATGAAGTTGCTGCACTTTTACATTTTTAATTCCTACTCATTTATGATAGTCATATTTCTGCTCTTTTCATCTTCATTTGTTGCTTACTTATGGCAGTTATAAAGGGACTACTTGAACTCGTTTATATGACTGTCAGATATGTTGTTTCATTTTCAGATGTTGACATCAGATAGCCCTAGCAATGTTCATGGCATGATGGACCATGGAGTTGCTACAAGAATAGCTAGTTTTGGTCCTTTGAGAGAGGTATGCAACAAATTAGGTGATTTGACATTATATTTGCTCTTTTATGGTCTATTATTGAAAATTTTCATGATACTTGTATGTAGTTTAATTTCTATCTTGATGGTTGCTACAGGTGGTTGTCACTTTAGATTGTGGAAATGGTAATGTTGTAAATGTGCATGATGACTATTTGTATGCGGTAAGCGACTATATTTTGTTATATGTCATTCCATAATTCAATTTCCATGTATTAACATCTATAGTTTTTATTTTATTAGTTGTAGCTCTAGAGGAGTCTAGAGAGGAGGACTAGTGAGCGTGTTTGAAAGACAAGAGAACCAACATGCACTCCATCTAGCCGAATTTTGAAGGTAGCACAAGATATTTTTCCTTCCCCTAGAGGGAAATGACTATGTATTAGGGTTGTTTTTTGTATGCCTATGTGGAATTTTGGAACATATGTTTTGTACTATTGATATATATGTGACATTTTATGTCCATATGGCTCTTTTGTAGTAAGCTTATATGGCTTTTTGGGATATTGTATATACTTTTATCAATATATCATTATATAGCCTTATGAATTTTTGATTAAAGAAAATCATATTTTACTATTGCCATTCTTGAATGATGTTATCATGCATATTATGTAAATTGTATACTTGAATGTTTTAGGAATGGGTTTTGTTTACATATAATGCTTAAAAAATTACTATCGATTGCTCATTAAGCTCCATCTAGTGCATATTGTGTAAATAAGCTCCATTTTTGTTGGTTTGTATCATTTGCAATGCTTCCATTACTTGTGCTTCACGTATTCACATGTATGCTTCACTTATTCGCATGTATAGTTCACGTATATTATGTGTATTCATATGTATGCTTCATGCTTCCAATGTATAATTCAAGTGTTCACGTGTATTCTTCATGATTCATGAGTATACTTCATGTATTTGCATCTATGATTCATGCTTATCGAGTTCTATTTTTGTCTAGTGGCAAGGATTTTAACACCAAAAAGGTTTTAAATGAACTGTAAGAGCTCCTTCCCATAAAAAAATATCATAGAAAAGTATATTGCTTTTAATTCATGGTTGAGGTGGGAATCCAACAAAGGTTCTGAAACTAAATCTTACCAATCATTCCATTTTCATCTATAGAACAAGTGGATGTTTCAAACCTCACGGGCATATATATATATATACCTCTATGAACTTGTATGAATGTGCATCAAAACACATGATAGTTGTTGATCCAACCAACAAAATTTATTTGCATCTACTAATATCACAACACTTGAATTTTCATTAAATTATATCAATGCACAGGTTAGTTTTAATGACATTCTGAGGATATCAGATGTGTATGAACAAAAATATAAACTTGATTTCCAGATGCATCACCCATGTGTAGTTATCACATTTCTCCCATAGTCATCATTTAAATAAGTTAAAAAATCGTAAATCATTTAGAAACATGGTCTTGTAACTACTGCCACATCATGTTTTATAACTCTGGAGCACAAAAAATCATACGTCAGGGATGTTGAATATTTGGATCCAATGTTTTACTAGTATGTTGAGTTTTGCATCTCAACAAGGGTGCACTATTTGGTGACAACTATAGTTCAAAATATTAAGGGATTCAACCGATTGAATGTGGATTAGAGCTATTCAACGTGTTTGGTTGTGAAAGAGAAGCATGCCTAGTGTAAATGTACCCATCCAGACTCGTTGAAACTATTCGTTTGGTCATACGAGTTGCAGAACGAAAGTTGCACCACTTTGCAACTTTACACTACTTGCATTTGATAACTTTTTCCTCAAGTGAAAAGTCTCCACCACAGAAAAATGCCTCCAAGATAGCTAAAAATGAGAGAGGTTATTGTAGAGGGGCCTAATATGATCCCATAGGATCAAACAAGAAGTTTCTAAGCATCACATTATCTAAGTAACAACCCCTCAAAAATTGCAGTGATTTTGTACTTTGGACTCTTAAGGGATTTAGCTGGTTGAACATAGCTCAGAGTGACTCGATGTGTTTGGGTGCAAAATAGGACCATTCCTATCATAAATGTACCCATCCAAATGTGTTGGAATATTTCATTTGGTCACACAACTTGCAGAACGAAAGTTGCACTACTTTGCAACTTTATATTGCTTGCATTTGACAACTTTTTACTCAAGTGAAAAGTTTCCACCACGGAAAAATGCCTCCGAGATAGAAAAAACAAAGAGGGCTTATTGTATACAAGTCCAACATGATCCCATAGGCTTAGACGATAATTTTATAAGTGTCACAGTATTTGAGTAATAAACCATCAAAGATTGCAGTCATTTTGCACTTTGGACTTTTAAGGGATTTTGTCGATTAAACGTAGCTCAGATCGATTCGGCGTGTTTTGGTCTAAAATAGGACCATGCTTATCATAAATGTACCCATTTGAACACATTGAAACAATTCGTTTGGTTACTCAACTTGTAGAACAAAAGTTGCACCACTTTGCAACTTTACATTATTTGCATTTGACAACTTTTTCCTCAAGAGAAAAGTCTCCATCATGAGAAAAAACCTCCAAGATAGCAAAAATAGAGAGAGTTTATTTTAGAGGGACCCAACACAATCCCATAGGCTCATGCAAGAATTTTATAAGCATCACGGTATTCGAGTAACAACCCATTGAAGATTTCAATCATTTTGCACTTTCGACTCTTAAGGGATTTTACAGGTTGAACATAGCTTGGAGCGATTCAACATGTCTGGGTATGAAAGAGTACTATTACTAGTGTAAACGTACCCATCCAAATGTGTTGGAATAATTTTTTTGGTCACACAAGTTGCAGAATGAAAGTTGCACCACTTTGCAACTTTACACTACTTGCATTTGACAATTTTTTCCTCAAGCAAAAAGTCACCAACAAGGGAAAAATCCTCTGAGATAGAGAAAATTGAGAGAGGTTATTATAGAGGGGTCCAATGAAATCCTATTGGCTCAGATGAGAAGTTTATAAGCATCACAGTATCCAAGTAACAACTTTCTGAATATTGTAGCCATTTTGCACTTTGGACTCTTAAGGGATTCTGCTGGTTGAACGTAGCTCAAAGCGATTCAACATGTTTGGGTGTGAAAGAGGACCATACCTAACATAAATGTACCCATATAGGCAAATTGGAATAGTTTGTTTGGTCACATGATTTTCAGAACGAAAGTTGCACCAATTTGTAACATTACACTGCTTACATTTGACAACTTTTTCCTCAAACAAAACGTTGCCACCACGGGAAAATGCCTCCAAGATAGAAAAAAATGAGAGAGGTTATCATAGATGGGGCCAACATGATCCCATAGGCTCAGATGAAAAGTTTGGGTGTGAAAGAGGACAATTCCTAGCATAAACGTACCCATTTGGATGTGTTGGAACAGTTCATTTGGTGACACGACTTGTAGAACGAAAGTTGCACCACTTTGCAACTTTACACTGCGTGTATTTGACAATTTTTTCCTCAAGCGGAAAGTCGCCACCATAGAAAAAAACCTCTGAGGTAGAAAAAATTGAGAGAGGATATTGTATAGGCTCCCAATGTGATCACATATGCTTAGATGATAATTTTCTAAGCATCATAGTATCTTAATAACAATCTATCGAAGATTGCAACCATTTTATACTTTGGACTCTTAAGGGATTCTATAGGTTGAACGTAGCTCAGAGTGATTTTATGTGTTTGGGTAAAAAAGAAGACCATATACAGCATAAAAATACCCATCCAAACACGTTGGAATAGTTCATTTGGTCAGATAAGTTGTAGAATAAAATTTGCACCACTTTGCAACTTTACATTGCTTGCATTTGATAACTTTTTCCTCAAGCGAAAAGTTGTCACCATAGGAAAACACCTCCATGATAGCAAAAAATAAAGGTTATTATAGAGGGGCCCAACATGATCCAATAGGCTTAGATGATAATTTTCTAAGCATCACTATATCTAAGTAATAGCTCATCGAAGATTGCAACCATTTTGCACTTTGGACTCTTAAAGGATCGCCAATTGAACGTAGCTCAGAGTGATTCGGCATGTTTGGGTATGGAAGAGGACCTTCCTAGCATAAATGTATGCATCCAAATGCATTGGAATATTTTTTTTGGTCACATGACTTGCAAAACGAAAGTTGCACCACTTTGCAACTTTACACTACTTGCATTTGACAACTTTTTCCTCAAGCAAAAAGTCGCCACCACAGAAAAACACCTTTGAGATAGGAAAAAATGAGAGAGGTTATTGTAGAGGGGCCTAATTTGATCCCATATGGTAGATGATAAGTTTTGAAGCATTATGGTATTTGAGTAATAGCCCGTCAAAGATTGCAACCATTTTGCACTTTGGACTCTTTGTTGGAAATAGGATGCCATTTAATTGCAATCCTAAACATTATTTCATGTATCTCCTAAGTCCTTGGAAAGTGTTCCCCAACACTAGGATTAGAAAAAGATTAAATTCAAATGAAATAAACATGTAAATTGACATTTTTTTATTAATTATAAATGATAGGAACATGTGGGGATGCCCAAGAAGAAATCCTAAAAAATAGGAGCACATGGGGCACCCACATGGAAGGTGGAACTCACCTTGAGTTAAGTTAGTTGTTTGGAGAAAGATAACACTTCAGTAATGCATGTAAAGATCCCAGAAGTTAGGAATTGATGTTTACATGCATGGATTTCAGTTCAGTTCAATTATGGTTCAGTTATCTTCAGTTGCATGTAGTTAGTTTCAGTTGAATGCTAGTTGACTTCAGCTGACTTGGAATGCATGACTAATTACTTGAGTTGCATGATGGATAATAGGTGATACATTCAATTAAGTGGGGATGATCAATCATGCATCCTATTTGTATGAATTGATGGAGAGATGTTTCAGTTAATACAGATTGACTTGGACCCACCTTAGGCGCCCAAGTTGGCATCTTGGAGTTAACACTTTTACATAAGAAGATATTTTTATAAGGCTAAGTTAAGTAGGCCCATTCTTGGGCACCAACTTTGAGGAGGAGCTTACAAGATATTTTTATAATCAACGTTGAGTTAGGACTTTAGTTTTGGACACCCAAATTGATGGACTTGGTTTGACATTGCTTTTCACAGGAGAACTCTACTTGCAAAGAATATGCGTAGGTTTTGTGAGATAAGCTTTGTGATTTGTAATTGTAAACTCTTTGGAGTTTACAAGGCTAATTATTGTCTATAAATTGTAGCAAGTTGAAGAGAGTTTTATAAGAGTTTATTGCAGGTTGTGGAGAAGAATTGTTGAAGGAAAAAGAAGCATCTCAAGCAAGGATTGATAAAAAATTATTGTAATCTTGCTCTAAGGTTAAATAATACAAGCACTATTGATTCTGGTGGTGGAGTTTTTTCCCGAAAGGGTTTCTCCATGGTATATGTTGTGTCACTTCTATCTTTTGGGCTTATTCTTCTACAATCTTCTATCTTTTTCTACAAATGGTAAAATGAATCTAAACTGGTAATCATCCACAAAAAAATTGTAACAAAGAACACTTAATTAGATCTACAATATAATAATTTTATAAGTTTTAAAGCTACATAATTACCTTCATTTTTAACACTCTTAAGGGATTTTTCCGGTTGAATGTAGCTCAGAGAAATTTATCATGTTTGGGTGCAAAAGCGGACCATACCTAGCATAAACATACCCTTTCAAATGCATTGGAATGGTTCATTTGGTCACACGACTTGTAGAATGAAATTTGCACCACTTTACAACTTTACACTGGTTGCATTTGACAACATTTTCCTCAAGCGAAAAGTCGCCACCATGGGAAAACACCTCCGATATAAAAAAAACCAAGAGAGGTTATTGTAGATGGTCCCAACACAATCCCATAGGCTTAGATGAGAAGTTTCTGCATCATAGTATCTGAGTAATAGCCCGTCAAAGATTGTAGCCACTTTACACTTTGGACTCTTTAGGGATTCTACCGGTTGAATATAGATCACAACAATTCGACGTGTTTAGGTGTGAAAGAGGACCATGCCTAGTGTAAATGTACCCATCCACATGAGTTGAAATATTTTTTTTTGTCACACGAGTTGTAATATGAAAGTGTCACCACTTTGCAACTTTACACTACTTGCATTTGACAACTTTTCCTCAAGAGAAAAATCACCACCATGGGTGAACGCCTCCGAGATAGCAAAAACTGAGAGAGGTTATTGCAGAGGGGCCCAACATGATGCTGTCAGATTAAATGAGAAGTTTCTAAAAATCACGGTATCTGAGTAACAACCCGTCAAATATTGCAACCATTTTGCACTTTGGACTCTTAAGAGATTTAGTCGGTTGAACATAGGTCGAGGTGAAAACCAGTGCCTAGGTGTGAAAGAGGACCATGCCTAGCATAAATGTACTCATCTAGATGTGTTGGAATAGTTTTTTGGGTCACATGAGTTGCAGAACGAAAGTTGCACCACTTTGCAACTTTACACTGCTTACATTTAATAAATTTTTTCCCAAGTGAAAATTTGCCACCATAGGAAAAAAACTCCAAGATATCAAAAAATGAGAGAGGTTATTGTAGAGGGGTGAAACAAAATCCCATAGGATTGAATGAGAAGTTTCTAAGCATCACGGTATTTGAGTAACAACCCGTTGAAGATTGCAACCATTTTGCACTTTGGACTCTTAAGGGATTCTGTCAGTTGAATGTAGCTCAGAGCGATTCGATGTGTTTGGGTGTGAAAGAGGACCATGCCTAGTGTAAATGTATCCATCCACATGTGTTGGCATAGTTTGTTTTGTCACATGAGTTGCATAATGAAAGTTACACCACTCTGCAACTTTACACTACTTGCATTTGACAACTTTTTTCTAATAAAGAAAAGTCACCACCACAGGAAAACACCTCCCAAATAGAAAAAAACTGAGAGAGGTTATTGTATAGGGGCCCAACACAATCCCATAGGATTAGATGAGAAGTTTCTAAGTGTCACGGTATCTGAGTAATAGCCCGTCAAAGATTGCAACCATTTTGCATTTTGGACTCTTAAGGGAATTAGCCAGTTGAATGTAGCTCGAAGCGAAAAAATAGTGCCTCAACTAAATAAGCTAAAAGTTATTGAAAAACTATTTATTACCACACATGTAAATCCTTGGAAAAATTGGAAATCTCCTTGCTTCAAGTGAAGTGTATTGGAAACATGAGCTTGGAAGTCCTTTACATTGACCTTTTGACTCTAATTGCAAAAAAGCACACTTTTAATGACTACCACTTGTTGATGTTCTATGGCAATGACAGACATATATTCCAGCCCAGATCATGCATTTAAGAAAAATTAAATAATAGCATTTCGTCTATTTAATTGTTGAGTTTGTATTTTATGATGGGTCACGTCCCTTGATAAATATCAGTTTATATTTGTTATTGGCTCGATCCTTGAAGAGACACAATTTATGAGGAGGCTGACTTGCATACCATTGGAAACAATTTATTGAAAGGATGCTATCTCCTATGAAGGGTTGACTTTCTTGAAGGGTGACAACCTATCACTTGTCTATATATTTGCACCACCTCTCATTGTTTCATCATCAAGTTTGTTACATATCCATTCTTTTTCAAGTGCATGTTATTCCTCAAGAAAGTTCGGCATAGTTAGAAGCTGAGTTTTATCATCTAAAGATAGCATTATATTTCTATGTATGCATCATCTTGTGATGCTTGTGATTCGCCTTCATATTGGCTCATTGTAAAGGAGACATTATTGTGTTGATTCAATATATAAGTGATATATTGTTGTTGGGTTTTTCTCCCTCAAGTGGAGGGTTTTCCCAAGGTATCTGTTGTGTTATTGTGTCTGTTTGTGAATTAAATTTTGTGTCTCTAATCTGATCATAAAATTAACATGGTATAAGAGCGGGTTTGAGGAGATCATGATCAGATTTGTCCTTACAGTGATACTCTATTCTCTTTTTTATATTTCTTTGTCTATCTATACTTTAGTCAAGATGCTGAATGGGATTAATATTGAGGATAGACTCAAGGGAGCATCCAACTTCACTTCATGGAGATTCAGGATCATGCTTACCTTGCAAGAGAATGACTTGGGTGAGTTTGTGGAGTCTAGTGTTCCTGAACCTGAGGTGGAAGAAGCGAAATTGCAGTGGAAGAAGAAAGATATCAAGGCAATGAAAATGTTGGTTGTTTCCATTAAGGATCATATCATTCCTATTGTCTCTAAGTTGAAGATGACAAGAGACATGTTTAAAACATTGGAAGAAATGTACGAAATCAACAATACTAGCCTGGCACTTGCACTGAAGCAAAAACTACACCATGTGAAGATGGCTAAAAGAGAATCAGTGATTGCCTACTTCATGAGGATTTCAAATTTGAGAGATCAACTCTTGACAATTGGCCATGTGGCTGACAACAAAGGCTTGACCATGATAACAAAGACTTGACCATGCTTTCTCTCAATGGTCATCCTTTGTCTTGGGAATCCTACATTCAAGGAATCAGTGCAAGATAAAAAATGCCTAAGTTTGATCGTCTAAGGCCAGATTGCATTCAAGAAGAATCAAGGTTGGTGGCTAGAGGTGTTGGTCAAAGTTCAAAGAATGAAGATATTCATGGTCTCGCCTCCCATGCTTCGAAGAAGAAAGGAAAAGATGGAAAGAAAGGGTCCTTCAAGAGGAATCGAGATAAGGGAAATGATGATTCCCCTGCCTTCAAGAAGAAGAGAGAGATGTCCAAGATTCAATGCTTTAGGTGTGATAAGTTTGGCCACTTTGCTAAGCATTGTCCATCTGGACCTAAGCAACAAGCCACCATTGCAGATGTTGATGATGCTTCTTTGCAGAAGGATTCATGTGAATAATTTTTCTATTCGGCATTGTCAAGCAATGTACCTACATATACCAACACTTGGCTGATTGATAGTGGTGCTTCTTGACACATCACTGGATTTAAGGAGCACTTATCATGTTTGGTGGAGAAAGATTCTTCTGAACAAGTCATTATCAGAGATGATGTTGGCTACTCTATGAAAGGGATTAGGACCTCTACTCTTCATTTGGATTCCAACATTACACTTCAGTTGAGGTATGTTCTTTATGTTCCAGGAATCAAGCGTAATCTCATCTCCATTTCAGCTCTAGAAGATAAAGGATATCAAGTTGCCTTCTCCAAAGGAAAAGTTCTTGTGTGGATGGAGAATTCTTGTTTCAAGGATGCTCAAGTAATTGGTGTTAGACATGAAAGGATCTATAGGCTATTTATGTGTCCTCTATAGGAATTAGTTCATGATTTTTCAAAGTTATGTGATCTTTGGCATCGAAGATTGGATCACCCACACTTTCGAGCCTTACCTATCATGGAGAAGATGGTCTTGGGACTTCTTAAGTTCAATCAGGAGCATGAACGAATTTGTGAAGGATGTGCTATGGGTAAGAATTCAAAAGCTCCATTCCATAGTAGAGAAAATACATCTAAGTGTATTTTAGACATTATTTATTCTGATTTATGTGGACCTATGTTTGTTCCTTCTTGGAGTGGTTTCTTGTATTATGTTCTATTTATTGATGATCACTCTAGAAAGATTTGGATTTATTTTTTGAAAACTAAAGAGTCTGAGGAAGTGTTAGAAAGGTTCAAGGAGCTCAAAGCTCTAGTAGAGAATATTTTCGGTAAAAGAATCAAGGTCCTCAGATCTGATAATGGAGGAGAATATACCTTTGGCAGCTTTCAAAATTTATGTGTTGATGTTGGGATTACAAGGGATTTTTGTGTCCCATATAATCCTCAACAGAATAGTGTTGCAGAGAGAAAGAATAGGACGATTGTGGAAGCAACGAAAGGCATGATTCATGACCAAGATCTGCAAACCTTCTTATGGGTAGAAGCTTCTAGGACTGTAGTATATGTTCAGAATAGAAGTCCTCACAAGGTCTTGGAGAATATGACTCTAGAAGAAGCCTTTACTGGGAAGAAGCCTAAGGTTAGTCATTTTTGGATCTTTGGATGTCCTGTCTATGTTCATGTTCCAAAGGAAAAGAGAACTAAGTTGGAGCCTTTTGGCAAGAAGGGAATATTTGTGGGATACAATGACACATCAAAAGCCTACAGGATATACATTCCAGGTCATAAATTGATTGATATCAGTAGAGATGTCACATTCGAGGAAGATGTTGCATTTAGAAGATCCAAGGGAATTCATGTGGAGATTCACAATGATGAGTCTCCTTAGGATATGGAATTTGACCATACTCTTGATATTCAGAGGGAGACTCTAGAACCAAAACAAGATGTTGATCCAGTTGAGCCCTTGGAACCTATTGATAGGCCCATTGATATAGTGATTAGAAGAAAGAGACCTCTTTGGGCTAGGCAAACTATGCAAGAGGCTGAAAGGTTCACAACTCCTAGAGGTACATTCAGAGAAAGTAAAAGGCCACATAAGTTCTCCAATTATGTTGCCTTGATGAGTCATATTATTTAATAAGAGCCTTTTAGCATGGAGGAAGCTTCCAATCAACAGGTTTGGAGAGATGCTATGTCAAAGGAGTACCAGTCAATTCTCAAGAATGATGTTTGGGACATTGTTCCTAGACCCGAAGGAAAATCTGTGGTATCTTCGAAATGGCTCTTCAAGATCAAGCATGCAATTGATGGGAGCATTGAGAAGTACAAGGAAAGATTCATGGCTCCTAGGTTTTCATAGAAAGAGGGAGTTGATTATGAAGAAACATTTTCTCATGTTGGTCGCTATACTTCTCTCAAGACTGTCATTTCCATTGTTGCATCTAGAGGATGGAAGATTCATCAAATGGATGTGAAGAAATTTTTTCTAAATGGTGTGATCGAGGAAGAAGTTTTTATCAAGCAACCTGATGGGTTCGAGGTACATGGGAAGGAGTCTCATGTTTGCAAGCTAAAGAAGGCCTTGTATGGTCTTAAGCAAGATCCTCATGCATGGTATGAAAGAATTGATCATTACTTGTCAAGTTTGGGTTTCTTGAAGAATGATATTGACTCTAATTTGTACCTTAAGGTAATTGATGGTGAAGCATTGATTTTGGTTTTGTATGTTGATGATTTGATTCTTACTAGAGAAGAGAACTTAATCATCAAATGCAAGAAAGATTTGGTCTCTGAGTTTGAGATGAAAGACCTTGGGCTTATGCATCACTTCCTTGGCTTAGAAGTCTAGTAGAAACCAGATGAGATTATTCTAAGTCAAGGGAAGTACACCATTGATATACTTAAGAGGTTTGGTATGATGGATTGCAAATCCATGTCCACACCTATGGAGACCAACCTACATAAATTGAAGGAGGTTGCAGCTAGTTCAGACTTAGTGGATCCTAAAATGTACAGACAACTAATTGGGTCCTTGATGTATGTAGTTAAAACTAGACCAGATATCTATTATGTTGTGAATGCACTTAGTATGTTCATGTGTGAACCGAGATAGATACATCTTATTGCACCTAAACATATCCTGAAATACTTGTGTGGCACAGTTGGATATGGGTTGAGATATTATTTAGATGCAGACTTGGAACTACATGGTTATGCTGATTCTGATTGGGCAGGGCGTGTCACAGATCGAAAGAGCACCTATGTATGTTGCTTCAGTTGGGATCTGCTATGATTTCCTGGTGCAGGAGGAAGCAGCCATCTATAGCATTGAGTACAATAGAGGCAAAATATATTGTAGCTTGTATGGCAGCTTGAGAAGCAGTGTGGCTTTGTAAGCTCCTTATAGGATTGTTTGGATAGTCAGTGGAGCCTACTATCATTCGTTGTGATAACCAGAGTTGTGTGAAGCTTTCTGTCAATCCTGTGTTTCATGACAAAACAAAGCATGTTGAGATCAAATACCACTATATCAGAGATATGGATTTGAGGAAGGCTATACAGTTGAGGTATATCAACACTGATGAGCAGATGGTAGACAATCTCACCAAGCCCCTCTCCAGAGTAGAGTTTGTGTACTTTCGAGATAAGCTTGGCATGGTGGAGAATCCAACCTTAATTGAGAAAGAGTCTCAGTATCAGTGATACCTTGTAATGAGTTCTTCTCTGTGAGAGAAGTTCAAGGTGAAATCCCTTGAGTAATGAGTTCTTCTTTGTGAGATAAGTTCGAGGTGAAATCCCTTAATTAATGAGTTCTTTTCTTAAAAGAGAAATTTGAGGTGAAATCCCTTGATTCCACCCTCTGAGAGAGTCATGGTGGATGTCATGTGTGTGACTCCATGACAACATCACGTGAGAGAGTTTGTGATGAATTTTGTACTTGTGTTTCACCCTTTGGGAGACCCATGGTGAAAGTCATGTTGAGGTGACAACATCACGCAAGTGATGAACACTTGTACATACCATACATGGTTGATATCATGTTGAGGTGATATCTGATATCACGATGAGGTGATATTATTCTTTTCCACTTATGGTTGTAGCCATGGTGGTAGAAATCACGATGAGGTGACATGTCTTGTGCAGCTGGAAGTATACTCCTTAGCTGAGAGGGAGTGTTGATGTTCTATGGCAGCGACAGTCATATATTGAAGAGATGTGATTTATGAGGAGGCTGACTTTCTTACCATTGGACATGATTTATTGAAAGGGTGCTATCTCCTATGAAGGGCTGACTTTCTTGAAGGGTGACGACCTATCACTTGTGTATATATTCGCACCACCTCTCATTGTTTCATCAAGTTTGTTACATATCCATTCTTTGTCAAGTGCATGTTATTCTTCAAGACAATTCAGCATAGTTAGAAGCTTAGTTTTATCATCTGAAGATAGCATTATATTTATGTGTACGCATCAGCTTGTGATTCTTGTGATTGGCCTTCATATTGGCTCATTGTAAAGGCGACATTATTGTGTTGATTCAATATATAAGTGATATATTGTTGTTGGGTTTTTCTCCCTCAAGTGGAGGGTTTTCCCAGGGTATCTGTTGTGTTATTGTGTTTGTTTTTGAATTAAATTTTGTGTCTCTAATCTAATCATAAAATTAACACCACTTTTCCATCACTTAAGTTTTTTCTTTCAGCTTCACTTTAGCAAACACATTTATGTGGAGAGCAATAAAAGGCTATGTGTAGTTGTAAGATAGTGCTAATAAGAAAGAGGGGACACTCTACAAAGAATGGACAGTCATGCCATTAGAAAATTTGTAGAGACAACAAGGTGTAAATGTCACTATGCATGGAGGTCAAGACCATAATGTGAGGTAAATGACGATAAATAGACAACCACCATAAAGTACGCAAATGATCGTCAAATTATAGACAGAGGAAAAGGTAATACTTAGAGAACTACTATAAAGTATTTAAGTCAAAGGTCTTTTATTTTCTGACAAAAACATTGAAAAGGAATTTTAATTATTTCATGGGGTTTATTTTCATGATATTCACTTGCATGAGTGAAAATGGATTAAGTTTCGTCTTTGATTTTTGAGTTTGGAGGAAAATCATCTCTATGTTTGCAATGACAAATGGGTGTTGTTTCAAGTTATGATAAAATAGTATGTGCAGTATGTCAAGACCTTATTTTCAATTGTAGCTCGCCATAATTAATAATGAAATATTAAAATTAGTAATAAATATTTTGTTTTGTGGTGTCATCATATGAACACCATTAAAGTTTCTTCTAGATTGAATTCCCAACTCCTCAAAGGGCCCAACTATGTAGTGTGGAAGATAAATATGCATACAATTATCAAAATATATACTAAGCTACTTATAAGTTTACATACTTACATTTACTAGAGGAAAATAACGATCTTACAAATAGTTTACAAGTACGATTATATAAATTAGTTAAATTATAATAGAAGAGATAAAGATGGAGATAAAAAAAATAAAGAGATAGAGACAAAGAAATATAGAGGCAGAGAGATAAAGAGGAATAGAGATATAGATGGAGAGAAATATTGAAAGAGAAAGGAATAGAAAAAAGAAAAATAATACAAGAGAGATAGAAATACAAGAGATAGAAAGGGAAAGAGAGATAGAAAAGAAAAACTAACTTTTGAATATTACCTGTTTCATGCCAAAAATCCAAGAATGGTATGTGTCCTTGGGGAGTTATGCTCAAGGTAGCATGACGTTTGATATAGACAGACAAACTTATAGAGAGATAAAGACATAAAAGAGAGAGGGAGATAGAGATAAGATATAGAGAGAGAGAAAGACATAAAATGGAGAGGGAGATATAGATAAGATATAGAGAAGTGGATAGAGAAAAAATAAACTGAACACCTGTAATAAATTTACTATTACAAATATATAATTTTGTCTAATGAAAAATTATATTTAAAATATATATTTATTGAGTGAACGCTAATTGAAACCTTTGTTACATAAACAACATAATTTTCTAAATGACCTACCAATTAACCTCATGTACTGCACATATGTCTGAAAAAATACACCATTTTTTTCTCTAATTGACCTTTCATACCTCTTCGGCGTACCTATTGCACACCAAGGTGCAATTTATAGTAATACACACACACACACACACATATATATATATATATATTTAACACGTCAAAATGTTAATGATATCAAGTTTCCACAATCCATATCAATTAATCTTGCATACGTTTCTGGATTAGATTGTGTTAGATTTTTTTACATCAATGTTTCGTATGACACTTCATGATCCATCATTAGGATGAAAGAGATCAAGGAGAAAAGTATTTTGTTGTATACCAAGAACAACCTAAATATGAAAACTAAAAAATTATGATAAATAAAGAACAACAGGGAGACAAACAAGTAACAAATTAATGAACCAATTAAAAGGAAGAAAAACAAGGACATAGAAAATACAACACAACATAAGAAAAAAGGGGGAAATAAAAGGGGGAAGAAAAGAAAATAGATAAGAAAAGAGAGACAAAAAAATAATAAAAACCAAGTTGAATAAATTTAAGCCAATTGCAAAATATTAAAACAAAGGATAAAAATTATAAGATTTGAAAATTTAAATTTAAAAAGACTATGCAATAAAAATAATTAAAGAATTGAAAAATTGCACTAGCATTTATGTTATAATTTAATTATAAAAAATTAGACTATAACATAAATGTTAAGGAGAAGGAAAAATTAAAAATCAAAATGTGCTCATTATTAAAATCTTGGTCATAATTTTCATTTTAATAAACATACTCTAAATCCTTATTTAAGACAGGTATAGCCTGCTAAAATGGAGAAGTGAATATTTTCAAGGTAGCTCGCTAAAAATTTCAATTTAATAAACATACTATAAAACCTTCGTCAGAAATGAATAGCCCGCTAAAATGGAGAACTGAAAGTCAAAACTTTATTTTCAAGGTAGCCCGCCAAAATGGATAGTAGATGAACACTTGCATTCTTCATATGTGATAACAGATAATCTATGAACACCAGATTGGAGGTGCTTGATGTCTCAGGTTGCAGTGACTTGATGCTTGAGTTTTGAATTCATTATTTATCCTATGTTGAATCAGATCAAACCTTATTTAAATATGCTCTTAACTACCTAAAGACTTTCAATTCCCCTATTTTTATAGGAGAGGATTGGGTAATTCAACTTGAAAGCGAATCTAGCAGTCTTCCAAGAGAGGTAAATCTTGTTATGTATGCTTACATGGTACAATAAGCAATATTTTCTTCTCATAGCCTATGTTGAATTTTTTCTTTAATATTGTATATTGGGATCATGGATTCCATGATTGTTGTAGCTGCTTAATTAGAGCTCTCTATTTATCATTCAAGTTATTGGGAAGTTTCCTCACATTACAAATTACAAGGCCCTTATATTGCTAGCTGGTGTCGATGTGAAAGAGCTTTTCAAACATAAATTAGCAATTGCTTGCATTGATGGTAAAGATAAGCATCTCTCGGGCTTTTTTCTTTGCATTTTTTTACACTTTGAGTATTGAGAAGCCAAAGTATGAATGCCAATAAGAGAAGAAGAAAAATACATCAGGGTTTATAGATAATAACTTAGGAAAACCAGACCACTGATTGTATCAATTTATAATATAATTTTAGAGAGGAGTACTTAGCACATCAAGGTCAAAAAAATTAATAGATCATGATAAGTGTACATTGATACAACTTCATCTATGTAATAATATTTCATCTATACATTGAATGTATATGGAATGAGGGATGGGATATAATGACACCTTACCATTCTTGCTTGGCAAGTGTTTCACTTTTGAATGGAGTAGAAGGCTGGGAAACATAGACCATAACCAAAGCTATTGGAATCAGACTAATATATTTGGGATGAAAGAAGCTATCCAATAAGAGAAAATGAAAGATAATTCTGAAAGAAACAATATTTAATTCATTTTAATTTGTTGGCTGACTAGGAATGGTGAAGCAGATTGCATACCTTAGGATCTCAAGAGTTAATGTTGGTTGTATATAGGATTTCCTTGAGAATATCCCTTTTCTTGACCTCTAGAGTGTAATGACTCTTTCTTAGATACATTTTTCTCTAGTCAACTGATAGAGACTGTAAAAATAAAGATATAGGAAATAGAAGGTTTGAGGCAAAAAGAGAAGATTGAAGAGTGAAGAGAACAAAAATTGGTAACTTCTAATAGAATAGAGATATTGTATTGAATTGCATTACTTATCCTTTGGATGAACACTAAGTGATTAAAAAAAGAAAGTAAAAATGAGAAGAATTGAAAATGAGAGGAGATTTGATCACTGGGAGAGAGACTGAACTAGAAGCTTGATCAAATACACATGACCCAAATTTTTGATCAAGAAAGCCTTGATACAAAGAATTTGACTTAAAGAATATGACTTGGATTGCATTCCTATTTTCCATCTCTATATTTTAAGAAGAAATCTAAGGTTGTTGTGGTTTTTCATGGCATATGAAGTTTGGGATCAATGGTTATGGAATAGTAGCATTAAAAATGAAGGAAATCCTTTAAAATGTCACAACCACCCTTATGATCAACCCTGTGTGATATTAAGATATTTTTATCACATTGAGGTAACTTGGCTTGAAGAAGAAACAATATTTAACACCACATAAGTCATCATTTCTTAAGCTTGCATAGATGAACAACAAATGCTTGAGTGCAACTTATGATGCATTGTACTCAAAGCAAGCCCATAACTAAAATTTGTGGCCTAGAAACAGAGGCATAGAATAAAAATCAGGACCTCCTTGACTTAGTCCTGGGAGAATTAGACTATGTGAATCATACTGGGGGGATATTTAGAGTTATATAATACTCAAATTTGAGGAATCTAAGCATGAGAGTGGAAATATTTTTTTGACTCTTCATTGAGATGAATTTGGTGACACCCATTTCTTGACCAAAAATGATCTCTTCCTTGAAAGTCTTATAGCTAGGCTTATTATGTGGCCTTACTATAAAAGGAACCCTTTGATTTGGTCTATAGTGGTGTGTACCCTGTGATATTATATGGATGCCAATTATAGAAACTATTGAATTATGATTAGTATCATAAAATATATCTTTTCCCACAATATAATGATGTATGCTATGGTTCTAAAATAGTTTGCATGTTGCACACATAACCCTAGGTTAGTCATAAGCCTATAGGTCAAGTTAGTATCATGAGGGTATGGGATTATGCTAACCATAGTCTAATTAGTTTGGGCTATTCATGTAGGGCTTACTTCATATCATTATATGTGAGGACTTGATTTCTATTGTACTCTCTTAGTGAGGGATCTTTTAGAAAGGAAGAAAAAAAAATTATATTAATGTCCATGTGGTGCAGGTGCACCCAAGCACAAAGGAAATGTAAATGGTGGTCATCATGCTATGTCTAGGTATTGAGGTCTTGAGGCATTAGATATAGTATGTTTATATTAAATAAGGTCTTGTGAGACCATTCTCTATGTAATAGGTGGGTTTTTAAGTCATTTGTGTTTATTAGGAAAAATTTGCACAAAATGCAAAAAAATGTTGTTAAGAAAAATTGTCAAAAAATGCAACTTTAGAAGAATATGAAGGGTCATAGAATTTGAAAGGAAGTTGGAGATGTTTGAGTGGTTGATTTTGAATTGAAAATTTATTTAAAGCCTCTTCATGGCTTGAGGAGGGAGTTAGTTGTTGTATTGAGAATCTCAAAACATAATACAACACTTATTCTGCAAATTCACTGTGTTTTTGTTCATTTATTTACTTTCCTTTTGTCCATAATAGTTAATGTTGTATTCTTTTCTCTTTTATATATCAAAATGGTGTTGGTTTTTTAATTCTTTATTCATTATATTTGGCTAACATGTATTTGAGATATATATCCCTAGTTTATGGATAGTTATGTCTGGCCATTGGGTGTTGTTATTTATAATCTTGGAATGATGTTTAGCAGGGGAAGAAGTCTTATTTGAACACTTTTTGCCTAGTTAATTTCCTAGTTATCTTGTAGATATGCTCAACTATAGTTCCAACAACAACAATAGGTCATGATGAGCCACTTGTTTCAAGCACAACATGGCCTGATGATGGATTGATGGAGAAGCAAGGTCTAGAATTTTGGGTGCATGAAATCAAAGGAGCTGATTTGGAAGGATTCTTAATCTCTAAACTTCCATCCCATCCAAAGCTTTATTGGGGCCAACTTTAGAATGGAATATCATATGTTATTCTCCTGAACAAAGTTCCTCCTATTAGGTAGCTACATTGGGAGGTATTATTTTCAGTAAACATGTAATATTGTATCATTTCATGTAGATCAATGAAATTTTTTAAGCATTCTAATTTTTTGTTGAACCAATTGCTGATTTGTGTCATCCCAATGGATTCCAGTAGTAGATAGAATAAAATAGGAACTTTTATTCCTCTTCAAGTTTAGTTTTTTTGTTCACATGAATAAGCCTAACAATTTCTTGTTTTCTTTTATAACTTATGCATGTAATTATCAACACTAGAATTGTAAAATTGTTTAATATGAGTCTGCCTGCACCAAAAAAATCCTTCAAATCCTTTGTTCTTTTCCTCCATTCAAAAATTATGTTCAACTTAGGTTTCTCCATAGAGTATATAACTGATTGTTGAAGGAATTTGTTGCTTAAATCTTAATATGTCAGGTGTTCAATAAGCACTTTATAGGCAGAAAAGTTATCCCTTGTGCATTTTGCTTGCTTAAATCATTGAAACATATGAAATTCTCAACATATTGATGGGGAGGAGTTATCTTTTCAAATCTAATTGAACTAAGTGAACAATATATATTTTCCCATTTGTTTGTGTATAGATGTGAATGTGCATGCCCCTGTTTAGCTATCATGGACAATTTCTATTATAGTTATCAACTAGCTTATTGAATATATGACCAACTTCAGGCCTACAAGCAATCCACCCTCAAAATAGAAAACTAATTAACTTCAATTGAACAAAATGTAGACTTCCCCATTTGGTTTCTGTATATATGTTCATAATTAGGATTATGATCTATTTTTGTGATACCTCTTAGCTCTAATACAAATACTGTGCATAGTTCTAAGTTTATTCAATTTGGTGCTATTATTTTTATCCTGTGATTCAGGCTTCAAACCGACCCCTCTCATTAGTATTTTCTTCCAGAACTGTCTAGAAGAGGGTAATCAAAATCAGTACTAGAATATCTGAAAGTCGAAGATCCTTTCCCTGAAACTAAAGCTTTGTTCTCGACAAACCAGAGCTGAGATGATCCAAGAACTAGTGGAAGGGAAGTTGAATGAAAACTGAGAGCAACTAAAAGCCTTCCTAAGAAAAGTTTCCTTTCCACTATAATTGTCGGTTCTAGTGTCTCCATTTTTTTTGGCATCTTCTCATTTTTCATTTCTTGATAGACATCTTCTGAAAGATGTGCAAGATTTTCTTCAATCTCAACAATAAATGTTGAGATAAAATGGAAGCATTGCTCTTGCAAATAAGATGCTAAATCATTTATCCTTGAAGGAGATTTATGTGCATGAAGAAAACATAGGAGGTCTTCCAGAATATTCTTGGACCCCTCATCTATGGTATCTTTTACTTGACTAACCTTAGTTCCAAAATAAGCATTAAGGAAACCAAACTAGTCTTCATCATTTGTCATCATAAATATAAAACTTAGCCAAGGTAAATAGACACTTTTTAGGTCCCCTCTCTTGACAAGCCAATCCTCATTGGTAGTTAATTTGTGCAAATGGGTTTCAACATCTTTGTAACTTTCTAGAGATGTAACTATGGCTTCAAGGCATTTACCAACCTTAACTCTCTCACATAGATCTACAAATCCATAAGCTATTATTTGTTTCATCCTACTAACAAATAGGGTTTCAAAAAGTTCATCCCACAGATCCACACATTTGAATTGCCAAGTTAAGGTCATATGCTCTCTAATGGAACTTATGGTTTTAAATTATACTAGAGTATGCTTATGCAATTTCTTTTAACTTGATAACAACATTTGTATTCCTAATATTTTTTATTATTGGACTTCAAAAATGTTTCAAAAATTACAATTCGTTTGATGCTTATGTAAACATGTTTTGTTCTTGTAGAGACCAGCTTTGTTTCCTGGTGGTTTTATGGTTGTTGTTAGGTATATTTTACTTATCATCCTCACTGTAGAGTTAGTTGCACTCTCATTATACAGTTTGAATATATGAGGCAATATAAAGATCATTTTGTTTTTGGTGTAAGCCTCACTTCAATAACTTTCATTGATTAGAAAGTATCTATTTGAGTTTATATTACTCAATTATAAAGCATTTAGTTACCAAATACTAAGCATCTTTTATAGAAAAATTCAAATAAGACTAGAGTAGGTATCTTTTTGATGTTGGTATCCATTTTCAATAGGTGAGCATGTTGGAATGTGGGTTTACCTATCTTCTATCTCAATTTGAAGTAATTAGATTTACAAAAATTTATACTATCAAATATTTTGAGAGCATCCTTGCAAAATCTATTTTGTGCATATCCTGCAATTATTGCATTCCATGAGACGACATCTCTTTGAGGCATTCCATCAAATATTTCAATTTCCTTGTGTACGTTTCCACATTTTGAATACATGTCTAATAGAGCATTTCCAACCACAATATCTGACAAAAATCCCCCATCAATTATGCTCTGATGGATGTTCCTACCCTGCTCCAAAGCTCCCATTTTGGCACAAGCAGGGAGGATTTTGGCATAGGTTGTGGAATTTGGCTTCACACCTGCTAATTGCATTTGCTTGAAAGTTTTTAAAGCCTTTTCTAAAAATCCATTTTGTGCATATCCCTCAATCATCGTATTCCATGAGATGGCACCTCTTTCAGGCATTTTGTCAAACAGTTCACATGCCTTGTCTATTCTTCCACATTTTGCATACATGTCTACTAGGGCAATTGCAACTACAACATCTGACAAAATTCCTCTATTATTTATGCTTTGATGGATGTTCATACCCTATTCCAAAGATCCCATTTTGGCATAGGAAGGAAAGATGCTGGCAAAGGTTGTGGAATTTGGATTTATACCTGCCAATTGCATTTTCTTGAAAGTTTCTAAAGCATTTTCAACAAATCCATTTTGTGTATATCTAGCAATAATTGTAGTCCAAGAGATGACATATCTTTGAGGAATTCTATCAAAAACTTCACATGCTTTCTCTATGCTTCCACATTTTGCATACATGTCAACCAAAGCATTTCCAACTATAATATCAAACAAAAATCCACCTTCTATTATGCTTTGATGGATGTCCATACCCTGTTCCAAAACTTCCATTTTGGAACAAGAATAGAGGATGTTGGAAAAGGTTGTGGAGTTTTCCTTTAAGCCTAAAAATTTCATTTGCTTGAAATTTTCTAAATCCTTTTCAACAGATCTAATTTGTGTATATCCTGCAATTATTGCAATCCATGAGACCTCATTTCTTTGAGGCATTTTGTCAAATAGTTCGCATGCCTTGTCTATGTTTCCACATTTTGCATACATGTCTACAAGGGCTATTGCCACTACAACATTTGACAAAATTTCTCTATCCTTTATGCTTTGATGGATATCCATACCTTGTTCCAAATCTCCCATTTTCACACAGACGGGGAGGATGTTGGCAAAGTGGTGCCAAAGCACCCAAGCAGAGATATGCCTCAAGAAGGAAAATTCAAGTCTTCATTAGAAATATGATGTAATAATGATGTATTAAGGTCTAAAATACCATTTAATGCATGTATTAGTTCCTATTTTATAATTTTGAGGTCATAGGTTGCATAATGTAAAAGTTGCATAATTTAACAAATTGCTGTCAAGCAAAGATTGTAAAATGCAATAAATTGCAAATGATGGAATATGAAGGGAAAATCAGTTGGAGGTAGTTTTAGGCATTGAAGTGGATTTAAAAAGGATTTTTTAACCTCTTTTACTTCAAGGATGGTTTGTGGAAGGTCAGGTAAATGAGTTTGAAGAAGAATTTCAATAAAAAGCTTTGTTTTTCTATCATTTTTTTGTGTTTCCAGACTTGTAGGCCATTGTATGGCCATAATAAATTCCCAAAACCTCTCCTACTCTAGTATATTTGAAAGCACCATGAATCTAGTTTAAAATGCACTTGATTTCATTTAAATCCATCAAGTATTGAGAAATTTATGTGCAATTTGGTCCAAGCGGGTCAATACCCTGATCTAGGGTAACAGTGCATGATCAAAAATCCATTTCTTCCAATCTAACCATTAAAAACTCCTGGGAATTTTTGTGGAGGCTTTTTCTAGTATATTATTTCAAACTCTAAAGTTATAGATCCTGAGTATATGGTTTTGGAAATGTTCAAGGAAGCCCTAGGTCTGTATTTTCACAAAAACTATGAAATGGGTAGTGTGCAGACCTTATCTTGTATTTGGGTGATGTAAAAAGTATTTCCTTTTAGGGGAAGTGTCATTTAAAGGTGTATGGGAGTGCTCTAAGTCATTTCTTTCAATATTTTGTGAATAAACAAGTTTGAATTCATCTTTATTATGATTGTCTTGCGAGGACAGTGCTATTATAGTCATAAAGGGATAGAACTTACAAAGTTGTTATGTTTCTTATTTGTGTAAGGGCCACAAACTCATTGAAGAGTTGTTCAATGGAGAAGCCCACATGTATTTTAAGCCCTTCCTAGGTTGGGGTGGTGAAATTACAAGTATTGAACTTATTGTCCGTGATTGTCCTTTAAGGCCAGGGTTATCACAGACCCTTTGGAACAATACTTGGCATAGTCTGTTATCTTCCTTTTGGAAAGCCTCAAAGCCATTGGAAGGGTGGGATAATAAGGTGTTTGTAAGCCTCTGAAACTTGTGGAGAAACATTTAGGGTCCTAGATTGTTGTATGCTAAGAGGGAATGAACTTGTAGCCTAAGAGGCCTAATTGAAGGAACATGGGCAATCACTTTTGAAGTTTGATATTTTTGAGTTGTGTGGTGATTTAGAGGGAAATATAGTTAAATAAGTGTGTCAAGGTATTGATTTCTTCCTTCTTGTCTACATCACAAAGGTTGTGGAATTTTGATTTACACCTGCTAACTACATTTGCTTGAAATATTTTAAAGCCTTTTCAAAAAATTTGTTTTGTGCATATCCTACAATCATTGTATTCCATGAGATGACATCTGGTGTAGGAGCACCTAAGCTTCCATTGTCAAATTTGAAGGTTGTTACATCTTAGTAGGTTATTTAATCTTTTGGAATCTTGATAGAGTCTTTTAGCATTTGAGGAGGTCAATAAGGTCTAATAAGACCATACACTATGCATTAGGTTGATATTTGAGTCACTTGGGTAAAAGAATCAAAAGTTGCAAAAGTTATTAAATTTCAAACTTTCAAAAGTTACATAAAATGCATTATTTATGGGATTTCAAGGTCAAAAGGTAGTAAAAGGTAGTAATAAGTCCATGATAGGAAATTTTTCATTTTTTTGAGTGCATGTTGAAGCATTTTGGTTGTTGTTAGGTCATTCAAGATTGTTAGCAGATTCTTTTTGTCAGAAATTGTAGAGTTGCTTAAAATAGTGCAACAAGACAAAATTTGCATGTCAGTAGAATTTAAATGCTCCTCCAAAGCAAGTTAATGATTGTAACTTTTGGAAATATGCTTAAAAATCCTAAAAAGGCTCAGGCAAATGGTATTGAAGCTTGTATTAAATATTTTCATCAATAGACAACATTGTTCACTGTATTTTCCGCAAAATTCACTGGTAATTTTCCTTTTGATGATATTGTACAATCCCAGAAAGTCAAAAAAATATCTAAAACTCTTTTGGATTTATGGTAACATGTATTAAATCTCTTCTAAAACAATTTTGAGAGTCTTTCACTTAGTTTGGAGGGAGATTACTTATGTTTTGTAAGTCTTCCTGTAACAGGCCAATGTGGTCTCTGTTTTGAGTTTTAAATGATGGAATAGCCATTCCACCTATTGTATTGAGTTGTGCCTCGGTGGAATGACTAATCCCATGTTAGTTTATGTTTTTAGGGATCTGAAGGACAATGGAGTCAAGTTTTTGGGTTGTGGAATGATGCCCTAGGCTGGGTAGAGTGTTTTTCATATGAAAATGAGGTATTTAAGTGAGGTTTTGGAAAAATGTTAGATTGAGTGTGTGGAGGGTCAGTGTGATGTGTTGAATGCATTAGTTGAGTCAGTTAAGCTTGGTAATGTGGACAATAAATAAACCCTTGGAATTTTCATGTGAAATGAGGGTTTCTTGGTGCAACGTCATAGAGTGCATGGCTTTGTGAACTAGTAGTGAAATTTGATGTTTTGTAACACAATTTAACACTTTCTATTGAGATTGAGTGGAAACTTGAAGTTTAGAAGGTACTTCCTTTATAAAAGAGGGCTAATTGAGTAGCCAAAATAGGGTTGTTCTATTGTGTTAGAACTGTAAAATTCTGAATAATTTCACAAATTTTTTCATCCCCCTGTGTTTCCAAATGAGTCCTCGTCATGTGCACAAATGCCCTTTCTTCATAACCTTTTTCCCATTCTTTGTCATGTAGTTCCAAAAGGTCCATCTAGGTCTGAATATTCCATATTATATTTCCTATTGGCATGAAGAAATCTAGGTCTCCCGATCCATATTGCGTTTTTCGCTGATGTACGTCTGTGTTGCCTATCGGCAAGATGTTTTTGGTGTCACAGCGATCGATGTTTACTTACAGGCACTTATCGGCATGATACTTGTATTGTTTCAACGACTAGGGGTTTCCCCATCGACGTGAGAAGTCATTATCAGGATGTGTCATGGTGAATTCATACGTGTATTACCAATTAGCTCATGTGGACTTACTTCAACCAGAGTCATGGTATTCGGGATGAGGTCTTGGCGAGACCTAATTGTCTCACCGATTGGTGACAAAAGGAGCTCATTGGCGAGAGATTTTTCTTCGATGTAATATCTTGGTGAAGTCTTTTTGTCTTTCCGACCAACAACTAAAGGAACATCTCGGTAAGACTCATGTGCTTTGGAATAAAGTCTCAACAAACCCGTCCTATCTTTCTAACATAATCTAATGAATTCTATCATTGGTTTTCGGTGTGAGAATGATACTGTCATGGCGATCAAAAGTGAACTCGGGGTGTTTTCGGTAGGACTATGATTTGTCTCAGTGACACACAAAATGGATGAAGACTTTCGGTAAAACATAATATGATCTACGAGAGGTCTCCCCGATATCACAGAGCCACGACAAAAGCTAGTATGATAAAAGGGCACGTCTCGGTGAGAGGCTTGCTTGTGTCTCAGCGAATGGAAGGCACATTAAGAAAATACATATTGGTAACACATAATGTGATTTACGAGAAATCTCCCCAATAACAAAAGGTCACAATGAAGTAAATGAGACAAAAGACGCATCTCGATAAGACATAGGATATTCTATGAAACGTCTCCCTGACAGGAGAATGTTACAATGATACACAAGAATGAGTGGGATGACTGACGGCGATATGTTTTCCTTTGGCATAGCTACGGAGTGTCTCGACGACTGTCCTGCAAAGGGCCCGAATACTGTTGGAAGATGTTTGGAATGTAAAGTGACATGTCTGTTCAGATACAGATGTATAAATATTCATTCCCAACTGTGAATAGAAGAGAGATTAGATTAGAGATAGAGTAGGATAGGAATAGAATTTCCACAAAACAGAGACTACTATTTATGATTGAAAAATGGTGATTTTAATGAGAATCAGTTGGTGTTGCAGCTTATTTATGGTGTCAATTGTCTATTAAATTTATCGAAAGTATTACTAAGTTGTCTCCAAGATTGATGCTTTCTAGTTGTTTAAATTGGTATAACCAGATTATATTCAATTTATCAGGGCACATTTGCTATATCTGTGTGGTTAATTGATTGGTTCTTTGAAGAAGAGATTAAGTCCTTTTGATTGATCACAGTAATCAGGGAAATTCATTTGGATTATTAAAGAAGAACTTATTAGTCATGGTCTTGCATGTTTATACAAGTTATAAACAAAACATATGCCAAAAAATTTGAGTTTTTGCCAGGAAGAAAGTTGCTCATCTAGATTTCATTTGACTCTGCATTTCACCATTCAGATTCATTTATTTTCTTTACATCTGTTAACTGAGCATATTAGGATTCAGTCTTGAATACTGGTATACAATTTATACCAAATTTGATTTCATTTGTCCACTTCCATCTGCCATCGTGGACAAATCACTGCAAGAGAGAAGATCATAAGTCAAGTCTACCCAATTCATATAGGTACACCCACCTAGGTTTAGCAGCACCTCAATAGTAGAAGGTTTGAGCCATTCAACCTTGTTTGTTACCCTAAAACTTATCAAGAGATTGGCAGCCTCTTGAGGTACCTTTACCTACATTTTTGAGAGCTAACATATTGAAACTTCAATTTGTGCTTAAGAAACCTTACGAGATCTTCTAGTATGCTATGTCAATGGTTGTTGAGTCTCTCAAATGTTGGTTATTAGGTCACTGTACGACCTACTCATTGAGTTATTGTGAAAAGTTGGGTTTTGAGGCTACAAGCCTAATAGGTGGATTTTTAAGTCAAGTTGAGTGAAATGATTCAAATGCTCAATCTATTAGATAATCAAAATGGTTATATGCTGGAAACATGTGGGCTACAATCAAAGGGATCATAGGCCTGCTTTCTGGTTTACAATACAAATGAAAGATATGGCATTGAAGTACCTTTTGAAAAGAATTCAACTTTCTATCTTATTATCTAAAACTACTCAATTGGAGAATTGACTTCCTAATACATCTAAGAGATGTATATATCATCTTCAAGCTCATATAATCCTCTGTGTTAGCCACAAGAGGTAACAAACTCCAATGAATGATGTAGCATGTAGAAACATGTAGGTCAACCTACAACACGTGTTATTATTCTACAAATGAATGAAATTTGGTGCAAACCTCAAGGAAGGTCTATCAGGTCCTTATGTGTTATGTATGATGTTTCATTTGGCTCTACAAGTCATGGAAGTTCTCCACAAACCTTTTGTTATCAACTGACTATCAAATGCTTTGTTCTATGAATGTTGATGATCTTCTAATAGCGATAACTTTCTGTAGATGAATCCAAATCTCCTAAAATCTAAGTATGATGTAGCTGACATGGCATATAAGCTAAATCCTACTCTGTGAGATGTGATATGAAAATGTGGTAAAAATTAAAGGTGTTTGAGAATGTGTGGGTTGTGACTCTATTAGGACTCCTCTAAAAGTTAAACCTAAAAAAGTGAGTTTGGATTGCTACTTGGTGAATCCTACTCTGCGAGATGTGATATGAAGATGCGGTAAAAATTAAAGGTGTCTGAGAATGTGTGGGTTGTGACTCTATTAGGACTTCTCTAAAAGTAAAACCTAAACAAGTGAAATTGGTGAGGAGTCATTGAGTTGGGGACTTGGAGATTGAAACCCTGATTGAGGTGGGTTGGATTCAGATTGTGGAGTGATTTTCCACCCCGTCATTGCGTAATTTATCCATCAATGACAACTCTTTGAGGCATTCCATAAAAGAGTTCACATGCCTTGTGTACATTTCCACATTTTGCATACATTTCTAACAGAGCATTTCCAACCATAATATCTGACAAAAATCCCCCATTTATTATGCTCTGACTGATGTTCATACCCTACTCCAAAGCTACCATTTTGGCACAAGTAGGGAGGATACTGGCATAGGTTGTGGAATTTGGCTTCACACCTACTAATTACATTTGCTTGAAAGTTTCTAAAGCCTTTTTAGCAAATCTATTTTGTGCATATCCCACAATCATCGTATTCTATGAGATGGTATCTCTTTTAGGTATGTTGCCAAACAGTTCACATGCCTTGTCTATGCTTCCACATTTTGCATGCATGTCTACTAGGGTAGTTGCAACTACAACATCTAACAAAATTACTCTATTATTTAGGCTTTGATGGATGTTCATACTCTGTTCCAAAGCCCCCATTTTGGCACAGGTAGGAAATATGCTAGAAAAGGTTGTGGAATTTGGCTTTATACCTGCCAATTACATTTGCTTGAAATTTTCTAAAGTTTTTTCAACAAATCCATTTTGTGCATATCCAACAATAATTGCAGTCCAAGAGATGACATCTCTTCGAAGCATTTTGTCAAAAAATTCACATGCTTTCTCTATGCTTCCACATTTTGCATACATGACAACCAAAGCATTTTGAACTATAATATCAGACAAAAAATCCCCCTTCTACTATGCTTTGATGGATGTCCATACCTTGTTCCAAAGCTTCCATTTTGCAATAGGCAGACATGATGTTGCAAAGGTTGTGGAGTCTGGCTTTAAACCTGTAAATTACATTTGCTTGAAAGTTTCTAAAGCCTTTTCAATAGATCTATTTTTTGTATAGATTTAGGAAATTCAGGAAACTAGGACTAGGTTGTTATACAATTTCCACAAACTTGCCTCAAGACACAATTCTACTATTTATATATATTCAAGTATTGTGTAGATAGGAATCTTAGAAAAATTAAAGAGTTTTTAAAAGTAATGAAAAGGGATATTAAAAATTGTATACTTTCCATTCAGAATTAGAATCCATCCAATTGTAGATGAAATTATTTAGTTATGAGTTAAAAAAATGGTGATTTAACAAGTCTAGTTCTAAAATTTGGGCAATCAAATATGATATTGATGTTGCTAGTGGAAAAATTAGTGTATATATGATAGCCTTTATAAAATATCTCCTTCCAAAAATTTCAACCTATTTGGAGTCATTTCAAGCAAGTAATCAACTGAAGTCACCCACTTTTATCAGTTGATTGATATGTTGGTTGAAAAAGAAAAATATTTTGGAAGAATAACTAATAATGAGAGAGAAACTGTTTGCCATGTCCATAAAAAAAGAAAGGAAACCTATTGCCTAGATGATGCCTATTAGAGGAGAAGAATTGCAAAAAAGAAAAGATCAAGGAAGCAATAGAAGATGAGGCAAAGTCAAATATGATAGACTAAATGTGTCTTGCAAAAGATGTGGTGGAAAAGGGAATCATGAGGCTCACAAATTCTCACAAAAACCTCCTTTAATCTAATATTACCATTATCATTGCTACACTTTATTCAATATTCCTACATTTAAACATATGTACTTTTGTTTGTGTGTTTGTGATGGTAAAGTAGTTTTTTGAATCCCTGCCTAACCAACAAACCAACTTGGCATATGGACCAATGTATAGGCCCTACCCAAGTTTTTAGCAACTATCAATTTTAAGCAGATATGAATTTGTCTCTGCTATCTTTTCCTATATAGCCAGATGCAACAATCATGGGCTTCGAAAAGGATATTAGAAGCCATTAATATATAAAGGCCATGTAGAGGCAACTCAAGCTACAATCAATTGGACTTTTGGAAATCTAAAAAGTAAATGGGCAGTCACAAGCAAAACACTTTTGCAAAGTGAAGAATTGATGGATTCTTACTATGTTGAATCCTTCGACACTGACTAGACTATTTGCACTTGATTTTATTTGTTTGATTACTATTATATTCCTTTGTGATGCATCTTATTGCACAAAAAAATGGGAAATATTTCATTAATGTCTCCAGTATATATTGGCTGGAAATATTTCATTAAAATCTGAAGTATATTTTGGTTAAAACACTTGAACCACCTTGGAAGTAACTATTAGAAAACCAAGATCACCTGCATCCAAAGGGACACCTATCACATGCAAAAGACATGTAGAACCAAAGAATATGTTCTGTAAACCTCAAAGTAAAAATGCATTAAAGAGAATCAAGTATTACAAAGAGATCAATCCTTATGAGGGAGATCAAGAAACCCTAAATGCGAAACCCTAAATGAAACCCTAGTGTGCACACTTAGTAATTAATCAATTATTAATGTGCCTAAGTTTAGCTTAAGTAACTAAAGGACTAAGTGACTTAATTAATTAACCAATATGATATAATTAACTAAGTGGAATAACTTATTACTCTAACACCCCCCCTTAAGATGAACTTAGGAAGAAGCTAAAACACTAGAATAAGATGCATAAAAGCAAAGATGGGTCCCGACAACTAGGCCTGATTAGGTACCCATTTACAAATGCAAGAATGAGGTAGAGAAGGAAAAACCCAGTGGGACAAAACCCCCCTACAATGAGATGACATGCTGCAAAGAAGCACTGGAAGAACTCTGTAGAGTAACACTGGAACCTGATACTGGCAAGCAAGGAAAGATTCTTCTGTTTACTACTAAAACTAGATGAGAGTCACTGATTGACTCAAGGAATCATGATAAAGCACTAGTAGACCCGATGCCACAGAACACTTAAAAAATCCAAACGGGAACAACTCTGGAATCTATGAAGCAACAAGCAATTATTAAATGATGTATTACTGAAAACGAAGTGCAAAGATGGAAGATGCACCCTCCCAACTGCCAAAACATCCAAGTAATCTCCAAACAACCCATCGGGCCAAATCTGGACAAAGCGATCAACCTAGGATAGATACGGAAAAATTGCATAGATAGCAACATAGAGCTCCTTAATAACTTTCCAACACCACAAAGATAGCGAAATTAGAGATCGTGGCAAAAAGTTATGAGCTCGGAAGCATAAAATAAACATCTAAATTCAAACAGAAATAAATGTAGTAAAATAGAAAAATTCTATAAAATGAACTACACCACTACAAAGTACTCAGAACCAGCTTTCCGGCAATATCTCGTTTGCATGATTTTGATACCGTATGCCCAAGTTATGACCAAAAGAAAAAAACTGCTCTTTTAGGGAAAATTAGGGCTACGAGGGGCAAAGAGGGGCCAGCCGTACGGATGACGTCATCATGACATCGTGCTGATGTCAGCAAAATGCAAGCTTAAAATTGACAGCCATCTGGCCATCGGGGCAAAAAAAAACATGCCCCTCCTTCGAAAAAAAATTCGGCCACCAGTTTCCTATGCAGGTAACAGAATATTATGTGATTCCCCATAATATGCGATTGGGTTGCCGGATATTACCTTGCCCGTGTCAAAATATTCCTTTGCCGGTTTTATCTGCTAGGGGTGGGGGCTCGGCTCCCGGTCATGCATGTGACCTCCGCTGCTGGAGGAGGAGCCCGCGGTAGCTGGGGAGATCAGCGACGAACTGGTGGTGGAGTGGGCCGACAGCGGCGTTTGGGTGGCCGCCTGGTGGCTGCCGGGCGGCGGACCCCTTTTGTATTGGGCGCGTGGGCACAAAACCCAAGAAAAACATTTTTTTCATTTTTTTCATTTTTCGTGCCTCAGGAAGCGAGTTGGGAGGCCGTACGGCCCCCCAGACAATTTTTTTTTGCCTTCCGGGCCAGCTTCACCAAAATTGACGAAATGACAGGCGTTCTTAGGGTTTTTGGCCGCTGCGAATGCGATGGTGACTCCATTTCTGCTCAAACTACTCCAAAAATTTAGCTACCTCTAGATCTTGCAAAAAAGATGCCTGTGGAAACCCTTACATTAGAAACTCACTGAAAGGCCATATCTTCAGATCACGAATAGGCAGCTGCAGGTCTGCTCTGATACCATGTTAGAAAACCAAGATCACCTGCATGCAAAGGGATACCTATCACATGCAAAAGACATGCAGAAACAAAGAAGATGTTCTGTAAACCTCAAAGTAAAAATGCATTAAAGAGAATCAAGTATTACAAAGAGATCAATCCTTATGAAGGAGATCAAGAAACCCTAAAAGGGAAACCCTAAATGAAACCCTAGTGTGCACACTTAATAACTAATCAATTATTAATGTGCCTAAGTTTAGTTTAAGTAACTAAAGGAATAAGTGACTTAATTAATTAACCAATATGATATAATTAATTAAGTGGAATAACTTATTACTCTAACAGTAACATTTCTTGTATTAGCTAATATTAAAAACCTAACACTAAAAGCTCTTTCTATCCATGTTGCACCAAGAATAGTGAACATGTAACCAGGCCAAAGACATAAGGAAACTTGAGGAATGGAATTTCAGCATGACCCAGTATCAAAAATGATGGAAACTTGAAGAAATTTTTAGAAGTGATATAGAAAAATCTTTTAAAAACTCCAAGAAACATTATTAGAAACTTGAGGAATATTTTGGAAAGATAAATTCCAATGCAAGAAACTTCCACATAGAAAACAACAAGAAATTGTTGCAAATGCTTTAAAATTTGTCAGAAATGCTTCTGAAAGTTTCTCACCTCTCAAGATGAATTTCTTGAAATTTCTAGAATAGAGAAATGGTTCAAAAACATGGAAACAGGTTTCCAATCCACCAGAAACTACTTCCATGATTCAAAGCTTTCACCCAAGGCCTTTGTTTTCTACATAAATTAGGAGGTGACTATAATTTCCAAACCCTGACACTAAAATTGGTTTGTATTAACTAGAGGTTCTCTCTACGGATGCTTGTATTTTCTAAATACATTATAAGGCGACTACAATATACTAACTTGGAGTTTACCAAAATTGGCTTTCAACCACTAAGGGTCCTTTCTACAAATGCTCCATTTTATACATAATTTAGAGTAACTACCGCCTACTAAAGACAAGACAATGCTTGCAGAAAGCATTTGTTCTTGTTCTAAAAATACATAGCCTACATAAAAGCTAAATAAATATTCTGGTAATTTGGATCCCTTTGCATTGATCTAGATATGTATTTTGTGCAATATGTGCACCTGATGTCTTAGTTTATAGTAGTACATAACATAATCTTTATTTGTGATATCAAATTGAGAGTAAAATAGTGTCCTGCTACACACTCATTCTAAGAGAAGAGTCTATACAAATACTCTATTGATTGTAGCAAGGCCTCTGCAAGGGTTTGTGAACTATGCGAGCACAAGATGATCTCATTGAAAACCAATGTTCTGATTAGGGAAAACAATTAATAACTCCTGGGTACTACAACCATATATTGACCATCCCACAAAACATGTTCATGGGTGGGAATGGAGGAGCAGGGGATGTTTTTCTCTTTATCTCATGAACAATTGCCAGTAATCCTTAATGTATGCATTTGTTCAGCTACAACCAATGTTATGCCTCATTATGTTTGCATTGTCATTCTTTAAAACGTAACTAGAAATTCTCAATAGGGATGCAACAAATACTTTTAGTAATATTATGTGTTGCATACAGACAATAACCAAGGTCTAAAACTGATTGCAATTACAACCCATTAGGGAAAAAAATAGAGAAAATATCTATAAGCTACCCCCTACAACCCAACAAGTAGTCTGAAGTGATTACTCAAAATTCATGGTGCAAACCAAAATTCATTTTATCCTCACAATCTAGCTGCATTAGAAGAAAACTTGAAAAGAGGGAGGTCTCGTTTAGATGTGAAATGTCAAAATGGGAGAGCTCAAGAATAGGTAACCCTCTTAATTTAGTGATATGTTCTTTAATTCTAATATGTACATAGTTGGTGAGTTGTCTAATCTTTTGGATTCAGATTGAAGAATTTGTGCTAGAGCAGGTAGATGTGAAGTTTTCTCTAATTCAAGTGTTGTCAGGAAATTGGTGAGACTTCATCATTACTCCCACCAATATTTGTGAGTCTCTCTAATGCTTCTCTTGCAACTGCTATACTCTTTTCATTCTTTTTGGGCTATTGGTGGGACTGGCTCCTATGTTCCACCGATAGGTGTTTCTTTAGCTAATGGATTTTTACCTTTCCATTGTGACTTATCCTCTCACCCCATTGGAGGAACTTACCAATGACTCCCATCAGAAAATCATAGCGTCCCTGATGGAGATTGATGCATATCGTTGTATTGGGGAGACATTGAGCCAACTGCCACCGATATTAAATTCTCTTCCTGATGAATTTTGCACCTAAGTTCTATCGGAGCATCGGGGGGACAATGAATTGAGTCTTTCTGATGATCTCTTGTTCTGGAAAAGGTTGTGGAATCTGGCTTTACACCTGCCAATTGCATTTACTTGAAAGTTTCTAAAGCCTTTTCAAAAAATCCATTTTGTGCATATCCTGCAATTATTGCATTCCACGAGATGACATCTCTTTGAGGCATTCCATCAAAGAGTTTGCATGCCTTGTGTACATTTCCACATTTTGCATACATGTCTAACAGAGCATTTCCAACCATAATATCTGACAAAAATCCCCCATCTATTATGCTTTGATGGATGTTCATACCCTGCTCCAAAGATCCCATTTTGACAAAGGTAGGGAAGATGCTAGCAAAGGCCATGGAATTTGGCTTCACACCTACTAATTGCATTGGATTGAAAGCTTCTAAAGCCTTTTCAGCAAATCCATTTTGTGCATATCCTGCAATCATCGTATTCCATGAGATGGCTTTGTGCATATCTCACAATCATTGTATTCCATGAGATGGCATCTCTTTTAGGCATTCTGTACTCAAATTAGCTAGTAATTGATTAGTTTTTTATAATTTTTAAATTTGATTTAGGGAGGAACGCATAGAAAAATATGAACTGTTGATGGTGTTTTTATGCACTTTTCAACACAGGTAGTGCGTAGGTGAACTACCTCTCTTGAAAGACAATCTTCCACAATTAGATTGCAGAACACTATCCCAAGGTCTCTAATGTCAGGTCTTGACAGTGCTTGGAATATCTCAGTTGTTTGATGTGATTTGCTGGAATCACAAGGTGGACTTACACAAGAAATACAAAGAATGAAATTGGATGTTGAAATGGAGTTCCCAGGATAGGAGAGTTGTTATGCATTAGCTGTAGGTTCAAACAACAGTCTGGAACTCCATTTTATCATTAGATTTGGCTTTATAATGTGCAATGAACCTTTCCTAAGATCACTATTAAAAAAGGAAAAAGGGCAGGGGAGAGAGGAAGTTCCTAGACCTGAAACTACGAATGAACAGTGATCATGGAGGCTGCTATAGTAGACAAACTCCCTAAACTAGGTTTTGCTTGGCCAAGAGAAACCTACATTTGAACAAAACCAGTGCAATCTTCTAAGGACTGTAGATTTTCACATCACATACACACATCATGTACATGCAATTGAACTAAGTTGCAGCAATGAAGTAAAGAGCTCAGACTAGCTTTGCAAAGTGACTCATCATCAATGAACCACAAAAAGCATGAGCTGGAAGTTCATCAAATACTAAAACAACAAACACCATCACCACGCCCATTCAAGAAACTAACACTAAAACTAACATGGAAGGTGAACCATATATACATAAAGAGAAAACTCAAAAGAAACACCCATAAATCATGCAATGTTGCTTTCTATTGCTGCAAAATGCCTTTTACAATAGCTCTCCAACCCTTACAAATGAGGGGCAAGCCCCTATTTATAGTTTTCCAAAGCCCAAATGAATGGCTAGGATTCAATTACATCGAATGGCCCATATTTGATTACATTAGGGTTTCACCTACCCCTCATTATCTAGCAATTTTAAAATACATTCCTTGCCTTTTCTCTATTTTGTCCTCTAGTGACGACACTGTAGCACTTTTGTCTTTTAGCTAATTGTTGTTTTACTGTAGCTACTCTTTTAGGGAATTCTTCATCTTTGATGGGGTTGTCCTCCTGCCTCTGAGAAGCTGTGTATTCAATGAACTTGAGGATGACCGCCTGGAGCTTGTCTATTTCGACGATTTCGTATCACAGCACTTGGTAGCTCCATTCTTTTGCGTTGTCTTCCATCCTCTTCCAATCCATGGTAACTTTTGAGTGTAGAGGCTCGCCTTGAA
This sequence comes from Sequoia sempervirens, assembly GCA_007258455.2. Classification (NCBI taxonomy): domain Eukaryota; kingdom Viridiplantae; phylum Streptophyta; class Pinopsida; order Cupressales; family Cupressaceae; genus Sequoia; species Sequoia sempervirens. The sequence continues at coordinate 50,744,347 of VDFB02271358.1, forward strand.
ACTGGTATTTCATTTGGTCTTTGTCCTCTTTCCCTCGAGGAGTTTTGCATGACCTCTTCCCTTTGTCCTTCTCGGCGGATGCCCCTGAAGGTCCTGCACCCGATTCCATATATTCTGCAAGCAAAGGCGTAGTCAGCGTAATTGATCGTAAAAGCATTCATGTTAGTTGAGATTCTAAAGATGTCATCCATTCCAAATGGTCTATTAAGCATAACATAAATTTCATCTCCCGACATCATTGATCTTCTGATTAAGGGCACTAAGACAGTCTGGGCCCAGAAGGTCAGACTTCCCCAGCAGAAATGTTGTTTGGAAGGGAAAATCGGGCGGAGAGCTCTCGAAGATTTTCCTCGATCAAATCTTAGTATTTCAATGGGTTCGTAACGAAGGGGACCGAAATCAAGCTCATGGGTCAAAGTTAGATTTTAGATTTGGGCTCATTTGGATTGGTTTAGGACAATCCGGAGGTCTCGGGCCAGGGAGCCATCTTAAGATGGCCGTTTGAAACAACATATTGAGAACGGAATTCTGAGGACGGAACTGTGAGGTCTGGAGATCAGTCAGGTCAAAAGGCAATCAGCAGCCTTACGTTACCAGGTTCAAGAGGCTCGGGGTCCGTGGTGCATTTTGGCATTTGGGACGGCAGACGTCGGGCAGAAGTCCAGAGATTCAGGCCCGGAGGGGGAGAATGCCGTTATGCCATTTTAGTTTCAATCAGCGTGAAAATCCATTTCGGAGAAAGGTCTTGGCAACAATCAGGTGTTTCACTGACAAGGCACCTCAGCGTAAGATTTGTATCTTCGATGAGAAGTCTCACCAACATCCATATGTTATGCTGAAGATGATGGATCTCAATGTATTGCAAAGGGAGTCCTTGGCGAAGGATACTTAGTCGGTGAGAGGTCTCACCGACCGAGCAATGTTATGGCGATAGAGGAGGTTTCAACATAAGTCCTTGGGTCAAGAAAGGGTCTTAGTGAAGATGAAAGTCTTGCCGATAGCTGGGAGCAAGACCGGGCCTAGCAGTGGATCCTGCCGTTTGATTTCATTTTAGCCCGGCGGTGGTCAGGAGGGTGGAGCCCGGACCTTGGAGGGGCGGGTGAAGTTATCCCCTTCGGACAGTGGATGACCAAAAGGACTGCGGATGGCCCCGCTAAATCACCTAAGTTAGGTTTTTTGCGCTTGGGTCCATATCAGCATAGGTTTCAAGCTGTTTCGGCAACAGTGAAGGTCCCTATCGGCATAGGCTATGGCTGTCAGGATAGTGTCATACCGACAACCATTTGTTTCCCCAACTTTCACTTTGGTGGCTCCTCAGTATAGATGGGATGCTTTTGGTATAGGGTCATGGTGACACTCGAATGCTACACTGACAGACCTTAATGGACTTTCTTCAATCGACTTTCAGTGTAGGGTTATGGTTGGGTGTATGGTCTCGGTGACACAAACATGTCTCGCCGAATTTGCTTTTGGTTTTCCTTTCCGACGTGACTTCATTCCAGTCACACCAAAAATGCAATGAATGACCCCTTCGTCGGCGTAGGTTAAACTTTCTCTTGGAAAACTGGGGTGTCAGAGTGATTTCGTTGTGACTTAGCGAGATCTGCATAACGTCTCACCGAAGGCTTGGGGTTATAATGACATGTTTGAGGTATACGGGGCTCTATCGGGGAGAGATATAAAATGTCCCAACAACTGTGAATCAAATAACCACATGTGGATATCTATCGACCAAGCCTAAGAGATTCTCCTGCCAAAGATGAAAGTCTGAATGTTTCGGTGAGACCCCTTTGTTTCGGTATATTGTTTTGGCAAGGCGCCCAGGGTCTGGCCGAAAGGAATGATGAAGTTGTCTCGTCGGCGTGACAACAAGGTTTGTTATAGCAACATTTGAATCAGTGGGTCCCCCTCGGTGAGACATTTTGAGATCGGTAAAGGGTCTCCCCAAGATTCTAAAGTTATAGTGAAAGAGGATGTCGGCAGGAGAACCTCCAAGCAGGGAAATGTCTTGGCGACCGGAGCATGCTATGCTGACAGAGAGAGACTTCGGTGAAGGATTCTCAAGTCTGGGAGAGGTCTCACCGACCGGACCAAGTCTTGCCGACTCGCTGGAGAACAAAAGGATCGGGGTGTCAGAAAAAGGCTATGCCGAAAGGCCAAGTTATGCCGACAGAGAGCGAGGGGTAGAATCCCGGGGATGGAGGTCCAGAGTCCTGAGCTCGAGGGACCCAAAGGATGTTTCAACATTTCTAATTTCTCGCTAAGTCCCTGACGGAAAAGGGAGGATCCAGGCTCGAGAGTCATGAACGCTTGTGTGAAGAATGGTCATGCAGAGGTAAAGCTCCGAATTGGTCATGGGGATGCTACGCTAGTTCACTCAGTTTTCATGGAGATGGGTTTCGTTGATGATGTTGGATTCTATTGCTCACATGCCATTCTGATGCTCGTTGTTCATTTTAAGCCCTGGAAATGATGAAAACAACGCCTAGGAGGGTGAAAAAAATTCCTACCTAAAACACTCGATGAGGAAGGCGCAGGGATCCACTTATGATCAACAAGCAAAGCCAACATACAAAAATCAACTAGAAGCTTCAAAGATGGTGTACTCCTGCGGCAAGCTTTGATTATTCCTCTGCAACACTGTCAAGTTAAAATGACAAGCTTGAATGGGTCTTTATACCTCTAATCGCCATTAATGATCCTATTGAATGTTGGTACGGCGAGACAAAGGTTGGTGAATTTGAAAATAAAAAACGGTGGCGGGAGAGCCGGGGTTCAAAGACCGGGAGGGCGTAGGATGGCGGCCGCTTGAAAAAATTTGACTTGCCAAACTCACTAGTGGCAAAGAGGTGGTTGTGCCTCGGAGGGCGGGATGACGTGAGAGGTTCGCCGTGAGGAATGGCGAAACACTCTCAGAACCCCGAGAGTGGAAGTCTGGAGTCCTAGGCCCGAAAGGTTGGACGGCCGCCAAGATTTTGCCTTTTGTAGGAAATGACCAACAGAGTTTCGGGCCCCGAGGGCCTAGAGGACGCAAGCCGAATGCCACTAGGAACAGCGGGAACGATAAGGAAACCCAGCATGGGAAACCCAGACGGTCGGGCCTGAGGGGGGCCGGGACCGTTGGCAGGGGTAATCTGCTAGAGAGACTCTGTGTGGCACCAGAACACGACAAAATTAAAGGGGGAAGGAATGGTCAACTCATGGTGGGACTTTGAATGAATATTGACCATCCAGGACACCAAAAGGGGTGAGCACGCAAAACAAGGCAACAACAAAACAACCTAACAAGGTGAAAGAAGAGATGGTCACCGTCCAAAATGGGGCGTGTGTTCTAAAAGCACAACAAATGGCGACTCGCTGGGGAAATGCTCAAGAGCATTTTGATGACAAACTAAAATAACGAACCCAGAATCTCTGGTTCTGACCTTCACGCTAGGGCAAACAAACCAGATGCCCAACCAAAGGATCAAAACCATTAGCCAACCCAACCTTCAGTATGTTGAAAATTTAAGTGTGTGCAATTGCGTTAATTCCCATTCTTTAGTTGCTATAGGAACCCAAGCTCTGTCAAGTTAAGCTACGTAGTGTATTCTAATTCCAAAAGCATCCTAACATTGCCTCGTTGCTAGTTAGGCGTCCATAGCCCTGATGAGGTTGTCGCTGTGATTCTCCCAAACATTGCTCTACTGCCAGTCGAGCGTCCATAGCCCCGGTAGAGTTGCTCGGATACCTCCAAAAAGTTGAATTTTCCTTTCTCTTTTAATTTTCAATGTTTTCTTTCTTTCTTTCTTTCTCTTTTCAGCTCTTTTATTTCAACCCGCAAGCATTGAAGCTCATGCTCAGGGTTGAGAATCACAGTGGTGCTGGAGCAGAATTTTAGATTTTTCACTTAACTAGACTTCACAGAAGGCCCTACAGTGTCCGTCGAATTCTTAAGATGTGTAAGAGCTATAAGATTTCAGAATACGTCAAAGTCAGACTAAACTGACAACTTATCCTCTTCGAATTAAACACCCAGATCACTTGACACTAATAGAAGACCTTCACCATCCACTCTGAAGACTTGATTAGAGTTTGACAAAGAAATACATAGAACAACCCTAGGCAATAAGTATGGTTGTTGTGTGCACAGATGTGCCTAGCTGAAAGCAAAGGGACTCCAAGCAAAGCAGCATCAAAGCGAAATAAAACAAAAAGAAAACGAAGCAAGTGACCTACATCAAACCAACTATCCTAAGGAAAGCAGGAAAGCGGAGTATTTACAGGAAACCTATACTACTCAAAACGAGATATGTACAAAGATATTTACAATGAACTATGTTCAGGCAGGGCGAGCTAATATTAATGTTCATTGGATTTTGCAATGCATGCACAAGCAAATGGGTGATCGTTATCATTCTTAACCATGCAAACTTATCTTTATATTTTGAAAAAAGAAATTCAACATTGCAGCACTCAAGTTCAATCACATCATCATGAAAAATCAGCAATTGAGGAGGCTCGTTGAACCCATGATTAATCCATAAACATGTTCGTTTTCCCTCATTCCCATAATCAAAATAATAAGTGCAGCTTTGAAAATTAACTGGAGAAAGGAAGGATAGAACCTGGATGTCATCACATAGAGGTGGCAGCGTTGGACAGTCGAGAGCAAGCACAACATCATTGATCATTGCATTGGTAGCCTTGGGCGGGCGCAGTGGAGGGTGCAACACTTCAGACATCAAGGTTGCATAAGGTTGGGAGGATGGGGCAACAAACAACTCTTCTAATCTACCAATGGGATCCACAACCTCCACTCGTTGTTCCTCAAGGAAGTACACCTCATCTGTGTGGGTTTCCTTTTCCAAAACCTCTTCTTGATTGTTGTCTTCAAGGGGCAACATGCTATCCCATCTCCTTTCCCAGGTGTCAGCCTTATTTTTCATGATATTCAGTGTCATGGGATGATGGCATACGCAAATCTATCCTATTGCAGCCATCTAAATATGAGGGAGGATCAACAGTGATCATGGTGGAAGGGATCCAAGTTGCATTTTGTAGTCGGTCGGGTGCTTCATCTCTGTTAGTAGCTATCTCAGGACCTCCGCCTTTGTCTTCTTCTTTTTGTTGTTCAGGCATCTCATCATGACGTTCACTCATTTCCTCTTGCTCACTATCGCTATAAATGGAGAAAGAGCACCTCTCCCAATCTGGAAACTCTAGTGCATCACTGTTCAAGGGTTCAAGGAGTATGTATTCATCACTGCCATCTTCTGGGATGTGCTCTTCCTCAACATGAGCATACCTCTGTAGTGCAGCTCCCAATGGAAAGAAGTCATCAATTGATGGCACCTCATCAAGGGGACCAAAGTTCACTACGTAATCTCTCTCCAATGACTCACCAAAAATCCCATCGTTCATGGTATGCAAATGCTCTTCGAGTGGAAATTTTTGATGATTGGTGGATAGCATCCTTGCCTGATCTACTTCATCGCTCGGAAGTCTGAGACTGTATTGTTGTCCTTCTTCTATTGCTTCCCCAACATCCTTTTTAGGACCACCTTCAGTTGAGTTGCCACTTGGCCTTGGCTCTGGGTGTTCTACTTCGATCTGAGCAGCAAATAGAGGAGGTTGGGCACTTGGCTACTCCACTTGTCTTCTAACTTGTTTGATAGCCTCTTTGCACAACTCGCATGCAAACTCAGAGTGAGATGAATCATGAAGTCTGCACCAATTTGGCAGTAGCAATACCTCCAAATCCACTTGGCATTTCAGCTCTGACCAATCCCTTGCTAATCTGGAGACAAGCTGGTCATATCTTTCTGCTATTGGGTCCTCATCATCACTCGAAAAAGAAGCCTGATGGTAGACGACCATGGCGAGTGGTTGTTCCCACTCCTCCAAACTTTCATTTCTAGATTCTCGATCACTGTCATTGACAAAGGAGAGGTCTTCCAACCTGATTTTGCTTATGCTTTGATCATCTCCTTCTACTGCCTCAAGGCTTTCAGCCTCCTCTTCTTCTTGATTTTCAACATCTGTGTTGGCTGTCCTAGCATATGCTGCTGCAAACCTCATTGGTTCATCTTCACCTACCAATTTCTCTTCTTTTGGAGTGGAGGACTACCCTTGATTGGTGGAGGGAAGGCCTTCTAAATTAATTTCAATCAGATTTTCACCAAGGCACCTTGTTGTCCTAGTAAAACCTGCCTCTTCCTCCTGGTTTTCAACTTCAATTTTGCTGCTCCAACATCAAATTGTATCAAATTTCTTGGTTCATCCTTACTCTGTTGTCTTCTAGATGTTGACAACTCTTCCACCTCATGGGATAACTTCTCTTCATTGGGATTTGGCTGCTCCAACTTGTTTGAACAACCCTTGGCTTGAGCAATGATGTGGTCGCATGATGGACACATAAATTCTAAATGTGGTGCATTGTGGAATCTACACCAGCTTGCCATTAGTACTTCCTCCAATCTTGGTCCATCCTTGCTCCTCAAATGTTCCTGGATCAACTCCCTGAATGCCTTGGCTGCCATGGTTGTCAATTCTTCCTCTGAGTCTACAAGGGCTAAAGGCAAATAGATTTCCCAGAAGGGGATTTCTCCTTGCAATACCCTTTCAATTCTGCTCAAGAATGTGAGACACCCCAACTCATTGTGCCTACGAGTGAAATGGATCTGACATCTATCCACCAATGCAAATTGCTGCAATGGTTTCTTCAGTCTCTTGTTCAAATTTGCATGCAGTTGAGTGAGGTCAATTTGTGCATGCTGCTCCATTTTGACTCAACTTCTTTTTCCTTTAGAAATTTCTAATTTTTTAGCATTAAAAGAGATCACCCAATCTCATATTTCTTCTTTGAAAGTGCTCTTTTTGATTGCCAACTTTCAGCTTTGTAGCCTCAACATGTCAAGCCCTCCCTCCAACGCCAATTTTGTTGATGGCATTAGGAGGAGGGCATAAAATGAATCACTTCCAACCTTCAACTTTGTATTCCCAACGTGTCAAACCCTCCTTCTAGTGCCAGTTCTGTTGATGGTGTTTTTATGCACTTTTCAACACAGGTAATGCGTAGGTGCACTACCTCTCTTGAAAGACAATCTTCCACAATCAGATTACAGAACACTATCCCAAGGTCTCTAATGTCAGGTCTTGACAATGCTTGGAATATCTCAGTTGTTTGATGTGATTTGCTAGAATCACAAGGTGGACTTACATAGGAAATACAAAGCATGAAATTGGATGTTGAAATGGAGTTCCCAGGATAGGAGAGTTGTTATGCATTAGCTGTAGGTTCAAACAGTAGTCTGGAACTCCATTTTATCATTAGATTTGGCTTTACAATGTGCAATGAACCTTTCCTAAGATCACTATTAAAAAAGGAAAAAGGGCAGGGGAGAGAGGAAGTTCCTAGACCTGAAACTACGAATGAACAGTGATCATGGAGGCTGCTATAGTAGACAAACTCCCTAAACTAGGTTTTGCTTGGCCAAGAGAAACCTACTACAAAATCAAATGCAATCTTCTAAGGACTGCAGATTTTCACATCACATACACACATCATGTACATGCAATTGAACTAAGTTGCAGCAATGAAGTAAAGAGCTCAGACTAGCTTTGCAAAGTGACTCATCATCAATGAACCACAAAAAGCATGAGCTGGAAGTTCATCAAATACTAAAATAGCAAACACCATCACCACTCCCATTCAAGAAACTAACACTAAAACTAACATGGAAGGTGAACCATGCATACATAAAGAGCAAACTCAAAAGAAACACCCATAAATCATGCAATGTTGCTTTCTATTGCTGCAAAATGCCTTTTACAACAACTCTCCAACCCTTACAAATGAGGGGCAAGCCCCTATTTATAGTTTTCCAAATCCCAAATAAATGGCTAGGATTCAATTACATCGAATGGCCTAGATTTGATTACATTAGGGTTTCACCTACCCCTCATTATCCAACAATTTTAAAATACATTCCTTGCCTTTTCTCTATTTTGTCCTCTAGTGATGACACTGTAGCACTTTTGTCTTTTAGATAATTGATGTGTTATTGTAGCTACTCTTTTAGGGAATTCTTCATCTTTGATGGGGTTGTCCTCCTGCCTCTGAGAAGCTGTGTATTCAATGAACTTGAGGATGACCGCCTGGAGCTTTTCTATTTTCACGATTTCATATTGCAACACTTGGTAGCTCCATTCTTTTGCATTGTCTTCCAGCCTCTTCCAATCTGTGGTAGCTTTTGAGTGTAGAGGCTCGCCTTGAAATTAGTATTTCATTTGGTCTTTGTCTTCTTTCCCTCGAGGAGTTTTTCCTGACCTCTTCCCTTTGTCCTTCTCGGCTGATGCCCTTGAAGGTCCTGCACCCGATTCCATATATTCTGCAAGCAAAGGTGTAGTCAGCGTAATTGATCATAAAAGCATTCATGTTAGTTGAGATTCTAAAGATTTCATCCATTCCAAATGGTCTATTAAGCATAACATAAATTTCATCTCCCGACATCATTGATCTTCTGATTAAAGGCACTAAGACAGTCTGGGCCCAGAAGGTCAGACTTCCCCAGTAGAAATGTTGTTTGGAAGGGCAAATCGGGCGGAGAGCTCCCAGAGATTTTCTTCGGTCAAATCTTAGTATTTTAAGAGGTTCGTAACGAAGGGGACCAAAATCAAGCTCGTGGGTTGAAGGTTGATTTTAGATTTGGGCTCATTCGGATTGGTTTAGGAGAATCCATAGGTCTCGGGCCAAGGAGCTGTCATGAGATGGCCGTTTGAAACAACAAATTGAGAACGAAATTTCGAGGACAGAACTCCAGGGTCTGGAGTTCAGTCGGGTCAAAAGGCGGTCAGCAGCCTTACGTTACTAGGTTCAAGAGGCTCAGGGTCTGTGGTGCATTTTGGTGTTTGGGATGGCAGACGTCGAGCAGAAGTCCAGAGATTCGGGCCCAGAGGGGGAGAATGTCATTATGCCATTTTAGTTTTGATTAGTGTGAAAATTTGTTTCAGAGAAAGATCCTGGTGACAATCAGGTGTTTCATCAACAAGGCACCTCAACATAAGATTTGTATCTTCGATGAGAAGTCTCACCAACATCTGTATGTTATGTCGAAGATGATGGATCTCAATATATTGCAAAGGCAGTCCTTGGCGAAGGATACTCAGTCAGTGAGAGGTCTCGCAGACTGAGCAATGTTATGGCGACTGAGGAGGTTTCGGCCTAAGTCCTTGGGTCGGGAAATGGTCTTGGCGAAGACGAAAGTCTTGCCGACAGCTGGGAGCAAGACCGGGCCTAGCAGCGGATCCTGCCGTTTGATTTCGTTTTAGCCCGGCGGTGGTCAAGAGGGTGGAGCCCGGACCTTGGAGGGGCGAGCGAAGTTTTCCCCTCGAGACGGTGGATGACCAAAGGACTAGAGATGGCCCTGCTAAATCATCTGAGTTAGGTTTTTCGCGCTTGGGTCCATATTGGCATAGGTTCCGAGCTGTTTCAACGATAGTGAAGGTCCCTATCGGCATAGGCTATGGCTCTTGGGATAGTGTCATACTGACAACCCTTTGTTTCCCTGAATTTCACTTTGGTGGCTCGTCGGTATAGATGGGATGCTTTTGGTATAGGGTCATAGCGACACTCGAATGCTACATTGACAGACCTTAATGGACTTTCTTCAATCAACATTCAGTGTAGGGGTATGGCTGGGTGTATGATCTCGGCGACACGAACATGTCTCGCCGACTTTGCTTTTGGTTTTCCTTTCAGGCATGACTTCATTCTAGTCACACCAAAAATGAAATGAATGACCCCTTCGTCGGCGTAGGTTAAACTTTCTCTTGGCGAATTGCGGTGTCGGAGTGATTTCGTTGTGACTTAGCGAGATCTGCATAACGTCTCGCCGAAGGCTTGGGGTTATAGCGACATGTTTGAGGTATACGGGGCTCTTTCGGGGAGAGATATAAAATGTCCTGGTGACTGTGAATAAAATAAGCACACGTGGATATCTATCGACCAAGCCTAAGGGATTCTCCTAGCGAAGATGAAAGTCTGAATGTTTTGGTGAGACCCCTTTGTTTCGGTATATTGTTTTGGTGAGGCGCCCAGGGTCTGGCCGAAAGGAATGATGAAGTTGTCTCATCAGTGTTACAACAAGGTTTGTTATAGCGACATGTGAATCAGTGGGTCCCCCTTGGTGAGACATTGTGAGATCGATAAAGGGTCTCCCTGAAATTCGAAACTTATAGCGAAAGAGGATGTCGGCGGGAGAACCTCCAAGCAGGGAAATGTATTGGCAACCAGGGCATGCTATGCTGATAGAGAGAGACTTCAGTGCAGGATTCTCAAGTCTGGGAGAGGTCTCACGGATCGGACCAAGTCTTGCCGACTCACTGTAGAACAAGGGGATCGGGGTGTCGGCGAAAGGCTATGTCAAAAGGCCAAGTTATTCCGACAGAGAGCGAGGGGCAGAATCTTGGGGACGAAGGTCCAGAGTCCCGGGCTTGAGAGACCCAAATGACGTTTCAACATTTCTGATTTCACGGTAAGTCCCCAACGGCAAAGGGAGGATCTGGGCCCGAGAGTCATGAACGCCTCTGTGAAGAATGGTCGTGCGGAGGTAAAGCTCTAAATTGGTCATGGGGATGCTACGCTAGTTCACTTAGTTTTCATGGACATGGGTTTCGTTGATGATGTCGGATTCTATCGCTCACATGCCATTTTGATGATTGTTGTTCGTTTTAAGCCCTCGAAAGGATGAAAACAACACCCAGGAGGGTGAACAAAAGGCCTACCTAAAACACTCGATGAGGAATGTGCAGGGATCCACTTATGATCAACAAGAGAAGCCAATAGACGAAAATCAACTGGAAGCTTCAAGGACGGTGTACTCCTGTGGCAAGCTCTGATTATTCCTTTGCAACACTGTCAAGTGAAAATGATAGGCTTGAATGGGTCTTTATACCCCTAATCGCCATTAATGATCCTATTGAATGTAGGTACGGCGAGATAAAGGTTGGTGAATTTGAAAATCAGAAACGGTGGTGGGAGACCCGGGGTACGATGGTCGGGAGGGCGCAAGATGGTGGCCGCCTGGAAATATTTGACTTGCCAAACTCACTAGTGGAAAAGAGGTGGTCAGGGCCCGGAGGGCGGGATGATGTGAGAGGTTCGCCATGAGGAATGGCGAAACACTCTCGGAACCCCGAGAGCGGAAGTCCGGAGTCTCGGGCCCGAAAGGTTGGACGGCCGCCAAGATTTCACCTTTTGTAGGAAATGGCCAATGGAGGTTCGGGTCCCGAGGGCCGAGAGGACGCAAGCTGAATGCCACTGGGAATGACGGGAATGATAAGGAAACCCGGCATGGGAAACCCGGATGGCCGGGCCCGAGGGGGGCCAAGATCGTTGGTAGGGGCAATCTGCTAGAGAGACTCCGCGAGGCACCAGAACACGACAAAATTAAAGGGGGAAGGAATGATCAACTCATGGTGGGACTTTGATGCAATATTGACCATCCGGGACACCAAAAGCGATGAGCACGCAAAATGAGGTAGTGACAAAACGACCTGACAAGGTGAAAGAAGAGAGGGTCCCCATCCAAAATGGGGCGTGTGTGCTAAGGGCACAACATGTACCTTAAAAAATCTCTATATATCATGATTTTTTCAAAATTTTGAGTTAGTGTTGAGTTTCCATGTTGAGTTGAAGGTTGAGCCCAATGTCTATGTTAGGTTCGAGTTTGGTAACTATGATATAATAATTGGTGCCTCCCATGGATTTCATGGTAGAGATGACACTAAAAAAATGCTCCTTGGTCTCTTCTCCTAGAGAGAAAAAAGGTGGTGGTCCATTTGATATTGTAAAATATGGTGGTTAGTCTCAATTCAAATGGGAGCATACTCTCAATTGGCCAAGAGGAATCCACAACTTCTTACAGTCTCCAACAAAATGGTGTGGCCTTGAGAAAAAAATGGCCCATTACTAAAACACAAAATCCATGATTTATGGTAATAATTTGCCATGTATCTTTTGTAGTGATTTGTGGGAAATGCTTTGAGATTCTTTCATGAATGGCTGAGTTCGAAGCTTTTATGAGGAGAATTCCTTATCACATGTTGCTCTAATGTGAAAGCGGCACAACAATTCCAATTTCCAAGTGAAATGTTAATCGTAACAATTCTTTGCGTCTCATTCACTTTGTGCTATTTAATTGTTTTCTTTTCTTTAGGTCAATCATTTATTTTCAATTTTATGATGCTAAGAATACACCATTTGATGAGTTTATTACAGGCAGAGAGTATGTTGGCAAAGGTTGTGGAATCTGGCTTTACACCTGCCAATTGCATTTGCTTGGAAGTTTCTAAATCCTTTTCAACAAATCCATTTTTTGCATATCCTGCAATATTGCAATCCATAGACCATAGTTTAACATGATATCAAAACACAACTGAGATCTTCCACATCGATGATTGGAATGTATCATTACCTGTGAGGGAGTTACCAAAAGATTTTAAGTATCTTAGACCTATCAATGGTTGTAGGTACCCTAATTACACAAGTTATTAGGGTGTTGTTGATCCACACCTGTGTTAGGTTGTTGTTCTATTCTTTTTTCAGTTGATTTATTTAATTTTGATGTGCTCCAAAAGTTGCAAAAATGACTAGTATTAGTCTCAAAGAGAGTGATCAACTTGAATGTACTTCCAATTTTAGACCTTGAAAGTGTAGATTGTAGATGGTATTAGAAGTTGAATTTTGGGTCTATGTTAACACCAAACTTGCACATTCTACAAATATTCTCCAGTTGCTTGAATATAACAAGAAGATAGCCAAAGCATAGTGAATCATCTTACGTTACAAATAGATCGAGTGCTCAAGAAGGGTGTTAACTGTTATCAGATACTTGCAGTAGTTGTACCATCCATTGTAATTTGTATCTACTATTTTTTTCACAAAAATATTAATGAGTTACACAATGCTATTCTAGGTAACATTCTTATTTTCTTTGCATTTTTTCTTTGTATAAATGGTTCTCTATTTTAGTTGATTTAGGAAAGCTACTGAGAAATTTAAATTCTTGATCCGAGTCTATGACATGGCTTTTGTTCTTAGTACTTGTAACTGTTGTTGTAACTAATGTTGTGAAAGATGTAGTTGATCAAGCTCGCCCCAACTTTTTTTGGCGGTGTTTTCTAGATGGCATATCAGTTGAGAACTTATCAACCTCTAGTACTAAACTTTAGTCTTAGCTTTTTTTCTCTTCCTAGTTAATGATCATTTTGGTGGCAAGCTCTTTATTTATTGTTATTATTATTTTGTCATTGATGATTCAAATTAGCCTTATAACTGGTATGAGGTTGTTCTAGAAATTTGATAACATTACAGGGAGGGTTGAGTGTCATGGAAATGAACATGTCATGAGGGAAGGTCCCAAAAGCTTTCGACCCAATGGACATACTTCATGTAAGTGCAACATCCTATACTTTTAGTTAAAATCATTAGGGGAGGTTTCCCTTTATTTATAACCTATGGAAAATTTACAAGGTGTGGAATATACAAGAATACTTGCATTCATACATAAATCAGCTATTAGATCAATTATTCAATAACATGCTATCTTAATAAAACAACACCATGTAGATAAATAATGAAAAAATTTCTCTTGTATTTGACTTTTCTGAGTTTTTGATGTGCAAATTTTGAAACCTTATTTTTAGGATGCAACTCCAAATTGGAGAAGTGAAAGGTGAATACCAGCGAGGAAGAGTTTGGAGGAGCCAAAACCAATAGCGACGGGAAAGTTGTGGATTTGTAAGGGGATTAAATGGGTCAAGCCCCTATAAGAGGTCGCTGCCCTTCCAAAAGGACTACAATTAAGGAAGGGGAAAATAGTATAAGTATGTGAAAATAGGATTATTTTGTTTATATAGTGTTTGTAAGTTGTACAGTGTCACTGAAACATTCAATGTATGAGATTTTGATTTGCCAATGAGGCTTAGTGAAGTATTTTCTTAGAGTGGTTTTTTCTCCACTCATAAATACTATGTTGTGGCTCCTCTTGATTTGTAATCTATTTGTGTTTGTGTCTGATCAATCATATTTGCTCAAGCATTTTAGTCTTCATTTCATGGTGTTTTTTAACATTTGAATATCTATGATAGTTGAAGTTTATATGTATAAATTTGTGAGGATTAATTAAGTTAGATTTTATTTGCAATGACTAAATATATGACTAAAGTAATGACTAAATTAATGAATAAATACATGACTAAGTTAATGACTAAATTAGCGATTAAATATATGACTAAATTAATGACTAAATATATGACTAAACAAATCACTACCATGACTAAATAAATAACTAAATTAATGACTAAATTAATGACTAAATCAATGACTAAATCAATGACTAAATAAATGACTAAAATAGTTTAGTCATCAATTTAGTGGTGTTATAAATGACTACAAATAAACCACTAAAATAGTCACGTGACTAAAATTAATGACTAAATATATGACTAAATCAATGACTCAATCAATGACCAAATCAATGACCAAATTAAACATTAAAATCAATGACTAAATAAATGCCTAAAATGGTTTAGTCATAAATTTAGTGGTGTTACAAATGACTACAAATAAACCATTAATAGTCATATGACTAAAGTTAGTCATTTATATGCAATTTTTAGTAGTTTATTTAGTCATATATTGTTGTTTGTGTACTAGTGGTTGCCAAAGTTGACTAGAGCACCAAATTCCAAGTGATTGTTTGGGAGAGATTGGTTGGTTCAAGAATGTCAAAGGTGTTGGAGGGTATTGAAACATTGCTTCCTACACTGTTCATGTTGTTCTTCCCTTGTTGGTGTGCTTTTCCTTCCTTGGATTCCCACTAGGCTAGGTTGTCAATGGTGACAAGGTGTACTAAGAAGTCTTGTGCATCAATTTTCAATGAAGCCCTTGAAGAAGTGTGTTGAAACAGTCATATTGTATTAGGATCTACCCCTACTCTACATAATGATGTGTACGAAGGGTGATTGAGATTATGTAAAGAGACAGATCATGATGAAACTGACTCTAAAATTTATCCAAGATTAAAGTATATTTTGGAAAGCCAAAAACATAAAACCTAAGATTAGATAAGCTTGACAATGATGGATTCCCTCTTATTGGTTTAAACTTATATATAGTGTGGACATATTAATTGGAAAGGTGAGTTCACAACCTTCTGATGCAAATAGAGGGATGGGAGAGCGATAGAGGAAGAGGGAGTTCCCGAGATAGAGGGATGGGAGAGAGATAGAGGGAGAGAGATAGAGAGAGAGAGGGGGGATGGGAGGGAGATACCAAAGAGAGAGGGAGAGAGAGAGAGAGAGGGAGGGGTGGGACATAGATACCTGAGAGAGAGGGGAAGGTTTGATGGAGATACCTAAGAGAGAGGGAGAGAGGGAGGGTGGGGACATAGACAAAGAGAGGGAAGCCTGGATGGAGATACCCAAGAGAGAGAGAGGGAGGGAGGGAGGAGAGATGGAGGGAGGAGAGAGAGAGGATAGGAGGGAGTTAGTGGAGAGAGAGAGAGACCTGAGAGGTAGGGGGGGGGGTGGAGGAGAGAGGGGGAGAGAGGGAAAGATAGAGGGAGAGAGAGACGGAAGAGGGAGATAAAATGGAGAGGGAGGGTGGAGGGAAGGGAAAACGGAGAGAAAGAGGGAGGTGGTGGTGGAGGAGAGAGAGAGGAGGGTGGAGGGACGGAGAAAGAGAGAGAGGGGGGAGGGGAGGGAGAGAGAGGGAGAGAGAGAGAGAGAGAGAGGGGAGGGAGGGAGATGGGTGGGTGGACCAAGAGAGACCCAAGAGAGAGGGAGGGAGTGGATAAAGAGAGAGAAGAGAGTGGAGACCCGAGAGGGATGAGAGAGGAGAGAGAGAGAGAGAGAGAGGAGGGGGTGGTAGTGGAAAGAGAGGGAGGGGGGGTGGAATGGAGAGGGGAGAGGGAAAGGATAACAATGGAAGGAGACGGAGAGAGAGAGGGTGGAGACATGGAGAGGAGGGAGAGAGAGAGAGAGAGAGAGAGAGAGAGAGAGAGAGAGAGAGAGAGAGAGGGGGTGGAGAGACCAAGAGAGAGAGAAAGGGGGGGAGGGGAGAGAGGGATAAAGGGAGGAAAGGGGGGGAGAGGGAAGGGATAGGGAAGGACAGGAGAGAGAGAGAGAGGAGAGAGAGAGAGAGTGGAGGATAGAGGAGAGGAGGAGAGCCCGAGAGGGACTTGAGACTGGAGAGGATGGAGGAGGACTGAGAGAGGGAGAGAGGGGAGGAGGATGGGAGAGAGAGAAAGGAGATGGGAGAGAGGGAGAGGAATAGAGAGGAGATGGAGAGAGGGGGTGGAGGAGAATGGAGAGGGAGAGGGAGGAGAGATGGAGGGAGGAGAGATGAATGGAAGGGAAGAGGTGGAATGGAAGGAAGAGAGAGGGGGAGGAGAGGGTGGAGGAACAAGATATATGGGGGGTGGGAGGGAGACAATCAGAGAGAGAGGGAGAGAGAGGGAGAGGGAAGAGAGACAGAGGGAGAGGGGGTGGATGGAGACGGAGAGGGAGGGAGGGGGGTGGAGAGAGGGAGGAGAGGAGGGAGTGGAGAGAGAGGGAAAGGAGAGAGAGAGGACCGAGAGGGGGGGGTGGAGGAAATGGAGAGAGAGAGAGGAGGGATTAGGGGTGGATGGGATGGAAGGAAGGAGAGACAGGAGGAGAGAGGGATGGAAGGAAGGAGATGGAGGGAGACAGGAGAGATAATGGAGGGGGAGAGGAATGGAGATAGAGGGAGAGAGAAACAGGGAGGAGAATGCAGGACAGGGAGAAGAGAGACAAAGAGAGATAAAAGAAAAGAGGAGGGGGGGAAGAGGAGGGGAGGATAGGAGTCTGTGAGAGGACAAAGAGAACAAAGATGGAGAGAGAGGGAGAAGTGGAGGGATGGACAAGAGAGGGAGCATGATAGGTTGGAATGAGGGAAAGGAGAGGGAGTATGAGAGGAGGGGATTGGGAGGAGAGAGAGTAGTCTAGGTAGTGTGGGAGGGAGGAGACCCTCGAGAGAGAGAGAGAGAGAGAGAGAGAGAGAGAGAGAGAGAGAGAGAGAGAGAGAGAGAGAGAGAGAGAGAGAGAGAGAGAGAGAGAGAGAGAGAGAGAGAGAGAGAGAGAGAGTTGAGAGGGAGAGAGATTTATCCAGTTAGGGTAAGGAGGAAGAGAGCGTATGAAAGGTAAAACCTCAACTATCCATCTACAATCATAAACTGTGCACTCTCAACATTATCAAAGTGGTCGAGCAAAGAGAAGGGAAACTTATATTTTGTTCAAAGAAGGTCATTTGGTGAGCACCAAATTTGGCACTCACCAAATGAAAAATCACATTTGGTGCATGCCAAATTTTGAACTCGCCAAATGTGATGTACCATTTAGCGAGCATCAAATTTGGCGCTCGCCAAATAAGCTGCTTTGGACTAGTGAGTGTACAAGATTTACAAAATTTCCTCATATTTTTGTCTATGCTCACCATCACGTTTGCACATATTTCAATGCAATTTTATAAAAAAATTGTGATTGCATTAAGCTCTCTCTTATCTATCTAAATATATAATTCTTTTTTAGTTTTGATTCAGTTAATGTTTTGATCCATAACTTCTCTTGTAAATGCCTCCGTTTTTGGTCAAAAACCAACATGTGCTAGATTTAGGATAGATTTTACTCATTCATCAAAATGTGAAACAAATTACATTTTTTAAAACTAGACTCCATTCTACACGTGATAAAAAAAATCAATTTTCATTAGTTTTCAAAAAATTTAGGGGGGAGCACACTCAAATTTCAATTTTTCAGGATGTGTCCACTTTGAAAATTCATAAAATATTATATATTCATTAAAAAAATTATCCGAAAGAATGATAAACTAAATGGTGTTAGCTAATTTCTCACCATTTGGATTTTTTAAATTCTAAAAAATGTTAATAAAAAAGGGGGGGCCCTCAGACGCTATGCAATTTTTTTTATAAAAATAGGACCTGTTTTGGGCCTCCCCTTTTTGATACCCTTAATCTTCATTAATTTCAAAGAGAATTAGTAGCTTAGAAACTAGACTCAAAGAACTTCAACTCTTGTTCTTTCTACATCTTGAAATTTTGAGCGTAACTATCTTCATTTTCTCATGCAAATCAGATTGCTGATTTCAGAAAAAAAAAAAGTTGCATCTTAAGAGCCAAAATTGTGTCATAGATTTATGCGCTTACCTAGGTTCTTGGTCCTATAGGGAAAGCTTGAAAAGATGCTCGGTCCTACAAGGCAAGCTTGATGTGAAGGAGCTCTATAGGTTCTTGGTCCTACAAAGCAAGATTGATCAAATAAGCCCATGACTATCGCAAGCTGCATTGTAGGAGAGTCATAGAAAATATAGGTTTAGTCAGGCTGCCCCCAAGCTAGACATGAAGATATGAGATAGGTCTATTCAAGCTTCCCTCAAGCTAGACACAATGACATCAAATATCAGATATTGCAAGAAACTCGAGAATTCTCTCAAGAAGAAGGCTTTCAAAGGGGGCTCCTTTAGTAGGGAACCCTTCAAGACACAAAGGGGCCCATTCAAAAGAGCACTCCAATTGAAAGACATGGAGAAGAGAGGGGATCCTTAAGAAGGAAACAAATCTCCAAAAAAAGTTATCACTGTCCCCAACATATAGGGGAGGAGAACCATGCAAGATATTATTGTGTTGCTACCACAAAAAGATTATGGTTGTATACAATAGTGTATGACCATGAATGACAATGAGAAAGTAAAGCTATAACTACCACATAATGGGCAACAACACAATTGAAAGTAGGTGTAGGAATCTCATGAGAAGATGCTTAGAATGGACATGATAGAGGTAGACCTCAATATCAATTATCATGTGAAGAAGAGACAGGTGCATCAACAAATAGAAGAGTGATGGCACTAGAATCAAGAAGTTGTATTTTATCCTTTGAGGCCTTACATTCCCTAGTGGAATGTCTAGGAGCCTGATAGTATGCACAAAAAGAATGTTTTGCTTTATCTTGTTTGTGAAATTTATTATGTGTAGAAGGAGGAAGAGTGATTAAGTGGGCTTTAAGAAGCCTCAACGAAATACACTCGTGCTTAGACATAGAATGAGGAGCAGGAAGTAACCCTTTCTCTTGTGGAGAAAATTTTGTTTGATCACAAGAAGAAGACATGAAGACAACATATAATAGATGATGAATCACTTCAAGAGAATGATGTTGAGTGGAAATGATGTTGAAATTCAACCATGGTTTCCATTTAGATTGTTCATTCTAGCAACCAAGCCCCAAATTACGCTTATGAGGTATACATTCTATAGGGACCTAAATTCCTTGTTCATTATGCCCACAACCTTTATGCCCATAACCATATTTAGAGGAAATTTTAAAACCAAGGCCATAACGTGTCTACAAATCTTGATAAGGATGAGGATCTTCATAGAGAGCATTATTCTAGCAATGGAGATTATGCTCCTCTACGGGATTTTCATTAGCCTTCTTGATAGGATTTCCAACATTAGCCTCTTTAGTAGATGTGTGATCATCTTCCTTAGAAGGGGAGGATCAACATTAATAACATTACAATTCACATTCACATTATCCCATGATGCAGAAGAATAATCATCTTTGATAGTAGGTTTGGATGATGTTATCGAAAGGTCTAAGTGGATCGGGTTGACTTTATATTCTCCAATGAAGGATTCTGTAAATTCTAAAGAACCCCAATCATCATCAAGACATGCATTCTTTTGAGAATAAGTTGGAGTAGACTCAGGATCTTGTGCTTTAGAATGATCTTCTTAGGGACATCTATCTCAAAGGTATCCTTTGGAATAGGTACTACTTGAGTAGACATCAACACATTGGAAGATACTAAAGGGACAAGATTTTTAAGAGTAGGTGCAATAGAAGCCTGACCAGCAGGTACCATCTTAGACAATTGTATAACATTTGGGTTAGCTCTAATTGTGACTACATGATTATTATGAATTAATTTAATAGATTTATGTAAGATAGACGATACTGCACCCATAGCATGAACCCATGGTCTGTCGAGAACTAGGTTATAGGGTAACTTTCCTAACATAACATATACCAGGGTGGGTACGGTAATGGGTCCCAACATTAAGGAAAAATTATCATGCCCAAGGTTTACCGACCAATATTATCAAACCCACAAATACATAAGGAAGAAGCAACAAGAGAAAATGAATCAATTTCAATTTTAGGCAACAGATCAATACTACACACATTGAGCATTGAATCGGTGTCAACAAGGATACATATAATACAATTATTATTAACAATAACTATGATCATTAGAGGATTTGCTTGCTTGTACACTTCTAGAGGTGGGATTTCTTGTGGATAAAATGTAATATTTGATGAATCTACATGAATATGAGTTATCAATGCATTAACATCTATTAGCCTAGTCGAAGAAGGAAAGAGAATATTTTGCAAGGCTTCTTGAAACATACCTTGATAAATCAAAGCAAACTAAAGCAAGTCCCACAATGAGATATTGGTCGGAGTAACATAGAGTTGCTCGACAAGATCATAATCACTAGGTGCTTTAGTTGTAGGTTTAGGTGCTTGAGGAAGTCTTGGTTGAGAAGGTGGTAAAGAATTAGGTTGATCAATATTTAATTTATTCTTTCTAGTATTATATCCATGGTTTACCGTTCTATAAGAGAGATCCTTATAAAGATCAAGAGAGCCACTATCCAATGGAACACCATTAATAGAACAATTTTTTTAGAACTAGCCAGAGTCAGATAAATGACTGATCTCTTAGGCCTTTGGGGAGGCCAGAGAGATAGATGATATTTATGGATTCCTTACAACTTATAGAGGAATCATTCAAATAAATATGCTCAACATCTATCCTTGGAGGATTCGATGTGAGAGGAGCTTCAATATTTACTAATGCAATGTATCTAGAAGAGAGTGCATTGGAACAAAGACAAGACTCATCATTCACAAATGTAATGTCTCTAGAAGAGAGTGTATTGGAATGAAGAGAAGGTAGAGTAATGTTAAGAAAAGAATCAAGTATTTCATCCTCTTGTGCCAAAATATTCTTAGGAGGGATTTCAAGAGAGGGATCAACAAAGAATAATAAGAAAGGAGAAAAGAACTCACTTTCACATGCTTGTAAGAGGACTTCTTGATTTTTCTTAACAAAGTTTGAAAGAGATAAAAGGAAGAAAGATATAATGTGCATTTTAAAATAGAGATTATAAAAGTTGGCCAAAGGTCGGTATATATCGCTATTTACGACATGGAATGGGGTTCGGTGTAGCACCCAGAAAAAAATTCTTGAAGGATAAATCTTTTATTTGTCCTTTTTGTTTTAAGGAAGGAGTGTTCAAGTTGAGTTCACCAAATTTAGAGAAGAGGGATTCAATGCTCACTAGTCTCAATGAATGACCTATACTAAACTACCTTAGACTACCACAAGGAATAGAGTGAGAATTTCAAAATTAGAATGAGTAGGTCACAAAGGTTTTCTAGATAAACTGACGAGCTCTCATGAAAAGGATGGCAATGTGGAATAAGGATGACAGTGGGGAGTGCTAAAGTCCCAGAGGGTGCGCTAGTGTATCATATGGACTAAAAACCAAGAATGTCATAGAAAACATCAGACTTATTACTTCTACTATAACCACTAAGGACTTTTGAAATGTGAGGAAAAAATATAGAATAACATAATTAAAATGAAGTAAGGAATGATAAAACTAAAGAGTTTAAAGGAAGTGCTCACAACAACCCAAGAAATGGAGCCTCAAGTAAATGAATATCTTTGACACTTACAAACATAAATATTGAGGAAAAATTTTGGGGTTGTTTAGGGACTTGCCATAGTCAAACCCTCATTTTGGTGTTCCCACCTCCATGGATAGCTAGATAGATAGAGATAAATAATAAGTAGAAATGAAATGAACAGAAGAGTGATAAAAGAAAACCTTGCTCAATTGGGAGAACACATATCATGAAATAGAGAAGCAATAGATATTGGATGTGAGAATTCCCAACATGCTCAAAGATACAAGGCAGAAGATAGATATCACCTAGAAGGCTTGAGGAATCCAAGGAGAGAGATAGAGCTATGAGAGCCAAGAGAGTTGCAAAGAGTGTTGTAAGATCATGAGAGTATTGTTGTAGTAAGCTATAGAGAGTTGTGTAGGCAAGATAGAAAGAGAAAGACAAGAGAATGTCCAAGAGAGAAGCCAATAAGCTAGAGAGAAAAATGCCAAAGAGACCAGAGAGAGAAATAGAATGAAAGAGATGGATTTAAAAGAGAGAATAGGAAGGAAAATAAGGTTCTTGATCGATTACAAGGTGTCCTAGGCTATTACCACTGACAAAAGTAGTTGACAAGTGGCAAGGCACTCAGAAATGGCCATTTGAACATTGAAATGTCATGGGAATCTAGTGCAATGTGTGGATGTCCATGTGCGCTAGTGTCTAGAAAAATCACGCTACAAAACAATGATAACGATAAATGTATAGGGTTTGACGCTAAGCTTAGTCGTGAAGGGTAACTGCGGAAAAGGGGTCCTAAGCATCCTAAGAAAGGAAAAAGGTTGATGCAAGGTCTGAAATGAGCCTACACAAATACTAAGGGAGTGGACATTAAAGTGGATACAAGAATTTATATGCAATTGCAAGGGGTGCAATTTTACAACATTACAATATCAAACACCAAGATTAAGGAGGAGATCTAGGAACTACTATCTCAAAAAGAAGATATCAATTATATAACTTTTATGGATACTCATTGGGGAAATTCACATAAGACATGGGAAGAGGGTATGTCTTTTTAGGAATTTTGTGTTAGTGTTCTTTGATGTCATATTTAATTTATAGAAAGATACAAGAAGACCATTTTCACCATGAAGATAAAGTATTACAAGTTCTCAAACAATGTTAACTTTGTGCTAAACCTTCCAAGTGTTCTTTTGATCTCAAATAGGTTGAATACATGGGTCACATAATGGCTCATGAAGGAGTAAAGATTAATCCTAGAAAAAGGCTATGATGGAGTGGCCTATTTCTAAAACCATTATGAACCTAGACAATATACAATATTTGTGAACATCTAAGGCTACATAGCAATACACCTCACAACTCTATTGAAGGATGGTTTTTAGTAGAATGAGTTAGCTAATACAACATTTGAGAGATTGAAGGAGGTTATGTGCACCACTCTAGTTATTACCACCTCAAAATTCACCAACGATTTTAGTATGGAGTGTTATGCCAATGAAAGGTTAACAATATACTCAAACTCATTTATGATAAGGAATATTAGCTATTCCTCACGTAGTGAAATAGTGGAGGTCATATTTGACGATACACATCAATATTAAGAGAGATCATGAAAGCCTAAAATATTTTTGGATCTATTGGTTAATAGATTTTTTAGCACCAAAATATTATGTTTATCAAAAATCTACATAATCCAATTTTAAATAACAAATGACCAACAATTGGACAAGCTACCAATTTTTGAATAAGTTTTATTTTGAATTTTAGAGGTACAACTCCCTCTTATGATGAAATTATAATTTAGAGGTGTAATTTTAACTATAAATTAGGAAAGGTAAATTAAAAGAAATAATAATTTAGTGAAACAAACTTATTCACAAGTAATGACATTAAGAAATTTAAGTACGCATGCATACCATTAGATTTTTCAATTCCAAAATGGTTACTAGTGCAGAGAACAATTTACTATTTTAAAATCAAACTCAAAATTGTCAACAAATGATAATTGCTACTACAAGAATATTAGAACATCAAAAATAATTACCATTCACACAAGAAATAATAACATGAACCTATAACAACACACAGACTTAAAAGATTCTTTATTTCAAGATGTCCAAAATCATAGAGTTCATAGACTTACATTGATTCTTGTAGGAGAATAATCCCCTATAATGTATTTTTCATAACATTTATATCATAGAATTTAATTAAAATTATAATTATAATGTTCTTGATAATGCAGAGAGATCCCACAAAATTAGGGGACTTCTAACCTTAAACAAAATATCAAGAAAACTACATGTTTTACTAAGATGATACATCATCAACATCCATGATATCCTTTCTCTTTTGAGGTGATCGAGGAATTTGAGCAACTTTCTTGGACTTGGACATATAGAATTATTTGATAAATAAGCCCAAACTATTATGATTAGGAATGATAATTGTAGACATCCAATTTGATCACTTCCATATGATCAAACACGTCTCCTTATTTATCCAGTTGCTTATCTCATCTGTTAATATTAATTAAACCATTTGTTTAATTAATACCCTCCATCTTACATAAGGGTCCTAAAATATTTAATTTAATAAATACTTTACCCCTCTTCCTCCTCTAAATTAAATAAGTATACCATTTTATTTAATTTAGTCATATTCCCCTTTTGGAATTAAAATTCATTTTTTTAATTCCTCTTTTCTCTCTCATGGTCACATCCTCCAACTTTTGCAAGTGGGTCTCTAATCCATCTTAATTACTTCATCTTCTTCTAATTAACTAGGGTTAGCATGTGCACACCCTTAATCATCATTAGGGTCACATCCTCCATAATCTCCCACTTGCTTTTAATGAATCATTAGTCCATCTAACTAAGTACTTGCACAACCTTAATCATTTGGTTAGTCTAACCTAATCCTCCTCCCATTTATGGCATGTGTCCTTAAGTCAACCTTATTAAAGGCTTTCTCCTTTTGGGCAAGGCACTCCACTTCCCCATGTGAATTTTTAATTCACCTTTTATTCCCCCAAGGAACTCAAAAGGAATTTTTAATTCCTTCACTTCTTCCCACATGTCCACTTATTCTTTATTCTTTCCCATCTCCCCATGAGAATATTTGAGGAATTTTTAATTCCTCACATGTCCTCTCACCCACATGGGGACAAGGACCTCCTTTATAAGGAGATATTGTCCAATCCCAAGGTACTTTGTACCCCCCCTCCATGTCATGTACCATCCTTCCACCTCATGTCCACTTCACCTTTTAGGGCTATATCACATGCCACATGTCAAGATGTGAGGGCTTGTGAGTTCTCAACTCACCTTAGCCGTACATCTTGATATTTGGTGGCTCAATCTTGGCCATCCATCTCTTCTAGGAATTCTCAAAATTCCTATAAATACCCCCTCTTTTCTCTCATTTTGGGGGAGATCATTTTGCTAGCCAAACTCTTACAATTTTATTTCTTAATCTACACTTAGCAATTTTCATGTTTTCATCCACTTGCACTCATCCTCACAACATCATTTAGCTTGCATCTTGTGCCATCCAAGGAGCATACACATCAAAGATTGAAGGGCCAACCAAAGGATCGATTTGAGACGAGGTATAAAGTTCCATTGTTGCTTTTTATCTTGTGTTGTTTCCAACTTAGGCTAATCTTGAGGTGTAGGTTGTTTTGGTGTTGATTTGCACTCTTTTATTTGCTGCTTGTTTTCTAACGCTTACATTTGACCTATCACATTTTTGGCACCCCCGGTGGGACCCAAAAATGAGTCTCTTTCTTTCACGTTTGCTATTTTTTGCATTTTTGCAGGTCCAGGTTACAGAGTGGCGGACCTGTCCTGACAGAGTGGCGGACCTGTCCTCACAGAGTGGCGGTCCTATCCTCACAGAGTGGCAGACCTGTCCTTAAAGAGTGGCGGACCTGTCCCTGCAGAGTGGCGAACCTGTCCATCCTAAACGAACATCCGAACATCCGTTCCAAGTCTTCATACCCTCGTTTCGAGATTCAATCATCCCGAACACTCTTTTGCTTGTTCTGAGCTCTCGTTCCTTCGTTCTGAGAGCCAGTCATTTGTCCTCTAACACTCCCCATCCATCCTAAATCCACTTTCATCTTCGATCTTCGTTATTCCATATAAGCCCTGTTGGAGTTGTCATCCGAGTTGACCTAAGTGTTCATCCCTAATCATAATCATTGTAACTGACTTAGGATCACTATCCATCTTAGGTCGGTCATCCTTGTTGACCCAATCAATCCGCTTCTATCTCAAGTTGGATTCGGTGTCGTTATCATACATCTACCCGTCAATTAAACACCTAGTGTTACCAAGGATCCTTCTTAAACTCAGTTGTGGATTTCGGTCTTCATCATATTTATCATCAAATCAATCTTAATCATCAGATCAATCCAACCCCCACATCATCAAATCCATCCGGATCGAGATTCAAAACCTAGACTAATTCAGTGTCTATCAATCAATCCAATCCAATTTCATCAAATCAATCCACGCCGGTCTGACCGATCATCATCAGGTAATCTCCCGTCAAATCGAATCAATCTTTCATCATCCAGGTCTTTCTAATATCTTGCATGCCCATTCAGACTCAATCACAGGCAAAGAAGATGGCCGACCAACAAGCCCTGAATGCCCAATCAAACAACCCTCAAAATCCCACCAACACAGTCAACATCTCATCAGATCCTAACTATGGTGCTAACATCCCTCACGATCCCCACAATGGCACCTCATCACAATCCAATGTGGATGGTCAAAACACGTCACCACCTGGGGAGGAAAACATGGCTGATCAACCTGAGCTAACATTCGAGAAACATTTCAGCAACCTTGTTAATGCACAAATGACAGAACGCCTTCTCGAAAAACATGGTGACAAAATCTTGGCTCACTTGATTGACAAAGGTGTCAAGCTGCCGTCAGGTGTCGACTTATCCAAGTATGGCACCTCCACATCTAATGTCCCTCAAGGTTCACATGACATCCCCAGTAGCTCATATGTCCCCAATGTTCCTTCCGTAGAAGATTGGCATCAACTTGAATTCGGCAACGTTGTCCTGTATCCCGTTGGCAATCCCATACATCCCACCATCTCGATCATAGGAACACCCAAAACCATAGATACCAATGATCATTTTGCCTATGGCATGCCGCAAAACGTCTCACAACCGCAACCATTAATGCTACCAACACAACTCCCCTCAAACCCGCCTCCTGTCAACACTGGGGGCATCCCTTTCGCTACCTTGCCCCCACCTCTTGGGGCTACAAATCCTTCACCATCATCATTCGTACCCCAACAACCGTCCCAATCCAACATCCCTCCACCATCGTCATTCATACCCCAACAACCATCCCAATCCAACATCCCTCCACCATCGTCATCCAACATCCACCCACCATCGTCATTCATATCCCAACAACCTCCCCAATCCTATGCTCCCACTAGTGCTCAACAACCTCCCTCACAAAACATCTCAACCGCACCTCTACCTCAACAAAAACCATTGGTCAATCCCCTATTTTCAACACAACCATCACAGCATCAACTGCAAGGAAATCAACCTAGGCCTTCAGCCCTGACCATATCTCCATTCCTTGCATCCATCTTACGCCCGCAAGGGAAACCACCACATAACATCCCATCTCGCCCACCACAGCCACCAACTATACATCAACAACCACCCCATCATTACAACTGTTATAACCAGCAACGATATCAACAACAACCATCCTATGTGGCATCGCAACAGTCACATCAGCACCCTCAATATCTACAAGCTAATCAACAACACCTTCTCCATACTTCCCAACAATACGCCACCCATAACTACCTGACCAATCAATATCCCATCTCACAACACCAACCTCTTTATCAACAAGGTCCCTTGGCGTATCAGCAGGAGATACCACCTCCTCATTATCCATACGCCCATCTCCAAACATTATCTCAGAATCCACAATCATCCTACCATCAATATCCATCCAACACACCGGCCAATGTGGACATACTAGAAATCAAAGCCGCTCTGAAAGATCTCCAGGCAGGGACTAGCAAACAATCGTTCAAGTTTGAAGATATATGCCCATATCCATTTGATCCCTCCATCTCATTGATTCCCTTCCCCAAACATTTTGAAATGCCAAAGTTTGATAAATATAAAGGGAAAAAAGATCCTAAGGCCCACTTACAGGAGTTTTACTCCCAGTGTCAAGAAGTTATCCACAATGACAACTATCTCTTGCGCCTATTTCCTCAGAGTCTAGCAAGTAATGCCCTAGGGTGGTTCATGACCCTCGAAAAGTGATCTATAAAATCTTTTGCAGACCTGTCAGAAAATTTTGTCTCCTACTTCTCCTTCAATTTGGAGAAAGATACCGATACCTTGGATCTCCTCAAAGAAAAAAAATGTGGAGGGGAAACCTTTATTAACTACCTCCAAAGGTGGCGTGCCCTAGCAAGCCGAATGAAAACCCCTTTGAAACAAAAGGACATGGTCACCCTCTTCGTTGAGAATTCTCATCTCGACATGGCTCATAACTTTAGATTGCATTGTGTCACCACTTTCGCGGAGGTAGTAGAGAAGGGACCCTTCCTTGAGCTTGCCCTTATTGCTAAGGGACACATCAAAATATATAATCAAGATAAGGAAAAGTCATTCAGCGATAAGCCACATTTTTGGAACAAGAACAAAAATGCAGTCAATGACGGTGTTACTGATACCAAACATGTCCACGTGGCCAACACATCTTAGAGACCACAGCAATCCATACCTAATGCCATATCTGTACCGCAAAGGACACCCCATCCTCCCCAACAGTGCAATCAAAATAACCAAGGGAACACAAAACCCCAATATGCTCAATTAGGAGAACCCTTGAGTGTAGTCTTCAATAAGCTATTACAGATTAGCTATTTGATCACGTACCCTGTCACCAAGCCACTCGACGAATCCAAACCTAAGCCCGCATGGTTTAGGGAAAATGAATATTGTGAATTCCATAAAATCAAAGGACACTCTTTGAATAAGTGTCAGGGTCTAAAAAACTATGTCCAAGATCTCATCGATTGAGGTGATATCAAGGTTGACCCTAGTCAAGCTCTATCATCCAATGCTCAATTGCAGATATATCAAAACGCCTTTCCAAACCATAATCAAGGCCCAAGCACCTCTAACAGTAATCCTCAAAACAACAGCACAAATAACGTGAGTTATAAGAATGTACCCCTCAATTACGAGGGTATTATTCATTACATTGAGCAGGTAGAACCTCGTGTATCCATGATACAGGTCAAAGCTAAAGACCCTCAATGTGTTGTTACTACACGACGAGCCTGCATCACCATTCCTGCAGCCTCTGCACCCGCCCAATCAACTCCTGTAACCTCCCAGTACAACATCCTTGATCACTTAGGAAAGACCCCTGCACATATCTCCATTTTGGATTTACTTAAGTCTTCCGCTGTGCATCAAGAAATCCTCAACAGAGCCCTACAGGAAACCCATGTGGCTAATAACATTGATCCTACACAGTTCCAAGCCTTGGTAGGACACCTAGCTTCATCTCACCAACTGCACTTCAGCCAAAACGATATGCCAAACATTGATGTCAATCACAATCGCCCCTTACATATTGAAGTCGTGGTTGCCCGGCATAAAATAAAAAGAGTCTTGGTAGATAATGGCTTTGCCCTCAACTTGTGCACTCTAAAATTCATAAAACAGGTGGGGTATATTCAAGCGGATTTGAGTAATCAGGTCATCACAATCAAGGCTTATGATAATGTAGAAAGGAATTCAGAAGGGATCATCAATCTTCTTGTCCAAGTGGGACCGGTGGTTCAGTACATTACCTGTCATGTCCTTGATCTGGACTTGCCATATAATCTCCTCCTCAGTCGTCCATGGCTCCATGCTATGCAAGCCATCCCCTCCACCTACCATCAGTGCCTAAAATTCCCAGTCAATGGACAAGAGGTCACCATCTATGCCAACCCTCAACCATTTGAATATTGCCGCGCTTTAGAAGCGTCATTTCCCCATTTACATTATTGTCCTGGGGTTGAAATGGGGGCATCCCAGTCATCGTCCGCTAATCCACCATCCACCGTGATAACCACTCCATCCTCCACCACTGATCCTACAGTCACAAAAGTCTAGATCATTGACAAAGGGTGTGGCGAGTACGAAATGCATACTGCTCTTAATGTAGTGACCATGTCGCCATCACCGCACGAGTATGGTCAACCTTCACATGCTACCCCAAAGGAAGACAAGACTGTCACCTTCAGGGGTAAGAACATCCCTACCACCACTTTCAGATCCCCAAGTATCAAAATAGATGCACCAGAAGAGGACATAAGCCAATGGGTCTACCGAGAGGAACCCCAACCGGAAACTCCTCTAAAGGAATACTTTCAAGAAAATTACCCCTGGCCAACAAAGTTCATGGAAAAACATAACTATCAAGGCAGGGGCCTAGGAAAAGAAGAACAAGGGTGGTTGTAACCCATTGATATGTCTCAGCTACCAAAAAACATGGGCATTGGGTATGACAAAAAGCAGAAAGGCCCCAAAACACCATCTAATACTTCCAATAGTGTCGCTATGGACAAGGGCTTACTAGAAGACATACCCGAGGAGGAATCCATCATACGTGCGTATGATGATGTCGATCACATTGACCTATCATCTATGTTCGAATGCCTATCCGTCTGCACTATTAGCCTATCCCTTTGTCACCCTGAGCTTATTGATTGGGACCTACGTAATAGCACACCTGTCAGTATGTCTGCGGATACATATGTCAACCCTATGGGATTGGGGGAAGATGAACACTCCAGTCGCAAAAATAAGAATAAGAAAAGTAACAGGCGGTCATCTAGTGAAAACCTCCCTGAGGCACTTCTTGACCTTGAAAAAGTAAAAATAAAGGACGCATCTGATGGTGAAAACCTCGAAGAGGCGCTGGAAGATGGAGATGTTCATCTTCCCCTTATGGGAACTCAGTTATCTGCCCGATCATCTATTCTGATTGAAGAGACTCAAGAAGTCAGTCTAGGAACTGTTGAAAGTCCTAAAGTCACCTATGTAGCTAAGTCACTCTCAGAGCAAGAATATTCGGTCATCGTGCGGCTACTCCAAGAGGGAATCATTAACTTTGCTTGGTCATACTCAGACATTCCAGGCTTAGACCCTACCTTAGTGGTTCATCACTTAGACATTCGCCCTGACGCCAAGCCTGTCAAACAAAAGCTCCACAAGATGCATCCGCAAGTCGCGTTGCTAGTTAAGAAGGAATTGGAGAAGTTGCTAGAGGCGGGTTTTATCAGACCGATTGACTACTCTGAGTGGATCTCCAATATAGTACCGGTTGCCAAACCAAATAGAGACATTTGCGTCTGCACAGACTTCAAGGATCTTAACAAAGCCTGCCCAAAAGATGACTTCCCCTTGCCTAACATTGACATGTTGGTCGACTTGATAGCAGGACATGAGATGTTATCTCTTATGGATGGCTTCTCCGAGTATAACCAAATCCGAATCGCACCTGAGGATCAACATAAGACCGCCTTTACAACACCTTGGGGCACTTTTTGTTACAATGTTATGCCCTTTGGTCTCAAAAATGTGGGGGCAACGTATCAGAGGGCAATGACAGTCATCTTCCATGACCTCATACATATCGTCATGGAGGACTATGTCGACGATCTATTAGGAAAATCCAGAACACGAGTAGAACATCTGGCCATTCTGAAAAAAATATTTGAGCGGTTAGAGCATTACAAGTTGCGGCTAAATCCAAAAAAGTGTGTCTTTGGGGTCACTTCAGGAAAGTTGCTGGGTTTCATAGTCTCTCGCAAGTGCATTGAGGTTGATCCCGCCAAGGTAAAGGCTATCCTGGACATGCCACCTCCACAGAATCTCAAACAGTTAAGAAGCCTCCAGGGGAAGATGCAGTCCATCCGTCGGTTCATAGCCCAGCTGGCAGATAAGTGTCAGCCATTCACTCATCTTCTGAAAAAAGATTCCACCTTCCGATGGAACCAACAATGTTAGATGGGGTTCGATAAAATTAAGGAATATTTAGCCCATCCCCCGATATTGATGCCACCTATTCCCAGCAAACCCCTCTTGCTTTACATCTTCGCCACTTCAGTCGTGCTGGGGGAATTATTGGCACAACATGATGAGTCGTCGAAAGAGAGGGAAATCTACTATATTAGTCGAACATTGGTTGGCTACGAGCTAAACTACTCCCCCATGGAAAAATCCTGCCTTGCACTCATCTTCAGCATGCAGAAGCTTTGACATTACATTCTTAGCCATCCGGTTAAATTAATTGCCAAGATCGATCCATTGAAGTATATGTTATCTAGAACCACTCTGACTGGCCACATGGCTAAGTGGGTCATGCTCCTCAGTGAATTCGACATAGAATATGTGGACCGCAAGGCTATTAAAGGATATATAATCGTAGATCAATTAGCAGAAGCTCCTCTAGTTGATACTCATCCATTAATCATAGAATTCCCTGATGAAGAAGTCTTCTCTGTTGATGAGATCCCCACGTGGACACTGTATTTTGATGGATCATATACACACAATGGATCGGGGGCAGGAATTTTATTAGTTACCCCTCATGGTGACTACATTCCCAAGTCATTCAGGATAGCATTCCCATGTACCAACAATATGGCAGAATACGAAGCTCTCCTCACCGGCCTCAAAATTGCAAAACAATGGCACATAACTCAGTTGAAAGTCTTTGGTGATTCTTTGCTAGTCATCAGACAAGTTAATGATGAGTTTCTAACCAATGATGATAAGTTGTTACCCTACAAGCGCATGGTGGATGATTTCAAAAAATATTTCACCTCTATACAATTTGAACAGATTCCCAGGGTACAAAACAAAGCAGCTGATGCAATGGCCACTATTGGCTCCCTGCTGGACATGCCCAAAGACTAGACAAAATGTGAATTTCTTGTAGAACAACTTTTAATCCCAGCATATGATATCCCTGAGACTGACATGGTGTGCGATATCGTGGGTCCCACCTCCCCATGGTACCAAGACATCTATACCTACCTCCATGATAACATCATACCCCCAGATCTTACACGTAATCAACGTAAATCCCTCGTTCATCACTCTTCCCGATATGTCATTGTCGTGGGTATGATGAAATCCTCCTCAGATGTCTGAATGAGACCGAAGCCCATGCTACACTAATGGAGGTACATGGCGGTGTTTGTGGAGCACATTCAAATGGTATGGCTTTGGCTAAAAGGATCCTACGAGCAAGATATTATTGGCCTACATTGGAACACGATGCTTGCGAGTTTGTGAAGAAGTTTCTTCCATGCCAACAACATGCAGATTTAATTCACGCCCCGGCACAAGATCTTCAGCCCCTCCTGGCACCATGGTCATTTTCTCAATGGGGTTTCGACTTGATTGGAAATATTTACCCACCATCATCTGATGACCATACATTCATAATTACCGCCACTGAGTACTTCACCAAGTGGGTGGAAGCGATGCCTCTTTCACAGATCACCGGTACTCAGATTTCCAAATTCATCCTTTACCATATTCTCTGCAGATATGGTATACCGTCCACCATCCTCTCCAACAACGGAAAACCCTTCAAAAACCAAGCCATGAAACACCTTTGTGACACCTTCCATATCCAGCACCGTTGGTCAACACCTTATTACCCTCAGGGTAATGGTCAGGCGAAAGCGACCAACAAAACCCTTATCTGTATTCTGAAAAAGGTTGTCAACAACACTGAACGAGATTGGCACCTCCATATCCATCCTGCCCTCTGGTAATATCGCACATCCATCCGTACCTCGACAGGCGCCACCCCCTACTCTTTGGTGTTCAGTGCTGAAGTCGTCTGGCCAATCGAAGTTGAACTCCCATCATTGAGAATCTCCCTGAAGAACCTTTTCAGCGAAGAGGATGCTCATGTTGCACGGCTTGCATAGCTGGAATTACTGGATGAGCGAAGAATAAAAGCCTATGATCATCTGTAAGCATACCAAAATTTCCTCAAACGTAATTACAACAAGAAGGTTCATCCTCGACAATTCTAGGTGGGTGAGCTTGTTCTTAAGGAGAACTAGTGCACTCAGCAAGACCGAGACAAGAAAGGAAAGTTTGAGGCAAATTGGCTGGGACCCTATATTATAGCCGCTAAATATGGATCTGGGGCATACAGGTTGACTACTGTTGAAGGAGAACCCCTTGACGAGCCCATTAATATCATGCATCTCAAGAAATTCTACGCCTAAATCTGCTCGGTTACCCCACCTTGTCAAAAAATCAAAAAAATCAAAAAAAATCAAAAATCCAAAAATAGTCAAGAGAAATAAATCCGTCCTATGGTGAAAACCACCTCTTGGTGGGGCCTTGGATAAGTATGGATGATGAAAACCTGGTAATGGGCGTCATCCATAGAGGGCTTAATCATTATCTACCTAACATCCTAGTTATTTTATGCCTTCATCCGCACTATTGTCCTCACCCATCTCATCCTAGGCCACTTGGTAAATATTGATTGAGCATTGGACGACCCATCTAGCCTATCCCCCATTCCTGAGCTTTTCAGTATCCCACTCTAAGCTTATGTCTTTTGTTCCCCTTGTTGTTATGTCTGTGTCATCATGTAGGATCATCCATCGTGTCGGTCTTCACCTAGGTCCCATCTTGTCACATCCATTAGTCGAACTACGTTGCCCCTGCGCTGTCACGTAGGCAAGGTTGATCATTTGATTCACCCCCGGGGCATTAGTCCATCATCATCGGTTACCATTTGTCTTCTTTTCGCTTTATCCATGGTCTTTTCTAGAACTACGAGGGCTCTGCGCTTTCACGTAGGCAAGGCTAATCTATGATCGGCCCCCAAGCCCCTAGGTCTGTAGGTTATGTCGGTCTTTTGTACTTCGTCATCAAGTTATGCCTACATCTAACCAGTTCTTAATAAAAAAAATTCCCTCGTGTTACAAGATCTTGTCCCTGGGTAATATCCCGTGTCAACTGGGTCATTCTAATTTAGCATCCATCTTTGGTCTCAACAGGATGAATCCTTCCTACCAGACCTCATCAATCCTATCCATCACCTTGATCCTATGGAAAAGGACCTATTGTCTTGATTATGATCTCTTGATGCTTTTGAATTTTTTTTATCATTTTGGGGTTCCTTCCCATCACTTGTTAGGGTCGCCTTGGTCCACCATACCATGGCGCGCTTTGACCTGTTGAAATGGGGGCATACCTTGATCGTTTGTTTTGACTGTTGTCTTCTCAGTTATCCCTCGTAAGACCCATCGAGATCTCCAAGGTCTTGTGTTATGCTAGGACAACTTTGTGTGTTTGTGGTTATCTCAACACCAGGCTCGACCGAGGTCATCGCGACATCAAAGTGTTGGGATAACCTTCTTGTTTGTTGTGTTTGTTTCATGCGTAGAGTACTCGTTCGCCTTGATCTTCCATATCAAGGTACTTGGTATCCTACGCTATAGTAAAAATCAATGCTTCAAAGATGGTAAAATCTCATTTTCACTGCATTCTCACCACTTTGCATGCACCCTTCATTTCCATCATGACCATCACTTATGATTTCGGTTGTGCAAGTACTATCGTTCTTTTTCCTCTTAAGTCCTCTTCCTCTCAGGATATTAATGGTTGTTTTTGGAAAATGCACTCTTCCATATGCCTATCGCCTATTTGCTTTCTCATAACGGTCTTTATTGACACTTAGTTCCATTATAAACATTTACACTTTGTTCCATAAATCATAAATCATATAAACATGCATAAATCGTCCATCCACATGTGCATCCATAAATCAGAAATCAAATAAACATGCATCAATCGTCCATCCACATGTACATCCATAAACCATAAATCATAGAAAAATTTACATAGATCATAAACATGTGCATCCATACATCATGAACCATACCTAATTATCCATTTTCATAAACAATTATGCATCCATCATCATAATCATAATAACATACATGTGCATCCATACATCATACATCATAAAGGCATACATAAATCGTTCATCCACATGAACATGTCCATCCATAAAACATAATCATAAAGCATATATCATCCATCCATATAAACATGTGTATACATATGAAACCACCTCAAAAGTCATTCCATATAGCCCCATAAATGAAACATCATGCCTAGTGTCAATAACGGCCATCGCATAATCAAAATAGTAAACACCCTATCATAATATAGTACATCTCCATCATATATCGCCTAATAAGATACAAAATCCAGAGGTGTGGATCACCTCTGACCTCTGGCGACATGAACAAACCATCCATCCTGTATCTGCCAAAAATAACCAATGTCCTGCATCTGCCTGCTCTACTGCGAGCTCTCCACATCTGATTTCTACGGAGAGTCAGGTATTGGCCCTCTGTGCACTGGAGTCCCTTGGTACTCACGGGTGGGGTCCCCCTGGTAATCGCCATATGTAGATGGAGTTTTTCAGTAGTCACTGAATCCCCTGGTGTGTGTCCCTAATGACTGGGACAGCCCTGGTGTCTGTGGAGCCTGACTGACATAGCGTGTCGTGCGCTGCGCTAGATCTAGAACAACCTGCTCATATACCCCCCTCCAATAGCTCGCCTACTGCATAAACTCATCCCTTTGTCTAGCTATCAGTCTTGTGGCATTCCGCTCATGCCTATACCGATCTCGGTCTGCATTGATAGCCCTCTGCTCCTGTACCCAGGCCTCCTGCGCTAGTATCAACTATGGTATCTGCTCTGAGCCTCTATCTCTCTTTGCCTACAATGCCTGTAACTACGTGTGTAGCTCCTGAACATCTGTCTCTGGCTCTCCCCCCTCACCCAGCCCCCTCTGCAACTGAGCCCAGGCTGTATCCCTCTCACCCTGTAATGCCTACATCTGTACCTCTACAGCATCCCTCTCCCTCTGTCCAGCCTGTCCTCGCGCCACCACTGCATCTTTGTCCCTCTGCAAAGCCTACAATCTCAGCTCAGCCACATCTCGCTCTCGTCGCAAGCTAGATGTCTGCGATGTCGTTGTATCTCTCTCTCTA
>VDFB02271358.1:50781763-50935378 GCA_007258455.2 Sequoia sempervirens
TAAACTGTCTCGTCACCCGATCCGGTCGATGCAACTCCACTACTCATGGCTTGCTCCCAATAATGTAACATCGAGCGAAGAAGTAACCACTGTGCAATCCCTCCTCCCT
The DNA here is from genome assembly GCA_007258455.2 of Sequoia sempervirens. Lineage (NCBI taxonomy): Eukaryota > Viridiplantae > Streptophyta > Pinopsida > Cupressales > Cupressaceae > Sequoia > Sequoia sempervirens. The sequence continues at coordinate 50,781,873 of VDFB02271358.1, forward strand.
CGACCACCCCTTGAATCGCCGCATCATGTATGGCCTCCACACTATATCCACTGCCTACACATCATCAAACTGTCTCATGTATCTCCCGGTACTACAGTAGCATCCCTGCCTCTGCTCCCCACCACCACGCTACAGGCTGTGTGTCATCATGCTCACCCACTCTCACTATAATCGCCCTGGTAACGCGGATATGCTCCTAGGCCCATACCTGTAGTAGTGTGACGTTTGTCACACTCAACTGTTTCCTGTAACAAATCATGTGCATGTCCTGATACAGCTGGGCTAACATGCACATCCCCCATGCAAACTGTCCCTCCCAGCCCTTGATGATGTGTCGAATCACCTCGACTATCCTCATGTGAAGAAACCGCCCACTCTGGTTTGGCAATAGTATACCACTAATCAACCCTGCCAGATACAGTGATAGTATCGGTACCCTAGATGACACCATCCTGTCCACATCCAACTGACCCCGTTGCACCGGTAGCTCGTCACTACCAAAAACAATGTGCACGGACTCATCTAGCACCTCGTCCTCTAACCAACACTCACTAATTGGCAGCCCTGATATCGAGAGCCTCAGAATCTGCCACACATCCTCTAGCGTCACTGTCATCTTCCCTATCGGCAGGTGAAAGGTCGACGTCGTTGAATCCCACAACTCTATCAAAGCTGTCAACATGGCCCCATGGGCCTTGATCATCGGATATGTCAGCATATGCAATAATCCTGCCTCTGCTAGTCTCTGGTGATCCTCCCCGGTCATCCTCACTATGCATCTCCTCAACACCTCTGATCGTCTCTCTCACACCAGCAAAATCCCTGTTTTCTACATTCACACAATAATTTTTTTATCATTTTCATTCTTTTTCCCCTCGTCATTTATGGGTTTTCCATCCTTGTTATTATTTTCCTCGCCCCGCCCCTTCCCCCCCTTCGTTTCCTTGGCCCCCCCTCCATCCTTCTTCCGGCGGCTCTGGTGGCGGACGATCGCCGCGCGCGACCCGCCGCAGAGTCGGCGGACTGGTCCGCCGCCGCGGCATCGGCGGACCCGTCCGCCCACGGCGGCAGACTCGTTCGCTCGCGGTGGCGGACCGGACCACATGGCCGCTGCCCACTCTGCCCCCTCTGGTGTGAAAACCGATACAAATTACAAATATTTTAAAAAATTTCCTCCTACCCATTTTTCGTCTCGTCTTCCCGGACAAAACCCACATTTTTGTTTTTCCAAAACACGTGCATAAATGACTCAAAATCACAAAGTTAAGTTTTGGGCTAACCTAGCGTGGTACGGCATGGTGGGTGAAAAATAGCCACCTCTTGTTGCCCCGGTGAATGATGTCACTATCGTAGTCCGACATCGTGTCTGCTCTCTCTCACCGCCTCTTCTTCCTCTCCTCCTCCTCTTGCCAACTGTCACAATGATCAAAAGGTAATTCTGTAATTACCTTTTATTCCCTCTCTCTCCCTTTTCCAAATAAAAGGTCTTTTTTTTTCTTTTTATTTTACCAAAAATTCCTTCAACTAATTCATCCAGCCTCTTTCTTCCCGTGGCCGCCATTTGCACACTATTTACCCGATTGACTTCGTTCAAGTGCCATTCTTCTCATTTTTCCGTGCTCTTTCCAACAACATATACCACTCCTTACTTTCGAGAAGTTGACCAGGGCTCCCTTTTCCTCCCCCGTCCCCCTTCTCGAGGGGGCATCCCCTACCATCATCTCCTAACCCGTTGATCTAAGCCTACCTTTGCTGGACTGGGGCATCCTCTCCACATCCCCTCTGTTTGGGGCAGCTCGCACTCACTTCCCCATGTTGGGGCATCTCTTCCTCTATAGAGTCACCTGCATTCTGTTTTTCTTCAAAACCCTATTATCCTAATAGTATTTCGAAGAGGGAAAAAATGTAGACGTCCAATTTGATCACTTCCATATGATCAAACATGTCTCCTTATTCATCCACTTGCTTATCTCATCTGTTAATATTAATTAAACCATTTGTTTAATTAATACCATGCATCTTACATAAGGGTCCTAAAGTATTTAATTTAATAAATACTTTACCCCTCTTCCTCCTCTAAATTAAATAAATATACCATTTTATTTAATTTAGTTATATTCCCCCTTTGGAATTAAAATTCATTTTTTTAATTCCTCTTTTCTCTCTCATGGTCACATCCTCCAACTTTTGCAAGTGGGTCTCTAATCCATCTTAATTACTTCATCTTCTTCTAATTAACTAGGGTTAGCATGTTCACACCCTTAATCATCATTAGGGTCACATCCTCCATAATCTCCCACTTGCTTTTAATGAATCATTAGTCCATCTAACTAAGTACTTGCACAACCTTAATCATTTGGTTAGTCTAACCTAATCCTCCTCCCATTTATGGCATGTGTCCTTAAGTCAACCTTATTAAAGTCTTTCTCCTTTTGGGCAAGGCACTCCACTTCCCCATGTGAATTTTTAATTCACCTTTTAATCCCCCAAGGCACTCAAAAGGAATTTTTAATTCCTTCACTTCTTCCCACATGTCCTTCACTTATTCTTTATTCTTTCCCATTTCCCCATGATAATATTTGAGGAATTTTTAATTCCTCACATGTCCTCTCACCCACATGGGGACAAGGACCTCCTTTATGAGGAGATATTGTCCAATCCCAAGGTACTTTGTACCCCCCTCCATGTCATGTACCATCCTTCCACCTCATGTCCACTTCACCTTTTAGAGCTATATCGCATGCCACATGTCAGGATGTCAGGGCTTGTGAGTTCTCAACTCACCTTAGCCGTACATCTTGATATTTGGTTGCTCAATCTTGGCCATCCATCTCTTCCAGGAATTCTCAAAATTCCTATAAATACCCCCTCTTTTCTCTCATTTTGGGGGAGATCATTTTGCTAGCCAAACTCTTGCAATTTTATTTCTCAATCTACACTTAGTCATTTTCATGTTTTCATCCACTTGCACTCATCCTCACAACATCATTTAGCTTGCATCTTGTGCCATCCAAGGAGCATACACATCAAAGATCGAAGGGCCAACCAAAGGATCGATTCGAGATGAGGTATAAAGTTCCATTTGTTGCTTTTTATCTTGTGTTGTTTCCAACTTAGGCTAATCTTGAGGTGTAGGTTGTTTTGGTGTTTATTTGCACTCTTTTATTTGCTACTTGTTTTCTAACGCTTACTTTCGACCTATCACAATAACAATATCAGTTGCAAGCCTCCACAAAGCCTTGTTTCCTCTGATATGCTATAGCTTAGTTCAATGGGTTGCCTAACAACCTATCTGTTACATTAAACATTGTTGATGGCAACTAGTTTCTCCATGTATTCAATGTAGAAGGATGGTGGATTGAGCAATTCCTTAATATTTTATTTGAGCTTATGTACATTGGCTTGAACCTTTATAAAATTTAAACTTGACGGATCTCCCAAATTGATGGATAAAAAGTAATTTTGGATCTCTATCTTAATTTGTTCATATTCTTTAAATAATTTGGTTTGTTCTCAAATTTTCTATCTTAGAGTGATTATTTTCCATTCATAAATTTCTTTCCAAAAAATGTAGTTGTTGTTATTGGCATGAGTTATAATCTTCTCAACCACTAGCTTTTCCTCTCCCAAATCTATCATTTCTTTTAAATTATTATCCATCTTGAGCCAGTTAGTCTGTTGAAATTTTGAAGCTACAATATCATCATCAATCTCGCTTTTTATATCTTCTAGGTTGTTCAATATATTTTTTTAGCTTCTTCCATAAATTTCATAGCTTTGTTATAAATATCTTAGGCCTATTCTTTAATAGTTTACTCATAGTGTTTATGTTTCTAATTTTTTTCAATAATTACTTTCCCACTGATAGAACTTGGTTAAAGGAGTCAATTTGTCCTACTGGTTGAGTGGAAGTATCAATATTCTTGAGCTCCTCTTTTAACTTCTTATCATTTTCAATTTTCTCTACCAACCTTGCTATTCAAACTTGAAAATCATGCACGTAACCCTCCTAAGAAGAAGGCCCTAAATAAACCTTGGTGATATCAAAATCTTGCACCATTGCTTTACTAGCATTCTCTTGGGCAAAGGGATGAGAAATTTCAACATATAGGCTATCAGAGGTGGTGTCACTCATCAACCTACAAGTATTTTTTAACTTCTTATGTTGATGATTTTGTTGCAACAATCTTGAAACAATGTCATCATCTAGAAGACTCAATTCCATAACCTTTCTCTTTTCTGACAATGCAAGTTAAAATAAGAAATTGGAGTTGTAGGAGGAAAATTGGGAGTAAATTGTAGTGATTTGTTGATTAGAGGGGTATCAAAGTATGATGTTGTTGATCTCAAACGCTAGTGCTTAAGAGATACAACCTTGGGAAGTTTTGTGAATGTAGGACCAAAATTGCTATTCACAACGTGAGCTCTGGGATTTTAGAAGTCAACTCTTCATTTTGACTAAAGGGGGAAGGAAAGGGGAAAAAAAGAACTAAAATGCATACACACAACTATTCTAAGGTGATGTTCTAGAAATTTTTAATGGTTGTCCATCATATAGCATATAATAATCTCAACTTTGTAATATTTTATAGAAATTTGAAAGAGTACTAACATGATTCAAAAATTTGTATATATGAGATATTATCGAAACTATAAAAGCTTGTTATAATAGTCGATAACTAAAACCTCTCAATCAAGAACACAAAGCATAATTATATTCATAGATAGAGAAAATAGAACACACAACAGAGGCCAATAGTACACAAATTTATGCATTTAGTATTTCTCTTGTAAATTTAATTTCTAAGGTCTAAGAAATTATAGAAATTAACCATTAATTCTAAGTATTTTTTGTAAAAAATGATGACCAACCACCTAATACAGTGCCCCTCAGGGCTTTAAATAGAAGACTCCCCCCACTACTTTGAAAACCATGAGAATAAAAAATATCCCCCTTCCTCGCTTGTGAGTATCACCATCATGGCAACAATTGAAACAACATAATTGGACAATCATAAACATGCCTCTATATTCAGTGATGATGCCATCTATACTTCCTCAACTTTTTGTTGCAACCACCTACTAACCTCACCATTAAACTTGTCAATGACAGGTCTTTATCAAAAACATGAGCCTTTGTTCTTCAAAATGAGCACAGGCTCACCATGCATCAACCTACATTACTTCGTAGTGGGACTCATGCACCATTAATTACTTGCAACACTTAGAAAACTCTCTAGGATACACCAACTCGACACATGTCTTGGTGTGAGTGTGTGGGCACTCAATAAAATAAAACACCACTTACCTTTTGTTGGTGATGCAAAAAGTTGCCACATGGCACCTCAGCACATTACACTATAAGATTAACCCTTTGGGCTTGGTAGGAGTTACGTAACTTCAACACATGGATTCCCTTCGTGCAAACTTTGAACTTAAGAAAAAAAAGTCTCGTAGAGGTACAAAATGAATTTAACACTTGACTGCCTCTAGAAAGCCACAAAATATTTGAAATATGAAAAAGAGGCATTATTTATAACAATTCCTTGGGAGAAAAACACCCCTTATAAAACAAAGTTGTGGTAGACAATGTCTATAGCTCTTGGTGACTCTTGGGGGCCTCTGCTTATGGAGGTGAGAACCTAGAACATTGGTTTCGCACACAAATTTTCAAAAATAAAAAAGGGAGGCCTGGTACCTTACATATTTTGAAGAGTGGATTACATAAACGAACATTCCACTTCAGATGGTTTTACCTTCTCAAAAAATTTGGATACCTTACCAAAATTGATCATCTCTTTAAAAGAGAAATCATTTAAAGTCTTTGCAATAGCCTTCATGTGATACTTCAGCTAGGCGAGCGACTATAAAATCCCTTTCACCTCCACAACACTTGGGGATCGAGTGAGGCCTTGAAACATGGCCTGGTCCTATTGCTTCCCTTTTGGTATCTACTTCATTTTATCCTCTGATATGATGGTGTCATATGGAAGGAAAGGGGAAGGAATTCCTAATTGAACAAGTTTCTCAATATACCCCTTCATAATTATGATTGTTTTATCTAAAGCATTTACACATGCTTTACAATTGACGACCACTTTGTTACAACTGAGAAACTCATTATATTTCTTGGTCATTAATCTCATTTCATATACTCTCATAGCATTCAAATCATCCTTGTTTGTATCACATAATTTTTGAATAAGCAACTATGATCCTGTGACCTTCAGAGTGACTAATGAGATCATTTGACCCACCATGATGCTCATCTATATGCTTACCCTCTGGGAATCCATAATGAATTTGAGCACAGTCTTTAAGGAGGAAGATATTTCTTTAATTCTTTCCCAATGTGATACATAAATATTTTGAATCATATGAAGAATATTAGCCTACTACAAGTTGTTGGACAACTCAACTTTCAATTGTTGGAGCTGCCAATCTCTAGATTGAGCTTCTTACTAGATTTTCCTTTGCATATCCATAGAATTAGAGAGATCCTTTTACATCAATTGCATCTCCTGTTCTTTCTCCTATAGCTTCGACTCAGCTACTTCCCTTACCTTTTTCTTAATATCATTTTGGGCTCATGCTTCAATTAGTCTCTTTGTCACACCATTACTCAAAACCTAAACTTCATTCAACTCCTTTTGGGACTTGGATTCAATTAGCTCCTTCTCTTTCTTTTCTCCTTTAATTTAAGCCAAATATTCTTCCAATTCCTTTTGGAGTCTATCCTTTTCAACCTTCTCAGCTTGGAGGGCCTCCTTGGTTGCTCCTTGTAAATTATTATGCAGCTCTAAGATTTCATCATCTTTAGCCCTAACATTAGTGGTCAATATGTCTAATATATCCTTCACCCTTTGAGCTCTTGGTCCTTTTACTATATCTACATATTAACTTTGAGGAAGTCAGTGAAGACCACATTTCATCTTTCCTCCATTAGTTCGACCTTGTCTTAGGTGTGGGCCTAGCTAAGGTCTAGGCCAACGGTGTGAGTTGAGTAATATTTTGGTTGCATTTATCCTTTAGCCTTAAGGACATTCAGTGGCGTATGATCCACCATCAATTTTTGATGAATAGGATCAAATCTAGTTTCCATTCTCAAGGTGGAAGGCTTTCAACTCTATTTCCTCCTTTTCTTGGACTCTTTCTCCTTGGGCTTTATGAGTAATAGTGGTTTTTTGATGGTAGCTAGAAGGAGATTGTATATACTTCTCTATAAAGGGGGTGCCGAAAGGGATTCTGAATAGGATTGAAACCTAGCTTGCACTCCCTTTAGGTTGGATGCCAAAAAACTTAAAATAGATGGGGAAAAGGGAGGGATTATTTGCAAAGCATGAGCAAAAAAGGGAGGCAACAGCGGAGTGATCTACACGGTCGATAACAAGAGTGTTGGAATTGATGCAGATCTAGTAATGGAAATTGAGATGGAAACCAAAGGCTATGAAATGGTGGAAGTTGTAGTAGCAGTGAAAGATTGGGAGGCACTAGGAACTATAGTCACAAATGGGTTGGCCAATGATTGAGAAGAGAGTAAGAAAGGAGAGAAGCATACCTACATGGTTGAAACCATCAAAGCTTGTGTTGTGGTATTTGCTTCTTCCTCTTCCTCTTTAGATTTTTGGCTAAGGTCAACATACCTTTTCCTTCTTCTCTTCATATGTTGTGATGAACTTCCTGACGAGGACACTTCTCCCACTAAACCTGCAGGCATCTAAGTTTTATGGGTATTTGAAGATCCCCGATGAATTGAAAAGTGTCAGCTCCTTTATCTTCTAACATTGTAAACTAGAATTGGCAGGGGTCCTTCTGGTCTCTCCTTCAATTTCTTCTCTGTCAATGCCTATTTATGTATACAACTTGTATCAATTGGTGAAGATGACTCCAGATGTGCCTCATCCTAGTGTTTTTCAAACTGCTCATTTTCAGGACCGTGTCATATTCTACATTTAAAATTTCATTATCGTAGTAGTAGATCCAAAAATCTACGATCTTCTAATTTTCCCATCCCTCGCTATCCAATCTAAGGTGGATCCCCTTAGAAATTTTCAATGATGAAGAAAAATTTTGCTTGGGAAAATAGAAAGAAAGCCATAGGGGCCCTAAAATCCTTTCTAAATCAATATAAAGAGATGACTCATCCATGTCTAGGGATTTGCGGGCCTCATAGAAAGGATGTGACTCATGCAAAAATTGAGGGGTCACCTTTTAGATCACCATGAATCCATCAGGATCATTCCATTGATCACAAATCACATCCAACCTCAAGATTGTTAGCTTCAAAGTGAGTATATTTTCTACCTACCTTTTCTTAATTGATATCCCCCCTTTTGTGAATGGATCTCGTAGATAGCCTTTTTCTTCCTATCAGACCCATACTCTAAATCAATAACACTTAGTTGTCAGGCCAATTCCAAAGCCAAAATCCTATCTGTTAAATATGTGAGGAGCCTAATGGTTCCCCTTTGAACCCTTGCACTCAAACCAAAGAAAAGTTAACATCGAAGAACCAATCACAAGACAACTTTTGATTACTTAGCCAACTGATTTTGCAACCCGTGATTTAGAAAGTGATCATTTTGGAACTTAATTCTATTAGGGTTAGAGTTAAAAATGACTCAAAAAATTTATAATAATCATATGTGATAGATAAAATATGGGACCATGCGAATACTGGGATCATGTTAGGAATTGGGGAGTCCAAATTTTCTAAGGCTATATATTGGCTAAAGAAGTCCATATTTTGAAATAGTAGGAGATGGGCTAAAAATGATGAGTACATGATTTTTTTCTCATGCTTGTATGCTTGTAACTATTGGTACATATTTTTTGTAAACACATCCATAAAATCAATATTGAAATTCTATTGTTTTCTCAAGAGGAAACCAACTCCTAGCTGAAATCCAAAGATGTGGTCATCTTTGTCCAGGGTAAAAATAAAGGAAAGAATAGAGAAAACATCCTTCATGTCTTGATAATACATCAAAATACCCCTACCCCATCTACCAAAAATGCAATATCCATCCCCAAGGGACACCCCGACCTTCCAATCAAGGTAATACTAAATTCTCTTTCACTCCTTTAGGAGAACCCCTTGATTTGTAGTGTTTTATAAGCTATTCCAAGCTAATGTAGTTACCTATCTAGTCACTCAAGCTTTTGATCATACTAAACCAAAGCCTAATTGGTTTAAGGAAAATGAGTATTGTGATTATCATAGGATTAAGGGACATTCCACCAAAAAATGTATGAAGCTAAATAATTATTTCTTGGACCCCATTGATAGAGGTGATATTACCTTGGAAGGGAATCAATACACCTCATCTAATGCTCAACTACAGATATATAAAAAAAAAATTCCAAACCACTTCCAAGGAGTTAACACATCCAATGCTAATGTTGGTTCATGTACTTCCAAAAATAATAGTAAAAAAATTGGGACCAATAATGTTGATTATACCAAGGTCCACTTTAATTATGACAATATGATCGATTACATCACACAAGTTGATCCACGTGTCTCCATGATTAGAGTACAAGCTAAAGAACCTCAATATGCATTCACTACTTGATGAGGTCGCATTACCATTCTAGAACCATCCAATGCATCTTAACAATATCTAGTGAGTCCACATTATAATATTTTGGATCACCTTGGTAAAACCTTAGCACAAATTTCCATTTTAGACCTGCTAAAGTCTTTAGTATCCACCAAGAGATACTCACCAAGGCATTACAAGATGCATTTTTTCATACTGACATTGATCCCATGCAATTCCAAGCATTATTAGAACACATTTCATCCACTTTCCAGTTGGGGTTTGTCCAAAATGGCATGCCTCCAATTGACCCATCACATAATTGTCCCTTACACATTGAAGTTCTCATTGCCAAGAACAAAGTAAAGAGGGTCATGTTAAATAATGGTTCTACCCTTAATTTATGTACATTGAAGTTCATAAGATAGGTGGGGTATACTCAAGCTAACTCAGATAATCAGATAATTAACATCAAGGCATATGATGTAATACAGAGCATGATTTAGCTTGAACTATTTATCTCCCCATTCAATTTGGTCCATCATTAAAATAGACCACATGTCATGTAATTGATCTTGACCTCCACTACAATCTTCTCCTCGGTTTCCCATGCATCCATGCCATGTAGGATGTCTTGCCAACATATCATCAATGCCTTAGGTATCCATATAATGGTATTGAAGTCACCATCCACATCAATCCTCATCCATTTGAGTATCATTGTGCTCTTAAGGCCACTTTCCCTCACTCTCAAAATTTCCCTATGATTGAATTTGCACCTTCCATTGTAACTCCATCCTCATCTTTTGTCAATCCCAACATGCTTTACATGCCATCCAATCAATCCACTCTCCTTGAATCCACCATTTTTGACATCAAGATCACTTATGAGGGTTGTGGGGAATATGAAATGAGAACTACTCTCAATGTGGGCTCTATGCCCCTCTCTCCAGATATTTTTGGAAGGCCATCCTCATCGCAATCAAAAGTTTGGGGTCCACCAGTTTCTAGTCTCATGGTACTTTTGAACAAGAGAGAATTGAGGAAGATATTAGAAAATAGGTATACTATGAGGAACTCAAGAGATCTACTACGCTCTTGGAATATTCCAAGAAAATTATCCTATCCATCATCAAATGGCTTAGAAGGTTAATTATCAAGGGAAAGTATTAGGGGAAAATGAACAAGGTATACTTCAACCCATAGAACTACCAACTAATGTCTACATCACCAATTACTTCTAATTATGTCACTTTGGATTTTGTTTCTATTGAAGATATTAGAATTGAAGTCATTAAACTTTCCTACAATAATTTGGATGGCTCCTCCCTTTTCTCCACTACCATCCCTTTCATTGACTTTCCACTTTATCATCCTAAAATCATTGATTGGGAGCGATGGGAATCCACACACCTTGATTTATTTCAAAATGATGAGGAATTTATTAAATTCATGGGCTTGTGCAAAGGCCTGCATCGTGGAGATCATAGATCGAGCTTTGTCTATGCACTTAATCAACATGCCTACTTTGGGGAAGATGAACTCCTTAACTGCAAACATAAAACTCAAGAAAATAATCCAAGATCTTTCAGTGAAAACCTCTTTGAGGTACTTCTAGATCAATCAAAAGTGAAAAAATAAAGGGTGTATCCTCTGATGAAAACATCCTTGAGGCAACAGATCATGAGGATGTTCATCTTCCCCTCATGCATACACAATAATAAAAAAGGTCATCTATCTTGATAGAAGATACTAAGGAGATTAACTTGGGCACTACAATTGAAGAACTCACATATGTGGCAACCTCTTTATCAACAAATGAGTATCATTTGTTAGTATCCTCCAAATAGGTTCAATCAACTTTGCATGGTCATACTCTAATTTTTTGAGACTTGATCTTGCATTAGTGCTGCACCACTTGGTTGTTCATCTAGATGCCAAACTGGTTAAGCATAAAATTTGTAAGATACATCCTCAAGTCGCACTATTGGTCAAGTTAGAGATATAAAAGCTATTGGAGGCTAGTTTCATTCAACCCATAGATTACTCTAATTGTATCTCTGACATTTTCCCTATTTCCAAACTAAACAAAGAATTTCCAAAATATTACTTCTCGCTTCCCAACATTGAAATCCTTATGGATTTGATGATGGTTCATGTCATGTTGTCATTAATAGACATTTTCTTAGGCTATAATCAAATATGCATTGCATTTGAAGACCAACATAAAATGGACTTTACAACTCCATGGGGAACATTCTACTACCAATTCATGCCTTTTAGTTTGAAGAATGTTGTACCACATATCAACGTGCCATGACATTCATCTTCCATGATTTCATCCATATCATTATGGAATACTATGTGGATGATTTTTTAGGAAAATCCAAGACTAGAGAAGAACTCTCTGTCATCCTTGAACACATCTTCACTTGATTGGAACAATACTAACTGTGTCTCAACCTAAAGAAATGTTTCTTTGGTGTCACCTTAGGTAAATTAATTGGTTTCATTATATCTAGGAGAGGCATTAAGGTTGATCCTACTAAATTCAAAGGAATTATGGATATGCCTCCTCCAAAAACTCTTAAGCAGTTGAGAAACTTTCAAGGAAAACTACAATCCATCTATAGGTTCTTAGCTCAACTTGATGATAAATTTCAACCTTTCAACCATCTTGATGAGGTAAAAATAACCTCATCAATATAATCGACTCAATATGAAAATCTAAACCCTTCAGCCCAAATTATCTAGCCAATTGATTACCTTTAGGAAAAATAATTGCTCTCTTTTTATGAATAAGTGTACAAACTTTATTTCTTGAAGTTAGGTGAATCAAGATTATTTATGTTGATTTAATGGTTTAGCCTTGAAACATTTCACAGGTCAACTCCACTCTCCATCACTATGCCAATCAAAGGGAAATGAACGTGGATCTTCATACTTTTGAAAACAAGCGGGCGAGCACCGCAATTCCAAAAGCACACGTTTTGGGCCAAGTCTTTATAATTCTATTATTTTACAGTTTCAAAAACTTCATGGCTCATGTGAGCCTCTTTAATATTGTATATCATGGGATTTAAAGTCCCTCTGTAATTAGAAATCTGTTAAAAAAGACTCTATCGACTAGAAAATAGGATTTTTGTTAGTCATTTCTCATATAAATATGTAACTGTTACAAATGATGAAATAGAAGAAGATTATCATTATGTTGCCAATATGTCTTTTGAGTAAAAACTACTATATGAATATGAGTTTTTCCCACCACTCTTTGAATTATTGAGCGATGTGAATGAAGTCTTTGGAATGAAGTAGCTTAGATCTTTCTAGTGCATGTGATTTGAAGTAGTTGTAGACACACCCGAGAGTTGCCCACTCGAGGGTTATAGATAGATAGATAAGTATTCTATTTCTTATTTTGTATTTCCTTTTAGTAGATAACAGTTGAATTGCATTTCACTTTCATGATTATATGTCATGCCATCAGTGTCAAGCCTACAGGTTTCAACTAAGTCCGTAGATTCTAAGCTTAACATTTGAATGTCCAGAGCACCTTTCTTCAATTGATTTTGTTAAATTGTTTTATGATTGGCAGTTGGCTTGTTATCTTTTACATTAGATAAATGTTTCCTAATTTCTTTACATGTTTTACTTCTTCAGAAATTTATGGATTCTTTAGATTAATCGTTTCCATGCTTTCTAGTTTAGAGGTGATGCTTTTCAGATTTATAGTTTTTTGCTTTCTATTTTATGGTTTGAGTCATTTTCCTACTTTCTAGATAGATGATTTACTACTTTCAAGATTAGAGGCCCCTTAATGTAGAACATTTATTTATTAGGTTAGTATTTAGGAAACCTGAGAGAGAGAAGTTGAGATGTCTTCTATTTCATATAGTTGTTGGACACTATCCGGTTGATATTGATGTGTTTATTCACTAAAGTGTTGGGACCTAATGACAGCCTATCACTTTTTGGCGCTGTTGTCGGGGAATCCTTTTTGTAGTGTTAGTAGGAGATATCTTGAATACCTCTTTTAGGGATAGGAATAACTCTTTGGATTCTTTTCCGCATGGTTAGGAAACGAGGGCCCCATGGAAGATTCAAACCAAAAAACCCCCCCAATCGACGTACCAACAAAAAGTAGGGAGGAAGGAAACTCAAATCAAGAACTTACTGAGGAATTGACTGAATGGGGTCAACCTGAGACCTTCCCACATACCCCAAAAAGAGAACGAATAGTGGTTGAGGAGAATATTCTTTTACAAACTCCTGAACCTCGTGCCACTAAGAAAATTTTGAAAGAGGATCACATCCCCTTCAACATCATGGGTGATCATAGAAATGTCACCAATAACCATGGCAATGATAACCCTCCACCACCACGCACATTCACTTATCCTATTGCTATCGATGTGGATGAAGACATGATAATGAAAAACATCTCACCCGCCTTTTTCAACCTTTTAGGGTTTATCTACAAAGGACCCTAATCAGTTTCTATTTGAATACAAAGTCTTATGTTAGACATATGACTACAAGACTGATAATTAGAAACTAAAGCTTTTCCCTTCCACTCTGAAAGACTTAGCTATGCACTGGTTTATGGGGTTAGCTTCTCAGTCGATAACCTCCTGGGATGAAATGGAGTCAGTCTTTTTGAAAAACTACCAAACTTACTATAGGGTGAGTGATAGGAAAGAAGAACAGTTTAAAATAAGGAAAAATGAGGTTGAGAGTTTAGAGGATTACCTAGATAGGTTTATCTTCTTATCCAAACACCGTGGTGAAGTTACAAGTCTTGATATTTTGAATACCTTATTCCTCAAAGGTATTGATGATGAAGCTCAAAGGAGTTTAGATTTAATGGGAAAAGGAGATGTGTCCCAATTGAGACTAGAAGAGATCGCAGAGTTATGTCAGAACTTCTCTCAAACTCGAGGAGGAATTAGGAAGTCCACCCTTTTTCCAGGAATTAGGAACTCTGAGACCTTATCCATCTATTGCCCTCGATGCTGAAACAAACATTTGCGAAGAGAATTTCCCTTGAAAAAGTTGATAAGATTGAAATTTTTCAAGTGTGTGACAAAAATCACCCCACCGACCAATGTGACCTACTGAATACCATAAAAAATTATAAGAAAAGAACAACTCTAGTCGTGGAAGTGAAGGTTGTTAATCAAAGAACTAGAGGCAATTTTTCATACAGTCAGAATGCCAATCCTAACTGGAGACCCCAACCCAATTGGAACAACAATCAATGGGAATCTCCCTGGCCTCAAGCACCATCTCTAGTACCCTCTAATTGGGGAATGTATCCTTGGGGACCATCAGAATGGGAAAACCAACCTTGGGGTAGCCCTTAGTGGCCTAATTAGCCTCAACCACAGTGGTACCCTCAAAATCCCATTCCTTAATGGAGCCAACCTCAACATCAATTTTACGCCAGCCCCAGGAGAATGCCTACCCAACAATAGACTCTCCTACCACCACCCTAGAATACTCCACAAATTGATCAAGTTAACCAACCACCACTTCTAGTGCAACCAGTTCCTAATCCAAAGAACAATCGCCCAAATACTTCGGTGTATTTTTCTGAACAAGACAATGTCATTGGGCTTAACACCATACACTGTGGAAACTTGCAGTTGAGGTATGGTAAAATGTTGTCACAACTAAATATTGAAGAAATCATCGATGAACCTATCACGAAGTCTGCTGAGAAAAATTCCATAACACCCATATTCGTAGAAGTTGAGCCCAACCTACCATCTTCAGCTGGAGCTTCTGACCTACCTTAGGAGGAGGGGGGTCAGTCTCCAACTAAAATTTTGAAGGATCCAACACTGAGAGAAAAACAACCTTCAACTGAACCTCTGAAGCATCCTACATCTAAGGACAAAATCAAAGCACCTTTTCTAGAGTGACTAAAACCAATTCCTATGGAAGATGCTCCAGAAGCAATCTCAACCACTGAGACTGCATTGATACAAGAAATTAAATTATTGTAGATAGAAGTTCCCTTATTACAAGCGATTAAGTAGATCCCTAAGTTAAACCAGTTGATTAAACAACTTTGCATCAAAACCCCAGTGAGGAAGCTAAAATGAATTAACACTATTCATATAAATGGGTACCAAGCTATTTTTTAGCTGGAACAGTCACTGCTTCAAAATATGATGAGCTAGGAATTTCGATTATAACAATAACAATTAATGAGGTAACAATACCTAATGCTTTAGTGGACCTTGGAGCAGCCATTAATGTAATGACTATTGATGTGATGGAGAAATTAGGACTTACTGATCTATGCCCCACAACTACAGTCTTACAAATGGAAAACCAATCCATAGCTATTCCAAAAGGCATCATTGAAAATGTTCTTGTTAAAGTGGATGGATGGGAATATCCAGTGGATTTCCAAATAATTGAATCCCTTACACCAAAAACAATTATCCAATAATTCTGGGATGACCATCGATGGCTACGATTGCAGCCAAAATTGATTGTAGAGAGGGAGGAATGACCATCTCCAATGGATCTAATAGCAAACATTTTTCTTTGTATCCTCCTGCCAAGCCTGCTGAACACAAAAAAGTAAGGGTTGATGAACCAGAAATCCCAAATGGATAGGATAATTTGGCTTCACTAGCCATGGTAGCCATTAAACAGCATGGTGAAGAGCTGGAGGATGAATTGGAAGACGGCATGGAAAATCTTCCCATTGATTCAGGTAGTGAGGAGATGTCAAATGTAGAAGAAATCCTAGGACACCCAATCAACATAGATCAAACAAAATTCAATGGTGCTAGTTTTACTGGATTACCTTTCCCTTTGATGAACTTAGTTCCAAAAACTTACCATGTTTCTCGGCTTCATTAAATTGTATCACACAACTGTCCACTTAACACCCTGCTAAGGCCTATGTATACTGTCATGTCCAACCATCCGAGAGTCAAAAACATTATGTTGCTACTAGGAAAAACTTTGAATATTAATAGTTGGTTGACTGAAATGAAAAAACAAAGATTGTTTGACACCCTGGTGAGTAGATCTAAAGTGTTTGCTTGGGACTACAAAGATATGAGAGGAATAAACCCTAGTGTGTGCACACATCATATCAATATTGAGGACATTCGACCTATTCACCAACCACAATAGAGGCTCAATCATGCCCTCAAAGATATCACTAATACTGAGATTGAGAAACTCTTATAGGTAGGATTTATCTACCAAATTTTTGATACCAAGTGGGTGTCACCCTTGGTTGTAGTTCCAAATAACGAGAAGTGACGAGTGTGTGTAGATTATAGGGAGCTTAACAAGGTGACACATAGAGACTATTTTCCCCCGCCATTCGTGGACCAAGTGTTGGATAACTTGGCAAGGAGGAAATATTTTTCATTCTTGGATGGATTTAGTGGATACAACCAGATACAGGTAGTAGTAGAAGGCTAGGATAAGACAACCTTCACCTTCCCTTGGGGGACATTTGCATATAGAGTTCTTCCCTTTGGGTTGTGTAATGATCCTGCAATGCTTTAGAGGGAAATCTTGGCTATATTTGCTCAGTTGGTAAATGAGTGTGTGGAAGTCTACATGGACAACTTCATTATATACGGTTCAACCTTTGATGAAGCCCTCACAAATCTAGACAAGGTGTTAAAAAATTGTGAAGATCATTAGTTGTACCTAAGCCTTGAAAAATGCTTGATCATGGTGGAACAAGGAATACTGTTGGACATCATGTTTCAGTCGAAGGGATTAAGGTTGATCCTAAGAAAATCGAAGTCATACAACAACTAGAGGTCCCAAAAACACAGACTGATGTCAAGAGTTTCTTAGGGCACACACGATATTACCAAAGATTCATAGAAAACTTTAGCAAAATTGCAGCCTCAATGTTTTCTCTCCTTCAGAAAAACGTTGACTTCATTTGGACACCTGAGTGTCAATCTTCATTTGAAATTATCAAGGAGAAACTCATCTCTGCCCCTATCCTTCAAGGGCCTCATTGGAATCTCCCATTCTATGTTTATGCTGACACGTTTGATGATGCCATTGGAGCGATTCTAGGGAAAGAAGATGAGAATAGAGGGAAATATGCTATATATTTCATCAAAAAAAAATTGGTGCCAACAGAAAATAATTACACCACAACAGAGAGAATTCCTGGCTGTAGGGCATGCAATCAAGAAATTTTGACATTATGTCATGGGATATAAAGTTACAATGCATATATATCACTTGACTATTAAGTATCTCATGAACAAACCCATGGTAAACACAAGGATTATTAGGTAGTTACCCTTCCTCCAGGTATTCAATGTCACAGTTGTTGACAAACCAGGGAAATCCAATGTAGTCGTAGATTTCTTATCTCGGATTAAACATGATGGCGACTGTGCCTCGGTACAAGATGAGTTTCTAGATGAAAATTTGTTTTCCATCTCCATTAAAACCCCTTGGTTTTCTGATATTGAAAATTACTTGGCCACTACAGAAGTGCCACCTCATTTCTCATCAAAACAAAAGAAGCGCCTCATTAAAGAAAGTGCCCCTTTTAAATGGATAAATGGAATCTTGTTTCGATGTGGACCTGATATGGTTTTATGACAATGTGTGAGGGCAGATGAGACCTATAGTATCCTTAGAGCCTATCATGATGACCCTTTAGGAGGGAATTATTTTGCTAAAAGGACAACTCACAAGATTTTGGGAGCAGGATACTACCGGCGCTCAATGCATAAGGACATCAAGAAATATGTCCATCGATGTGATGAATGTCAAAGAGTAGGTAGACTAATTTCTTATAACAAAATACACTTACAACATCAGGTAGTCCTTGAACCATTTCAAAAATGGGGATTGAATTTTATCAGTCCAATAGACCCTCCTTCACAAGAAAAGGAATACATTCTAGTCTGTACTAACTACCCAACCAAGTGGGTAGAGGTGCAAGCCCTACGTATTGCCAAGGAGCAACAGGTAGTTGATTTCATCTACAACATAATTTTCCTCAAGTTCAGAGCTCTAGGGATAATTGTCATAGATCAAGGCCCCCAATTTATGTCCAAAGTGTTGTTGGCATTCACAGACCATTTCTAAGTAAGTCACAAGAAGTCCTCACCCTACCACCCACAGGAAAATGGTCAAGTTGAGGTCACTAATAGGGAGTTGGAAAATATTTTGACGAAAATGGTCTCCTCGAGAAGGAAAGACTGGGCTAGGAAACTACCAGAAGCTATCTGGGCCTACAACATGACTTGGAAATCAATCACTGGCGATAGCCCCTACGAGTTAGTCTTTGGGAAGAAACCTCTCTTACCCATTTAATTCAAACTCCAAACACTTAGGATAGCCATGGAGCTAGGCATGGATCTTAAATGGGCCCAAATTGAGAGAGTCTTACAGCTTAGTGAACTAGATGAACTCCACTTGGACGTTGTCCATCAAACTAAATTGATCCAACAACAATGTAAGGTATGGCATGATAAACATATCAAAGAGAAATAATTCCATACCAAGGATTGGGCATTACCGTTCGATTCCAGATACAAGGATCATTAAGGGAAACTTAAGACACACTGGCTTGGACCATACAAAATTTTTGAATTGTTTGCTAATGGTTCGGTCCAACTAAAACCTATTGATGGTGATACCTGAACTCTCCTAGTTAATGGGCATCGATTACATCTCTACCATAAACCCGTTAATAAGGAAGAGTTTACAAAAATGGTGGAAACACAGGGAGAAATCCACTGCATTGACTCTACTGTGGCAAGGTCAACATAGTTTTGTCAACCCAATAAATAAATTAAAAAAAAAACTATTTTTGAACATTTCTTTGATTTCTTCATCAATTTTGAGATTTGGACTTCACTAAAATTTTGTCTGTTTTGTAGGAATTCACCTTTTTCCAAGCATAACTTTGGCACACCTTGCTACGATGCTTTGGAATCTATCAGGACGGTTGTTGCAATGCTCTGGAATCTACACAACAAACTGGTGCTACTCATCACTTGGATCTTGCATTCTGACTCATCACTCAATAGTACTTCGGGAAGCAAAGGCCAAAATGTCACAACTTTCTTCATTCCAGCTGCATATTTTCAGCGATGCTTTGAAATTTTGTTGTTTCTTCATTTCAAATGCATCTTTTTACGGATGCTCTAGAATTCTGTTGTTTCTTCATTCCGACTACATCTTTTCAGCGATGCTCCAGAATTTCATTGTTCTTTCCTCTAGGTGCATCCTTTCAATGATGCTCTGGAATGTTGTTCAGATGCTCTATAAATTTTGGTTGTTGCTCCGGTTGCATCTTTTGATGATGCTCCAAATATTTTGGTTGCTGATCCAGCTGCATCTTTCAACGATGCTCTAGAAATTTTGGTTTCTGCTTTGACTGCATCTTTCAGCGATGCTCCAAAATCCTCAATTTGGTCAGCATGTTTCGATGACATCTCTTTATGATGATCTGGAACTCTCTTCTTCTCTACTTCAGTTGCATATTCTCGGTAATGCTCCAGATTTTTGGTATAAATTTTATCTTTCTATTTATTTTTTTCTAATTTTTCCTAAGTTTCGTGCATGCCCATCCTTTAATGCCGCTTCGAGATCTACTCCCTTATAATTATTTTTCCACATCATACTAAATCTTTCCATAATAAATAAGAGTATTATGCCACCTTTTGTCATAATAATTTCTGCCATCACTTCAACCATCCCATCCATGCCATTATTATCCATCGCCACCCTCGCCAACCATACAGCTATCCAATTACGTTAGCACAGGTGAGTGACATTTGATCTAATGACAAGACTTAAAGTAAGTGAAAATTTAGTCATTTTAAAGGGTTAGTACTTATTTTGAATAAAGGTTAATCAATTGGCATGATCTGTCCTCCTTGTAATTTGTAAACTTGTGCCCTTTACACGATTGTTAAGAGTACAACAACAGTTGCAATTCCCCATGAAAGGTCGTCATAATTATGCAGTAAGGTGACAAGAAAGCTAGTAATTAGTTCCTTCCCCATTGAGTATATCAACACAAAACTATTTTTTCATCTGTAATTTAGTGAAGAAAGAATTCCATAGTTCTACAAAATTTCACCAGGAAAAAAAGGAAATGGGAGGCTCTAAAAAGAAGTCTAAGCCAACTTTTGCAGCACCATTGTTGGCATTGAGCAATATAGCAGCATTATTCTAGAGACTCGGATGGCTGGACTTCATGAAACAATTTGAAGGGTGCACAGATTAGCTTGTGAAGGAATTTGTTGAGAATTTCACAAATGGGAAGACCGTGGTGCATGCAAAACAATTATGGGTAAGTATGAAAATAATTGCTCGTCTTTCCGGTCTTGAGAATAAAGGAATTCATTTGAATGAAAATACCCACATCCCCTATCAAAATTTAATAGAACTATTACATAGGGAAGGGGAACCCGAACCTATAATGACCATAAACACCAGGGGGAAAAATAAGGGAATCCATAGAATATCTATTCTGAAACCCTGGAGGTCTGTTGTAGCATGGATTATTAGATATTTCACTTGTGAGGGACAAATGACTATAGTTGTGGGGCCCCCTTTCAACTTGCTAACTCGTCTATGCCACATCATTGAGGACCCTACTCTCAGGGTAAATTTACTAGCTTTTCTTTGCCATTCAGTCACCTCTATGATGGAAAATTATAAAGTTAGGATGGGCCCCCTTAAACATCATGGTTTGATACAACTAATTTGTAAATACCATTTCCACAAAAAGATAGAAAAGAAGTGGAAAAGGTTTCTAAGGAAATTTGAAAATGAGGAGCTAGGGAGGTCACTGGAGGAGGGAGAATCCTCTAAACAAAAAGAGCAATATGTAGAAGAACCCTCCTCAGAGGCATTAGACGCCCCTGAATCCCAACATACATCCACAGCTCCTAGCGGTGATGCACCAGAAAATTTTCCAGATGAATTACAAACCCCAGGATAGGAAGGGGAGGTGGGAATTGTGCATTCCAGAGGAGAGGAGGAGCCTCCTTGAAAGAAAAAGAAATGAAGTAAAGTTATTTTTCAAACAACTCCTCCTCTACAGAGGAGTAAAAGGATATCTTTAGGGGCCAATGAAATTGAACCTCCAAATGTAGGCAGTACTTCAAAAAGGAAGAAGTCTAGGACCCAATAAAGGTGGTAGAAATTGATATTCCACCTGATAATGAGGATACAAATGAGACAAAAAAGCAAGGGGATCAACTTCCTAGGGAAAAGACTGAGGAAACCCTATCACTCAAAGAATAGGAAAGGGAGAAGATACAATCACCACATTCAGAGCCAAATGAAGAGGAACGTGTGGGAGGATTCTCTTTGTTTCTTGATAGAGCAGGGAGTATACCAGAAGTTGAAGAAAATGTACATCAAATTGATGAAGAAATAGAAGAAGTGCCTTACTCATCTTTTCCTGAGTACACTAAGGCAGAAAATGCACCCCATGTTGATGAAAAAGTGAAAGAAGTGCCTCACTCATCCCTTCTTGAGGACATTAAGGAAGAAAATGTGCCTCATCATGATGAGGAAACTCCTCATACATCCTTCTCTATGGTCACAAGGATATAGAATCCAGTCAGAAAAATGAGGAATTGGAAAAGTTAAAGACAAAAATGGTGGGGTTGAGAGCCAGGTTGCAGGATAACAAAGCACAAATTAACCAGCAGAAACAAGAAATTGAGGTGCAAACTCCCATTGTACATAAAAGAGACCAGGAAATTGCAAAATTGACTACACAAATGGAAGAAAAAGACAAGCTTATTGAGCAGTTGCAATACCAGATTCAATAATGGAATCAGCAGGGTAAGCAGCATTAGGTTGCTTTGTGTGAAAAAGATAAGTGTATTCAAGATTTGAAAAGTAATTTTATGCAATTATTTAGTGATTTTGAAGAAGAAAAGAATATACAGGAAATTGAATTAAATTCCTCTATGAGTAAAATTGTGGAGTTAGAACAAAATCTGCAGGAGAGTGACGCTCAACCAGTCATGGAATCAAAGGGGACACAAACTGAACCTATTGTTATAAACTAGTTCTAGGTACGCATTCCCCCAATATTAATGAAATGGATAGAGCATTACTATCTCTTGAAGGATGTGGAAGTTGAAGATAATAGGTTAAAAAGGGAATTGGTAATGTTAAAAGAATCTTTCCATCAGGCATATAGGGGTAAACAGGATGCTTGTGAAATTGGAAAATTATTATTAGCTTGTAGAAGACCATCTAGGTTGTGCTCCATGTTCCTTAATGAGCAGCTTTTATGATGGAAACTGCAAAGAATTCACCAAAACCAGCCTCATGACCTTGATGACAAGGAATTTGTAAAAGTATTTGTTGAGTCACTCCCTAAACAACAAAATTTTTTGTGTGAGTTCTTTGTCCACAATTTTCTCTTAGAAAAGTATACAAATTTCTTTACTAACATCTTTGTAGGAGAAGTAGAATTGAGATCATTCCTATCCACTATGAAAAATCAACTTCACTGGCAAGACAGATCAAGAGAATATGCACAGGCAAAAAAGACTGTAGGGTTGCAGATGAGGTACCCTCATATTAACCTTTCTCTTTCAAGAAACAATTTTTTGGTGTCAAACTTAAAAAGGAGGTACATGTCAAATACAATAACAATCTCTAGTTGTGTCATGATCACTTTTAGGAACAAGGGCCACAATGAATAGGACTAGCTGCATGTGAAGAGAGGTATACCCCTCTTCCAATGCATCTCAAGAAAAGGGAAATAATTTCACCTCCTAATATTAGATGGTCCTACAGAAGAGCAATGACTTTGGTCAAAATTCTTGAAGAATTAAAGATTAACTAGATTGGTATGAGGTATAGACCCCCCTTGCTTCTTTCACCACCTCCTTCAATATATACCAATCTGGACCAAAGTGAGGACAACTTTTCCAGGTGGAAACAAAGAGTCACTTTTCATTAGGGATTCTTAAGGAATCCAGAGACATTGGTCACAGAGGCAAATGATGTGTATGATCTTGGTGCTAAGTATGAGGAAATGAATAGGAGGAATGATGGACAAGGGACATACCAGAGAGTAGGAGGACCTACTTGGACTTAGGAAGGGGAGGAAATGATGAGGTAAAAATAACCTCATCAACATAATTGGCTCAATATGAAAATCTAAACCTTTTAGCCCAAATTACCCTACCAATTAATTACCTTTAGGAAAAATAATTGCTCTTTTTATGAATAAGTGTACAAAATTTATTTCTTGAAGTTAGGAAAATTAAGCTTATTTATGCTGATTTAATGGTTTAGCCTTCAATAATTTCGTAGGTCAACTCCACTCTCCATCACCATTCCAATCAAAGGGAAATGAACACGGATCTTCATAGTTTTGAAAATAAGGGGGTGGGTGCCAGAATTCTAGAAGCACACATTTTGGGCTAAGTCTTTATAATTTTGTTATTTTTTAGTTTCAAAAAATTTATGGCTCATGCAAGCCTCTTAAATATTGTATATCATGGGATTTAAAGTCCCTCTGTTATTGGAAATCTATTCAAAAATACTCTATTGCCTAGAAAATAGAATTTTTGTTAGTCGGTTCTCATATAAATATGTAACTGTTACAAATGATGAAATAGAAGAAGATTATCGTTATGTTGCCAATCTATCTTTTGAGTAAAAACTACCATATGAATATCAGTTTTTCCCGCCACTCTTTGAATTATTGAGAGATGTGAATGAAGTCTTTTTAATGAAGTAACTTAGATCTTTCTAGTGCATGCAATTTGAAGTAGTTGTAGACACACCTAAGAGCTGGCCACTCGATGGTTATAGATAGATAGATAAGTATTCTATTTCTTATTCTTCATTTTGTTTTAGTAGATAATAGTTGAATTTCATTTCACTTTCATGAGTATATGTCATGTCGTCAATGTCAAGCCTACAGGTTGCAACTAAGTCCATAGTTTTTGAGCTTAACATTTGAATGTCCAGAGCACCTTTCTTCAGTTGACTCTGTTAAATTGTTTTATGATTAGCAGTTGGCTTGCTATCTTTTACATTAGATAAATGTTTCCTAATTTCTTTACATGTTTTACTTCTTCAACAATTTATGCATTCTTTAGATTAATCATTTCCATGCTTTCTAGTTTAGTGGTGATGCTTTTCATATTTATAGTTTTCTATTTTTCACTTTGAGTCATTTTCCTGCTTTCTAAATAGCTAATTTACTGCTTTCAAGATTAGAGGCCCCTTAGCATAGAACTTTTATTCAGTAAGTTAGTATTTAGGAAACCTTAGAGAGAGAAGTTGAGATGTCTTCTATTGCATACAACCATTGGACACTGTTTGGTCGATATTGATGTGTTTATTTGCTAAAGTGTTGGGACCTAACGACAGCCTATCACATCTGCTTCACAAAGACACCATATTTAAATAGGATGATTCATCCCAACAAGACTTTGATAAAATCAAAGAATATTTGGTTAATCCACCCATCCTCATGCCTCATATATCAGGTAAACTATTATTATTGTACATTTTAGCTACTTCAATGGCACTCAAGGCACCTCTTGCACAACATGAGGAGAATGGGAAAGAGAGAGCAACATGTATAATATAATTCACACACTTGTTGAATATGAACTTAATTACACATCGATGGAAAAGGCCCGCTTGATAATGGTATTTAGTTCTCATAACCTCAAATATTTCATGCTCGGTCATTCAATCAAACTTATTTCTAAAGTTGACCCCCTTAAATATCTACTATCATGGGCATCTTTGACAAGTCGTATGGCTAAATTGGTCATGCTTCTTAATGAATTTGATATCAAGTATGTTGATAGAAAAGCAATATAAGGTCAAATCATCATGGATCAACTAGTAGTTGCTCCTTTAATGGATGCATATCCACTGATCATAGAATTTCTAGATGATTCCATCCTCACCATCACTAAACAAGATACACAGAAGTTATATTTTGACATTTCTTTTACCCAACATGGATTAGGCACAACTATCCTCTTTGTCACACCTCAAGGTGATTTCCTTCCTAAATAATTTAGGTTAACCTTTCCATTTATGAATATCACAAAATATGAGGCTCTCATTATTGGTCTAAAGATAGTAGTTCAATGGAATATCAGTCAATTAAATGTTTATGGTGATTCTAAGATCATCATTAAATAGGTCAATAGTGAATTTAAAAATAAGTATGATAAATTGCTTCCTTACAAGCACATAGTTGATGACTTCAAGAAATATTTCAACATTTAGTTTGAGTAGGTCACTCATCTTAAAAACAAGGTTGAAGATGCAATGGCTAGTATTGGGTCCTTGTTGGATATGCCTCGTAATAGCCATGAATGTGAATTCCTAGTCAAACATCTTTTGATGCCTACATATGATCTTCCAGATATAGATATAGTGTGTGAAATAGTTGGTCCCCAATCTCCTTGGTATCATGACATCTACACCTTTCTTCATGAAATCTTACCCCTAATCTCACCCACAACCAACACCACTCATTCATCTAGTGTTCATACCATTTAACAATCCTTGGATACACCTTATATCATATGGGGTATGATGTCTCCTTATTATGATGTTCAAACACTACGAAAGCCAGTTGGCATTAAACGAGGTACATAGTGGTATTCGTGGGGCTCACACAAGTGGCATGGTCCTTGCAAAGAATATTATTTGAATGGGGTATTACTAGCCTACCATGGAACATAATGCATGTGAATAAATTAAGAAGTGTGTTTCTTGTTAGCAACATGTAGATTTGATAAATGCACCATCTCAGGAATTGCAACCTATTACCTCACCATGGCCCTTCTTGCAATGGGGTCTTGATTTATTATATAAGATTAATTCCCCTTCATCTAATAGACACACCTTCATCACCAC
The DNA here is from genome assembly GCA_007258455.2 of Sequoia sempervirens. NCBI lineage: Eukaryota > Viridiplantae > Streptophyta > Pinopsida > Cupressales > Cupressaceae > Sequoia > Sequoia sempervirens. Next base: position 50,808,320 of record VDFB02271358.1, read on the forward strand.
TATCATTGAGTATTTCACAAAATGGTTGGAATACATCCCACTCAACCTCATCATCGACCTCCAAATTTCTAAATTCATCATATATCATATCATCTATTGATATTGTATTCCTTCCACCATAAATATTGACAATGGTAAACCATTCAAAAATCAACATGTGTGACAATTGTGTGAACAATTCCACATTCAATATCATTGGTCTACTCCATATTACCCTCAAGGTAACAACTAAACTAAGGAAACTGATAAAACCTTGATCAAAATCCTTAAGAAAGTTATCAATGACATTGGTCATGATTGATATTTCCACCTAAATCTTTCCCTTTGGTCTTACTGTACTAGCATCTACACCCCTATTTGTGCCACTCCATACTCACTAGTCAATGGTGTTGAAGCTTTCTTTCCAATAGAAGTCAAAAATCCCATCTCCACACATCTCATTGAAGAATATCATCAATGGTGAGGAGTATCGGGTTGCACGCTTGAGTTAGTTAGAGCTTTTGGATGAAATATGCCTCAACATAACCATGTTCAAGCTTATCATAATAGGTTAAGAAGGAGCTATAATAAGAAGATAAAACCTCATCAATTCCAACTTGGTTACCTTGTCCTTAAATAGAATCATTGGACCCAATAATACTAACAAAATAAGGCAAAGTTTGAAGCTAATTGGTTGTTTCCCTATGTCACCACAACAAAGTATGGTTCCAAGGCATATCAATTGGATACTCCTAATGTTTAACCTTTGTATGAACCCATCAACGTCATCCACCTAAAGAGGTTCTCTTCTTAAATTGTTTGAGTTGTCCCACCTTCAAAAATCCAAAACAAAATAAAAAATTCCAAAACAAAATAAAATAAAATAAAAAAACACAAAAAAGAATAAAAAAAGAATAAAGAGAAATAAATTGTCCTATGGTAAAAACCAACCTTGGTGGCATCTTAGAAAAGTGTGTTTGGTGAAAACCCAATCACAAAAACCACTTGTATGGGACATAATCCTTATCTACCTCATCTCCCCTTTTCGTTGTTCCTTCATCCACTTACCACTCACATCCCCTACATGCTAACCCAATCTGCATGCCTCCTATCAACTATGCATCATGATCATCCCATCCATATGATGGTATATATTGGTTGAGAATTTTGATGAGTTATATTTACTATCCCAATTCTTTAGCTTCACTCATTTATATTTGAATGCACCCCATAGGTCCTATGTGCTCATGATACTTGAATTTCTTTTGTTGGTTAGGATGTTGCTAGTTGTCATTTGTTGTATATAGTGTACATAGTATCAATATTGTGTTCTCATAGATGCCCTTAATTATATATACTTATCACTAGGTTCCATCTTTATGTCTCTTGTGTCACCAAGCATCCCCTATCAAGCTAGTGTTTCACCAAAATTTATCAACCCCCATTGATTGCAGGTATCTTAACTATACCTTGTCATAGGAATCCTAAGATCTATCCCATCCCCATTGGTCCCTATAGGATATATCATTCCTCAAATCAAACCACATCAATCCACCCATCATCCTTATGATAAAGTATATTTGAGATTTCTTATTATTTTTGGGTATTTTTGAATATTTTTTTATATTCCTTTGAGCCTCCTACTCTACTTATTTGAGGTCACCATGATCCATCATATCATGGTTTGATTTGACTAGTAGAGATAGGGGTATGTATTGGCTTGTTGTTTGTATTATTTTTCTAGTTTCCTCGCATTGTATCCACCAAGATCTATCCTGATCTTGTGTTACATCGGGACATCCTCTTGTGCTTGTGTTTTCCAACATCGGCCCTGTTGAAGCCCCTTGCAACTTTGTAGGATGATGGAACAACCTATCTATTTTTTGTGTCAGCCCCTTACATTTGATACAAATCCACCTTGGTTCCTCATACCCTAATGCATAGTATCTCATGCTATATCAAATTAAGTTCTTAGTACATGGAAATCTAATATATAGTACTAAATTTCTCAATCTTGTCTCTCATCCTACCATCCACCATCCCTATCAACCTATCTTTCCTATTCATTACCATTATCCTTTTCCTAATTATTGGATTTTGAATGTGCAAATGTGTCCCCCTTCTGCTTCTACCTTTGGGTTTGGTTTGTTCTTGGTTGATACACTATGGCTTCCACCTATCATCTACCTATCTTTTATCATTTGTATTATCATATTCATTGCATTAAGTTGTCTATAATTTATTATTCTAAGCATAATTTATCATATTCATTGCATTAAATTGTTTAGAATTTATTATTCTAAGCATCTTTTATTATTTTCATTATCATATTCATTGCATTAAGCTGTTTAGAATTTGTTATTCTAAGCATATTTTATCATTTTCATTATCATATTCATTGCATTAAGTTGTTTAGAATCTATTATTCTAAACATCTTTTAACACTTTCATTATCATATTAATTTCATTAAGTTATTTATAATTTGTTATTCTAAGCATCTTTTCCCATTTTCATTGTCATGTTCATTGTGTTAAGTTGTTTAATATTTTTTATTCTAAGCATCTTTTATCATTTAGATTGCATTAAGTTTTTTAGGATTCATTATTCTAAACATCTATTCGCATTTCAATTGCATTTCATGGCTTAATTATTTAGGTCCATCGTGTAGTAGCATTATGTAATTAGGTAAATCCATTAGATTTAGATGCATCACATATTAATCTATTTACATACATTATACATTTATCATATACATCCATAAATTGAATGTATTCATTATCATTATATGTAATCAATAGGTGTAATAATTCGGCACAATATCATTCAATCTCACATAATCATGCATGCATATCCACCCTACATCACACACATTAGTATGCATCACATTTGCATAGCATATATAGTTGCATCTTGCATCACCACTCATCAATATGATTTATGAAATAATAATATCACATACATTGCATACATCACATCTAACCACATATACATCCAATCATATCATATCATATGTAGTTTCTAGGCATAACATGATCAATGTGCATTCATAATCATCAAAACAATAAATTTCCATCCATAATCCATCATCAAATAAATCAAAGTCCATAAATCATACCAATATCCATGATAATAAAATAAATTTCAAATAAAAGTACATATACAACAAGGGTTAATTCCCTAATCAAATAAATGCATCATCTCATCGCTTGTACATGATGGCTCGTCAAAAAATCACCAAAAACCTATTGCAAGTATGGTGCTGTCATTGATGTTAACAATCTTTTGTTGTTATTGTTGTCAATTGTGTAGTGGATGAGAGAGATTGTTTCTTTGATTAGTTGTATTATGTTGTCATCAGTGAAGCTACTAGCATTAATCTCCTTTGTTTCTTTAATAAGATTCTAGCTATGGTTGTGGTAGTGGTAAAGATGTCGAGGATATTGAGAAATTTGATAAAAAGAGGAAACAAGGTGTTGCAGAGGTGTTTTGCTTTTGCTTTGAATTTCTTTTGGGTTGAATATCTACTTGTGCGATTTGGATATGTTTGTTAGAGGTCTTTATAGTTTCTATATATAGAATTTTGGCTTCTTGATCAATGTGCAAAAGAAGTTATGCTCAATAGTGTGTGAACTGGGTTTGCAGTGTTGCTTACAGAGGTGTCTAGAAGAAATAGTTTTTCTCTACGTTTATTCGGAGTTTTGCTTCAGGACTTACAATTTTGAAGGTATATGGATGGTGTTGATCTCTTACCTATGTCAAGAGGATTCATGGTTTGGTGCTATAGAAGATGGTTTTTAGAATTACAGTGTTTGGCAAAGTGGTTTGAGTGTACAAGCTGTATACATTCTGAAGGTGCGAGTTGGTGCAAAGAATTTGTTGGATCTCAAGTGGCTTTTGGATTATTATAGATTGTCTAGAATTGTGGTGTGTGGATTTCAATTCATCCTTGGATTTTAGGAAGTTTTTACTTAAAATTTTAATGGTGTTTGCATGGGTGATTGTCACATCATAATTCTTCTTGCAAAACTAGAATATTAAAATCGAAATATGCTTTTATTTACAAAAATATAAGATCTAGTTTTTGAGATGTCAAGAAGGATAAATTAAATAAAGAAATAAAAGTCTTTTCAATTTTTGAGTTCTTGGAAAAGAAATAAATAAATAAATAAGACAATTTAGTCAAAGATATTTGAAACCATTGAAAAACTTTGTGTTGAAACTTTATATGAAAAATTTGTTCTTATCTTTTCAAATATCTCTATGAAAATAATATATTATGTATGAACGAGAAATTATCCATGTTAATTGCATTGATACTGGAAAAGGAATCCATTTTGTAAATTTGCATGAAGGTGTTATGTTTTCATGAAAGAAATATCTTTAATTGCATGTTGATCATAATTGTTTGCATGTGTGCATAGTTGGTTGCAAGTAATCATTTATAAATATATATGAAATTGAATTATTAAATTTGCACTCCAATACAGTTAATGGGATGAAATAATTTATAGATATGCATTTTCTTTGGCACGATGGAGGGCTCTTAATGGAATAATGGTAGAAATAAAGGGGAGGGAACTGAAAGTGGGGAAAAAAGTGGAATAATATAGAGAAAAATGACTAGTACAAGGTTGTGTTATCTTTTCCATTCTTTGCTTTGTCCCAGACATATATAGATATAAAAAAAAAATCATCCTATTAAGAAAGAGGGGTGGAAAGCAAAAATGAATCTTTATACAAACATATAGAACATGATCAGATACTCCGAAGGGAGAATTGTTAGTCTCATCACCTATCTTCAATCGAGGAATCCCATCACATTTTGCTTCAGAAGAATGAGTGTGTTAACTATGAAGGGGAGAAAATGATTTGCAGAAGATTTCATGAAGATGAGAAAAGTGAGCATCATGGAAGGATGGTGGGAAAATCTAGATGTTTACCATTATCATAGTACAGGTAAGTCAAGTCCCTTACTTGATCTACATAATGTATTTTTAAGGTTGATTTCCTTGAAGGGGATGTTACCATAAAGTGGATTTGAAAATTCTTGTTTTGAATGTTCTAAATACCTTACATCATCATCTCTAAGTTAAAGCTCATGAGAGCATTCTACCCTCACATTTGTTTTCCCTACCCACGTTTCTCTTTGTTGACATTGTTTTATTTAAACAATTGGATTTTGTTTGTTACTCGATAACTTTTGATTAGAGGTAAAAGTAGAATACCTATATTATGTTGCACACTAGGATAGAGAAGTATTCTTTCTAGTTTAGTTTTGTAGGCTAAACGGGATGAAAAAATGAAGTAACATTGCAAGAGTCAAAGAGAAACCCACTTATCCTTTTGTTGTTTCACTGTTAAGTGAAAACCTGATATCATCGTAACATTCACTATTGATGTGAAACTTGTTGCATGTTGTTTTGGTATCATTTCATCGTAATGGGGATTTGATTTCATAGCATTATGATTCTCTGGTAATATGAGCCCAAATCCGCAGTGTTATAATTTTGTTCATGGTAATGAGATCTAGAATCTTATTGTGTGGTTAACATCTCTCTGTAAGTAACGACCCTATGTCATTATGTAATATAATTCACATCACTGACGAAGCTATCAAATGTGTGTATTAATCAATATATACAATCACCCATGGGGCTATAAAAAATAGAGCATGTGAACCTTAAAAAGAATGTTATCTTTGATAAAAAAAATATAAGGTTGGCCTCGATGGCTTCCCCTCACCTGGCGGATCTTGCCTCTGCCCTATCTGTTGTGAAAAGTCTGGTGCCTGGACTGCTCAAGGCACTGCCTGATGATAGTGAACCATGTAATACTCGGCCTCTCTCACCGAATCATGGTACATCCTCACGGGGACTGTCCTACCTTGTGTAGCCTCTAGCTGTTGGCATCTCCTAGTCTCCTATGCCAATTGAAGCTCAATGGCCTATCTCTATTGTATGGCCTAGTCCCACTCTACACAGTCCTAATCTCACTTGGTTGTCAATGTGGCAACATGTACTTATAGCTACTGAATGAGAGCATCTCTTTGGTCTGGCTAAGGTGGTGGTGGTGGAGGTGGTTGTTGCTAGTGGTCCCTTGACAGTTGTTGTGGGTCCCTCAGGGAATCTCTCTATGGGTCCCTATCTCTCTATTTCCTGTCCCTATCTCTTTGCTGGTCTCCGTGCACCTAATCCCTCTAGACCCACTATTCAGGAGGTGATCCACCTCCTCCTCTTCCTCTGCCACCATCTCCGTCTCCATCCCCATCTCCCTGCTAACTATCCATGTCTCCCTACTAGTCTTTGTGCACCTGATCCCTCTAGCCCCATTGGTCAGGAGGTGGTCCACCTCCTCCTCTACCTCTGTCACCATCTCCATCTCCATTCCCATCACCTCTACCTCCTCACCCCCACCCCCACCCAACTGATCGGCCTCTTGGTCTCGATTGTGGCAACAAAGCACCAAGAACTATCAATCTAATGGGTGGACAAAACCAATCATGATATGCATGTGTGGTCCTTGGGTCTGTCGGCCCCTAATCATATGGCCATGGTCTGGCCACTAGCTACCTAAAATTTTCCACTACCTCATCTACTGGGATCATCCAACCCCATGTAGTCTCCCTTGTAGTACGTGCAAATATGGCCACATACTGGTCATCGGGCTTATCCTCAGTCTCACTAAACTATTTGGCCACCTGATCAGGCATATAATGCTCTATCATGGCATGCTCCCTTCCCTACATAAGTTTTTCCTACCTCACAAACAAGAGTTGTTGAACATCACTGTACCAAGCTGGCATCCCTAACCAAGGCCTCTAGGTAAAGACAGTCATCTCATTGATAACCCTCCTCCAATGAGGGATACCAGATGCTCTTGTATGTGTAAATGTCAAAGACCCTTTGTACCACCAAACCACGGGATCATCTGGCTCCATGTAAACTAGTGTAACCCATGGGTGGAGCACTGCAATGTGCTCCTAGGTCCAAATGTGTAATAAAGTGACTCCTGCTCCGATAGCCCTGCTATCGCAATATGCAAACTTGTGCAAGTCATGGTAGAGGGAGGCCAACATCACTGGCCCCCACACGAAGCACTCTCTCCTTTTGAATGGTGACACTGAAGTCCTGTACCACTCTAGCTCGATCTATCCCTTAGCAAAAATGATCTCATTCAGGCCCATGACCTCATAATAAGCATATGTCTCAATGTCCACATCATAGATCACCCGCTCTCTATGGATCAAAAAATGAAGAATGCGCCACACATCCTCTAGGATCACTGTTGCCTCACCTATAGGGAAGTGAAATGAGGACGTCTCACTATGCCATCTCTCCACCAATGTTGTCATCATCCCTAGATGTGTTTGGATGGTTGGAGTGTATGCAACATACCAGAGCCCAATTGCTCCCAAGTGCTCCTGGAGCAGCTCATGAAATCCTGCCAATCTGCTCAATATCGAGGACCTATGCTCTCGTGAGTGTATTGGCTCCATGTCCTCCTACACCAGTAAAGCCACAATGGCAGGTTTCATAAAATCTCGGGATCTCATTTGAAATTTTCACGACCAAAACAACAAATGTGTCACTATTTCCAATGGTGTCATCATTTGAAAGTTCCAAAATCTGTTGCCGCAACCCAATTTGACCGCATGCCTTTTTGACCCCAAAACCCTAAATTGCAAACTAGACTGCCACAATGCTATTTGCACATGTGACACACTTTGAAGCCTAAACCCTAATCCCTAAACTATGACGCCGTGTCACCAAACTCAATAGTGATGCACTTTAAGGTCATGTGGCTCTGATTTAACACTTTTAATGGTGCCAAACAATGCCTCTTGACTCAGTTTGACTTTTGACCCTAATTAATGCACACGAAAAAATGAAAACACAAGTCAAGTAAGGGTCACATATCGGTGGTCCTATGCTTGGGAGCTGCTAGTACACTCACAGTCACTCCAAAAAATTTCGTGGAATCACACATTGTGCCATCTCAAACAGTGGTCAAAGCTCAAAAGGCAAGAATATCTAAAGGCTGAAAGTGCAAATGAATTGGAAGCGGCCCCTCGAGGCCTATTTAAGCTTAAAAGTTAGGGTTTTTTGACCCTGTTTAGCCATCTAACTGGGGTTTTGGACCCCTGCTCCCTTTTTCGTCAACTGAGGTTCAGTTTGCATTATTTTTTTGCATTTTGGCACATTTTTGGCATCTTGGACCCTTTCTAGACCTGTTGGGCACCTTGTCCTCTTTTTTCGCGAGATCACCCAAAAATCCAAATTTTCATCTGATCTCTCAAGGGGGCAATATACTAGCATAATTCTTTCATTGGGGCTGCAATGAGGCATCCAAAGAAATATAAAAAAAAATTGAATTTTGATTGCAATAGTTTATTCTTTGAACCAATGCAACAGGTACATTGCTTCAAAGAGGGGAAAAATGTAGACACGTAAAATATGTTGATTGATCCTATACACTTGATCCTGATTTTACTAACATCAGTTCATCATGAATCATCTCCTTTGCTAACCATTTAATCAAATAATCTGTGTTTGATTAAATTCATCATATTTCATCTCTTAATTAAATAGATCAATCTAATTAAGTCATCATCTCCCTTTTAATTAAATAAATCAATTTTATTTAATTAATCTATAAGGTCATCTCATTTAAATTAAATGAATTAATATTTATTTGATTTAATCTAACATCATCCCTCTTTAATTAAATAAATCAAACATTATTTAATTAAATATAAAATCATTATTCTTCTCATTCTTGATTTATTTAAATCCTAAAATATAGATCAAAATGTCAAATCAAGCTAATCTCCCTCTTAATTAATCAAATCCTAATTAATGCTAATCTTAATCCATCAAATCCTCTAGCATTTGCAACTTGCTCATGAAAATCATTTTAATCGATTTATTAAATCTCTATTTTCATTCAAAAAAGAATCAAAGTGAGAATATTCTCCAAGTTTGAATTCTCCCCCCAAAAGTACTTGTCCATCCAACAAGGCATTAAAGACCTCTTGCATGTCCTTTCCCTTGAGCCAAGTGGCATTAACTTCATTTTCTTCTCCCTCCAACTTGTCATTTCATGAATTTTGAAATTCCACCTAATTGCATTTAATTGCACAATGACCAAAATGTCCTCCATCTTTGTCCACTCACATGTTGACAAGTGGCTTCTTGCTATTGGTTGATCCTTAGTCCCACTTTCATCCATTTTTCCTCATCTTCCATCTTTTTCATCTACAAATAAGAGGCTCTCATTTGGATTTTGGATCCACAACTTTATGCAAAGTCATTATCTTCATATTTTGAATTTGCTCATCCATTGTTCATCCATTTTCATCAAGTTTTATAGTTTTATAGCTAGTTTATTGCAAATTTCATCAAGTATCTTCATCACTCATCATCAAGATTGCAAGGGATTGGGAAAGGGCCATTTTCCACATCGAAATGACACCAATTCCCCCATGGGATTGAGAGTTTGTTTATTTTGAGCAAAATTAACTAGTTTTTGTTGATGTTCTTCATTTATTTCTTGCTCTTGATATCTCAAATGAATTACATGGGGGATGATGTTTCTAACTTGCATATTCGACTAATTATGTGTTTGTTCTTTGTGTTTGTGCAGGTCTAGGATCACCATTCACAATTTGTTTCACCATGAAAAACACAAGAAAATGCTTCCAAATGTTCATTTTTTTATTCAAACTCTTCTCCAACCTTGGTGCTTGTGTGTACATTTCATATTTATTCTATCGCATTCATTCCCATCATTCAAAACTGATTCCTAACTTCCCAAACCAAAAATGCAACTTTTTGACAACTTTCACATGACAACTTTTGCAACTTTTACAACTTTTTGCTCCTAATCACCAAAATGACTCAAAAATGATCGCAAATGGACTAGAATGGTCCAAATTGACCTTATTGACCCAAAACAAGTCCAAACACCCAAAAATTAAAAGTTTCAAAAAATGGAAACAAAGTGCATCAAAGGATGCCCCTGCATCATACTCCTAGGAAAGAGAAAACTTGAGTTCCACCTCAAATATGAATCTTCTTTATTTTCTTCTAGTTCCTTTGCATGTGTGATTTTTTTAATTTTTGTTGGACCTCAACTACATTTGTTTCAAATGGTTCGCTTGCATTTTTCAGTCCAACAACATGCTTCTTAATCCAAGGCCAACTTGGCACTATGTATCCATGGTTTTTTGCTTGTCTCCTCATGTGAGCTTTAGCTTTGACTGCAATTGGAGTTTTATGTTCTCTTCCATCCACTTTGACTTCTTTACCTACATAGGAAACAAACGTATTAAAAAAATCATATTCTTCTTCTTCATACTTCACTTCTTCATCCACCTCATGTGGTCTGCCATACATTATTTTCTCTTCATTATTCTCCAAAATATTTGGCTTCACCTCAACCTTACTAAGCCATAAATTTTTATTTTTTAATTGCTCATCCATTCTTTTATTCTCCTTGACATCAACATTCTCAACTCGCGGTTCTTCTCTTGAGATCAATGTTATCTCCTTATCCTCCATGAATTTCTTCTCTCTTTGGACTATCCTTGAGTCCTCTAAAACTTCTTGTATTGTCTCTTCAACATCAACGTCACTATTACATTCATTAGTTTGAGAAAATTCAAAAGAAATTTCTTCCATTTCTTTTTCAACTATTTTTTCAAACATGTTGTTTTCAAAATTTGTTACCTCAACCATTACCTCATTTGTCTTTGCTTCATACTATCATACATCTATCTTCGCACTTAACAACATGCTTTCAATTCTTGTGCACTTACCCTTCAAGGATACTAATGCATATTTCTTCCCATTTTTGTCCAACTCATATGTGTTTTTTTTTCTATTATACTTCGTTGCCCTGCTATAATGCCACACCCTTCCAAAAACTATGTGACATACATCCAATTGCATAATATCACAAACTATTTCATCCTTATACTTTCCTATGTGAAACTCAACTTTACATTGCTCACACATGGTTACCTGGTTACCTTTTTGCAGCCAACTCATTAAATAGGGCATGGGGTGTTGTATTCTTTCCAAACCCAATTTATCTACCATATATTCAGAAACAACATTATCCATGCAGGTATCTGAAATCACAACTTGGCATCATTTACCTTTGGACTTGCAGGTAATCTGGAATAATCTTTCTTTTGCAAACTTGCTTTCCTTCTTGCTTTCCATTTCTTCATCCTATAGCTTCTTTGCCACCTTGAACAATGTATTTGATAATGATGATGCCCTTTTCCCATCTTTCTTCTTATTAAGTGCCATCTTTAAACACCAAATCTCACTAAACCACATTAGCCAAAATAATTAAATCATTTCCTAGAGAGCTTATAGTTCTGATACCAAAAATCATGCATAGAAAGACTCACTCACAAACACGCTTGAAACTTTTCAAACAATGCTTCAATGTGAATGATGAAAATGTGCATTTTTGTTCATTTTTGTTAACTTGCTCTTAAGCCTAATGGAACTCAACAAAGAGGACAACATGAAAACTTGTGAGTTTTGGATTCTACAACAATCTTCAATGATTTTTCGTCCATCCATGATCAAATAATGCATGGCTCTTATCAAACCCTCAAGTCACCAAAGTTTTAAGACTGTTTACATACAAATGAGATCACACTGTCATTAACTCCTCACATATACGAAATTTTAAAGGCTTGAACCCAAAATGGTTTTTAGTTATCCTCAAAAAATAACTTTCTACCAATTTTCATGACTTTTTGATAGTGGAAAACAAAGATATGGATTTTTTAGTGTTGTTGGAAACCCTGGTTGGGGTACAGGGCTGCCATCACCAAAAATGCAATAACTTTCACAAAACTTATTGAAATGACTCCAAACCAAAACAAAAAGTTCTATATTTCATAGCTTTATAATCCACATGCCTACCCTTGATTGTATCATGTTGTACAAATCTGTACCAAGCAATTTTCTTCTTGTTTCACAATAAAAATTTATACATGGAAATCACTATTTTATCATAACTTTTGCAAAACGTGATGAAATTCACTCAAAAAAAAAAGTATTAGAAACATTAAAAAATTCTCAAACTTTTCTGACAACTTTAAGATTTGTACCATATAGTACAAGTCTATACAATCCAATTTATAGTCTATTTCACCATGAAAAACATAGGAAAATGCTTCCAAATGTTAATTTTTTTCATTCAAACCCTTCTCCAACCTTGGTACTCATGTGTACATGCCAGATTTATGCCATCACATTCATTCCCATTGTTCAAAACTGATTCCTAACTTTCCAAACCAAAAATGCAACTTTTTGACAACTTTCACATGACAACTTTTGCAACTTTTACAACTTTTTGCTCCTAATCACCAAAATGACTCAAAAATAATCCCAAATGGACTATAATGGTCCAAATTGACCTTATTGACCCAAAACAAGTCCAAACACCCAAAAATTAAAAGTTTCACAAAATGGCAACAAAGTGCATCAAAGGATGCCCCTCCATCATACTCCCGGGGAAGAGAAAACTTGAGTTCCATCTCAAATATGAATCTTCTTTCTTTTCTTCTAGTTCCTTTGCATCCATGCATTGTTTTCTTTTTGTTGGACTTCAAATACATTTGTTTCAACTGGTTCACTTGTGATTTTTAGTCCAACAACATGCTTCTTAAGCCAAGGCCAACTTAGCATTATGTATTCATGGTTTTATGCTTGTCTCCTCATGTGAGCTTTAGCTTTGACTACAATTGGAGTTTTATGTTCTCTTCCATCCACTTTGTATTCTTTACCTGCACAAGAAACAAATGTATTAAAGAAATCATATTCTTCTTCTTCATACTTCACTTCTTCATCCACCTCATGTGGTTTTCCATACATTCTTTTCTCTTCATTATTCTCCAAAATCTTTGGCTTCACCTCAACCTTACTCAACCATAAATTTTCATTTTTGAATTTCTCATAATTCTCAAATCTTGATTCTTCTCTTGAGATCCATGTTATCTCCTTATCTCCATGACTCTCTTCTCTCTTTGGACTATCCTTGAGTCCTCTACAACTTCTTTTGTTGTCTCTTCTTCTTCTTAAACATCACTCACTTCAACATCAACGTCACTATTACTTTCATTAGTTTGAAAAAATTCAAAAGAAATTTCTTCCATTTCTTTTTCAACTATTTTTTCAAACATGTTGTTTTCAAAATTTGTTACCTCAACCATTACCTCATTTTTCTCTACTTCATACTATCATACATCTATCTTCGCACTTAAAAACAAGCTTTCAATTCTTGTGCACTCACCCTTCAAGGCTACTAATGCATATTTCTTCTCATATTTTTCCCTCATATGTCTTATTTTTTCTATCATACATTGCTGCCCTGCTATAATGCCACAACCTTCCAAACACAATGTGGCATACATCCGAATGCATAATATCACAAACTATTTCATCCTTATAGTTTTGTATGTGAAACTCAACTTTGTATTGCTCACATACAGTCACCTGGTTACCTATTTGAAGCCAACTCATTGAATAGGGTGTGGGGTGTTGTATTCTTTCCAAACCCAATTTATTACCATATATTTAGAAACAATATTATCCATGTAGGTATCTAAAATAACAACTTGACAACATTTACCTTTGGAATTGCAGGTAGTCTAGAATAATCTCTCCTTTTCCAACTTGCTTTCATTCTTGGTTGCCATTTCTTCCTCCTATAGCTTCTTTTCCACCTTGAACAATGTATTTGATAATGATGATGTCATTTTCCCATCTTTCTTCTTATTAAGAGCCATCCTTAAACACCAAATCTCAATAAACCACATTAGCCAAAATAATTAAATCATTTCCTAGAGAGCTTCTAGAACTAATACCAAAAATGATGCAGAGAAATACTCACTCACAAACACCCTTGACACTTTTCAAATAATGCTTCAATGCGAATGATGCATTTATGTGCATTCTTGTTCATTTTTTTCAACTTGCTCAAGCCTAATGGCACTCAACAAAGAGGACAACATGAAATCTTGTGAGTTGTAGATTCTCCAGACCTTCTACAACACTCTTCAATTATTTTTCATCCATCCATGATCAAATAATGCATTGCTCTTATCAAACCCTCAAGTCACCAAGGTTTTAAGGTTGTTTACATATAAATGAGAGCACACTGTCATTGATTCCTCACATATATACAAATATTTAAAGGCTTGATCCCAAAATGGTTTTTACATATCCTCAAAAAAACCTTTCTACCAATTTTCATGGCTTTTTGATAGTGGAAAACAAAGATATGAATTTTTTAGTGTTTTTGGAAACCCTAGTTAGGGTATAGGGCTGTCATCACCAAAAATGTAACAACTTTCACAAAACTTATTGAGATGACTCCAAACCAAAACAAAAAGTTATATATTTGATAGCTTTATCATCCACATTCCTACCCTTGACCGTATATGTCATACAGAATGTACCAAGCAAGTTTCTTGTTGTTTCACAGTAAAAATTTGTACATGGCAATCACTATTTTTATCATAACTTTTGCAAAACGTGATGAAATTCACTAAAAAAAAGCATTAGAAAGATTAAAAAATTCTCCAACATTTTTAACAACTTTAAGAGTCGTACCATATAGTACAAGGTTGTACAATCTAATGTACAATCACATTCATCCCATCATTCAAAACTGATTCCTAACTTAACAAACCAAAAATGCAACTTTTTGACAACTTTGACATGACAACTTTTGTAAATTTTTGCAACAGTTTTCCCCTAGTCACCAAAGTGACTCAAAATGATCCCAAATTCCCTAGAATGGTCCAAGTTGACCTTATTGACCCAAAACAATACCCAAAATTCAAAGTTTCACAAAATGGAAATAAAGTGCATCAAAGGTGAATCAAAGGATGCCCCTGCATCAAATCTTTTTATTGAAACTATATATATATATATATATGTAAATTTACCATTTATTTGGGTCTTTTACCTTCCTTACATATATGCATAAAAGATATATATACATATAAATCCAAAAAGGCTATTACTCTAGAAGATGCTCAAGGAATTATGAAGTGGGAATTTCAGGTATACATGGAGTTGTTAGATCTTGTAGAAGAGAAGAATCCTCTGGCTTATGAGAATAAAGATAGCTATATTCGTGTAAACGATATTTGATATAGTTATTAATTTTTGAACTTCATAGAGGTATTGTAAGTTAATCGGTTGGATTTCAATAGAGAAGCTCAGCCAATGCTCTGAACATCATCAGTCTAATAAACATTTGAGAGTTTAATTGCATGGGATGGATAATAATAATCGAGTATTGTTGTGTATTTCCTTAGAAATAAGCAATCATATTAGAAAACTAATATACATTATATGCATTGGCTATTACATAATTTCTTGAGTGTTAGATATCAATAGAACTTTGAAGCTAGTGTTAGCTAGAATAGATTGATAGTTTCTTACTTATGAGCATTTCTTTGAGCTTTATGTTTGTGATGGTCAATGGTTGTTAATGTCAATGATAGAAACCTACAGAATGAGCTTGATGCTAGGTAATTTAACCTAGACATGATAGAACCAATTTTAAGGAAACCAATATAAATTCCAATATGCATACAACTCTACAAGAAGGATAACAAGTGATGATAGCAGGATTCTAGAAGATGGGTGCAAAAATATCTTTAATCCTTTTTGTAAATGTAATAGATGTGTATGTATGGTTGCACTCTTGAAGTTAGAAAATATATAATAGAACATATGGGCACTGTATTTTATAGGAATGTGTGCAGATAACCATACATATTATAAGTACCTGGGTGATCCCATAATAGTGGTTTACAATTTTTGGCCAAACTAGACACTAAAATTATTATTTTTAACTGAATCTTCACATTCGGGCACCTATAGCGGCTAAACTATGAGGAATTTGAAGATGGTGCAAACTAGAGTCTCATCAAATTTTGTCTGTAGATTCTAAAAATATTTTTTCCAAAATTTTTGGAATCAAATTGCACTTTTTTCCATCTCCCACAAAAATTGATTTTTTTTTAGAAAACAACATTTTTAAAAGTGACGACACCAGATATAGCATAACATTTTTCCATGAAGGATAAAATTCTAATTCTTTCAAATTTATATTTGTAACTCTGATATCTAGTGCTTCCACTTGGTTAGATAGTTTTTTATTGAATATTTTTTCCTTAATCAAGTTTCAAAGTCAAACAAATTACAATTCAGACCAGACCATATATGCAGTAACTTTTTTGTATATGTCAAAATTTATTTTATTTTTTGTTGGATCAAGGACTTCAATATCTGGTGCACTCATATTTTTCAATTTTTTTTTTATCTTCTATTTTTCCACATGTGAAGAACAAAGAAATTCATTTTCGATGAAAAACCTATGTTTAATAAAACTTAAAAACAAATACATAACAAAACCAAAACATATTAAAATTATATTCATTAGATAGCTTGTTTGAGGAATACCATAATCATTTGAAATAAATTTTAAATGAATTCATTTGATCCCCCAAAAGCTAAATCAAAAGTGATTTTTTATTAGCATTTTGATAGGTGTAAAGGAGACGCATTTATAGGTATGGTTTAAAACTAACGAGGTTCTATCCAAGGAGGTTTGATCTAAGGTGATTTGATCAAACCCTCTTCAATTTGAATCCTTAAAATGGAACTTTTTAAGGCTTAAATCATTATATTTTCTAAAAATATGTGATTTCAGCTAAAATTCGTTCCTCTCAGGAATTGTAAACCACTATTATGACAGCACCCACCTATAAAAAAAACATACATGTGATACACCTTCCTTAATTAGTTTTTACATATTCTTATATTGTTGGAAGCAATAATTTTCTATGAATATTGAAATATGAATGTAGAAAATTAAGCTTATGCTTGCATGCACATAAGAAATAAGATGTGATTTGACAGGTTTTCTTAGAACCTAGCCGAGACACGTTTCTTTGCTTATGAGAAATTGATATTGATGTATTTTCTTAAAATGCACTTATGAAAGGTTTAATGGTGTAATTTATGTAAAAATTGTTGAAAGAATTGCATGCATGTAGACACATTTTCATGTCAGAAAACTTTTACTTGTATAGATCTACTTGTTGTTTTAAGAAATTATGGACTTAGCAATGTTGATGGTAATATAACATGTAGCCCACATGATTGACTATGCATGTGCACAAGAATCAAGTACGATGACATTTTTGCTATAACCTATGTGATGATTCAGGATATGAGTAGATATTGAAATGGATTTTTACACACATTCCATTACTCCTATTCAAATTTTCATTGCTAATTTTCCTCATGCTATTCATCGATGGACTGAAGAATTTCGGGGCAGTGATTCACTCCGTGGTAGGGAAAAAATGTACTCTAACAATGTTCTCGCCCTCGAGATGGTCAAAGGAGTTTCAAATGTTGAAAGGATCCTATTAGGAAGGCTCAAGTTTTTAATTTGATATATAGTATTGCTATCAGCCAAGAGGTCTATTGTAAGGGAATTGTTCCCATATGAATTTCCTTGTAAACGAAACATGTACACCAAATTATTAAATTAATATAATTCTTTATCTTTTTCTTGAACATTTGACATGTGTCTTTCTATGTGTGTGATGATGTGTAAATTGTGAATTTCAATTCTATGGAGGTCATTACAGTAATGGTTGACTTGGTGTTTACACTACATTAGAAGATGTTTAAGTGTTGATTTGGGTCCCAATTAACTCTTTTATTTCTCCATTTTCATTCTTACCCACCACGAGAATGCTTAGTGCTGACCTATTTTTGAATTTGTAAAGTGTAAGGTGTGTGTAGTTGACTTGAAGATGGTATAGATGAAAAGTGAGTTGATGTGAGATGAAGTGTGGAATAGAGTTGAGTGTTGTGATGTGGAATTAAATGCAGAGATGCAAGATGTAGTGTGAGCTATAACACAAGATTGTTGAATGCGGTGAGTTGAAGGTATCTTGATCTCATGAAGGCTATGAGTTTTGTTGAGAGATATTGTAGTGGATTCTCTATTGCATTGAGATTATGTTCTTCATGTAAAATTCTATCTTCTTTCTATTCTGGTTGTGAGGCTGGGCTATGAGCCTTTTTGGATGGTGTGTTCTATTCTGCCAATGAGCCTCTTTGTATCAATTTTGCAATTACTTATATTGTGAGCTAATCCTCACCCTATTTTTTCCCTCCTATGGTTTTCCACATAAATTTGGTGTTCTCTTGTGTATGGTGTTGTTATTTCAAAAAAAATTATATGTATATCATGTTTAAACATTATAACATATTAAGGGTTTAATGCATGTATGTGGATTTGATTACTGTTGAGGGTTTTGATTTTTTAATTACATACAAATGATTCAAACCCCCTCTTAGTTGTCTTGTTCATTAAAAAATTCATATGAGACCAAGGTTCCTTGGAGAAAATCTTGACTACTTGAGATAGATCTGGAATGGTGAACAAGAAGGAGATTTTGATGCCACAGACTATGCATTCTAGAAGGTTAAGATGGAAGGCTATCTGTTTTGCCTTGGATTTTATGTTGCATAGGAAAGAAAGACTTCATATACCATACCTAAAAATGGACCAAGCACAAGTGATGAGATCAAGGCCTATGAAACAAATGGTAAAGTAAGGTTTGTTCTTTTGACTAGTCTTACAAATTATGAATTAGTGAAAGTTATGGATTTGAAAACTGTTAAAGAGATCTGGGATAAGTTAGAAATTATTTATGAAGGAGATGATAAGGTTAAAAAAGCTAAGATGCAAAACTTAAAGACACAATTTGAGAACTTGTGAATTTATTAAGATAAAACATTTAAAAGTTACATGCAAAGGGTCGATGAACTTGTCAGTGCAATGAGAGGTCTTGGTGCAAAAGTCAAAGAACCCAAAGTGGTAAAGAAAATTATCAAACCCTTCCTGATTCTTATGGTGAAAAGGTTTTTTCTATTGAGGAAGTTGAAAATTTTAATACTTATGCTAGATATCAGCTATATGGCACACTAACTACATTTTAAATGAGAAAAATTGGTTTGAATAAAGGTGCAAAAGAGAAGACTACTTTCAAGACTGGAAAAAAATAGAAAAAGTTGAAGATTCAGATGGGTATGATCTTGATTATGTAGAAGCTAACTTTGTAAGAGGGATGAAAAAGTGCACCAGTAAGTAAAAAGGTAAATTACCTTTCAAATGTTTCAGTTATGGAAATATAGGTCACTATGCTTTGAGATGTCCAAATAGAGTTGTGAACTATAAGAACAAGGAAAACAAAGAAAATAGGATCAAGAAAATATACTATGTTAGAGAAGATGATGGTATTTATGATGATGAATTTGATTATGGAGATGTTGATGATAATGAATGTTTTTTCTTGGCTTTAAAAGATGGATTTTTTTCTTCTAACTCTAAAAGTTGTGTGAAGGAAAGTGCTCTGAAGAAAAAGGACAAGACTAGAGGTACTTTGGTATTTGATTTTCATGTTAGATGAGATAAGAACTATTGGGTTATTGATAGTGGTTGTTCAAATCATATGAGTGGAGATAAGAGTAATTTTGTTAAACTTGAGAAATATGATGGAGGACTTGCTCAATTTCAAGATGATTCATGTGCTAAGAATTTTTGAATAGGTTCAATCAATTTTTATGACAAGCATAATGTTGATGTGTTTTTTATGCACTTCTCAACATAGGTAATGCATAGGTGCATCACCTCTCTTGAAAGACAATCTTCCACAATAAAATTGCAGAACACTATCCCAAGGTCTCTAATGTTAGGTCTTGATAGTGCTTGGAATATCTCAGTTGCTTCATGTGATTTTCTAGAATCACAAGGCAGAATTACAGATGAGTTACGAAGCGTGAGGAAGTTGGATCTATGAATGAAGTTCTTAGGATGGGAGAGTTGTTGTGCATTTTTTGTAGGTTCAAATAGTAGTCTTGAACTCCATTTCATCATTATATTTGGATTTATAATGTCCAATGAACCTTAGCATAGATCACTTATTAAAAAAAAGCAAAAAGGGCAGGGAAGAGAAGAAGTTCCTAGATCTAAAACCATGAATGAACAATGATCACGGAGGCTGCTAGAGTAGGAAAACTCCCTAAACTGGGTTTTGCTTGGCCAAGAGGATCCTACAGTTACACAAAACTAGTGCGATCTTCTAAGGACTGTAGATTTTCATATTACACACACACATCATGCACATGTAATTGAACTAAGTTGCAACAATGAAGTAAGAAAGCTCACACTAGCTTTGCAAAGTGACTCATTATCAATGAACCACAAAAAGCATGAGCTAGAAATTCCTCAAATACTAAAACAACAATCACTATCATCACTTCCATTCAAGCAACTAAAAACTAAATTAAAAGGGGAAGTAGAACCATGCATGCAAGATGAGAAAAATCAAAGAGAACATCCATAAAATCATGCAATGTTGTCTTCTGTTGCTACAAATACTTTTTACAACAGCTCTCCAACCATTTGCAAATGAAGGGGAGACCCCTATTTATAGTTTTCCAAAGCCAAAATCAATGGCTAGGATTGATTCACAATGAATGACAAAGATTTGATTACACTAGGGTTTCACCTACCCCTCATTATAAAGAAATTTAAAATATAGCCTTTGTCTTTTCCCTATTTTGTCATCTAGCGACCTAGGTGTTGTAGCAGTTTTGTCCTCTTGTTGATTTTCCTTTTACTATAGCTGAAGCTGCCTGAAGGCTTCCCTCAGTTGATGCGCTCACAACATTTCTTTAGTTGATCAAACAAGCCCTGTTTGTAGATTTGCATCATGGTGGAATAGATCAGACAATACTGATTTGATGAGACAACCCTTGATGGATCACGATCGCTTAATGAAAATAAAAAAAAACAATTCTCCTAATGGGCCTCCCCAATGGACCTGCAGTAGGCTCCATAAATCCGCCATACACAAAACATTAAAAGGTCATAGTATTCATAGTTGGAGCTCATTTGGACCATGAACATAAATTTTGGTTCGAGGAATCAGGCTTCCCCTAGGGCAGAAGGATAGCAGAAAATGGTCGGCAGGCAAACGACAGATGGAAGGTTGATGGTGGATGGTAGACAAAAGGTGGATGGAAGGTGGACAGAAGGCAGAAGGTGGATGTTAGATGGTTGGAAGATGGAAGGAGGACAGCAGACGATAGACAACCTTTTGGAGGGGTAAACCCGTAAGTACGGAAGTACGATGGACGGAAGGAGGATGGAAGGAAAAAGGTGGAAGGTGGATCACGAACGATGGATAGCCTTCCGCAAGGGTGAACCCAAAAGCGTGGATGGAAGATGAACGATGATTGGCCAGTGGATAGAAGGTGGATGAAAGGCGGAAGGTGGACAACAAGTAGATAGAAGGAAAAAGGCAAAAGGAAGACAACCTTCCGCAGGGGTAAACCCGGAAGAGTGGAAGGACGACAGACGATGGATGACGGATAACCTTCCCCAAGGGCAAACCTGGAAGCATGGAAGGACAACAGACAAAAGGTGGATGGAAGCTAGATGGTAGACAACAAACAAAAGGTGGGAAGAAAGTGGAAGACAAATAGTCTTTTACAGGGGCAAACTCGAAAGCACAGAAGGATGATAGACAAAAGATAGATGGAAGGTGAACGATAGATGACAGATAGCCTTCTAGAAGGGAAAACCTAGAAGTACGAAAGGACGACCAATAGAAGGTAGATGGAAGGTTGAAGGAGGAAGGTGGAAGGAAGGCAGATGGCAGACGGTGGACCTAGAAGTACTGAAGGATGGCGGATGGAAGGCGAACGGTGGATGATCGGTGGATAGAAGGCAGATGGAAGGCGGAAGGCAGACAATAGGCAGAAAAAAGGCAGACGGAAGCTACATGGCAGATGACGAATAGCCTTCCATAGGGGTGGACCCAGAAGCCCAGACGAAATTCGGGCGGTGGATGGTAGACAGGAGGCAAACATCGATGGAGAGACAGTAGTCTAGAAGGGAAGTTCCTAGACAAGGATAGAGAGATAGTAGTCTAGAAGGGAAGTTCTTGAATGGCGATGGAGGGACAAAAATTTGGAGGGGAAGTTCCTGAATGGTGATGGAGGAACAACAGTCTAGAAGGAAGTTTTCAAATGACAACGAAAGGACAACATTTTGGAAGGGAAGTTCTCAGACGACGATGGAGGGACAACAGTCCAAAAGGGAAGTTCCTAGACGGTGACGGAGGGAAAAAAATTTAGAAGGGAGGTTCTCGGATGGTGACGGAGGGACAACAGTTCAAAAGGAAAGTTCCTGAATGGTGACAAACGGACATCAGTCCAGCAGGGAAATTCCCAAACCTCACAAAACTTAGTTAATTTGAGATTTTGAATTTTAGCACATGGGAAAAGGGGTAGAAAGAGTGCCAAGACATACTTCCTCAAGATTTGACTCATTTTGAAAAAAGTGAAAGTTTGGAAGGGGAAAGCCGGAGGGTCACCGCCCTTTTGAAATGACAATGAGCACACGACGGCCCGAAAGGAAAGTCCCGGAAACGGCCATGGAGGGACGGAGTCCTAGAAACGGCATTGAAGGATGGAGTTCTGGAATGAAATTTTTGCAACCACCTGAAACTTAACAAAACCTTTGAAATTCACTTAGGCACCACAAAAGCATCCCAAATCCATAGGAAACTTGTCCCCAAAGTCAAAAATGAAGGAAAAAATGAATTGAGCGATCAGGGACCAAGTTAGCAGGAACAAGGAAAAAAGTGGAAAAAGGAAAGGGGACTTTGCTTCTCCCCAAATTTGAATGCCCCAAGTAAAATGAAGGGCATGGAGCAACGTTTATGGGACAATTGCCACTAATCATGTGCATTAACTTCTTTGTATGGCAGACCCAAGTTAGCTGAGATGTGGAATCTCACGCTCATTTGGATGCTCGGTCAAGGCTCAAATAGAGAAACTAAGCACGGGTCCCACCATGTAGGCATAAGTTGGGCATCAGTCTCTACTCAACAATGAAACATGAGAGGCGACCCGTATGAGGTGACCCGCAATTGCGGGTCTGTGAGGTCTAGAGGACACTAGGGCAACAGACGAAGGGAAACCTGTAGGGGCACTTCCACAAAAGCAAAAGACTTGGAAAAACTTAGGTAGGTAAATTTGGTCAGGGGAATTTGATCGTTTGAAGGCACATGACCAATTTGGGCTTGGAAAAAGTGGCACACAAAACTAGATGGGAGCAAAGTAACCCGTTAAGAGCGAAAATAGGGTGTCCCTGCCTACGGCGGGGTGTGTGTGCAAAACATTCACAACAAATGGTGACTTGTTGGGAAAATTTTGATGAAAAACTAGAATCATGAACCCAAAATCTCTAGTTCTAACCTTCATGCTAGGGCAAACAAACTAGGCGCTCAACCAAAGGATCAAAACCACTAGTTAATCCAACCTTTAGTATGCTAAGAATCCAAGTGTGTGCAATTGCGTTAATTCTCATCCTTTAGTTGCTGCAAGAGCCTAATCTCCATCAAGTGATTCTACATAGTTTATTCTAACTCTAGAAGCATCTGGGACATTGCCTCACTACTATTCAGGCGTCCATATCCTTGATGAGGTTGTCATTGTGATTCTCCTGAGCATTGCTCTACTGCCGGCCGGGCATCCATAGCCTCGGTAGAGTTGCTCGGATATCCCTGAAAAGCTAAATTTCTTTTCTTTTGATTTTCAATATTTTCTTTTTTCCTTTTGTTTCTTTTCTTTTGATTTTCAATTTTCAATTCTTTTCATTTCAATCCACAAGCATTGAAGCTCGCGCTCAGGGCTGAGAATCACAGTGGCGCTAAAGCAAAATTTTAGATTTTTCACTTAACCAGACTTCACAAAAGGACCAATAGTGACTGTCAGATTCTTAAGATGTGTAAAAGATATAAGATTTCAGAATACGTTAGGAATGAGATCAACCAAGGAATTATCCTCTTTGAATCAAACACCCAAATTCACTTGACACTAATAGAAGATCCTCACCATCTACTCTGTAAAACTTGATTAGAGTTTGACAAAGAAATACATAGAACAACCCCAGGTGATAAGTATTTTTGTTGTGCGCATTGACGTTCCTAGCTAAAAGCAGAGGGACCCCGAGCAAAGCAATAGCAAAATAGCAGCAAAATGAGAGCAAAGTGAACACCAAAACTAACCAAAGCAAGACAACAAAATAAAAAAACAAATAAACTAATATAAAGTAAGAAACCTATAGCAAACCAACTAACCTAATGAAAGCAGGAAAGCGGAGTATTTATAGGAAACCTACACTACCCAAAACGGGCTATGTACAAAGATATATTTACAAAGCACTATGTTCTAGCAGGGCAAGCTGACCTTAATGCTCATTGGATTTCACAGTGCATGCACAAGAAAACGGGTGATTGTTACTATTCTTAACCATGTAGATTTATCCTTTTACTTAGAAAAAAGAAGTTCAACATTGCAACACTCAAGTTCAGTCACATGGTCAGGGAAAATCAACAATTGAGGAGGCTCGCTAAACCCATGGTTAATCCATAAGCACGTTTGTTTCCCCTCATTCCCATAATCAAAATGATAAATGCAGCTATGAAAATCAATAGGAGCAAGGAAGGACAGAACTTGGATGTCATCACATGGAAGTGGCAACATTTAACAATTGAGAGTGAGCACTGCATCATCGATCATTTCACCGGTAGTATCAGAGGGTGGCATGGGATTGTGCAACATTTTAGGCATCACGCCTACATAAGACAAGAAGAACGAGGTAGCAAACATCTCACCCAAGTCTCGAATGGGGTCCGTGGGATTTTTTTGGTTGTTCTTCAAGGAGAAATATTTCTTCACATTGATCATCTACAAACCTGAGATCCACTTGGTTGTTGTCCTCAAATGGCAACAAATTTTCATGTCTCCCTTCCTAGGCATCTACATTATTTTTTTGATGTTCAATTTCATTGCACGATGACATGCATGAATCTGCAGCTATATGAATGTGAAGGTGGATCAACATTGATCATGGTGAAAGAACCCCAACTTGCATCTTGTGGTCGGCTGGGTGTTTCATCTCTATTGACAGCTATCTGAACACCTCTGCCTTTGTCTTCTTCTCTTTTCTCTTCATGTATCTCCTCATGACGTTCACTTGTCTCCCCTTGCTTACTATCACTATAGACAGAGAAGGAACCCCTCTCCCACTTTGGAGGCTCCAATGTTTTATCAATGAGAGGTTTAGGTAGTATGTCTTCATCGCTGCCATCTTCTAAAACGTACTCTTCCTCAACACCAGCATACCTCTGAAGTATAGCTTCCAACAAAAATAATTCATCAATTGAGGGCACCTCCCCAAGGTGACCGCAATCCCATGCATCATGTACTTCCAAGGATCCCCCACAAAGCTTGTCATCCATGGCATATGGATGCTCTTCAAGAGGAAGAAATTCTTGATGACTAGTGGACAAACTTCATGTTTGATCTACTTCATCGCTTGAAAGCTCGAGATTGTATTGTTGTCCCAACATCCTCTTAAGGCCTGCCTTCAGTTGAGTCATCACTCAATTCAGGCCTTTAGTCTTCTTCTTCAATCTAGGCAACAAGTAGAGGAGGTTGAGCACTTGGCTGCTCCACTTTCCCTCTAACTTGTTTGATAGCCTCTTTGCATAGCTCACATGCAAACTCAAAATGTGATGAATCATGGAGTCTGCACCAATTTGGTAGCAATAATACCTCCAGATCCACTTGATGTCTTAGTTCAGACCAATCCTTTGCTAGACTTGAGATGAGTTGGTTGTATCTCTCCACTATATGGTCCTCATCATCACTTGGGAAGGAATTCTAATGGTAGACAACCATGGTGAGTGGTTGTTCCCACTCCTCCAAATCTTCATTTTCGGATGCTTGATCACTATCATTCATGAAGGAGAGGTCCTCTAATCTAATCTCACTTATTTCTTCATCATCATTCCCTATTGTCCCAAGGTTGTCAACCCTTTCTTATTCCTGATTTTTAGCATCTGTGGCTGTAGACTTCATTGGTTCATCATCAATTTTAAATTTCTCCTCTTCTAGATTGGAGGATTGCTCTTTGCTAATAGAGGAAAGGATATTTTACTTTCTTTTGACTGAACTTTCATCAAGTCTTTTTGCTATCCTACAGAAATCAGCTCCTTCCTTTTCATTTTCAGCTTCAACGTTCGTTATCCCAACACTAGTTTGTGTTGAATCCCATGGTTCCTCTTCGATGTGTTGTCCTTCAGATGTTGATAGATTTTTTTCCTCATGGGATGAATCGTCCTCCTTGACAGTTGGCTGCTCTAAATTTTGCAAACCATCTTTGACCTGAGTAATAATGTTTGTGCATGATGAACAAGTAACTTCTGAATGAGGTGCATTGTGAAATCTGCACCAACTTGTCATCAGTACCTCCTCCAATCTTGGTCCATCTTTACTACTCAAATGTTCCTAGATCAACTCCTCGAACGCTTTGGCTACCATGGTTGTCAATTCTTCCTCTGGGTCTACAAGGGCTAAAGGTTGATATATTTCCCAAAAGGGAATTTCTCCTTGCAAGACTCTCTCAATCCTACTCAAAAAAGTCAGACACCCCAATTCATTGTGCCTACATGTACCATGGATTCTACATTTGTTTGCCAATGCAAATTGCTACAATGGTTTCTTCAATCTCTTGTTTAAATATGCATGCAGCTGAGTGATGCTAATTTGTAAATGCTGCTCCATTTCAACTCAACTTTGTTTGCATTCAAAACTTGCTGATTTTAATTTTTAGCATTAAAAGAGATCTACTATCTCATATTTTTACTCAAATTTTTTTTCAACTTTCAACTTCCAACTTTCAACTTTGTAGCCTCAACATGCCAGCACTACTTCTAGTGCCAGTTTTGTTGATGTGTTTTTTATGCACTTGTCAACATAGGTAATGCATATGTGCATCACCTCTCTTAAAAGACAATCTTCCACAATCAGATTGTAGAACACTATCCCAAGGTCTCTAATGTCAGGTCTTGATAGTCCTTGGAATATCTCAGTTGTTTCATGTGATTTGCTGGAATAACAAGGCAGACTTACAAATGAGTTAAGAAGCGTGGGGAAGTTGGATCTACAAATGGAGTTCTTAGGATGGGAGAGTTGTTGTGCATTTTCTACAGGTTCAAACACCAGTCTTGAACTCCATTTTATCATTAGATTTGGCTTTACAATGTGTGATGAACCTTAGCATAGGTCACTTCTTAAAAAAAGGAAAAAAGGGAAGGGAAGAGAGGAAGTTCCTGGATCTGAAACCATGAATGAACAGTCATCATGGAGGCTACTACAGTAGACAAACTCCCTAAACTGGGTTTTGCTTGGCCAAGAGGATCCTACAGTTACACATAACCAGTGCAACCTTCTAAGGACTGTATATTTTCAGATTACACACACACATCATGCACATGTAATTGAACTAAGTTGCAGCAATGAAGTAAGGAAGCTTAGACTAGTTTTGTAAAGTGACTCATCATCAATGAACCACAAAAAGAATGAGTTGTAAATTCATCAAATACTGAAATAGCAATCGCCATCATCACTTACATTCAAACAACTAACAACTAAATTAAAAGGGGAAGTAGAACCATGCATGCAAGATGAGCAAAATCAAAGAGAACATCCATAAAATCATGCAATGCTTTCTTCTATTTCTGCAAATGCTTTTTACAACAACTCTCCAACCATTTACAAATGAAGGGGAGACTCCTATTTATAGTTTTCCAAAGCCAAAATGAATGGCTAGGATTGATTCATAATGAATGAATCAGATTTGATTACATTATGGTTTCACCTACCCCTCATTATAAAGGAATTTAAAATACAACCTTTGTCTTTCCCCTATTTTTTCATCTAGTGACCCAAGTGTTGTAGCATTTTTTTCCTCTTGTTGATTTCCCTTTGACTATAGTTGAAACTACCTAAAGGCTTCCCTCGGTTGATGCGCTTGCAACATTTCTTTAATTGATCAAATGAGTCATGTTTGTAGATTTGCATCACGATGGAATAGATCAGCCTCTCTTGATCTAACAAGACTTCCATTGATGGATCATGATTGCTTAATGAAAAGCCAAAATAGCTCTCCTAATGGGCCTCCCTGATGGACTCGCAGCATGCTCCATAAATCCAACATACATGAAACACTAGGTCATAATATTCCTATTTGGAGCTCATTTGCACCATGAACATAAATGTGGGTTCGAGGGTGCAGGCATCCCCTAGGGCGAAAGGATGGCGGACAATGGACGGATGGCGAATGAAAGGCCGACGGTGGACAATAGATAGAAGGTGGATGGCGAATGGCTGGCAGACAAAAGGTGGATGACAGACAACCTTTTGGAGGGGTGGACCCAAAAGCATCGAAGGATGGCAAATAGAAGGCAGAAGTTGAAAGGTAGACGGAAGGCAGATGGCAGATGATGAATAGCCTTCCGCAAAGGTGGATCAGAAAGCACAGAAGGACAATAGATGGAAGGAAAATGGTAGACAACCGGTGGAAAAAAGGCAGACAGAAGGTGAAAGACAGACAATAGGTGGAAAAAAGGCAGATGGAAGGCAGAAGGTAGAAGGTAGATGGAAGGCAAACAGAAGGAGGACGGTGGACGATGGACAACCTTCCACAAGGGAAAACCTAGAAGTGTGGAAGGACGGTGACGGAAGGTGAATGAAAGGTGGATGGCAGATGGCTAATAGAAGGTCGACATAAGGTAGAAGGTGGAAGACAGACAACCTTCCACAAGGGAAAACCCGAAAGCATAGAAGGATGACAAACGAAAGGCAGATGGCAAATGACGGAAAACCTTCCACAAGGGTAGACCTGAAAGCACGGAAGGATGGAAGATGGAAGGCAGATGGAAGGTGGAAAGCAGAAGGTGGATGGAAGGAAGATGACAGACGACGGAAAACCTTCCGCAGGGGAGGACCCAGAAGTGCGAAAGGAAGGCGGATGGAAAGCGAACGACAGACGGTCGGCAAACAAAAGGTGGACAAAAGGTAGAAGGTGGACAGTAGGTGAATAGAAGGTAGTAGAAAGGTGGATGATAGATGGCAGACAGCCTTTCATAGGGGTGGACCCGAAAGCCCAAATGGAAGGTGGGCGACGGATGGCAAACGAGAGGAAATTAGTGACGAAGAGACAACAGTACGGAAGGGAAGTTCTAGGATGGCAATGGAGAGACAACAGTCTAGAAGGGAAGTGCTTGGATGGCGATGAAGGGACAACAGTCTAGAAGGGAAGTTCCTAGATGGTGACAAAGGGACAGCAGTCCGGAAGGGAAGTTCCTGGACGGTGACAGAGGGACAATAGTTTGGAAGGGAAGTTCCTGGATGGCGACGGAGGGACAGCAGTCCAAAAGGGAAGTTCCCAAATGGCAACGGAAGGACAACAGTCTGGAAGGGAAGTTCTCGGATGGCGACAAAGGGACAACAGTCCAGAAGGGAAGTTCCTGGCCCTCACAAAACTTAGCAAATTTGAGATTTTGAATTTTAGCGCATGGGAAAAGGGGTAGAAAGAGTGCCAAGACATACTTCCTCAAGATTTGACTCATTTTGAAAAAAGTGAAAGTTTGGAAGAGGAAAACCAAAGGGTCTCCACCCTTTTGAAATGACAATGATGACACGATGGCCCGGAAGGAAAGTTCCAACAACGGGCATGGAGGGACAAAGTCCCGGAAAAGACCACTGAGGGATGGAGTTCTAGAATGAAATTTCCACAACCTCCTGAAACTTAACAAAAAATCGGTAGTTCACTTAGGCACCACAAAAACATCCCAAACCCATAGGAAACTTGTCCCCAAAGTCAAAAATCAAGGAAAAAACGAATCAAGCGATCAGGAACCAAGTTAGCAAGAACAAGGCAAAAAGTGGAAAAAGGGAAGGGGGACTTTTCTTCTCCTCAGATTTGAATTCCCCAAGTAAAATGAAGGGCATGGAGCAATGTTTATAGGTCAATTTCCACTAATGGCGTGCCTTGATTTCTTTGTATGGCGGACCTAGGTTAGCTGAGATGTGGAATCTCACGCTTATTTGGATGCTCGGTCAAGGCTTGAATGGAGAAACTAAGCGCGGGTCCTGCCATGCAGGTGGAAGTTGGGTGTCAGCCTCTACTCAATAGTGAAACATGAGCGGCGACCCGCATGAGGAGACCTGCACCTGTGGGTCTGTGAGGTCTAGAGGATGTTGGGGCAATGGACGAAGGGAAACCCATAGGGGCACTTCCACAAAAGAAAAAGACTTGGAAAAACTTAGGTGGGTGAATTTGGTCAGAGGAATTTTATTTTTTGAAGGCACATGACCAATTTGGGCTTGGAAAAATTGGCACACAAAACTAGATGGGAGAAAAGCAGCCCTTCAGGAGCGAAAAGAGGGGGTCCCTACCTACGGCGGGGCATGTGTGCAAAACATGCACAACACATAATATTGAAGATGTTTACTATGTTAAAGGTTCAAGGAAAAACCTCTTGAGTGTTGGAAAAAAATTTAGCAAAGGGTACAATCTTTTGTTTTAGGATGATGGATGTGAGATCAAAAAAAGGTTTGGAACTGTGATTTCCATTGGAAAGAGGACTAATGGAAATATAGATATCAACTCAAGGGTGTTGATGGTCACTATTTTATGACTCAAATTAATGATAGTTGGTTATGGAATACGAGGACATGTCACATCAATTTTGATAACTTGATTAGAATTAGTTCAATTCAAACAGTGAGATATTTACCAAAGATTACAAAGCCTATCAATGTTGTTTGTAGAGATTGTCAATTTGGAAAAAAAGCAAGAAGTAGTTTCAAGGGAAAAGAACAAACTTATATCAGATTGTTAGGATTGGTGCATACAATCCTTTTTGGTCCTACAAGAATTATAATTCTTCAAGGTGACAGGTATTTCATGCTTTTGATTGATGATTATTCTAGAATTGCATGGGTTACTTTTCTTAGAGAAAAATTAGAAGCCCTAGATAGATTAAAAGAATTTAAAGTTATGGTTGAGAATGGAATGGATTTGAAGATCAAATGCTTAAGGTCTGATGGAGGTGGAGAGTTCACAACCAATGAATTAACATGTTTTATGAGAATCATGGCATAAAAAGGCACTTGTCTGTCCCTAGGACTCCTCAATAAAATGGAGTGGTTGAAAGGAAAAATAGGAATGTTCAAGAAGTAAGGACTATGATGAAAGAAGCTAACCTACCAGAAGTCTACTGGAGAGAATCAATTCATATTGCTATTTACATACTCAACAAAGTTCAAGAAAAATATAACAACACAAAGACTCCCTATGAGTTGTTGTGTGGAACGATTCCTATTATCAAGTATTAAAGAGTGTTTGGAAGAAAATACTATATTAGAAGAGATGATGAAAACTTATGAAATTTTGATGCAAGTTCTGATGAACGTATCTTCCTTGGATATTCTACTAAAAGAAAAGCTTATAAATGTTAAAAAAAGGATATGAAGGATTGTTGAAAGTGAAAGTGTCAAGGTTGATGAATAATTGAGGAATTTTGTGGTGATAGATGGATATGAATTAGATTAACCTTCTTACAGGGGAGAAGAAGATGAAGAAGCTAAGGAAAAGAAAGTACAGAATGAAGAGGAAGAATCTCTTAAAAAAATTCCTATGTATAGAGAGATCATTTTGAAGAACAGGTCATTGGATACAAAATAAAAGGTGTGTTGACAAAAAGAAGGTCTATTGAAGCAAAGGTAAATCTATGTTTACTTTCTAAATTTGAACCTAAATCAGTGAGTGAGGCATGCAAAGATGAATATTGGATGAAGGCAATGGAAGAATCACTTATGTAGATTAAGAAGAATCAGACTTGGGAACTTGTTCCTAGACCTAAAAACAAGAACATAATTGGTACTAAGTCGGTATTCAGAAACAAGTTGAATGAGAATGGAGAAGTGGTAAGAAAAAAGGAAAGGCTTGTGTGTAAGGGGTATGCACAAGTTGAAGGAATAGACTTTGAGGACGCATTTTCTCTAATGGCTAGAATTGAAACAATCAAGATGTTTTTAGCATTTGTAGCACATAAGGACTTTAAAGTTTATCAGATGTATGTGAAGTCTGATTTCTTGAACAGAAAATTGGAAGAAGTTTACATGGAACAACTGAAAGGATTTTAGTTGTTAGATAAACCTAATATGGTTTACAATTTGAAGAAGGAATTGTAAGGATTGAAGCAAGATCCTAGAGCTTGGTATGCAATGTTGGAAAAGTATTTAATATACCAAGGATTCAATAAAGGCACCATAGATAGTAATCTTTGCTTTAAGGTTAAGAAAGATTAAATCTTGATATTGTTAGTGTATGTTGATGACATAATTTTTGGAGGCGATGAAGCTATGTGCAAGAAGTTTGTAGAAGAGATGTAGAAAGAGTTTGAAATGTATATGTTTGGGTAGATGAATTTCTTCCTTGGGCTACAAAACAATAAAATAGGAAAAGGAATATTCATTTCACAATTAAAGTATGTTAAAAAAATTTGATGAAGTTTGGAATGGAAGACTCCAAACCGGCATGTTCTCCTATGGTTACTGGTTGCAAACTGAGTAAGGATGATGAATCCCCTAAGGCTGATTAGAGAAAGTATAGATCTATGATTGGTGGATTACTATACCTAACTGCTACTAGACCAGATATCATGCATGTAGTTTGTCTTGTGGCTAGATTTCAAGAAGATCCTAAAGAGACATATGTTGTAGATGTGAAGAGGATATTCAAATATTTGAAGGGAATTCTAGATTATGTCTTGTGGTATCCTAAGGATACTAATTTTACATTGAGTGCTTACACAGATGTAGATTGGGTTGGTTGTGTGGATAATACAAAAAGTATAAGTGATGGTGAATTCTTTCTTGGATGCATATTGGTATCACAACTAAGTAAGAAACAAGATTCAATTTCATTATCTACTTTAGAGGCTGAGTACATTTCCACAACATCTTGCTACACAAAAGTGTTGTGGATGAGGCAAAAATTGAAGGATATCAGTGTGGTGTATGATAATCCTATTTCTATCTTTTGTGATAATAGAAGTGCAATCAATATTTCAAAGAACTCATTGATGCATTCAAGGACAAAGCATATTTCAATCAGATATCACTTTCTAAGAGAGAAGGTTGTGGAGAATGAAGTAAAGCTTGAATATGTACCTACAAAGGATCATATTGTTGATATATAAATACTAAGGCTCTTCCTAAGGATACATTTGAGTATCTCTGGGAGAAGTTGGGGGTTATTTCCCCTCCTTCCTTGAACTAGATGCATATGGAGATGCATTAATCCAATAGATTTATGGATTCATTCTTTGTCTAGATTGATGTTGGTGGCTACCTCTCAAGGGAGTAGGTAGTGACATTGTTGTAGTATGGAGTGAGTGTTGTCATTTTGAAGAGGTTTTTGATTTGGTTGGTGTATACTTCTTAGGGGGAGTATTCAGAGCAGTAGCAAGTATCTTGGTTTAATGTCAAAGGGGGAGAACAATGCAAAAAAAATTATCATTTACCATTGATGTCAAAGGGGGAGATAGTCATGTGAAAAATTCTATCTATACAGGGGGAGAGTGAAACATTTGAAAAATAAAAATTTGCAAGGGAGAGATAAGGAGAGAGAATCTTGTAAGGAGGAGAGAGTACAGGAATGTTGTGTAGGTTGTCTAATCTAAAAAAAGGAGAGTGTGTATGTTTTCTTTGATGGTTTTTCACATCTTTTCTTTCCACCAATGATAAAGGGGAAGATTGTTGCAAGTATGAAGGTGTTGTCATTGATGTCAACAAGCTTGTGTTGTCATTAGTGTCAATTGTGTAGTGGTTGGGAGGGATTTTTGTTTTGATTAGTTGCATTATGTTTTCATCAGTTAAGCTATTGGTGTTAACCTCTGGTGTTGCTTTCATAAGCTTTTGGCTTTGGTTGTGGTAGTGATAAATATGTCGAGGATATTGAGAAAATTGATAAAAAGAGGAAACAGGGTGTTGTAGAGGTGTTCTATTTTTTCTCCGCATTTCTTCTAGGTTGAATATCCTCTTGTGTGGTTTGGATATGTTGGTTATAACTGTTTAGAGTTTCTATATCCAAAATTTGTGCTTTTAGATTGATGTGTAGAAGAATTTATGTTCACCAGTGTGTGAATTGGGTTAGCAGTGTTGCTTATAGAGGTGCCTAGGAGAAATGTTTTGCTCTTCATTTCTCTACAATTGTGCAAACTGATTAAGGATGATGAATCCCCTAAGGTTGATCATAGAAAGTATAGATCTATGATTGGTGGACTGCTATACCTAACTACTACTAGACTGGATATCATGCATATAGTTTGTCTTGTGACTAGATTTCAAGAAGATCCTAAAGAGACACATGTTGTAGCTATGAAGAGGATATGAAAATATTTGAAGGACACTCTAGATTATGGCTTGTGAAATCCTAAGGATAATAATTTCACATTGAGTTCTTACACATATGTAGATTGGGTTGGTTGTGTGGATGACAGGAAAAGTACAAGTGGTGGTGCATTCTTTCTTGGATGCAGATTGGTATCATGGCTAAGTAATAAACAAGAATTATTCTTGTTATCTACTATAGAGGCTAAGTACATTACAACAACATCTTGTTGCACAAAAGTGTTGTGGATGAGGCAAACATTGAAGGATATCAGTGTGGTGTATGATGAGCCTATTTCTGTATTTTTTGATAATACAAGTGCAATCAATATGTCAAAGAACCTAGTGATGCATTAAAGGACAAAGCATATTTCAATTAGATATCACTTTCTAAGAGAGAAGTTTGTGGAGAATAAGTGAAGCTTGAATATGTACCTATAAAGGATCAGATTGTTGATATATTTACTAAGGATTTTCCTAAGGATACTTTTGAGTATCTCCAAGAGAAGTTGGGGCTTTTTTCCTCTCCTTCCTTCAACTAGATGCATATGGATATGCATTAGTCCAGTGGATTTATGGATTCATTCTCTATCAAAATTGATGTTGGTGGCTACCTCTCAAAGGCAGTAGGTAGTGACATTGTTGTGGTATGGAATGAGTGTTGTCATTTTGTAGAGGTTGCTGATTTGGTTGGTGTATACTTCCAAGGGGGAGTATTCAAATAAATAGCAAGTATCTTGGTTCAATGTAAAAGGGGGAGAATAATGCAAAAAATTGTATCCTTTTCCATTGATTTCAAAGGGGGAGAGATTCATGCGAAAGATTCTACCTATATAGGGGGAGAGTGAAACATGTGAAAAAGAAAAAGTTACAAGGGAGAGATAAGGAGAGGGAATCTTGTAAGGAGGAGAGAGTGCAAGAATGTTGGGTAGGTTGTCTAATCTGAAAAAAAGGAGAGTATGTTTTCTTTGATGGTTTTTCACATCTTGTGTTGCCATCAATGACAAAGGGGGAGATTGTTGCAAGTATGAAGGTGTTTTCATTGATGTCAACAAGCTTGTGTTGTCATTGGTGTAAATTATGTAGTGGCTAAGAGAAATTGTTGCTTTGATTAGTTGAATTATTTTATCATCAGTTAAGCTTTTGGCGTTAATGTCTAGTGTTTCTTTGATAAGCTTCCTATTATGGTTTTGGTAATGATAAATATGTTGAGGATATTGAGAAAATTGAGAGAAAGAGGAAATAGGGTGTTGTAGAGGTGTTCTAGTTTTTCTCTACATTTTTTATAGGTTGAAGATCTACTTTTGTGGTTTAGATATGTTGACTAGAGTTGTTTAGAGTTTATATATCCAAAATTTGGGCTTTTGGACCAATGTGCAGAAGAAGTTATGTTCACTAGTGTGTGAATTGGGTTTGAAGTGTTGCTTAAAGAGGTGTTTGGGAGAAATGTTTTTGGTCCACATTTCTCTGCAGTTGTGCTTCAAGACTTGCAGTTCTAAAGGTATTTGGATGGTGTTGATATCTTGCCTATGTCATGAGGATTCATGGTTTGGCACTTTGGAAGATGGTTTTTAGAAATATAGTGTTTGGCAGAGTGGTCTAAGTGTACAAGCTATGTGCGAGTTAGTGTGAATAATTTGTTGGATCTTAGGTGGTTTGTGGATTATTCTACATTTTCTAGAAGTGTGGTGTGTGGCTTTCAAGTCATCCTTGGATTTGAGGACTTGTGTACTTCAAATTTTAATGGTGTTTGCATGGGTAACGATTGACCTAGTGTTTACACTACATTCGAAGATGTTTAAGTATTGATGAAGGTGCAGTGTGGCATGTGAGTGTTGATTTGGGTCCCAATTATGTCTTTTATTGGTCCACTTTCATTATTATCCACCGTAGGAATGCTTAGTTCTGGCTTATTTTTTAATTTATAAAGTATAAGGTGTGTGTAGCTGACTTGAAGATGCTTTTCAAGTTGTGGATGGTATAAATGCAAGATGAGTTGATGTGATATGAAGTGTGGAATATATTTGAGTGTTGTGATGTGAAATTAAGTGTAGAGATGTGGAATGCAATGTGAGATATAATGCAAGATTGTTGAAGGTAGTGAGCTTAAGGTATCTTGATCTCTTGAAGGTTGTGAGTTTTGTTGAGAGATATTGTGGTGGATTCTTTGTTGTATTGAGATTATGTTCTCCATGTAACATTCTATCTTCTTTCTTCTTTTTATTCCAGTAGTGATACTAGGCTATAAGCCTTTCTAGATAGTGTGTCATATTTTGGCAGTGAGCCTCTTTGTACTAGCTTTACAATTACTTAGATTGTGAGCTAATCCTCATTGTGGTTTTTCCCTCCTAGGGTTTTCCACGTAAATCTAGTGTTCTTTTGTGTATGGTGTTGTTTTTTCATTTTATCTTATCTGCATTTCATGTTCAAAAATTATAATAGATTAAGGGTTTAACGAATGCTTGTGGATTTAATTACTATTGAGGGTTTTAATGTTTTAATTAGATATAACTAATTCACTCCCCCTCTTAGTTGTCTTGTTCATTCAACAAAACCTGTGTGTCAACTCAAAATTGTTACTAATATCCTTGTCACCTAGCTACTTCTACTTGCATCTGAGTGTTTGGGGAGGGTGGCACTCCCCCTGATGTTGTTGGTCCTCCTCCTCCTCATCGTGGGGGTCCCATCAACTCTCTCTTCCTAGATCTTGATCGCAATGATTGGGAACCACTCCTCCTAGATCTCTCAACCTCTGAAAATATTGATCTCCTCTCCTCTATTGGGATTGTGACAACATACAAGTCTCTGTAGTATAGTGCCTCCTTTCCTACCCATACCAACTACTAGACCAAATTTTCCATCACTGGCCTTCCTCCCTATTCCCTAGTAGTGTCTCTCTCCTACCTTTACTGATCTTGATCACCTTGTAATTGAGCCCTCTCTAAATCACAGGCATCATGAACTAAATGGAGGCTATCCCTCTCTATGGTCAGGTTCTACACCTCTCCTTGTAGAGAATCCACTTAGGCTTGTAAACCATATCTATCCTCCTAGAGGCTATCTCACTTTATCATCATGGCCAAGTCCTCTTGTGCCTCCTATAGCTCTCCCTGTAGAGAAAATAGCTTGCTCTTTGGAGTGGCCCCTCAATAACCTCCTTGATGACAATGTTGTCACCCTCCTACCACTCACTCCAACTAATCCTCCTCCTTCTATGGCTTCTCACATCCTCTCGACCTCCACTAATCCTCATACTAAAACCATAGGTGTTGGTGAATGTCTCTCCCACCATGCCACATATCCCTATGTGGTGTTGAGGTCATCAAAATCACAAACAAAATCATAGTGAAGTATAGATTTCCTTTACCTAAATGGATGACATTATGGATTGTTTGAGTGGAGCTAAATACTTTAAAAAGATAGATTTGAAGAGTGGATATCATCATAACAGAATTAGAGAAGGGGATGAGTGGAAGATAGCATTCAAGACAAATGAAGGATTGTATGAGTGGTTGGTGATTCCTTTTGGACTAACAAATGCACCAAGTACTTTCATGAGGTTGATGAATGAGGTATTGAAGAAATTATTGGGTAAGTTTGTGATTTTCTATTTGGATGACATCTTGATTTTCAGTAAGACTAGAGAAGAACATTTGTTGCATATAAGACAAGTTTTGCAGAGGTTGAGAGAAGAGTAGTTGTTGATAAACATTAAGAAGTGTAGTTTCATGAAGGAAGAATTGGTATATATGGGATTTGTAATATATGTGGATGGATTGAAGATGGATCCTAAGAAGGTAAGAGCAATTGTTGAATGGCCTACACCAGAAAACATTGGAGAGGTAAGATCATTTCATGGATTGGCTAGTTTCTACCAGAAGTTCATTAGGAATTTCAATTCTATTTGCAACCCTATAACAGAAACAATGAGAGGGGATAAAAAGGACTTTAGGTGGACATGTAGAGAAAATTGGAGTTTTGAGTTGTTGAAATAGAAGGTGATTGAGTAGCCTGTGTTGGCTTTACCAGACTTCAATAAGGTTATTCAGGTAGACTGTGATGCAAGTGGAAATGCAATTGGAGCAGTATTAAGTCAATATGGAATACCAATAGCTTATTTTAGTGAGAAATTGAATGATGCTAAGAGAAGGTATTTAGTGTATGACCAATATTTTTATGCCATAGTTCAAGCCTTGAAGAAGTGGATACATTAATTGTTTCCTAAGGAGTTTTTGTTGTATACAGATCATCAGACATTGTAGTATTTGAATAGTCAAGGTAAGTTGAATCAAAGACACATGAGATGGGTCGAATTCTTGCAGAGTTATACTTTTGTTTTGAATCATAGGAGTGGAAATTCAAATAGAGTTGTTGATGCTTTGAGTAGGAGAAGGAATTTATTGGCAGAGATGAGAGCGGAGGTATTAGGATTTGATGAATTGAAGAACTTTATGAGGAAGACTTGGATTTTGCAGAACCTTGGAGAGCCTGTAAAGAACTAGTCTTGGAGGACAAGAGTCAGTGGTTGGATTATTTCACCCAAGAAGATATGTTGTTTAGAGGGAGTCAATTGTGTATACCCCAAAGTTCAATGAGGGATAGGTTGGTGAAAGAAAAGCATAGTGGAGGATTGGCGGGACACTTTGGAATTGATAAGATAGTAGCATTGGTAACTGAGAATTACTTTTGGCCACAAATTCATAAGGATGTTAGGAATTTTTTGCAAAGTTGTAGAGTTTGTCAAGCTACAAAAGGGAGTAGTCAGAATTTTGATTAAATAAGCCTTTGACAATTCTAAAGAGACCTTGGGAGGATATCAACATGGACTTCATACTTGGCTTGTTGAAGACACAAAGAGGTAATTATTCTATATTTGTGGTGGTGGATAGATTTTCTAAAATGGCACATTTCATACCTTGTAAGAAGAAAATAGATACAATACATGTAGCAGACTTGTTTTTCAAAGAAGTGGTTAGATTGCATGGATTACCTAGGAGTAGTGTTTCAGATAGAGATACAAAATTTGTTGGTTACTTTTGGAGGACACTTTGGAAGAAGTTAAAGACAAATTTAAAGTTTAGTTCTACTTTTCACCCACAAATTGATGGACAAACAGAGGTAGTAAATAGGATTTTGGGGAATTTGCTGAGATGTTTGGTTGGGGAGAAGACCAAAAGTTGGGATTTAGTCCTTGCACAAGTAAAGTTTGCTTACAATAATTCAGTGAATAGGAGTACCAAAAAGACACCTTTTGAGATTGTTACTGGAATTCATCCTAGAGGTATATTAGACTTGTGAGACATCAGTAAGGAAGATAAAAGGAGTGCAGAAGTAGGGGAATTTGAAGAATATATGAAGAAAGTGCATACTCAAGTAAAGCAGCAATTGTAAGATATGAACCAGAAGTATAAGGATCAAGCAGATGAAAAGAGGAGACATAAGGAGTTCGAAGTTTGAGATGAAGTGATGGTGTATTTAAGGAAGGAAATATTTCTAGTTGGCACATACAATAAGCTCAAGATGAGGAAGTTTGGACCCTGTAAGATTTTGAAGAAATTTGATTCAAGAAATGCATATGAAGTAGAGTTACTGGATGGTGTGGGTATATCACCTATATTCAACATTGCAGATCTACATCAGTACCATGAAGTAGAATTCAGTGAAGATAGTAAAAAAAAATTGGAGAAATAGTTTCCTAAACAACAATCAGATGAGATAGAAGAGATTTTGGATATCAGAGATGGGAGGAAAATGCGTGGAAGATAGTACAAAGAACATTTTGTGAAGTGGAAAGGAAAACCAATGGAGGATTCTTCTTGGATTTCTCAGGTTGAGGAAGACCATATTATTTTTCCTTTATCCCCTGAAAAGTGAGGGACTCACTTTTCAAATAACCCTAGATGTCTGATGCAGGAGCATCCTTGGTTCTTTGCAATCTTCAATCAACCAAAAATATTTTCATTTCAGTTTTGTTCTTGTTTAGTTCTTGTTCAGTTTAAGTTGGAATATTCAGCATATTTTCTCACTGGACCATGCGGATCTATGCTTTCATCGTGGACATGTTCATTTTCCTTATCCCAAGATTTGAGATCAATTGGATCTTTTTCCAGCAACTTATCACTTCTAGATTAAGTGACAGTTTCTAGAACATAGCACCAAAGCAGTTTTGAGCCTAACAGCTAGCTTTGTCTCTTGTGAATCCTTCTTGTAACTTGCGGATCCTTACGGTGTGTTCCAAATTGTTCTATGGAGTTTTTCTGACCTTAATTTAGGTCCACACTTCATCCTATTCACCTGTCAAGGAGAAATTCAAATTTAAGGCCAACCTATTTCATGCACACGTTACATTTTCTTCATCAGAGATTGTAATGATCTTTGGCCGATGTGGAAGATTTTAGATCTCAGGATGTGATATAAATCATTCTAACAGATCATTAGGTTGGTAAGAAGATAGATATTGGATTTGATATGTAATATTTTTTCGTGTATTAAGGAGCATATAGGAATATTGTATTTCGACCACATTGTATCAAGCCTATGAGCCCAATCTATGAACCTGGATGTTGTTGGCTAATTGTAACTAAATTTTTTGGTAATATGAATGTTTGAATCTACATTTTCCTCCATATTTCATGTGGCTTTTGTTGTGTAACTCCCTCTACACGGTCTAGACTATTCTCTTTGAGGACCCTCCTATCTTGATTGCACCACGAACTCTCGTGTCACTCTATCTAGCCTATACCTCTCTATAAAATAGGGATACCTCCCTATAATGTAGCAGACATTGAACATATATCTACTCCAATTTTCATCCTCCTCCCACCCCTCATCTCCCCTATATGGTATCCAAATTATCTCCCCCTCCACCTCATTCAAGGTCCTCTAATAAGCCATACTCCTTACCTCCTGATATTGCAGTCCACCTCTCTAGCTAAATATTGCTAGCTCCTATGGGTCTCTCTCTTTTCTATCCCCTATCAATCGGGTGAAACTAATATGCTCCAATTCCCATATCTAAAGGAGGGTAATGTGGGTCATGCTCCACCCTCCCCTATAGCACAAAATATGTAAATCTATATATAGCTAGGCAAGGACATAGGGACCTCAATTGTATCTCAGTTATCGCTCCACCATCCTTGCCACTGCCTCCCCCAATATTAGGCTAAATAATTTCCCACTCCTATCAAGTAGGAGTACCCCGATGATTAGTCTACATAGATATAGTGTCACATCTGACACTAGATCTATACACCTATCAATGTTTAATGACATCCCTCGTGTTGGAAGGTCAATCATGCCAAATAACCTCTATAGCAATATTGACACTATTGCACGTGTTTCCAACACCTATGGGCCCTTGATAGAAAACTTCAAAGTCCCCCACATGTCCTCTAGAGTCATTGTCATCTCCCTTATTGGGAGATGGAAGGTGCTAGTCTTTAAAATCCACCTTTTTTCCAATGTTGTTAGTAGTGGTCTGTGGGCATGGATGGTAGGCATTTGTGCCATATATGCTAGTCCACATTCGTCAAGTTATGCCCAATCCTCCTCAAAAAATCATGCCATGAGATGTAACACCACAAAGAATTTATTTCTAGTCCATAGGCTCGCCATGGCCTACACCCATCTAGTTTGCATGTTAGACTTTAATCTTTTCTCCTTTCTCTATTTTTCTTATAACTCTTTTTGCAGATCCACCCTTTGGGTGCATCCACCTATCCTTTGTGGATCTACCTTTCAGATGCATCCTCCCCTCCTTTAGTAGATTTTCCATTTAGGTGCATCTACCTATCTTTGGGCATATCCTCTTGTTCATGGCACATCTAGCCTTCCTGTGTGGATCCACATATTTGGAAAATTCACCCATCCTCTACATCTACCTCTTCTCTATAGATCCACCCCTTGGGTAGATCTACTCATCCTCTAGTGGATCCACCTGTTTAGGGTGCATCCACCAATCCTCTATGAATCTACCCTTTGAGAAAATCTGCTTGTCCTATAGTAGATCCTCCCATTTAGGGTGCATCTACCCATCCCCTGGTGGATCCACCTTTCTATGGAACATCCACTCTTCAACACATCTACCTTAGCTTCGGTGCATCTCCTTGAACTAAGGCACATCCACCCATCCTCTCTTCTTAGGTGGATATTCCCTATCGATTTGGTAAGATGCACCCCTAGTACGGTTTTTAAATGTAATAAATGATAAAAAAAATTAAGTAAAAAGAAATTTGGATTGGCATACCTGACCGCCTCGTCCTCCTTGTCATGCCTATGCACAACCTTTATTTGTGTGATGTGCAATCACTCACCCATGTGCCATTTTTCTCACTCAACTCTTCTCTCGATCACTTAGGTAATTATTGTTCAAATGGATAGAATTAGACCCTAAATACTATTTATAGCAAACCCTATCATCATTTTTGCTCCCATTTATTCCCCACAACTCTGCTTTCTTTTCTTTTGAGAGGCCAACTAGACCCCTTTTCCCCATCCATCCTCTCACGGGGGCATTCACTCCCTCTACATTGCTTTTCCTTCTATTTTGTCTATTTCCTCTACATTGGGAATCTTATCATCTAGTATTTCCATTGAGTCAATTATATTTTTATTTTCCTCAAAACATCATTATTTTAACATTATTTTGAAGAGGGGGAAAATGTAGATACCAAAAATTGATCACTTGTGTTTGGTCAATTTCGTCTAATTCCCCTTCATCTAGGTTAATTAAATAATATTGTAATTATTTAATTAATATTATTAATTTATCCCTAATTCTTCTAAGGTCCTAAAGTAAGTAAGTAATTTAATTATTTACCTTTCATCCTTCAAATTAAATAAATATTACTATTTATTTAATTAACCCCAACATCTCCTCACGTAAATTAAATAAAATTTATTTAATTCTCCTAATTTATCTCACCTCATGTCCCATCCTCCATCATTTCCTATTACCTCCTAATCTTAATCCTAATCCATCTCTTAATTATGTGCACACACTTAATCATGGATTAAGAGATGTCACATCCTCCATATTCTCTCACTTTCCTTATAATCACCTAGCCTTAATCTCAATCTTCACCTAACCCATCCCTTAATCACTTGCACATTCCTAATCCTAAGATTAGAAAAGGGATAATCCCCTTTCCATTTACTACCCATCTACCTTGTCTTCTAAGCATTAAAGGCTTTCCCCTTTTGGGAAAGGAACCCCTCATGGGTCATTGCCCCAAAAGTACAATTTGAGGAATTTGAAATTATTTTATTCCTTTACATCCCATACCTTGGGAATGTTGGACAAG
The DNA here is from genome assembly GCA_007258455.2 of Sequoia sempervirens. NCBI lineage: Eukaryota > Viridiplantae > Streptophyta > Pinopsida > Cupressales > Cupressaceae > Sequoia > Sequoia sempervirens. The sequence goes on from VDFB02271358.1 coordinate 50,852,053, forward strand.
GAAGTCCTTTATGAAAAATATCTACCCCATCTTCCAAGGTACCTTCCAACCACCAATCCTCCTCACAAGTCCTCACATTGTGCCACTTGACACAATCTCAGACTTGAGAGGTTACATGCATCCCTAGCCCTTGATCTTCTCCCACTCAATATTAGCCCTCCATCCATCTCTCCTCCCTTCATATACAAAAACTTGGCCATTTTTTAGGATCTTACATCCTTTGAGTAATTTAGTAGTGTTATGCTGCCAAAATTCCATTGAGCACATATCTAAATCGATCAACCAGGGTCAATATATGCATTTATGGCTTCGTCATACTTGGTTTTCACCAAAATCATTGAAGGTTTGAGCTCTATTATGCCCTAATATGATAGTTGATTTGTTTCTTGTGTTTGTTGGGTTTTCTATTGCAATTTCCTTTCATTTTGAACATATTTTCCCTTACATTCATCCCCAAAAGTATAATTGTTCAAGTTTTTTTCAAAACTCTAAGGACTATGCTTGTGCTATAATTTCATAGTTCACCATTCTAGTATGCCTCCCTCTAAAAATTTTTATTTCCATTTATTACTATCAAGGTATTAAAATTTCCCATGTGTGAATTCCTTTCAACCATTTTCTAACTTCGCCCCATTTTCCTATTGTTACACCTAAGTTCTCCTACTTGGTACCCCTTATGTCAACCTTTGATTTCACTTGATTTTATGGGTTTACAAGATTTTTCTTACCTTCATGACTTTCATTTGATGTCTGAATCCTCAATACTTTACACTAAGTTATCTTTTAGATTCACAAATTTAACCATCCCTTTACCCAAGTACCTTTTTCTTGGTATCCCCAATTCTCGATCCTTGATTCCCTAAAAAAGAGATTGATTTATTGTTTCCTTTGATCCTCTAAATGCCACTAGAAAATATTTTAAGATTCATTCTATTGGGAAGTTCATGATTTCATGAAAACCTTAAAATTATAGCATGACAGTAAATTCATTGGCCAAGTTCAATATGTCAACAAGTTCATGAGTTCAAAAATCACTAAAAGGGTGAACACTTAAGAGATTAAAGAATAAGGGGTGAGATGTTATTTATTTATTTAGTTCATGTACTCACTAAAAGTGTGACAAGGATTTTGATAATTTCAAAATGTTCAAACCTTTCCAAAGGTGTATTTTGACTAGAAAATCCTAACACTAAATTGTTTCATCTACCCTCTCCCACTTCAAGGAATTTCACTTACCGAAATTAATGGCACATGACCTAGGTTTCATCCTTTAAATTTCATGAGATCTCTCTCTCAATCTATGGTACTTAATACTTAATCACCATTAATTTAGAGTATATTTGTATACCATAAAAGAAACTTCCCCCATGCCTTTCATGTGTAGCTAGACATCTTGGGTCAAAATTTTAGGTGTGTTTTATAGAGAAAATACCCCAATTGATTTGAGCATCCCTTGATGCATACTAATCAAATGATTATTAGACTTAATGAAAATTCCATGCCAAAGTTTCATTTGAAAAGGAGGATGGAAACTTGGGAAAAATCAAGGTAGTGTAATAGAAAAAGAAATTTTCTCATTAGAACCCTAAGGCTTTAGTTTCCAATTCTAGGAAAATCATTTTGATATAATAATTACCTAGGTTCATCCCAAAATTTCTACTAAAAATTTTAACCTCTAAAAAGTGAGTGATTAAATAAAAAGTGGCATTGATTGAGTGTCTCCCTATGCATGGTGTGTATTTATATATGTGTTGTTGATTAGTTGGCCAACTAGACAACTATAAAAGCCTTGAAAAGATTTTACAAGGTATATTTTTAAGAAAATAAAGGAATCCTATGGGTATGCTCATGGATTACTTAGTAGAATAATTTAATATTGTGCAAAAAAATAAAATAAATGTATATGTAGAATCATTTTTCTTGTTCATTTTGGAAGATAGTCTTTCGTGATATTTTGGTTAATTTGTCACCATCGGTTTCAATTATTACATATTTTGAATGAATCTAGTGACTTTGTTGCCTAGTTGGATATAGGAACCAATCAACTATTGGACCCACTTCCCCATCATTCCACAACACACTCAACAAAACTAAATTTAAAATATTATTTTAGTTTTTTTTATAAGTAGTTTTACTCATGGTCATGTCTAAATATGTATACTAGCAATGTGGTCTATAAAAATTCATCATTCAAACATTTCATATGGTATATTATCTTATTTAATAATATATTTTACCTTGACTACTACAAACTAGCATATTGGTATGAAATTACAACAAAAAATAGGGGTGCACTATACATTAGTTATGGTTTGTATCAAGGTAAATATTAGTTTCTTGTAGTGATATTTATTGGAGCATCTTAAAGAATCTCCCTTGGTTTAGAAAATTAAAAAGTGAAGGAGGTCCTACCGACCTCAATATTTTGTTCAAAGTTTCTCAAGATAACCCTAAGAGTGAAGTCCTCTCTAAGCTTGAAATCCATAACACTTAGAAGAAGCTTATGTTTAGGGATTTAGTGACTTACAAATCTATTTGCCAATAAATGGCATCATTGCTAGGGATTTGCAACTTGTATTTTTTGTGTGTTGAAGATGAAATATTGTCAACTTATGCCAATAATTAGCATTATTATTTGTGACATACTTCATTGGGTATAAACAAAATTAAAGAATCTATCGATGAGGTAAACCCACAAGTAATTTATTTCTTCACAGGTCAAGTATGCTTTAAGGATTTTATCATTGTATGAGGTGACAAATTTGATATCACAATATTAAAGTTTTTTGTTGCTAATATTTTATTGCAAGTGGTGTTGCAAGTATTATTGCAAATTTTTGTAACTTATCAAGGTATATGAAGGTGATTTTTCTTCATCTCTTGAGGCTTGAATTTTTATGCAAAGATATATTTTTATGAGGATAGTGTGGTTTCAATTTAGCATTAATTATGTTTTATAACCATAGATCATCTTGATTACTATAATGATTCATCATCTAGGAACATACATTATTTTACAATAAAATTTAAAACGTAAATATTGTTATGTGTTCCTCTAACCCTTTTACACAGGATCTTGATAATTTAGTAAGCCATATATTCATACTTGACCTTGTTTGTGATTTCCCCCATAATTAATTTGCATCTACAAATTCCCAATATGTTACAACATTAGTTTTTGATGATGAATAAAATGAATTTATTTATAATTTTATTGAGCTAGATGCACATGTTTATGACCTTTCTCCTTCTTACTAAAGTATAGAACACCCAAAAGATAGGATGGTAAATTGTTTTCTAATTTTTATAGTAATATTTTTTCTACTATTAATTCTCTTTCACTTGAGTATAGGCATACAAAAAATGTGTGCATAGATATATATTGTGAGGATTTTCATCCTGGTGCAGTCTTTTTTCCCCCTAAGCACAAAATAAATAATTTGAGCATGATGTTTGATTGGTCCAATGTTGATAAATTAACACCTCCAATTGATAATATATATCTTAATGTTTGTGGGGATGAAACTATTCTTGATGGTCAATTTGGTGGATTAACTATGTAGATATATGGTGTTGTTAATTATGATACAAGTAAGAAAGTTGATGTGTTGCAACTTTGTTATCCATTTTTATCCCTCCTTTCTTTGATGATCTTGAGGATGATGAGTCTTACACATTCATTTTTGTAAGTTAAGAATATGTATTTGAAGGTGTGCATGATTTAACTATTCTCAACCATGAATATGTGACATGGATAATTTTTTATAGATTTTTTAGAACAACTTTCTTTTGCTAACGAGGATTGCATTATGGACAATTTTTTTATCTTTTTGGTTGAGTGTGCTAATTTTGATATTGTGTGTCTTCATATGGACCATGTTTTTGGTTTGTAAGAGGAAGGAGAAAAAAGAATTAATCGATTTCTTAACAACATTATTTCTATAGAATATTGTGGAAAAGGACAAAAAATAGAGAGGAAAATTGAAGATTGTGAGTCTTCACATGAAGTGCATCATATTTTTGAGTTATATGTTGAGGATTAAAAATTGGATATGAATTAAGTTTATGATTCTATCATAGAGGAATACATCAACATTTACGATGCAACTAAGTTGAAATATTTTGATGAAGTCGACCATTTGCATAATTTATCCTAGCTTGAGGTTGTTGCAAGTATGTTTTTGGTGTTTTCATTGACATCAACATGTAGATGGTTGGTGTTGTAAAATACTTGTGCTAGTATGGATGTGTTGCGGTGATGTCATCAATGTTATCATTGATTTCTTGATGGATAAGAGTTGTAGTTGCAGTAAGTTCACTTTCTCTCCAAAAGCTTTTGACAAAATTTGAATAAAAGAGTGCGTAGTGTGACAAATGTGTGTAAAATCTTGTGCTCAAAATTTATTCATGGTTGAAATTGTGCTTGTGTAGTTTGGATATGATGATCAAAAGTGTTGAAAGGTTCTATATCCAGAGTTTTAGGTTCTAGATTGTTCTGCAGTAAAAGTTGTGTTTGATAGTTTATCTGTCTATGTAGAAGGTTTTCTGGGAGAAATGAGATTGTTCTGCATTTCTCTACAATAAGGTTTCTTGTCTTGAGGATTTTGGAATGAGCTTATATTTTCTGTAACTTCCTTCCTTGAGGTTTCAGGTGTTGAGGTGTTCTGCAAGTTTGGTTAGTAAGTTGTGTCCTATGGCAATGTGTCTAGTTGCATAGAATAATGGTGTTCTTTGTTTCAAGTGGTTGTGGTAGAGTTGCAAAATATTTTTATGATGCTAGAATACTCTAAGATGTTGTGTGGATGTTGTGAAGTGTTGTTTTTTTATTTTGCATGACTTGGAGAAGCATGTTTGTGGTTGCTTGTAGTGTTAGTTAAGGTTTGGTCGACCTAGCATGTTGACACTATTTGTGGAGGTACCTCATGGATTTTGAAAGTGTTGAGTAGTATGGTGATGTATATTTGGGTACTAGTTAACCCTTGTTTTGTTCTTCCTTCACTTCTTTCCACCACAAAGGTGTTTGGTGCCGACCTATTTTGGTGTTGCACGTTTTAGGTGCATATGTTTCATTTAGGCCAACCTAGTTGGGATTGTTTAGGTCAGGGATAGTATATAAGCAAGATAAATTGTTGGAGATGAGCGTGGATCTATAGAAGGTGTGAAAAAGATGCAAATTTTATTAAGTGAGATGATTTGAGTGCGAGCTTAATGCATACGACTCTTATTGAGTGAGCAGAAGGGTCTACAATTTTAGTGTACTTGAAATTGTTGGAGGCAATGAGTCAAAGGTTGCAGATGGCATAAAGTTTCAATGGTGGATTTCTCCTATTTCCTTGAGATAGTTAATCTCTTTATAATGGTCATCTTTTATTCTTCTTTCTTCCGAATAGTGAGTACTTTTGGTAGTGAACCTTTCTTTCTTTTTTGGGCAGTGAGCCCTTAGCAGTGAGCCTAATTATATTCCATGTTGCAATTCATATATATGTGAGCTAATCCTCATCGTGTTTTTTCCCTTCTTGGGTTTTCCATGTAAATTTAGTTTCTTGTGTGTTGGATGTGTTTGCATTACTATTTCATATGTTTACATTTTTCTAATGCACAATAAGGTTTTAAGGGCTAGCAAGCGTCTGCATGATATTGAAGAATAGAATGTTTTAAGTATAGAATTGATTCATCCCCCTCTCAGTTGTTCTGTGGATCCAAAAATTGGTAGCAAAGCTATGGTTCCTTGGAGAAAGCTTAACCGCTTGAGGTAGATCTAAATGGTGCACAAGAAGGGTGCCAAAGCTCCTATGTTTGATGGAACGAATTATACTTATTGGAAAGATAGGATGGAGTCCTTTCTAGTCTCCCTTGGATTTGGTGTCTAGAATTCAATTGAAAATGATACACTATGCCTTTTGTTGGTCTGACAAGTAATGATGGAATCAAGGAATATGAGAGCAATGGTAAAGAAAAGAATGTTATTCTGAGTGGTCTCTTTGATTCAAAGCTTGGAAAGGTGATAAGTTTGAAATCTGCTAAATATTTCTAGAAAAAGTTAGAGAGCATCTATGAAGGAGATGATAAGGTCAAGAAAGCAAAGATGAAAAACTACAAATCCAAATTTGAAACCCTAAGATGTCTGAAGATGAAGATATTAATGCCTGCATGCTCAGAGTGAATGAATTTTTCAATGCCATCAATGGTCTTGGTGGTAAGCTAGAAGAAAGTGAAGTTGTGAAAAAGGTACTAAGAAATCCTCCTAAAACTTATAGTTCTAAAGTTTCTACTTTTTTTTTAAGAGGCAGGATGCCTATATATATTAATATATTAATAAAGATGTAGAAAAGTATATAATAAGATGATTTGGCTCTCATCATCCAAATTCATCTTATAACCCTCCTATTCAGCCCATACAATACCATAGAAATTTCTATTTTTATCTCATGACTTCCAAAAACTACATGACTTCACCATGTACCTTTCCTAAAATCATTACATTGCATGAATACTATTCCTTATATCACCTAAAGTTCTGAAGCATTACTAAAAGGTGTAGCCAAAATGGAGGAACGAAGTTTTAGAGCATCACTGAAAGATGCAGTCGAAAGGAAGAAATAAATTTTTGGAGCATTCAATAGCCCTAAAGTTCTAGAGCATCACTGAAAAGATGCAGCTGAAATGCAAACACAAAGTTCTAGAGCATCACTAAAAGATGTAGCTAGAAGGAAGAAATAAACTTTTGGAGCATTGTTGAAAGATGCAACCAGAAGGAAGGAGGGAACAAAATGAAGCACCATGAAATGAAGAAATTATGAGGTGATACCCCTATTTGGAGCTTTGTCTAAATCAACCAAATTATGTAAAACTGGAAAATCCTTTGCATTATACATGTTACCTAGAAATGTGAATTCTTAACCATCACTACCCAAACTTGCAAGTTTGTCTGCTATTTTATTTCCTTCCCTATACACATGTGATATTTGAATTTATTTTAAAAAAGAGTCCATTACTAACCAAGCCCTCTTGAGAATGTAATGAAGCTTCCAATTAAGAATCTTTCTTTGTTTACAAGCATTAATGATAATCAAGGAATCCTCTTCAATATGCAAATTATTTACCCCCAAATCCTTTGCTAATTGTAGACCCTCAAAGAATGTATTTGCCTCTGCTACATTATTTGTGTTGCTTTTCAACTTCACTATCTTTACTACCAATAATGAACCACTGCTATCACAAACACACATGCCTTCTCTTGATATACCTAGATTTCCTCTCGAAGCCCCATCAAAATTAAGTTTATAAAAACCTAAAAGAGGAGGTATCCAATGAACCTTATATCTATCAATATTTCCCTTAGTCATAATCTACTGTGCTCCTATAAAAGGTAATGAAATGTACTCCCAACTATTCAAAAGCCAATTATCCCAAATGATCAAAATGGAGACATTCTTATTATTACGAGCATATGAATTAACAACCTTTGAGGTATGTTTTTCCATTTTGAATTGAATTTATTCCAAAGAATGATTATGCTTTCTAAATATCCTCCTATTTTGTTCCCACCAAATAACTATTGCAGGTGTAGCTCTCCAAATGCAAGCATATAGAGATGTTTTATAGAGGATTGGACAACTTGCGAACAATTCCCATAAAGAGCGAGGAATTGGGAATGAAATATGTAATTTTATTTTAATGAAATTCCAACATTCCTGGGGTAACTTACAATTGACAAATAAGTGATCCATCATTTCAAACTCCTCTTGACACAAGACACACTTGAAAGGGTCTGCAAATCCCAACTTATGTAACTAGTCACTTATTAAGATTCATTGTTTTAATGCAAGCCATGCAAAACTCCTTGCCTTAGGAAGTGTCATTGAAGTCCAACAAAAAGAAAAAGCTCTATGTGATTGATCGTGAATAGTGTTTACAATGATTGACTTATAACCCTCTTTGACCGTATAATTCCCATCTTTAGAGGGATTCCAAAATATTTTATTACATTTATTTGTGATAAAGAAAAATCTCTAATCAAGTTCCTTGTGAAGTAAAATATTTTGATCAGCAGACAAGCTTGTAAGAGAGAGATATCCTTCCAAACAACTTTACATGTTGAAGGCTCTACATAATGAACATAATCTAACAAATTTGTGCCCCATTCTACTAATAAGACTTGTTCCACTAGCTACAACTCCTAAATGGACAGAAAAGGAGGAAATCCAATCCATGAATCTTTCCAAAACTGTACCTCTTCACCATTATTAACCTCCCAAGACAAATAAGGGGTAATAACCTCTCTACAAGTAACAATAAAATTCCACATCATCAAGCCTTTTGAGGGATCTGCAATTGTTAAAAAATTTCTTGGACTGCCATTGTCTAAATATTTATTTTTCACTAGAGTGCACCATTTCAATCCTGGTTTTTTATACATTTGTCATGCCAACTTTGCTCCCAAGGCTAAGTTTCTTGCCAAAATACTACGCAAACCAACACCCCCACTATATTTATTCATGCACATGTTATCCAAAGATATCAAAGGAACTTTCCTTTTGTCATCTATGTTACCCCTCCATAAAAAATCTTTGATAAGTTTCTAACTACTATGGATAACACATTTTTGAGCTTTTAAAACAACAAGGTAGTAGTTTGGGATGGAAGCTAGAATAGATTCAATCATCATAATTCGACCAGCTAGAGATAATCATCTAGCCTCCCATGTAAGAATTCTGGATTTTACTCTTTCAATAATTTTTTGCCAATACTTAACTCTATCCATACCCATGAAGAAATGAATACCTAAATAAGTGCAAGGAAAATCATCTCGTTGAAAACCCAACTCTTCTACCAATATTCTCAAGATGGAGGCTTTTGTGTTAAAAAGATAAATCTCGGATTTTCTTGCATTAGTCTACAGCCTTGATACTGAGGACTATTTCTCTAGAACTTGCTTTACGTAAATCGCTTCTTGAAAAGAAGACTTTCCAAACAATAATGTATCATCAACAAACAAGGAATATGTGGCCACCATATGTGTATTTGGAATGGAAATACCCTGCCATAATCCTTGACTATGCAAACTCTGCATTGTTTTTCTTAAAGCTTTGACCATTAAAATAAATAAGAAGGGATACAAAGGATCACCTTGTCTAACCCCTTGAGTGGAGCTGAAAAAACCAACTGGAGAGCCATTTACAATTACTAAAAACTTATCCCCTGCTAAAAATTACTAAACCCATTTACACCATTTATAACTGAAGCAAAACCTCTGCAACACTTGAATCAAAATATCCCATTTAACTCTATCATAAGCCTTCATCATATCAAGCTTAACAATGGAGGATGGGATATTGTAAGTTTTAATGGAATGTGACACTTCATGAACCACTAAGGCACTTTCTGGAGTTTCTCTCCCAAGCACAAAGCCTCCTTGCTCTTGTGAAATTACCCTTGATATAAATGGTTGAATCCTTAAGTAGATGGCTTTTGTAAATATTCTATATATCATGTTGCATAGTGATATGAAATTTGCAAACATATTTGGCTCTTCACCTTTGGAATAATACCTATATGTGTAGTGTTAAATTGCTTAAGCATTATACTTGATCTCCTTGATTCCTCCAAAGCTAATAATATATCATTACCTATAAAATCCAAACATTTAAAAAAAAATAGTGTTGTAAATCCATCTAGGTCCGGTGCCTTATTAGGAGATAAAGAGAAAACCACCTTCTTGACTTCCTCCAATGTAAATGGTCTCATTAACCAGTTATTATCCTCTTCATGAATTAATGTTGGGATATTTCCTAGAAGTTCCATCCCATCACTAGTTGATTCCAAAGAATTATTCTCTGGATCCCTTAGCAGCTGTGAGAAAAACTTGACACCCTCTATTTGTATTTCATCCTCTTTTGTAAGCAAATCACCTGAGATTGAACTCTAAATTGAAAAAATAGTTGCAACTGACCTCTTAAACTGAGTTGATGCATGAATTTTTTTTGTATTTTTGTCTCCCTCCCTTAACCACAACTCCATTGACTTTTTCCACCAATAAATTTCTTCTCTTGCCACTAACTCATCCCACTCTGCTTGAAAAACCTTTTGTTGCTCATTAGTATTAGCATCTAACCCTTGTTCTATAATCTTTTCATTTATCTTTGATAACTGCTTAAAAACCAATTCTTTCTAATGAAAGATATTCTTGAATACATGAATATTCTAGTGCTTAATCTATGATTTGACAAGACTCGGCTTCTTAAACAACTGCAGCATTCTAGAACCTTTCACAAAAGGGGAAAAAATCCACCATTGTTGAAACAAACTTAAAAAATACGGTTTTCTAAACCACATTTTATGAAACTTAAAGGAAGTTCTGATTTTAGGTACAAAATCATTAACTTCTATATCCAAAGATATCGCATAATGATTAGATGTAGCAAATGGAAAAAATTGTGAAGAAAAAACCTTTCACCCACAAACCAACTAGGTGTAGTCAAAAACCTATCCATCCTTTCTGCAATTTGCATAAAACCTTGCCTTATGTTAGTCCATGTGTACTTTCCGTTATCTAGAACAATATCAATGAAAGCATTATCTTTAATAAAGGATGCAAAATAATCCATTGCTTTGACTAGTGGAAATATGCCTCCTTTTTTCTCTTGCAAATTGGATATAGCATTCAAATCACTTGCTACAATCACCTTTTCATCCTTATTTCCATCCAATGCTTGTGAAATCATTTCCCAGAGAATTATTTTACCCATTCTAGTTTTTCGTGCATAGACATTAAACAAGTCAAAATTCAAGTCAAAATGTGTAACTTTCAGGAGCTACCAATTCTTCTCATTAGAAACTAATTCTAACACAATTGGCTTTGTGGTGCAGGGGCACCAATTGAACAAGTTTGGTTTTATGTGGTTTGATGAGTTTGGCCATGTTTTGAGTCATTTTCCATTAAATAAGTTCAATAAGACCATTTTATGATGTATTGAGTCTATTAGAAGTCACTAGGAGGTTAGAGAGTTAAAAAATTGCAAACTTTTGCAAAATATGAAAAGTTGTCATTTCAAAAAGTGTAAAAAAATGTAAAAATGAAAATTTGTAGAATGCCAACAGTCATTTGCTTCAAATGGTCATTGGAGGAAGTTGAAACAATTAATTTTTGGTGGGAAAATTTTTAAAATATGTAGGAGAACTCGTTGTAATGGTTCTTTAAGATTTTGAAGGAGGAAATCAATAAAATATCACAGTTTTACTGTTATTTTCTAGTAAATTCTTAATTCACAAGACTGGTATGGTTCTGTATAGGGGAAAAACATTCTAAAAAATTGTGAATTTGATAAAGGTAGGAGGTAGCGTTCATTTGAATTTGGTTTCAGTTCCTGATATTGGGTTTGGTGAAAGTTTGATCCAATTTACTGTAAGCAGCCCAGGTAACCCTGTTTTAAGGGTTTGTAGTTGTCCACAATGAAATACAACCTATCCCACCCTCTAAAATTACTATAACTAGGTGGGATAGGTCTAAAAGGTTAGGGATAGATGCTTGAATGATTCCTGGGAGCAGGGGGTGTGGTTTGAGCATTTGGGCATGATGCTCTAATGGTAAAAAAATATGCATTTTTGAGTGAAATGGTGAGGTTTGAGAGAGGTAATGTATGTAAACTTTGAGGGATGAAGTATTTCTTGTTCTTTTGAGTTTGTGTAGACTAAAATCAAGATTTCAGAAGCCTTGGTTGGTTGTGGTGAAGATAGGAATGTGGTTTTTCAATAAACCCTAGGGAAATTTGTGTAAAAGGAGGGTTTTAAGGAAAGGGGTCTTAGGAAGTGAGTATCTCTTCAATAGTTGTGGAATCAGAGGTTTGGTTTCCTGGTTAGTGCTTCCCAATAGTGATTTGGGGGTTGTGAAATGTTTATAGGGTACTTCCTTTGTAAATCTGACCTAATTGTTTTAGTTGTTTAGTGTAGAAGGCTGGTTTAGTTGATGTTGGTTTAAAGTGACCTAGGTTGGATTTGGGATATATTTTGCATGAGATTAAAGGGTATCTAAAACCCTAATTTTTTGTGGGTTTGAGTTATTTTTGTGGATTTTTGTCCAAATTTCAGAGGCTAGACACCTACAAGGAAGGATAGGTGAGATTGTTGAAAACTACCAAGATAGAGTTATAAGTCCTGAAAGTTTGCTAGATTTGTGTCAAATTGTGTTTGTGAATAAGTTGATCTCCTACTCATTGCATCACTTTGGATCCCATAGTGTGATTATAACCCCCAAGGCACCTTGTACAGGAGAATGAACCAACTTCCATTTCTTCCATTTCCCTACCGATGCCTCATACACTGCAGCAAATTTTTTTTGTTTCTTGTAACAAGACCACATGAGATCCATGTTTCCCAATTTTTCACCTACAGGCTCAATCAGGCAGGGTAACCTATGCTTCAGATGTTCATGAAGGCCAAATAGAGGTATTGTTGTGCACGATTAAATCATACCCCTCATACAAAACAAGGGATTTTAGTTGAAGGTCGGCCTCAGTCAAGTTTGACATAATTTTCCTTTAAGGAGAAAGTCGGCAAGACCTTCCAGATGTCTTCCCGACTAGTAGGGGTTCCATCAAGTCTGAATGCTTCACATTAGGGATCCTATCGACATGAGATTATCTGGGTCTCCCTGAACCATAATGCATTTGGTTAAATATGCTTCTGTGTTGCTTATCGGCAAGACCCCAGGAATGTCACGGCGAGTGGAATTCACCTACAAGTTCCTATCGGCAAGACATCGATCATCATCCCGACGACAAAAGGATATGCATATCAGCGTGAAGTTTTTTCCTTCGGGGTGAAGTCTCGGTGACTTCTTTGGGTCTTACCGACTAATCACACTGGGTAAACATTTCGGTAGGAGTGGTCTTCTTTGCCATGTGGTCTTGCCGACCACCGATAAAGATATGCATCTCGGTGGGGAACTTTGCAGCGAAAAAGGTCTGGCCGAAGCTCGAGGGTCTCCCCGAAATGAAAAGATCAGCAAAAGGTTATGCCTTCGGCATAAATTCTGGCTAACATGCTAAAGCCTCGGTGACACAGAAGAGATATCACCATAGGTCTGCCCGAAAGAAGAAGGGCCCACCAAAGTTTCAGTTCAGCGATAATTTTTCCTTCGGCAGGAGGTCTGGCCGATAAGCATGGTGTCTCACCGAGAGTATAGGGGATTCGATGTGATGTCATGCCGAGGAGATAAATTCTGGCTGAAATGAAATGAACTCGGTAGGATGTCTCACTGATGGCTATTGGTCTCCCGAAGTGCTTAGGGTTCGGTGAAAGAAAGCATTAGTCGGTGTAAAGTCTTGCTGACCGAAAAGGTCTCGCCTACATGAGGTAATATCGGCATAAATCTTGTCGATCCATCAGAGCATCAATGAATAAAGTAGCATCGACAAAGCAATATTTCATCACCATAAGGTCTCGGCAATTAGGAGATGTCTCACTGATAGGATGTGCCTTCGGCAAGAGCGAATGCATTTGGCAAAATGTCCTGCCAACTAAGAGGACCCCACCGAAAGAAAGTTCAGCCTGGTAGGATCTCGCCGAGAAGTGTTGCCTTTGGAAAAAAATTTCATCGAAGGAGAGGGGTCTTTCTGAAGCAAAAGGGCCCGAGCTCGAGGAAATAGAAAGAAACTCGGGGAGACTCTGAGCAAATGAAATGGGTTTGGTAAGATGTCTTGCCAACCCGGTGATGTCTCCCTGACAGGAAAGATTGGCGTCTTCGGTGTAATGTGGTGGGATCGGCATAATGTCTCACTGACTACTAGTGGTCTCGCCGAAGCAAGAGGGGCTCGATGAAATGAATGTTGTTGGTGTAATACGGTGGTTTTTCCATAAGGTCTTAGCGATGCGGGGGGTCTTGTCGACTCATGGTCTCAGCAAAAGAAAGTAGATTTGCCACGATGTCTCGACGAAAGCATGAACTCCTGCCAAATGATGAAGGGTCTCGATATGTGTTTTTCCTTTGGCAAGAAGTCTAACCGACACCAAAAGGTTTTGTTGATGTAGATGACATCGTTATATGAGCTCGGCAGAAAGGAGGTGCTATCATTAGGTGTCTTGCCTATGGTTGTTAGACACGCCGACATGTTTGGTGCCTTCGGTGTAACGTAAAGAGCTCGACATGATGTCTCGGCGACTAGCAAAAGTCTCGCCAAAATGAATGAGCTCAGGGAGATCGGTTTGTGTTCACCAAGAGGTCCCAGCGATCAAGTGAAGTCTTGCTGAAGGAATGATGCTTTCGGTGTAATATGGGGGCTTCGGTATAATGTCTTGCCGAAGGGCAGAAGTCGCAGCGACAAGGGATAGCAAAGTGGTAAGGTCTCACCGACAGGGTGATCTCTTACCGATATGAAGGGAGGTCTTAGCGATAGAAGAGGGATATCAGTATGACTTTTGAAGCTCGATAAGAACTCTCATCGACAGTTCCATGTTATGTCAATAGCTGCAAGGGGGCATAATCACATCAGTGAGACACTTCCAGTGTCTCACCGAGATGTGATTCTGACTGAACAATCTTTTGACCATAGGGGAATCCATGTGGAATGTGCTAGCCAATCAGACAGAGCTACAGGAGAATCATTGGCAGCTTGACCAGTGCCAAGAGGATCAACAGAAGGAGAATCGACATAGATCTGCTAAAAAATCAGAGGCATTCAAGGCAACTCAACCAAAGAGGTTCAAGGATGACACGAGGACTAGAAGTAAATGTGTTTGGTAGCTACAAAAGATCTAAAGGCTTCTCTGGGGAATGACTCTTCACTGACATGGACAACAAAGACACACAGGAATGTAGCATTAATTTCAGGAAAAAGATCTAAGGGTAGATCTTTCAGAGCCAGATATTTTTTGTAAGCCCAGAGAGGCCGACACACTTTTATATATAATTCATTTTTTCCTTCTTCTAAAGGGGTTCTCCTTATGCTTTTCTGAAGTCTGTGACTTCTACAATCCTCTCTCAGATTAGCAGAATTTTTTAACTCATTTTGGAACATGTTATATAAAATTTACCATGATTACCATTGATGGTTCATTTTTTTTTCCTTCTGGTTCTTGTGAAGTATTGTGCATTTTTAAGTGATTCATCAAGCTACTTAGTGAAATATTTCTTTTCCTTATAGCTTTGTTTCACGTTAGCATGCCTTTCTTTGCAAAAGTGGTATCATGAAGGTTACAAACTATGTTTACTCAATTGCACATGAGCTTTTCATTTGTGAAAGTCTGTTTTTCCTTCTTGAAAGTGTGTGCATGTCGAACCTGTTTGTATGCATAATCCACAGAATCTTGTTGTGCAGCCCCATCTCCATCATCAGTATTCAAGTGTAACTCAAGTATCTCATTGTTCTTTTCGGTTGGGTGTATCACCATAGCGTTAGTTTTATTTTATGCATTCCTTCTCCATTTCCCTTCAAAGAATTAGTAGTATAGGTGATAGCACAAAGGAAGTCAGCCTTCTCCAGAGGTTCATTTCAACATCAGGTGACCCACAGCCTTGAAATGATCCCATGTTTCACTAGAAAGCTCAGTTTCCATCACTGTGCATAGGGTGCATTTCTAGGAGATAACAATCCACAAGCATCATTCTGACACATGATATGATATTTCTTGTTAGGGGCATTAATTCCCCTAACATTCCAAGGTATGCTTTCTACTATTGAGGAATCTCAAGATTTGGATAATTAGTCTAGAGATTAGATGTTTGATGCTTTAATTTCTTATGAATTGAGAGAGTTTGGTCAAGATGCTACGAAGAAAGAAAATTCCTTTAAAGTATGCAAAGTAGAGGAGGATGAATCATATTTTGATAATCTTGATGAGATGGAACCAAATTTTGTGAGGTTGAAAAAGGGTACTAGCAAATACTGAGGTAAGTTACTCTTTAAGTGTTTTAATTATGGAAAGATAGGTCATTATGCTTCTGAATTTCGAATCAAAGTTTCAAATGACAAACCTGAGGATCATAAAGGAAAATTTGTCAAAAAGAGTTATTATGTTGAAAGAGACAATGGTGTGTCTAATGATGGAGAATTTGACTATCATGATGAGAATAGTGATGAATACTTGTTCATGGCTCTAAAATTGGAACTAATTCTAGTAATCCTGAAAAATGTGTGAAGGAAAGTTCTTCGGTAATAGGTCATAACATTGAACGAACTATGGTGACTGTTTTCATGCAAGAGAAGAGAGGAATTACTGGATAATTGATAGTAGATTCTCAAATAAAATGATAGGTAATAAGTGTAAGTTTGAGAGATACATATTTCCACAATCCATAGAGAATGTTGCAAATTGTTTCTAGATTTCAATTGTGTAAGTTTTTTTGCATCAACGTTTCGAATCACACTCCATGATCCATCATTGGGATGGAATAGAGAGCTAAAGGATAAAAAATGATAAGTTTGCAAACCAAAATATTACATAAAAGGAATACAGAAGGGGAAAGGGAAGGGGATTTCTTTCATTGATTTCATTTTTTGTTGTCTTTTATTTTTTATCTTTTTTTCATCTTTTTTTTTTATGTTAGCTTTGTCATTATGTTGTTTTCTAATTTATTATTTTGTCTTCCTTTAATTGTTAGCAAATTTAATTTACTATTTTATTTAAAGAATTATTTTTGTTTCATTTATTTCAATTTTGTTGCCTTTTGTTTTTTTTTGCTTTAGTATTAAGTGGCTTTTGATTTTTGTTTTTTCAATTAATTTTATGGCTTGAATTTTTGGTTCTAATTGAACTTTTTTTTTTTTGGAGTATTTTCCTTCCTCTTTTTTGGTATCTATTTCATTTTTTATTGGTTAGTTTAATTTTCAAATTGGTTCCTCTTATCTCATTGGTCCTTCTTTCTCTTTTCTCATGCAAACCCCCTCCCTTTCCCCTTCTCTGTATCTTTTATCTAATCTTTTGGTCTACAAACTTATCATTTTTTCTCCTTTAGCTCTTTATTTCTTCTCGATGATGGATCATGGAGTGTGATCTGAAATGTTGATGCAAAATATATTACACAATAAAAATCTAGAAACAATTTACAAGAGTAAATTTGTTAAACTTCAAAAAGTGTGATGGTCTTGTTAAGTTTGGTGATGATACATCTAGTAAGATTTTTGGAAAATGTTCAATTAGTTTTGATGGAAAGCATAAAGCAGATGATGTTCTTTATGTCAAGGGTCTCTAGCATAATCTTCTAAGTGTAGGAAAGATTTGTAGCATAGGATATAATATTGTGTTTCAAGATGATGGGTGTGAAATCAAAAAAGGAAGATCTAGTACTTTGGTTGTTGTAGGGACAAGAACAAAAGGTAATGTTTGTCGGTTCAAATATAGTGTTGTTAAATGCTTTATGACTCAAATCAATGAAAGTTGGCTATGGTATAGAAGAATGGGTCACATCAATTCTGACATCCTAGTGAAGATTAGTTCTACTAATGTTGTGAGAGATCTGCCAAGGATTGCAAATCCTATCAATGAAACATGCAATGAGTGTCAATTTCGAAAGCCAACTAAGAAGAGGTTCAAGACAAAAGAATATTCTATTTTAGGTCCTTTGGAGTTGGTACATACAGACTTGTGTGGAGCTACTAGAATAAGAAGCTCATATGGTCATAAGTACTTCATGTTATTGATTGGTGATTATTCTAGAATAACTTGGGTAACATTTCTTAAGGAAAAATTAGAATCCCTAGATAAGTTCACCTCCAATGATTTTAACAACTTTTTTGAAGATCATGGAATAAAGAGGCATTTGTGAGCTCCTTGGACGCCTTAGCAGAATGGTGTTGCAAAGATGAAGAATATAATAGTTCAAGAAGCATCTAGGACAATGACGAATGAAGCAAATATACCAAATGTCTATTAGAAAGAATCAATTTATACCAGGAAATCTACATTCTTAATAGAGGTCAAGAAAGATTGAATAGTTCAAAGACTCCCTATGAGTTATGGTATGGTAAACCTCCTACTATAAAGTATTTCAAATTTTTTGGAAGAAAATTCTATATCATAAGAGATGAAGAAAACTTAAGAAAGTTTGATAAAATATTTTATGAAGGAATCCTCCTAGGATACTCTATGAGAAGCAAAACTTAACAGTGCTATAATAAAAGGGTAAAAAAAATTGTTGAGAGTGCAAGTATTAAGGTGGATGAAGAACTACTACAGAGTTTAGTACTGATAGAAGAATATGAATCTGATGAATTCCATTGCAATGAAGAAGAAAAGGATGAAAAGAAGGAAAAAGAGATGAAATTTGAAGAGGTAGAAGCTCTGGAAAAGATCCCTAAGACTCCTAATTATGTGCAAAAGAATCATTCTAAATATTAGATCATTGGAGATAAGAGAAAAGGTGTGTTAACAAGGAGAAAATTAGCTATGCAAGAGCAATGGGTAAATTTTTGTTTACTTTGAGAAGTATAACCTAAAATAGTAAGTGAGGCATGCATAGATGAGAATTGGATCAAGGCTATGAAAGAAGAATTGGAACAGATTGAGAAGAATCGGACTTGGGAATCGGTCCCAACACCTACAAACAAGAATGTGATAGGAACTAAGTGGGTCTTCAAGAACGAACTAAATGAGGATGGAAAATTTGTCATAAACAAGCTAGACTTGTGTATAAGGGCTACACACAAGTGGAAGGAATAGACTTTCAGGAGACATTTTCTCTGGTGGCAAGGTTGGAAGCCATTAGAATTTTTTTGGATTTTGCAACACATAAAGACTTCAAAGTATATCAAATGGATGTAAAGTTTGCATTCTTGAATGGTGAGTTGGAAGAAGAGGTATACATTGAACAACTAGAAGCATTTTAGTTATTAGATGATGTTGATATGGTTTGCAAGTTGAAGAAGGAATTTTATGGACTCAAACAGGCTCCTAGAGCTTGGTATGCAAGGTTAGATAAGTACTTGTTGCAGCAAGGATTCAGGAAAGTTATTGCAGATAGTAACCTTTACTTCAAGGTTGAGGGAGAACACATCTTGATTGTGGTAGTGTATGTGGATGACATTATCTTTGGAGGAAATAAAGGTATGTGCAAGAATTTTTTAGAGGAAATGTAGAAAGAGTTTGAGATGTTGATGTATGGGGAGATGAATTTCTTCCTTGGATTACAAATCAATCAATCAAAAAAAGGTGTTTTCATTTCATATTCAAAATATGTCAACTATGGCTATTGGTTGAAATTTGATAAAAAATAATGAATCTCCTAAGGCTAATTAGAGCAAATATAGATCAATGATTGGTGGACTATTATATCTAACTGCTACTAGACCGGATATCATGCATGTAGTTTGTCTTGTGGCAATATTTTAAGAAGATCCTAGAGAATCTCATGTTGCAACAGTAAAGAGGATATTTAGATACTTGAAGGGAACTCTAGATTTTGGTTATGGTATCCTAGAGATACTGATTTCTCCTTGAGTGAACATATAGATGTAAATTAGGTGGGTTGTACATATGACAAAAAAGAATAATTGGAGGTACTTTATTTCTTGGAAGCATATTGGTTTCTTAGTTGAGTAAGAAGCAAGATTTAGTGTCATTATCTACTGTAGAGGAAAATTACATTTTAGTAGCATCATGTTGCACATAGGCGTTGTGGATGAAGCAAGCATTGAAGGATATCAAAGTATCATATGATAAACCTATTTATATCTTATGTAATAATACAAGTTCTATAAATATCTCAAAGAACTTGGTAATGCATTCAAGAACAAAACATATATCTATCTAGTATCACTTTCTAAGAGAAAAGGTTGCAGAGAATAAGGTGAAGTTAGAGTATGTGACTAAAAAAGATCAAGTTGTAGATATCTTTATAAAGGCTCTTCCAAAAGATACTTTTGAGTAACTATGATAGAAGTTAGGGGTTATTTCCCCTCCTTTCAACTAGGTGAGCATTCAAGATACATTCTTGGTCTTGTATTGGTGTTGAAGGCTACCTCCCGGAGGGAGTAGGTAGTAGTGTTGGTTGGTGCAGTCAAATGGTGCTTATTTTGTGCCCCTAAGGGGGGAGCACAAAAAGGTGAGAGTAGTGGAAGAACCCTCAAGAAACCCACATCAAATATACACTGCTTTCACATTTGTTATCTAGAAGAACTCTCTACAATAGTATGTCAACATTTCATGACATTTTTGCAACATTTGAGCAACTTTTCAACATTTGTAGATACATGCTCCCATCTTCATCATTCTACACCAACTCTTCTAGACATTGATCATCTGGTCTACATGACAATATTGCTAGATCAAATTTTACAACATGCACCATATCTTCCTGAATTAGATCCACGTCATACCTTTTGACATCATGCCAATAGTCTCATCTATAGGATCAGTTCCATCTCACCTCTAATTTCTCCTTTGACATCAATGACACTTTTACATTAATGCCAACATCTTCACTTGCAGGATCAGTTCCATCTCACTTCTAATCCCTCTTTTGACATTAATGACAATAATATGCTAACAATCTCCCCCTTTATCATTGATCGAAAAAATAAATGCTCAACCTACATCCAATGGTCTAATACTAGTTGTGGATAACATCTGAGCTCAATTCTCCTTTTCTCACCCTTATGAGCATTTGCATACTTTTCTCCCATGCTCCTATTTTGAGCATTTTCTCACCTTTCTCCCCCTTTGACATCAAAGGCAAAGGGTCACATTGTCTCCTTAGTAATGGAAAAAAGAAACTTTTTCTCCCCCTTTGACTGATACTAACTGATACCAAATTTTTCTCTCCTCATTTGACTGTAATGGAAAAACCAAATTCTCCAACCGCTTTGTACCAATTAACCCTGTCTGATGCCAGCTGAAGTGCCATTACATACTATAAACACATCAAAACTGGTACCAATTGCATATTTTTTCACTTTACATTTTATACCAATTAACACTTTAAACTACATTGTACCAAGTATAACATTAATTTTATACCAACAGTAGCTCCCCCTTAGTCCTTTCTCCATTCTCTCTATTTCTTGTATACTTGAGCACTTGCTCCAATTCAGGCTCTATGCCAACTAAACTATTTTGAACCAATTCACTATGGTCTAACACCAATTGGAACCACTCTATACCAATTATAACAGAAGTTATTTTGAGTGTATTTACAGAACATCTCCCCATGAGACATATCTCCTCTTCTTGTAGACAATGCACATTTCTCTTAACAAAGCACTTACACAACTTCTTTCTCTCTCAACTAATGATATTCTTCCCCTTTGACAATAATTTCAAAGAGAAAGAGTGTAACCATAAATCTAAAACCATCAAGTCGTTAGAAATTTGTACAACTTATTTTACCTAACTTGATCTTTCTTTTCATTTCCAGGGATGAATGGGATACCAACTAAGCTCCCCCTAGACTCATGCCTTATCACTAAGATTTAGTGATGTAACGCAGGAGCAGCCACACTGAGTGTTGTTTTTTAACCTTTCACTCTCCACACCTCCTTGGGCTTCTTCTATGTATTATCAGCCTTCTCAAGAATATGTGAACCATTGTTCACTCTAGGGGACATATTCTTTCTTTCAAAATGTGATATTGGTCTTACATAATTTAATCTACAAATTTTAGCTAGGTGACCAAGATTATTACAATTGTAGCACATTACATTCATATTCATTACAAGAGCAAATGAATTTCTATTGACTTATTTTGTGCTCCTTCTAGTTGTAGCTCTACATTCTCTAGCCCTATGACCAAATTGATTATAATTATAACAATAACCATAAAAACATGAGGAATACCTAGTCATATCTTTTCTTTGTGCAATATGAGGTGGTCTTCCTTGATTTGACATCTTGGCATGTCTCATCCTTGTGAATCTTTTTACATCAGCTCCCTTTGTATGTTGCTTCTTCAAATTTTTAGGGATTGATTTCTCCACCTTCTTATCTAAAGTAGGTCTATTTTCTTCATCAAATTTCTTCATATTAGTAGCGGGATTCTTTTCCTCTTTTTCTTTCTTCACTTCAGTAGTGCCCTTATCTGACCTTCCATTTCTAGAGGCATTTTCCTTGGAAAAACTTGTGCAATCTTTCTTTCTTTGTGTAGCATCTTTCTTCTACTTTAAATATGTCATATAACTTTGTAGAAGCACTAGTAGAAGGACTCTTTCCTTTCTCAAAACCAAGGCAAGATTTTTCTTTAGATTTTGATGGATTTTGTGATTTTACCAACTCATCTAATATCTCAGAGCCACCTTTCAACTTTAGGCCCTTGTCAATCTACTTTTAAGCATTTTCTAAATCTTTTCTTAGGTCCATTATTTCTACCTCCAACTTCATGCACTCGTTATATTTATACTGTAGTTGAGATCTAACTACATCTTCTACCCTATTGGCTTTTTCCATTTCTATGTTCAAGCTAATCATCATCTGATCATATTCTTCAAGACTCTCAGTTAGTCTTTCCATCTCTTTTTGTGCATGCATTTTCTGATCTTCATTTTCCTTCTTCAAACCTTTAATCTCATCTAGAGCACAGATGAGTCTACCTTCAAGGTCAACTTCTTCATCAGAGGTCATTCCAAATTCCATGGAAGGTTCATTCTCATAGGAACTTTCATGCTCATCATCTGATCTTCCACTTATATCAGATAACCTATTTTCTCTTCTTATGTGCATATTCTTCTTTGTCTTCTTCTTTTTACTATTCGCTTCCTTCTTAAGGTTATCCTTTTCACTATGAGGACATTTATCAGCAAAAATACCTATTCTACCAAAGTTAAAACTTTTAAGGGGTATCTTACCTCTGTATTTTCTAGTGCCTTTCCTTACTCTTCTAATGAAATCAACATCCTCTTGGTTAGTCTCCTCAAATCAGGAAGTAGATTCTTCTACTGTCTCTCTTCTAACTATAACTTCTCTCATGAATGTATTTGCAATCTTCTCATCTTCACTCAGCTTCAAAATTTTAGAATCTCTTTCATATTTCTAAATCAAGGCTTACACCTCATCGTCATCCTCTTCATACATCCTCTTTAACTTGTTCCAAACTTCATGTGCAATTTGACAATGCATGACTTTGACAAACACAGAGCTTGACAACCCATTAAGAATTGCATCCATTGCCTTAGCATTATCATTATATGCCTTCTTTTCAGCCTCAATAGTTGGAGACGTAGCAGGAACTATATATCCATTTACTACTAACATCCACACATCAAACCCTAAGGATCCCAAATATGCTTCCACTCAAAGTCTCCAAAAATATATTATGATCCATCAAAGAGAGATTCACCATATGCAGATAAGTCTTCTTGATAATCCATTTTTTGTTCACTTTCCAAGATCTACTCAAGCTGATTAAGCTTCTCCTAGGGAACCTGTGTGCAGACTATTTACTCAAACCCTTAATGTGCAGATTGGAAACTTAAGATGTAGCAACATAAATAAGCATACACAAAGCATCACATAACACATGATATATGTGGAAAATCAAAGATGGGAAAAAACCATGGTGAGAAATGTTGCTAAAATCTACCATCCTAATCTAGCCTCACAATCAAATCTTATGTTTACAATGTTTAAGGGAACCAGCCTTAAGGAGACACCAATCCCCTAGTTTTAGGAGCACCAACTCCAAGGAGACACCAATCCCTTGGTTTTAGGAGCACCAACTCCTTGATTTAGGAGCACCAACTCCAAAGATACACCAATCCCCTACACTGAACAACAACTCAGTTATTCGATGGCACCAACCAACTAAATTTACAATGACAATATTTTAAATGATTCAAATGAATCCAATTCTCTGTTACAATTCTTATCTGTAACTGCTCAATCTTTGTTCTGCAACTATGTAGACATTCTATCTGCTGCTGATGCTACAATCTTAGCAACACATCTTCTCTTCTTTGCACCTCTCTATCTTTTTGCACTCTCTTTTCTCCTCTGCACTTAGAAATTTTTTTGTTCTATCTTGCTGCACTACACCTCTACACCTCGAATGCAAACACCTAGAAGATATTCTATATTACAATCTAGGATACATGTGCATTCTCATTTTGTTGTACTACACACTCTCTTCACACTCTACACATGCAGTCATAATACTTATACAATTCCCTGATTGTTTCTCTTTTTCCTTTTCTTCACCAACCTTCAATTACTACCCTGAGATGTGCACCAACTATATAGATCATCCAAAACACTTTGTTAGGGTTTCCTTCAACCTCTATCTTTTCCAAAAAGCTTCCTATTCATCTCGAGTCTTGTACCACCGTCCAACTCATCTAGAAAACATCTGATAGGGTTTACTAGATATCTTTCTCAATGCCATACCTTTGCATTGAGCCTCACAACACTAAATTTTGATATAGAGAATTTTCTAATAATAGTAGTCTGCCAAACCCTAGGATCATATATGCATTTAATTTATTCCTCTATTTATCTGATCTAATCTAGATCTCCTTCGCATAAGGATCTGTGTCATTGACCTACAAATCAAATCTTCATTCATATTGGTTGTTGGAGAAGTTGGACCAATTAAACCTATTCTCTGTGTTGATTACCAATTGAAACCCTTGTTTACATAGACTTAGCCATCGTGTATCTTCACCTTTGAATCTGGGTTGTCGATATGTTACTTCGTGCCATGATCCTCTAGCTCTTCATCCATCTCAACACCTTTAAAATGTAATCGTCAAATTGGTTTTATTTAAATAACCACCATCAATTTTATTCACCACCCAGCTTTAAAATGCAAACATCAAATAAACAATCCATTTAATCTGTATTGACGATCTCCTTTAACACTGCTTGCCATACATGGGGTCCAAGACACATATCCAAAGCCTGCTATCCAGTGAGCTATGACAAGCCCATTGATTCTCAATGGGCTAGTGAGTTGTTGTCATTTTTCATCACATATCACTATCTACTAACTTCATTTGGTCCCACCAAACTCTGTAGCGAGAACCATTCGATCTTTGCCTTTAAATTTGCACTGTTCCCTACTATACTACTAGCGAAAGACATGGGCCCACAAAAACTTAGTGGGTTGGCGGTGTAATGCTACATGTCAATCTCTTGTGTCATCTCCTACTAGTTTCGTATGCCACCTTTGTTTTATCAAAGGGACTTAAAAATAATCACTCCAATATGTTGAAGTCTCTTCGATATAAGGCCAAATATTTGTCACTCAACTTAGGAAATATTAAAATCAAAAAATATTAGCTTGGCTGGTAAACATAAGGTGAAGGGGTCGGTCATACCCATGACTTCAAAGACATAAGTTGTAGTGTATGTGACCTATAATCACCAATATACAGTCAACAAAAAAATAGAATTTATGTTTGCAACACCATGATTGTAACCCTAGGGTTTAACTGATAAACCCTAATTTTGACCAAGAGCACAAGTAATTCCATTTTGAGCCTATCCTACATCCTTTGGACCTGCAAATCACATCTCTAGAATACTCTCGAGAAACCCACATCAAATATGCACTTTTTTTCACCTATATTATCTAGAAGAACGCTTTGCAATAGTATGTCAAAATTTCATGACATTATTGTAACATTTACAAATACATTCTCATGTCTTTATCATTTTGCACCAACTCTTCCAAACATTGATCCTTTGGTCTACATGGCAATATTGCTAGATCAACTTTTGCAACATATACCATATCTTCCTGAACCAAATCCACATCATACCTTTTGACATCATGCCAATGGTCTACTTTATAGGATCAGTTCCATCTCACCTCTGATTTCTCCTTTGACATCAATGACACTTTTACATTAATGCCAACATCTTCACTTGCAAGATCAGTTCCATCTCACTTCTGATCCCTCTTTTGACATCATTGACAACAATAAGCTAACAAAGTGGCGTCGTGATGTATACTTGGGTCCTATTTAACCCTTGGTGTGGTTTTCCTTCACTTCTTTCCACTATAGAGATGCTTGGTGTCAACCTATTTTGGTGTTACACATTTTAAGTTCATACATTTTATTTAGGCCAGCCTAATTTGGATTGTTTAGGTCAAGGATAGTATATAAGCAAGGTATTTTTTTTGAGATGAGTGTGGATCATTAGAAGGTGTGTAAAAGATGTAAATTTTATTAAGTGAGGTGATATGAGTGCGAGATTAATTCCTATGACTCTGATGCAGTTAGCAAAAGGGTCTACAATTTTAGTGTTCTTGAAGTTGCTAGAGGTAGTGAGCCAAAGATTGTGGATGGCATAAAGTTTCAGTGGTGTATTTCTCCTATTTCCTTGAGATAGTGAATCTCTTTGTAACAGTCTTCTTCTATTCTTCTTTCTTCTAGATAGTGATTCCTTTTGGTAGTGATCCTTTCTTCCTTTTTTGGGTAGTGAGCCCTTGAAAATGAGCCTAATTATATTCATTGTTACAATTCATATATATGTGAGCTAATCCTCACCATGGTTTTTATCTTCTTGGATTTTCCACATAATTTTTTTATTCTTATGTGTTGGATGTGTTTGCATTACTATTTCATATGTTTACATTCTGCTAACACATGATATGGGTTTAAGGGATAACAAGGGTTTGAATGATCTTAAGGAATTAATTTTTTTAAGTATACAACTAATTCACACCCCCTCTTAGTTGTCATTTGCATCTAATATAGGTTGCACTTAAAATGACACATTTCAACCTAATGATTATGAGGATATTTTATCCATGTTAATTTGTGTTCAAGTTGGGATGTGCATCATGCTACTAAGGAGCTCATAGGTGTATACTATCATATGGATGAGGGTGGGAATAGATTTGTGGTTTCCTTGTTGATATGACATTAATTTTTAATTATATCACGATGAACAAAGAATAGGTGGTTGAAATGTGCATGCATGTAAGGATAAACATGTGTTGC
Source organism: Sequoia sempervirens (assembly GCA_007258455.2). Classification (NCBI taxonomy): domain Eukaryota; kingdom Viridiplantae; phylum Streptophyta; class Pinopsida; order Cupressales; family Cupressaceae; genus Sequoia; species Sequoia sempervirens. The sequence continues at coordinate 50,878,920 of VDFB02271358.1, forward strand.
AATTTAGAGATACATGTATTGTTGGACTGATGGAGATCAACACTTTCAATACCTACTTGTCTTTGGAAAATGAATTTATTCACTAGTATCTTGTTCATGGCCTTGTATCTCGGATTTTTTTGTATGGTGTAACCTGTATCTACTTGTAGGTTTTATTTGCAACCATACTCTATATTCTCTCATGTCATTGGTTGTAAGTTGCCTTATACATAATTCCTTGTTTTGTTTTATCTTGTGGACATATGTTATTTAATTTTGTCTTTCCCCTCCCTCCTTATCCCTTTTTATTTTTATTTTTGTGTTCTCAATATTCCTACAAGAGACACACATCCCCAAGAAGAGCTAATATTGGCACTCCATTTTGATGTCTTATTTCTCTTTTTTATGTTCCCATGTTGTGTATTTGACCTTGTTTACCCATACTAAATATTGATCTAATACATCTCCTATTGGGATTTCATGAGTAAAATTTTCTTAATGGTTGCTCTTTGTTAGCCTCCATGTGCCTAAAAATGTATTGAAGATGCAAAAATCTCAAAAAACTCTAAGTGTGGATGTTTTATTGTTCAAATTTCTAAGGACTATGCTTGTGTCAAATTTTTATAGTTCACCATTCTAGTTTTCCTTTCCTCAAAAATCCACCTTTCCCTTTTCTTTTTTTGGGTATTGGACTTTCCTACATGTTAGCATGTCTTTCATCCATTCCCCATATTTTTCTCATTTTCCCATTATGACATTAGAGTTCTCCTTCTTGGCATCCATTTCCATTGACTTATACTTTCCCTTGATTTTATCAAGTTATTAGGATTTATATTACCACCATGCAGTGTTAACTTTAAGAAACCCCCCTCAAAAAAAGATATAAAATCCTAGTGGATCTTACATTTTTTAGGAAAAAATATTAAGTTCTATTGGAAAATCTTTCCTTTTTTTCGAAAAAATATTAATTTTATTGAAATTTTTTTTTTTGATAAAAGGAAAGATATGCCTGTAATATATTAATATATAAAATATTTACATACTGTTATATCAAAATACTATATTTTGGCAAACCAAAATCTTTGTCCAACAAATTAACTTCATGAATAGCATCCTTGAAAAGAAAAAATTTAACTAACCCTTGCCCAAAGGCCATACCATACCCAATTACAGTCATTTGTACTTGTGCTTGTTGAATTACAAACTAACTAGAGTATACATATTTTGATCCTTACAATCCTGATTTTCATTAGCAAAATTAAAAGACCTAGAGAGAGCTACAACATATTATTGGCAATTTTTTTTACATCACTAAAATTTTGTAGAAAATTTTGGCGAATCTTGAAAAATAATAGGAAAATGCATTAGTTATGATGGTGAATCTATCCAATATAAAAATAATTGTCATGGAAAAGTAGGGTCTCAAGGGTGGAAATTATCGATGGGTTAAGGGGTAGAATATAATATTTACTTCCCATAATTGTTTTGAAATATAATATAATGACCCTCATTGTATTCTACAAGGTAAAATGTACCCATTATCTATAATTCTCATGGGGGATGAGATTGCTTTTAGATCATTGATCTAATGACCCTAATTATACTCTCTGAGGTAAATTATACCCACAATCTATAATTCTCATGAGACCCAAAATTGTGGGCCCCATGAGAATTAAAAATCATGGGTACATTTTACCTTGTGGAATACAAGGGACATTATATTATATTATAAATTAATGGTGGAAACTAAAAATTAGAAATATGGTCCTAAAGTAACTAATAATTATGATATACTATTGGCGAATTAATATAGATTTCACCTATAATTTATAAAATTTAGGTAAATATGATCTAATCATGTATCAAATATTGTGGTGAATTTGCAAGTTAAATTTTTTAATAAAATAAATTCTTTGGCGATTTAAATGACTATAATAAAATTTTGTAAAAATGTGGCAATTCAAGTCACATTATAGTTCAAACTATTAGCCAATTTTTTATTCCCAAATTTCAACTATTAGCCAATTGGCGAATATTAGCCACTAAAAAAATCACTACCACCATGATTTTCATCCATTCTATAATTCCCTAATCCTTTGCACTAAGTTTCCTTTCAAAGTCGTAGTTTTATTCATCCCTTTACTAGAGTACCTTTTCATTGGTATCCCTAATTCTTAATCCTTGACTCCTTGATAAAGGGGTGGATTTATTATTTCCTTTGATCCATAAAACCTCAATGGAAGAGGTGTTATGGTTCATTAGTTTGATAATTTTATGAGTTTGTGAGCTGAGCCCTTAAATTTCAACAAGAAAGTAGAGTCATTGGTTAAGGTCAATATGTTGATAGGTTTGTGAGTTCAATGATTTATTTGCTTTGTGAACTCACCAAAAGGAAAAAAAAAAAAGCTTCATAAGTTCTTCAAAATAAAAAAGGCCCATTAAAGGCACATTTCAACTAGAAATCCCTAATGTTACATTATTTCACCTACTGGAAGTAATGGTGCATGACCTATGGTTTTTTCCTACAAATTTTGTGTAAGGAAAGCCAAGGTGTGGAAACAACTTTCCTAACATCAAAACCACAGGGAAGAATGTAGACAGTACTTTTAAAATTCCAAATTAAAATCCAATTAAGACACAGATGAAAGATTTTTAGAAACAGAAAAATACACAGAGACAAATGAACACCAGATTTACGTGGGAAAACCCTTTCAGGAAAAAACCCACCACACCAAGCCCAACCTCTTTGTATTTCAGTAACCAAAAAATTACATACAATGCAGAGACACAACTCTTTGGTATCTATTTTTTATAGTTGCTTCATTCACTGTTCAATCCATTACAGAAAATGCCCTCAAATATTTGATGACACTCCAACTCAGAATGATTACTTCGAATCTTACCACATTTTGATTTTATCCTCTGTTTATCCTTATCTACAATTACCCATCGTAGAAATTTTCCATTCCAGTGTAGATTTTTCCTTGTAGACAGTTCAGTTCCAATGTCGCAACTGCTACAAAAAACCAACTGCCAACTATTTGAATTTTGCTTCCTCTGATTCATCCACGAGACACCACATAGGATAGTCATCGCTAGATCAAGGGCGTTCAATATGTATTCGCATATCAGTGAGACACAAGCAGTGTCTCCCTGATGCCACATAGACTTGACTGTCGATATCGCCAAGAGTCATCACTATCAGCAAGAGGTTACACTGAGTTCATAAAGTTGTCGTTCAGACTTCGCCTTGTCACCAAGATCTCATACCGATGATCATCACTTGTATCTCTATTCGGAAAGACCAGCATTTTTTATGAGACATCATACCGAAGTTCCAAAGTCACATAGACGTTAGCATTTCCATCAGCAAGACTATCGTCATTCGCCAAGAGATCACACTAGGCCTTCAAGTCATACCGAAAAGAACACTCGTCGGCAAGACTTAGGCTATCGCCAGGAGATTACACTGATGTTCATGCCCATCGACAAGAGAACCAACCATCGGCAAGACTTCTTACTGAGGCTTCCATGTTACCCCGATGAGTATCGATGAGACAAACATATGTCACCAAGAGTTTCACCGAGACCTCTTATGTTACTCCAAAGTCACACAACCATCGGTGAGAACTCACGAGTTGGTGAGATGACATATCGAAAGGTAAGGCTTCCACCGAATAGTCTACCGCTTTCACCACGAGGACATAGTGAACAAAACATGTCACCCTGAAGACCATATACTATCGGTGAGACTTTAACAGTTGCTAAGAGTTCTTACAGAGTGTTCAAGTCTCTCCCCGATGACTCCAATGACCCAGTCACCATGAGTCTCCCTGACATCCACTAGACACCAACCCATCAGCCAGAGGTCTCCACTTGGTAGAGGGTTACAGTGAACGCCACAAGTCACAGTGACAATACCAGTCAGCAAGACAACAACATTGTCTCGGTGACATGAACATTTCACAAGGATTCAAAACAGCTAGTCGGCCAGACATCAGTAATGTCACACCGACTTTTCCCTTCAGGAGTTACATGCCAGTAAGAATTTAGCCACATTTTCCAACAATCTCCCACTTGATGAAGATCTTACTTACACTTCCAGAGCATAATAAAGCTACTGAAATTCATGGGCCTTGAGGCCCATCGAACTAGCACACCACCTGTACTTGTTTGTGCTCAAGGCTTCGTCAATGCATCTGCAACATTCTCCAGAGTATCCACTTTCTCCAAAGAGACCTTCCCATCCTCCACCATATCTCGTACAAAGTGATACTGTACATCTATATGTTTCGTCCTCGCATGGAAAGTAGGATTTTTCACCAAACATATAGCACTCTGACTGTCACAGCAAATAGTAATATTTCCTACATCAAAACCAATGTTAGAACACAAATGTTTTAACTAGATTGCTTCTTTACAGGCATGTGTAGCTGCCATGTATTCTTCCTCTGTAGTGGACAAAGCGACTACAACCTACCGCTTGCTCATCCAACTCACTGCACCACCATTCATCATGAAAATATGTCCACTGGTGGATCTCTTGCTATCAATGTCCCCTACCCAATCAAAATCCACATAACCTCGAATGCTAAGAGTCCTCTGTGATTCAACCAAGTTTCCATGGTAACACAAAGCATAGTCTGAAGTGCCCTTTAGATATCTAAACACTCTCTTAACAACATCCCAATGTGTCCTTCCAGGATTAGCCATAAACCGCCTAACTACTCCCACTGCTTGGGTAATGTCTGGCCTTGTACAGACCATTGCATACATAAGACTGCCAACCACACTAGCATAAGGCACACTGGTCATGTCCTCCATCTCAGTAGGAGATTTTGGATAGTCTTCAATAGATAGCTTTGTTCCCTGCAAAACTGGAACAACTAGTTGCTTGCAATCAGTCATACAAAATCTCTCTAGAACAGTCTTGATGTACTTACTCTGACTGAGCCAAAGTTTTCTATTTTTCCTGTCCCTGGTTATTTCCATTACCAGAATATACCTTATTGCACCAAGATCTTTCATTTCAAACTTTGCAGACAACTGAGACTTAAGATCAGAAATCATTAGCTTACTATTTCCTATGAACAACATGTCATCAACATATAGAGCAATAATAAGAACACAATCACTTTTAGCTTTATAATACACACAGTGATCAGATTTTGATCTTACACATCCCAATGATAAAACATAAGTATCAAACTTTCGGTACCACATTCTAGGAGACTGTTTTAAACCATACAGAGATTTCTTCAACTTGCAAACCAGTCTTTCTTTACCTTTTTCCACAAAGTGCTCTGGCTGGGACATATAAATTTCTTCTTCAAGATCACCATGAAGAAACGTTGTCTTCACATCCATTTGTACAATCTCTAAGTCATACGCTGCTGCAAGTGACAGAAGAAATCTAATAGATGTCAGCTTAACTACAGGAGAAAATATTTCTCCATAATCGATTCCCTCTACATGGGAATAACCTTTTGCAACCAGCCTCGCTTTATATTTTTCTACATTGCCATCTAGACCAATTTTCTTTTTAAATACCCATTTGCAACCCACTGCTTTTTTGTCTTTAGGCAATGGCACCAAAATCCAGGTATCATTATTTTCTAATGATGCCATTTCTTCATTCATGGCTTCCAACCAAGAGTTTGAATCAGACATTTTAAATGCCTCTTTCACAATCCTAGGTTCATCAGTGCTAGAAATTAAAGCATAGGCACAAGTAGACTCTATCAAAGAAAACCCATACCTATCAGGTTGCTTTCTTTCACGAGTTGACCTCCTCACAGGCTGAGGCTGAGGTGCTTCTTCATCTTCTTCAGAACTTTCAGAGCTACTTGAGCTTTCCTCAATATCAGGTACATTTTGATTTTTTAATTCCTTTTTATCTGGTGTCGGAGGAATTTCTGCTACATCCTTTTTATTTTCTAATTTCTTCTCTGACTGTAGATCCAATGTAGAAGGCTTTAGCTCACGAAATATAACGCTTCTGCTATAAAAAACCTTCTTAGTCTCAGGATTTCAAAGCTTGTATCATTTTATGCCAGCACTATAGCCAATAAAAATACACTTTACAACTTTGTTTTCTAACTTAGATCTTTTTTCAAACGGCACATATGCATATGCCTCACAGCCAAAGACACGAATATGTCTTAGAGAGGGCTTCTTTCTAGACCATGCTTCCAAAGGCGTCTTCTCAACAAGAGAAAAGTTAGGAGAAGGATTTACCAAGTAACATGCTATAGAGACTGCTTCAGCCCAAAACTTCTCCTCCAAGCTAGCACTACTCAGCATACTTCATGCTCTTTCCATTACTGTCATGTTGAACCTTTCAGCAACTCCATTTTGATGTGGAGTGTAAGGTGTAGTCTTATGTTTTTTAATCCCATGATCTTTACAGTACCTTTCGAATTCATCTAAACAAAACTCACCACCATTGTCAGACCTTAAACATTTTATTCTCCTACCAGTCTAATTTTCTACAAGGTTTTTAAATTCCTTAAACTGACTGAACACTTCTGATTTACTTTTCAGAAAATATACAAATGTTGTTCTTGAATAATCATCAATAAACGACACATAGTATTTTGATTTAGATAAAGAAGGAAAATTCACTGGACCAAACACATCAGAATGAATATAATCAAGCAAACCAGAATATTTGTGAGGACTAGAATAAAATGAAATACGGTGTTGTTTTCCATATATACAATGTTCACAAAATTTGAACTCAAGGTTACAGTCTTCAAGCGCTTCTACCAGGTTTTTATTTTTCAAGGTTTTTAAACCTTTCTCACCAATGTGGCCTAGCCTATGATGCCAGAGCATAGTCTTGTCTGATGGAATTTTAACTTCCATAGAGTTTACACCATCAGGAACATTTCCCTCTTTTCCTCCATGAGTAGCTTTCTGTGACTTTATAGAGACACTATTACATTGAACAGCATGTGCATCTAGCTTATACAAGGTACCGATTCGAGCACCCCTTGCTAGCACCATAGAGCCTCTAGTCATCTTGCAGCCATTTCCAGAGAACGTGACTTGCACTCTAATATCATTCAGCTTACTAACAGAAAGTAGATTTCGAGCCAGACCTGGTATATGCATCACATCATTGATTCCCTTTATTCTTCCATCATGGAATTGAATTTTGACTCTTCCACAACCAACAATTTCCAAAGATCAATCACTTGCCAAATACACCTTTTCACCATCATAGTTTTCATACTTCATGAACCAGTCTTTAAGAGATGTCATGTGGAAAGATGCTTCAGAATCAATCGACCAGACATCATCAAATGCCTACGTAGCCAAGGCTGCAATGAAGGTTTCTGCATCACTCTGAGAAGAATCATTGTCAGAAGAGGTCTTCTTCTTGTTCTTTTTCTCCTCCTTGCAATCCTTTCGGACATGACCAGGTTTCCCACAATTCTAGCACTTCACCTTGGACTTCTTGCCAGTAGACTTTGATCTCCCTTCTGATTTCGATCTGGATTTCTTGTCCTTCTTCTTGCATTTCTCCTTCGATCTACCTCTGACAGCAAGAGCCTCCTTTTCCATCTCAGAAGATTTCCTTCTCATTTCTTCTGATAACAGAGAGGCAACAACATCTTCCATCTTGAATGTGGATGTTGTACTCCCAATTTCCATCACTAGATGATCCCAAGAATCAGGCAAAGAACATAGCAACAGCATGCAATGATCTTCTTCATCTATCTTCACACCAGCAGATGCTCCATCCTACATCAAGTGATCAGCAACATCAGCTCCATCTTGCATCTTCAAGGAGTACAGCTTCTTCCTCAAGAACAACTTGTTAACCAAGGACTTGCCCTAATAAATAGCACCCAGTCTTGTCCACAAAGAGGCTACAGCCTTTTCTTCATGCACATTTAGAAGAACAGAGTCTGCTAAACAGAGCCTTATCGGCCCTTTTGATTTTCTATCTACCAGGTCCCAATCCTCTTGCTTAATGTCTTGAGGTTTTCTTCCAGACACAGCATTCCAAAGATCTCGGTCCACTAACAAATCTTCCATTTTGAGTTTCCATAACTCAAAATTGCTACCATTGAATTTCTCTATTTCAATCTTTTCGGACGGGCTTGCCATCTTAATCTGTAATTAAATTATCAAACCTCTACCAAACTCCCACTGAAAAATAATTGACACAAAAAACCCAACCCAATCACAAGGATAACACAACTAGCCAAGCTCTGATACCACTTGTAAGGAAAGCCAAGGTGCAGAAACAACTTTCCTAACATCAAAACCACAGGGAAGAATGTAGACAGTACTTTTAAAATTTCAAATTAAAATCCAATTAAGACACAGATGAAAGATTTTTAGAAACAAAAAAATACACAGAGACAAATGAACACCAAATTTACGTGGGAAAACCCTTTCAGGAAAAAACCCACCACACCAAGCCAAACCTCTTTGTATTTCAGTAACCAACAAATTACATACAATGCAGAGACAACTCTTTGGTATCTATTTTTTACAGTTGCTTCATTCACTGTTCAATCCATTACAGAAAATGCCCTCAAAGATTTGATGACACTCCAACTCAGAATGATTACTTCGAATCTTACCACATTCTGATTTTATCCTTTGTTTCTCCTTATTTGCAATTACCCATTGTAGAAAGTTTCCATTCCAGTGTAGATTTTTCCTTGCAGATAGTTCAGTTCCAATGTCACAACTGTTGCAAAAAACCAACTGCCAACTATTTGAATTTTGCTTCCTCTGATTGGTCCATGAGACACCACATAGGATAGTCATCACTAGGTCAAGGGTGTTCAATATGTATTTGCATGTCGGTGAGACACAAGCAGTGTCTCCCCGATGCCACATAGACCTGACTGTCGATATCGCCAAGAGTCATCACTATCGACAAGAGGTTACACCGAGTTCAGAAAGTTGTCGCTCAGACTTCGCCTTGTCGCCAAGACCTCATACCGATGATCATCACTTGTATCTCTATTCAGCAAGACCATTGTTTTTTATGAGACATCATACCAAAGTTCCAAAGTCACATAGATGTTAGCATTTCCATTGGCAAGACTATCATCATTTGCCAAGAGATCACACCGAGTCTTTAAGTCATACCGAAAAGAACACTCGTCGGCAAGACTTAGGCTATCGCCAGGGGATTACACCGATGTTCATACCCATCAGCGAGAGAACCAACCGTTGGCAAGACTTCTTACCGAGGTTTCCATGTTACCCCGATGAGTATCGATGAGACAAACATATGTCGCAAAGAGTTTCACCGAGACCTCTTATGTTACTTTGAAGTCACACAACCATCGGCGAGACCTCACGAGTCGGCGAGATGACATACCGAAAGGTAAGGCTTCCACTGAATAGTCTACCACTTTCACCGAGAGGTCATAGTGAACACAACATGTCACCCCGAAGACCATATACTATCGACAAGACTTTAACAGTCGCTGAGAGTTCTTACCGAGTGTTCAAGTCTCTCCCCGATGACTCTGATGACCCAGTCGCCATGAGTCTCCCCGACATCCACTAGATGCCAACCCGTTGGCCAGAGGTCTCCACTTGGTAGAGGGTTACAGTGAACACCACAAGTCACAGCGACAACACCAGTCAGCAAGATAACAACATTGTCTCGATGACATGAACATTTCACAAGGATTCAGAACAGCTAGTCGGCCAGACATTAGTAATGTCACACCGAATTTTCCCTTCAGGAGTTACATGCCAGTAAGAATTGAGGCACATTTTCCAACATTTTGTGGGTACTTGTTGATGTGATTTTTGTGACCGCACCAATCAGTAGAACAAAGTATCTGAAGGCTACTCCATTCTCTCTTGATCAAAGAATTCCATACACTAAGATTGCCAGAAATTTCGTATGTTTAACTCCAAGGTTCCGAAAATGCTATGGAATACCCTCAATCGGTTCGTTGTGATTTGTTGTTTACACGAGGGGATTTACACAATTTTTCAAAAGTTTTGCAGCTAACAGCAGGTTAATGATTGGAAGGGGATTTGTGCAATACAGATAATTTAGCAATGAGGTATGTTTTTCCTAAGACTAACCAAGAATGTACTAAAATTAAAGAGTGCAGGGTTTAGAAGACCTAAGTTCCATACTAAGGAGGATGTGGGATCAATCTTAACAGGCTTCAACCATACTTTGCTTTGCCTCACGTTGGACAACTCACACAAAGTCGGTGCAATCTTCAAGGGAGTGGCAATGAATGTTCAAGTCACAATTCAACATAAAGACACTATCAAGACAATGCATGCCAGGACGTGAATCATAACTGAAGTTAAGCTTGTAAAGTTTTCCAATTGACCACACAAGGAAAAATTTCCATTAGCAAGCCACTAGTGGTATGGATTAGAAGGAAGCTGCCTTTGATTAAATTCCACAATCCATGATTAACATCTACTTGCATGAAAAATTTACTCTAATCTAAGCTACTTGAAGTAGAAGGGGTGAAGAAATATCACTAGCTGCTCATAACAAAGATGAATTCACCATCAATGGAAGCTTCTTTTTATTATGATAGTTTTCACAACAATCTCTTACAAAGTCTTCAAAGGAAAACTTTCCTTCTCCTCCGAGCTATGATAACCTATCAAACTATGCTAAGCTATTACAACTATCAGTCTCTCTGCTCTAGTCTCTGATCTAATGTCTATTCTAATAATTACAAATGAGGGGGGATGCCCCTTTTATAGATAGCCCAGTCCAATGGATGACCCAAATTACAATCAAATGAATGGCTCAGATTAAGCCACATCAGGCCTAACCCTAAGAACTACTAGAATGGGGAGTGGTACAATAAATGAATCACAAGATTCCCACTCACCCCCAAAATAGAAAAGGAAATTAATGCCCACAATCAGTCTTCTAGAAGGTCATCATCCAGAAGTGTGTTTTTGTTCTCCTTCTCCCTAGCTGCAAAATCAATGAACCTGGCTAGCACGGCCTCAACCTCCTGAATCGAGATTGGTAGAATGTGATCAAGCTAGAACTCTAACACTGTGACTTCCTACCCATGTCGAGCACAAGATTTTCTTTAGGCAACTAAAGCATCCTGAGGATTTTGAATAATACTGGAGAAAGTGAAGGTGTTCTCAAAGTCGTTCTGCAAAAAAGTATTCACCTTCGGAAAGAAAGGTGGCAACCTACTCCTCAAACTATCAATAGTCACCTCATCAGAATTCAACCTCCTAGCAAAGATAGCCTCCAAGGTGTTTAGGAATCCGTCAATAATGTTCATCATAGCCTTCCTAACTCTGGCTGAATCCGCATGTGTTGCATCAAAGAACCCACAGCCCGTGACAACTAAAGAGTACTAGCTAGAAAAATCATACCTATGACCCCCCTGAATCACTCCTCCATCAATCAACATCTACAAGGGAGTATGTAACAAGGCCTCTAGATGTTGAATAACCTTTCTCTGATAGATATGAGCATCACCCCAGGCGTGATCAACTACATCCATTCGTGCCAAAATGTTGGAATCTTGTTGGTAAGCATGAGCAAGATCTTCCATAAACCTTTCCATCTCAACATGAACACTGGCCACCCACTTATCTGCTTCTTGAGCCATCTTTCTCAAATCCTCCAAGCTGCTAACTAATTCCCTAGATAACTCAGCTGGAAGCTCAATCATTGGAATCTCATGCCCACAAGGAAGAGACAAATGTTGCATGTAGCCAATCAAAGTATTATGCTCCTTCTTCAATTTCTTGTACTTGCATTCAGTCCTGAGCAATCTGTCCTTAAGCGCCTGATAGGAGTTATCACACTCCTCAATGATCTATGCTTCTATGAGGTGACCTAACTCCAAAGTAGTGATCATATAATTTTCCAGAACAGCCTTGTCTCGATCACAATCAACCCTTGGCACAGCCACATGAAGGGTGCCAGAGCCATCCTCATCCGTTGAGATCTTTGAAAATTTCCTAGCTCTCTTCTCAGTTGGAGGCACACTGATCTGACTCAAGAATTCCTCCATCTCTACTATTGGATCAACCTCTTCACTGGGGCCCCTTCTCATTCTATCTCTGAGCCAATCCGATACTACCTGCTGTATAACAAATGGTTGCTCATCTCTTGCTTCTTCCTCACACACTTCTTATCTAGCTTCATCCTGGCAAGGCTCATTGGCCTCTATGGGCTGAGTATCTCCTGAAACTACATCATCCTCTAGAGCCACCTCAAGCTCATGTTGGAAGTGTGTATCAGTAGTAGTTTCCTCATCTTCCTCCTGTTGATTATCTCTAATGGGTGCATTGACACTCTTTCCAACTGGTTCTCTTCGTGGTGGCTGATTTGCCTCATGTAATTCCTACTCCTGATTCAATACATTTCTCTGATCAGCAAATAGTGAAACCTCTTGTATACTTGGAGAACGTATCTCCAATGGTGTAGGAGACTCTACCACAATTCTCAGAGGCTCCGGCTGAACTGGCTCTTTCCTTCAAGACTCAGGAGCTCGAGAAAACTATTTCTTCTTGTAGGCAGTCGACATCTTATGATCTCCCATCAAATTGTAAGTCAAAGGAATTGACCTACTCACATGTTTTTCAACCCATCCCCTGGTGAATGTCGGGACTGGTACACAAAGTGTGTCCAAATCTGCAATCTCTGGCTCTGACCAATCTGGGAGTGGAAGTGGCGTGTCTCTCACTACCTTATAATCTAGATGAAAAACATTCATATCCCCGTCCACCTGGTCTAGTACAGGAATAATCTCACACTCCCTAATCATGCTCAATGGTAGCCTTGACAACATCCTTTTCCTAACTTCATCTTCATCCAATGTATTAGCCCAGTAATCCTCAATATTTTCCTTATGCATAAACTCTTCTAACATTATCCATCTAATATTTTTGTGGGGGTCATAATTTTGTCGTTGGTGTGATAAGAAAAGTGGAAGAATTGAAGCTCATTCTCAGCTTCCCTGGCTGCTTGTAGTGAAGGACACATCTCGTCTAAATTCCCCAAGATGATTGGGAAGTCAAGTCCCCCCTTCTTGTTTCTCTTCTGAATCTTATCATGGTCAATGAGTTGCCTAGATATCTCTAACATCAAAATTCTATTTGTTGGGTACTTGGGAAATCTATATGGGTATGAAGAAAACCCTTGCAGCCTAATGTAAGTAAATTTTGGAAATTGAATAAACTAGCACCCATACCTTTCTATTAATTCTTGAGCTTCCATCAAGATCTTGTGATGGGATCTTTGTTGAAGTGATCTCATTATATGCATGGTGAAGGCATCATTGACTCGCTTTTAATTGGACATGCTTGTCAGGTGCAGCTGTGGACAAGCCTCATGGATCTTGAACTGATGAGAGCCACATCCAATTGGCTCCTTGTATGAAATCCCCCTGTACTTCGTCATATGAGCCAACATGTAAACAATGTATGAGCCCATGTAAAATGTCTTCATCCTCCTCAAACTCCAGAGCTGCTCATGCAAATTGTCACTAATCATCACTACCTAGTTGATATGTTCTTTGCCTTCCAGCACAAGGTTGATGTAATAGAACATCCAAGGCTCAAAGATAAATGCTTGAGGATAGCCTCCAACCCTGCTGAGCATCATGATCAGGTCACAGTACTCCTGCTTCAGATCATCTGATATTATATGCTTTAGCAACTTTGTGCGAGAGGGCTTGGGCTTGTTCATCCAGCGAGCGTTGATCATGTCAGCACATCTTTCAAATGTGGAAGCATACATCCACTCAGCACGCTTTCTCATCTTATAAATCATCATGTTGTGTGATGGGATTCCAAATGCTTCGCCGATAGCTACAGGTGTGAGGTTGGCAAACAATCTACCATCAGGTGAGACAATAGACCTGTGATCAGGGTCGTAGCAATTAGCACACTCCATAATTAGCTCTAGACACTAAATTGCCAGTAGAAAACCAGCAGCTGCATACAACCCACTTCGAACAATATTGTGCAAAGTGACTGAAGGACGATGGCTTCCAACTCCCATCATTCAACTTTTGAAAGCCTCCATGTTGAAAGAACCCAAATTTGTATTAGCCAACTTGCCCAACTTCGAAGAGAATTTCAACTCTGGTAGGAAAGGCTTGGTCAGCTTCTTATTAACAGCCTGTCTGGATGTAGCATTACTATCTCTGTCGGTTGCTCTTCAACCATCCTGCAAAACAAAAAATAGTCATTAGAAATTTAAGTTAGAAAATAAAATCACATTTGGGCTGCTAATCAACTTTTGAAAAAATGAGGAGCTTCAGCATGCACTTCTAACTTCAAACCTCAACACTTCTTTAGCAACTTCGAACTTAGAAAGACTTAGAAAGTTTTCCAAGCAAGCCTCAGCAACTTCACTACTTAGAGATAATCGGCCAACTTTACTTCAGCCACTTCTCAGCACTTAGACTTCTTCAAATTCACACTCTTCAAAGTTCATCTTCAAACTTTCCTCTTTTACTTCAAATTGAACTTCTTCACCAAGTTTCAGCTTGCACTGCAATCCTTACTTCAGAGCTCAAGTCGTACTTCCCAGCTGATGGAGAAAAATGAATAAACTTCACAGCTCAAATAGCTAAGTCAAATTCTAGAAGAAGCTATCTTTAGCCAATTTATTAAATTTCCACTACTCCTCTAAAGGAATTTGAATTTCCCTCCTCTGGCAAATGTAACACTTGTCATCGGGCGTCAGGAATATTTGACCTTCTAGAATTTCTAAAAGATTCACTTTACTGGTCAAGGCGTACTTAGCATTTTTAAATCATTTTTTTGGAAATATCATCTCCAACTACATCCTCTTAAGAAATTCATTTCACCAACTGAGGTCTGACACTTGATTTCATCCATCTCTCGCTTAAGAAAGATTATTTCCACAAATAATTTGATCAAATTCACCTAGGCAATCAACTTCAGATTCATCATTTGGGGCATTTTATTTCAACAACACATTTTATTCCCTCTGCCTTAGAAAAATTTTAAATTTTCCTTAGGAAAATTCATTATTCAAGTGCCGATCAAAATTTTCATCTTGAAATCCTTGGTGAGCCGTGGAAGACTTTGAAATTCATTCCTTATCGAAGATGTTCGATATCTAGAAGAAAATTCCCTTTAGAAAGCGTCAAATCCATGGGTCTACAAACAAAGGGGTACATTTAATTTTTTGAATTTTAAACCTTAGAAAAATATTTTTCCATCAAATTTATTCTCATCCTTCATATCTGGGTGGATTTTCTTGCTCAACTTTGAAAATTTTCATCATATTCGTGAAGTTGGCACCTTCTGACATATCTTTGTCAATTTTATTCATGCCTTAGTGAATTTCATCTCCTCCATCAATTTGGGCGTATTTTCTCTAAGGAAGGTGGAATTAAATATTAACACTTAGGAAAAATATTAAATCTCATTAGCATGGGCGCATTTAGGCATCAAGGAGGAAATTGAATTTTTCCTCAAAAAAAAATTTCTCCATTTACCTTTCTCTAGTGAGCCTGTGGTGAGGAATTTTTTATCAACACTTAGCATATATTTTTCATTTTAGAAGGCCACCATCTCCAACATCTTTGGGACGCATTTCACATGTTAAGGTGGACTTAACTTCTACACCTTAGAATATGTCTTGACCTTGCTTCCAACATGGGCGCATTTTGCATAGTGAGGTGGACTTAACCACGCCTTGGTAACTTCTCTCATCAATTTCACCTTGCTTGACTTCAACCCCTTGGTAATTTCCTTCCATCTTTAGCTTCACTTGGGCACATTTAGCACATGGAGGAGGATTTAACACCAACACCTTTGACTTTCCTTGACTCTTCTTCAAGCATAGGCGCATTTTGATAGTGGAGGATTTAAAACTTTTTGTCTTTTTCCTAGCCCATATCGGCGCATTTGGCATGTGTTGGAGGATTTAACTTGATGCCTTGTTAACTTCTTCATCATCTTTCCTTGAGGGTGAATTTGAGGGGGGGAGGTGGACAAACTTCATGCCTTAGAAAATTTTTATGGCTTCTTCCTTCCTTGGGCGCATTTTGAGGGTGGAGGTGGACTTAAGTCCAACACTTAGACAATTTTCAACTTCACTGCCTTCCTTGGGCGCATTTAGGGGTAGGAGGTGTACTTAAGTCCAACACTTAGACAATTTTCATCATCTCCTTGTGAAGTGGGCACATTTTCAGGGGTCTATAGGATGAATTCAATGCCTTAGAAACTTTTCACAATTTATTTCTCCTTGGGCGCATTTGAGGCAGTGAGCAGGATATTTTCAATACTTAGAATTTTTCATCACCTGCTTGAGCTGAGGGCGCATTTAGGGGGTCTTGCAGGACTTAACTCTAGACTTAAACTTTTTTTTTAACCTTCTGCCAATCATCTTGGATGCATTTGAGGAGGTGAGTAGGATGAGATTCAGACTTAGCAAAATTTTCAAATTTCACCAACCATGGGCACATTTCAGGGGTGAAGCAGGATGTTCTTCAGAGTTAGGCATTTTTTCCTCATCTTCACTAGCCAGCTCAATACTTACTATGTATAGTAAGTTCCAAGTTTTCCCTCTTTTGAAGCTCGGATTGATCTGGAATTTTAAGCACATGAGCTTCATGACCTAATTGATCTGTTCACACCATCGTCCCGAGCTGACTTGCTATTTATAGCATGTTTCTGAAGGTGGTTTACTATTTATAGCAACTGCTTGATTTTGATACCTCCCCAACTCTGTTTGACTTGAAATTTGAATGACATGACCTTCATTGGTAGACTTGACCATTCACACTGGCGCCTGATGTTGATTTACTATTTATAACATGTTTTTGGAATGCCTTACTATAAATAGTAAGTGCTCTGATTGCCTTCAAATTTTACCAATGGATAGCCTAAAAGATACTGATCGTAATGGGATACACCAGTTTTCAAAAACTCTGGCATTTTACCCCTCATTTTGGGTCCTGAAGCTAGAAACCCTAATTTGACTTGCACGTCTATCAAACGACCTCCATTTGACCTCGTTTCTGTTGCACTTTTCTCTATTTGTGGTACTAATGTGTTGGGCAGCTGTCGGAATGGACCTGCTAAAAATAGTAAGTCTCTAAAAAGTGATCATCTTGCCTTGCATATCACATCACTACATAGCTCTTGAAAAACCCATAAAGAATAACCTGACATGCGTTGAAAAGCCCTGCATGCAAACCCTAAAAATAGCCTCTGAAGATGGCTCCTGAAAAAGTCTTGATCCTGGTTTGCATGTTATACCACTGTGAAGCCCTCGAAAAACCCACCAGGAATATTCAAACATGCGAAGAAAATTTCAACATGCAAACCCTAAAAATAGCCTTTGAAGGCTGAATACTGAAAGTTGTCATCTCATTTTGCATGTTATATCACTGCGTAGGTCTTAGAAAACCTAGAAGGATCTCCAAACATGCATTGAAGAACTTTGCATATAAACCGTAAAATCTGCTTTGGAAGCTATACTTGCTAAAAATAGAAAGTTGTTCATTATGGCTCAAATTTTGCAGATGAGCAACTTGATATGTTCTAGATGCAATGTGACTAAGAGAACTTCAGTAGTGCTAAGAGAATGCCCTAAATTGAACACTTACTAAAAATAGTAAGTCGTCAAAATTCGATGAAATTTAGCTGGGAACCTGCTGGAAGCTAATTGACTACAACGTGAGGCTCATATTCCAATTTATTCACTCCATTTGACTTCAAATTGACCAGAAAAGTACAAACCCTAATTCCTAGACTTGGCCAAAATCTCACGTTTAAGCTCACAGACGGGCACATCCCCGAAAAGCAGACAGTAGAAAGAGATAGAGAGAGAGAGAGAGAAAACAAAAGCCAAAAGACCAGAATGGAGCAAAATTAGGCGGTCCCCATTTTGAATGGGGCAATATGTGAAAAGGTCACAACAGTACTCTCTCTCATGTTATGGTATTTCATACTTAATCACCATTACTATGAAGGATATTTGTATATCAAGAAAGAACCTTCCTCAATGGCTTACATGTACAACCAAATTCCATGGGTTATGATTTTAGTTACATTTCATCGAGAAAAGACACCTAATGGACATGGACATCGCTTGCTATGTAGCAGTCAAATTATTTTTATATTTAATGAAAATTTTATGCCCCCTCTAATTGGTTGCAATTTGTGAAGGGGTAATTTAAGCGACAAATTTTCATTTGCAAAGGAGAAGGATAAGAAAAGTAAAAAATAAAGGGAGCACAATAGAAGGAAAAATATTTCTTAGTAGAACCTTAGGGCCTCATTTTCTAGCATTGGGTTAAGAATTTTGATATTGTAATGATCCAAGTTCATCTTAAATTTCATAATAATATTTATAATCTCTGAAGAGTGAATGATTAAAGGTATATTTTACCTTGATTGAGTGACCCCTATGTATGGTACACATTTGTAGATGTGTTTCTAATTAGTTTATTAGCCAAATTACTATAAAATCCTTGCAACAATTTGTAAGGTATATTTTCAATATAATAAAATAAATATATGGGTATTCTCACAGATTACTAAGTAGTCATTTAATATTTTGTAAACATCTATTATTTTTCTAAATGTATTTATGAAAACTAGTTTATGTGAAATTTTTTTGTAAGATATAGTGTTTGTTATATCATCATTAAGGTATCACCATTAGTTTTAATTATTGCATCTTTTGAATGAATTTGGTGACACAATTGCTCAACTGGGTATAGGTTCCAATCTGCTACTAGCTCCACTTCCTCACCATCTCACAACACTCAAAACAAACTAATGTAAAACATCACTTTAATTTGTGTTGTAATAAACTTTTCTCACTACCATGCCTAAATATGTACAATAGAAATAGGGGCTATCAAAATCCATATTTCAAACATTTCATATGGTTTATTATCTACTTTAATAAGGTGATTGACCTTGAATACTACAAACCAACATATACATACAAAGTGACAATCAAAATAGGGGAAAACTATGCATCAAGTATGATTTGTATTAGGGTAAAAATTAGTTTCTTGTAGTGATATCTATTGCAACATCTTAGGGAAGACTCCTTGGCTTAGTAGACACTTAATTGAAGGAGGTCCTACCCACCTCAATATTTGGTCCACAGTTGCCCTACCTAAACATAAGAGTGAATTATTTCTCTTTAATTTTGACACCCTTGGTGGTTATAGGAAGCTTACCTTCAAGGATTTAGGGACTTACAACTCTAGTTACCAATACTTTTCATCCTCTTACTATCACTTTTCTTTCCTTCATCAATGATCCTTATAGTTGCATTAGTATATTAAACTTTTTTGGTTGTATTTTCTTACATGTTCTCATCTTATATAGTATATACTTGTATGAAGCTACATATTACATTATATTCACTTATTCTTTCATGTGCACATGTTTATGCTTGCATGTTCACATCTTATATGATACATGCTTATGCTTACATGTTCACATATTATATGATGCATTTTTACATTTTTTTGTGTAACTTATTTTCTACTATTACTTGTTTATTATTATCATTATTAGGAGCAACATTGGGTGCACCTTATTGGACCTTTTTACATGCATTTTCATGATTATATATTGGTACCTTATCTCATTCTTTTCACATGATGAAATTTATATCTTACTTTCATATTATTATTGACCTTACATGATCATATCTTTTACATGTTCTTTTTTCCCCTATGCTCTAATATATTGCATCATTTGCATGCAATAAATTTGAGGGGCATATATAGTATAGTTGTTTTTCCATTCCAATTGCTATAGTGCCTATCCAAGGGTCCTATACTTCATGCTCATGGTTAAAGTGATCCACTTAAGATCCTACACCAATTTTTCTAGTAAAAGTGGCTTGATAGAAGTTCTACACCATCTTTCCTCATTTGGGAGAATGGTTAGAGTGATTTGTGTGTGATCCTACACCTCCTTTTTTTTTTGGTAAAAATGATTCACTAGTGGTTCTACTCTATCATCTCCTTTTTATTTAAAGTGATAATATCACAATCCTACACCCACCTTTTTAAATTTTCATCAAGATTCCAAAGTTATTTTTTACAAATATTTCAAATTATTATCATATATTATTTATGGAATTCGTTGTTTACAAATCTAAAGATGGAGCTATCATAAAATGGAACTAATATATATCTTTGTCTATGTCCATATCTTATTCCTTTATAAAAAAAATTTTATTTAATTTCACATTAGCTACTTTCTTACTCTAACATGCATGATTTATGATAGTTCATATGCAAGTAAAAGTGGGGGAAAAATTAGGGGTGAAAAGTGAAACCCTAAAACTTTATCCTACTTATTTTTTATTCACTTTAACATTTTTTCTCTAATACACTATTTTAGCGTCCTTCTATGTGAGGGGGAAAACCATTAGATGCAAACAAGATTAAAATGCGATTGAAATTAGAATCTAAGCTAAGATCAAACACATAAATCCAAGATCTAATCTTACACATATGAAATGAAACTAAGCTATTGAAAACACTTTAAGAAATCCTACGATTACCAAACTAAATGCAAAAAATAAGCAAAGTGTTTCCATCCCGTATCAAAGTGTATTCACCTAATGTTGGATTGTTCTTATCATTGTGAAGCCTCTGCAGTTCGTGTGCAAAGCTTTGATGCTTGAATGGTAGGTTGATCGAAGAAAGGTTGAAGGTCTATCAATGGTGATCTTAATATTACTTCGTTGCATAAGGTATGTTGATTCTCTAATCCTTTTTGTGAGGAAAGAGGTTTTCTATATAGAAAATGAGATTTGAAATGGATGATCAAGATTCAACAATGTTGGATCAAGATCAATGGTCAAAAGGTGTTGAGAGAATTTAGACATGAGAAGATTGTGCAAAGTTGATTGTGCAATTTGTGTGATTGAGGAATAGATTGGCTAGTCATGAATTAGATTGATCGGTCAGGATTTAGATTGATCAGTCAAGATTTAGATGGCTTAGTTAGGAAATAGATTGATTAGTTAGCAAATAGATTGATTAGTCAGCAAATTAGATTGCTCGGTCAGCAATCGTAATTTGCTCAATCAAAAAGTGGGTGAGGAATATCAATTAATTGATTTAATTAATTAATTCCTTTTTGGAGTTGAACATGCAAATCAAGTTAAACTTTTGCAAACAAAGTTGCATTAGTTTGATTTGATTTTTGATAAATGATTTGAATAGTTTGATTTAATTATTCAAATTTTGGAGAGAAAGTGTCATAATTAAATAATTATGATTTAATAATTTAATCAACCTAGAGGAATAAGGTGTTTTAGCAACATAATTAAATAATTGGCATTATTTAATCAATCAAGACGAAATAAAGTGAGTTTAGGACTTTATTAAATAAATGTAATTTATTTAATTGGTCGAAATGATAGAAATGTGAATTAATTAAATAATGTTGTTTTATTTAATTAATAGAAAAATTAGGGTTTTTAGGACTTCATTAAATAAATCAAATTTATTTAATTTGTCAAAAATGATGAAAAAGTGAATTAATTAAATAATATTGTATTATTCAATTAATAGAGGAAATTAGGGTTTCGAATGTTGTTTGATATTGTATGATGTTTTTGATATGTTTTGGGATGTTGCGAGATGATTATGAGATGTTACGGGATGTTTTTGAGATGTTGCAAGATGATTATGAGATGTTGCGATATTATTTCAAGATGTTCCAAGACAATTAGAAATGATTTTGAGATGTGAGATGATTTCGAGATGTTCCTAGATGTTTCAGGATTATTTCGAGATGATTTCAAGATGTGAGATGATTTTGAGATGTTATGAGACATTTCAGGATGATTCCAAGATGTTTTAAGATGTTTTGGGATGATTCTGAGACATTGTGAGATGATTTCAAGATGTTCTGAGACGTTTTGAGATGATTCCAAGATGTTCTAAGATGTTCTGGGATGATTCTGAGATGTTGTGACATGATTTTGACATGTTCCAAGATGTTTTGGGATGATTCTGAGATGTTCCAAGATGTTTCAGGAATGTTTTGAGATGTTTCGAGAATGTTCTAAGATTTTTCAAGACGTTTCAAGAATGTTCTAAGATGTTCTGAGACATTTCGGAAATGTTCCAATGTTGTTTAGGGTGTGTGATAGTTGTTTGGTCAATTTTACATGTCTACATTTTGCTCCTCATTGATACAAAGTACTGGTTGCTTTGTTTCAAAGATTCTATTTTTTTTAATATTAAGTTTTTGAAAAAAAATTATGCCCCGACATTTAGTGGAATGATGGTAGGACTTTGTGCTTCCCCCTTGAGAGGTTGGCCAAAAATTTCAAGTTTTGAGGTCAAGCTCATGACTCTATTCTATTTCAATTCTGTTGTGTTTAGGATGAAGAATTACGTCCATAGGTCCTTCATTTCTCACTCCAATGTTTCTAAGAGCTTTTAATTTGAAAGTAGGATGGTTCCCTAAGTAAAATTAGGGTTTCCTAGGTGAAATTAGGGTTTCTTTGAGAGTTATTATAGGCCATTAGTCTTCTAATTATCTCATTTGTGCTTTGATCCTTTTGTTAATTCTTGTCTATGGATTTCCCATTATGTTAGTTGTCGAGGAGCAATGCTAATAATTCAAGGAGCCCCACATCGTTTAGACCTTGTTCAGGAGTTTGGACAGCCCTCAGGCATCAGTGGTCCAGTATGTACCTTGTCACTTCGTGTTTTCGTTTTGTTATGTTCTCGTATTGTGTGTACAAATTTTCTTGAGTCAATAGCGAAGTTTTAGTGATTTCTAAGCATCTACATCATTTTCTTTACATTTGCTAGGTGAGAACCTCGCACTTGACCTTAAAACCTTTGCATTTGCCATAAAACCTCTCACTTGACTTAAAACCTTGCTTTTTCTTCATGCAATTGCCATAAAACCTTGCATTTGATTGTTGTTTGATTGTTTCTTCGCCCTTTCTTAAAAACCTCGCACTTTCTATGAACTCTTGCATCTGAGAACCTCGCTCTTTCTTTAGAACCTCACACTTGAATTAAAACCTCACCCTAGTTTCATGCACTTTCCCTAAAAGCTTTCCCTTGACTTAAACCCTTGCATTTGATTTTAACATTTGCTCTGAACTTGAGCACTTGACCTAAACTCTTGCATTTGCTTGTTTGTCATCCTACAAGTCATTTTCCAATGTGCTTTGTGTTGTTTTGTGTTGCTTTACATGTTCAAAGTGAAACTCTAACATCATGGGTTAAAATGGTTGTAGGTGGGCCTCAAACCATTGCATCCGAGGGAGAGACATCCTCGACACCTATTTGATTCGATTTCCTGTTTCAATGTGTTGGAGCGAGACTTTCTTGATGTCGTTGGACTACATTATATTTGCTACATGCCTCCTATTAGGACTCACATATATATATGATGACTGCACTCATGGAATGATGGAATTCTGAGATGTCCTCATTTCATTTTCCTACAAGAGAGGCGATTGTTACCCTTGAGGATGTGTGGAGGATACTCCACCTTCCCATTCACAGTAAGCTTGTTACATATCACGTTCGATGTAGTACCAGTTCCTTGTAGTGTGTGCTAGGTGTTAGAAACTTGGAGGTGTGTCAGTCAGAGATTGATCTATCCAATTTTTCTAGTAGTGTAAATCCTATTTCGCTTGTACTATGTGGTTTGATTTCAAGACTAGTTGTTCCTGATAGGAGAGGCCAGCAGTTTCCTATGTGTTGGGGTGTATGTATTGAGAGTATGATTGAGCATGGGATGAGGTATGCTTGGGGTGTGTGTCTCCTTGCTCATATTTATAGAGATATGTATGAGGTTGTGTATTGGGGTGAGAAATCTATTTCTACAGGTGTTTCACTTTTGCATGTTTGGGTGTGGGAGCATATTGTAGTTGCTCAACTTGACGGGATACATGATCATTCTCCTAATGACCGGTAATATTATCATTATGGGGATTTCATGCACTACACCTTGCCTGGGAATATTCCTTATTGGCACTATTTTTCGTTGAGATGCCAGGTTTTGTGTGGAGACATTATATGGGTTGTGAGATTTGGCTAGAGCATTTAGATCATCTTGTTTACTATCAATAGACTTGATGGTTGATTGGTCATTCTTATTCTGTGATAGAGTGTTACTTACCAAACTGAGTATGTCATCAGTTCAAAGAGAGATAGGGACAAGTTCCTAATGCTTATGAGGCTCGGTTTGGTCAGACCACTAGTGAGGTCTATGTATGGGGTCTCTAGGCAGATATAGATACTATTGTTGTTGAGTTTAGAGTATTTTCCCCAGTTGGTTGGGGTTGGTCGGTTGGTTTAGCAGATCCAAGTACTACTCTTGATTATGATGAGTGGTGGGAATGACATAGGCCATTGAGGTTCATCGATCCTAGGGGTGATCCCGCTTTGGGAAAAGCAAGTATTACAAGTCATTGGAGAGCGACAACACATTGAGGTTCTTACAGAGCATTTGGATAGGGTCCGACGTGATGGGGCATAGGGTGGTCAAGATGAGTGTATGCCTCAAGCGCAGGGTCATAGACAGGTTTTGAGTCCTCCTCCACCAGCTAGGGATGGAGATATACTCTTAGCTCAGATGACTACTGCTAGAGATGTAGAGATAGTGCGGTGATAGGCTGGAGAGGCTCAGGTAGACATTTTGAGGGCTGATCGAGATAGCAAGAGCATTTGATAGCATGTTGCAGAGGCTCAGGTATAGTTTCTTATGAAAGAGAGAGATACTCTCAAGGTAGAGTGTGATAGAATGCAAGCCCAGGGAGATCAGTTTCTACAAATTTCTACTTATTATCAGACCTTATATGATGTTACTGTTCCTAGGGCTGCTTGATGTCCATGATTTGGAGAGCCTAGTGTTGTGAGTGATGGTGGTGGTGGTGATTAGTCTGTGAGAAAGCCAAATCCTTTTGGTGGTCCACAGCCCAGTTTATAGGGTTTTTTCCTTCATGTCGGGGTCTTACTTTTTTGTACTTGATCTTCATGTTTATTGCTCAAAGACATATTATAGATGTAAATAGGGAAAAATTCAGATTTAATGTATTGAAAACAACAAATTAACTAAACCCTATCAAGCACCATGAAGCACAAACTAGAATGAAAATGCAAATAAATAAAAGAAATGCAAACCAATTTTCAAACTAGACTTGATTGACCTCCATGGCTCTTCTCCACCAGCATGAGAATGCAATATTTTGAAGGTTGATTGTTGGATGAATGTTGGTTGTTCAATTCAATAGCATAACATTAACATGGGGATGATAGATGAATGACAATAGATAGAAATGGATGAAAGACTCAAGAATGATTTTGACAACATAAAGATACTTGAAGAATCAACCCCCCTAAATGGCTTATGAGAGTTTATTTATAGGAAATGTCCGATTTGGATTGACGGTTGAGATTGGATGTCAATAAGATGTCTAAATCAATGGCCAAAATTGAAAGTTGTAGTATGGACTAGGGTTAGGTCAAAATTAGGGAAATGACAAGAAATGAATGGCTAAGATTGAATTATAAGATAATTCAATCAAGGGCTGAAATTAAATTTGGAAGATAAGATTGGCACGGACAAAGAGGTGATAGGAGAAATTAAATAATTAAAATTATTTAATCTAGGTGACCAATGAATAATTAAATAATTAAAATAATTATTTAATTATAGAAGAATATGACAAAAGTAATTATTTTAAATTAAATAATG
This sequence comes from Sequoia sempervirens, assembly GCA_007258455.2. NCBI lineage: Eukaryota > Viridiplantae > Streptophyta > Pinopsida > Cupressales > Cupressaceae > Sequoia > Sequoia sempervirens. Next base: position 50,904,603 of record VDFB02271358.1, read on the forward strand.
ATTTAATTCAAAATTCAAGAGAGTGGACCAAATTAAGTAAATAAAATTTATTTAATTTATGAGAGAAGAGGCTAATGAATAATTAAATAATTAAAATAGTTATTTAATTATAGTGGATAGTGGACAAAAATTAAATAAATAAGAATTTTTTTAATTTTAGAAAGAAGAGGACTTAATTAGTGATGCAATTAAATAAATAAAATTTATTTAATTAATCAAGCAAGAAATAAAAGTAGGAATGAATTAATTAAATAATTAAAATTATTTAATTAATAGAAGACATGACTTTAGAAAATAATTAAATAATTAAAAATTATTTAATTAGCAAAGACAAAAGGGGAAATGATAGAGAATTTAGAAATCGCAAGCCTAGGACAATTTTTAGTGTCTACAATAGACATGTGTTTTGTATACATATATATATATTCATCGACCCAGTCGATGCCCCATATATATGTTATGATTTTGTATGACCCTATCACACTTGTTTCATTGAGGATAGTGTACTTATGGCATTCGCTCTTTTGATGATATATATATATATATGACATATACCTTCTTCAATTCAGCCTCATTTTATGCTTATGTGATGATGATATATGATGATGTATGTATATATATGTTTTTGTACTTTTCCAATGTATGTGCATGATGTGGATGGATGAATCATACTTTGTTTCATATGATGTTGTGATATATGATGAATGAATTCCCCATACATGATACATGATGTTTTTATTGGTTTATTATCATCATGATGTGTATTGAGGACATTATGGATGCAACATGGTACTAATGATATTGCTATGCAGGGTGGATGTTAATTACAAGAAATATCGTGTTGCAAGGTGTGACCCTTGGTCTTCCTTGCAACACTAATGCTTGGGTTTGTGACATGCTCTAACCTCCTCCTGTGGTTCTTAACTGAAGCTTTTATCAGGCATTAACAGATCGATCTTTTGGTGCAATGGCAAGTCCAACAATTCGTATTAGAGCTGGTCACAAGTTCAAACCCCGCACTTGTGCTGGGGGGATTGTTGCAAGGTGTGACCCTTGGTCTTCCTTGCAGCACTAATGCTTGGGTTTGTGACATGGTCTAACTGCCTCATGTGGTTCTTAACCGAAGCTTGTATCAGGCATTGACAAGTCGATCTTTTAGTGCAACGACAAGTCCAACATATCGATGATGGATGGAAATATGATGTTAATTAGAAGAAATATTGATGATGGATGGAAATATGATGTTTATTAGAAGAAATATCAATTATGGATAGAAATATGATGTTGTTAGTAGTTGATGAGTTGATTTTTCTTTGCTTTAGAGACTTCACAGTTTGAACAATCCTATTTGATGTAGTAAATAGATACGATGCACCAGGGTATTAATGACCATGGTGACTTGGTATCTATTGTGTGGACTTTGTCTCTACAAATAAAGACTATTTTTGCTCATACTAGACATACAAAAACTTTGTTTAAAGTATATATATTTGGGTTGTGCTAAAAAAATTTCAGACAAGTCACACAGAGAGGTATAGAACACCTAACATGCAACTGCTTCACAAATTGTTTCAACACAACTTTCATACACTCAATAAAGCAAGTATTCGCCATGGTAGTATTACAAAAATATCTTACAAACAAAAAATCGAAATGACGCTCAATTTCCCCCATTCCTTCTTCTCTAAATCCTTATGGACATTCTCGAGAGATCCTAGGAATGAGTTAATAAAATAAATCATAAAAATAAGACTACAAAAAGATTTAAAAAAATTGGCAGTATCACTTGCCATATTTGTTTAAGGTTTCAGGACTATTATTTTTTGTTGATCATGTCTATCATAGGAACAGATCCGTTAAGGCATATCTCAGGATGTTGTTGGTGAATTGTCAAAAAGATAGGTAGTTGATACTTGGATTTGTTTTAGTTTGTTTTGCGATCATATTTGTTGTGATTGTTTGCTTGAAGGTTCTAGCTTTTTGGTGTTTTCTTTGTTTGTTTGTTTTTTTGTCAAAGGATGAGGATGACAATTCGTTTATTATGGTTGAAATGTTTATTATGGATTGTGATGACCAGATGGGTCTTTTTGATTTTTATAAGTTCTTATGATGCTATTTTTGTTGTTTTTAGGGGACTAACCTAGGGCCTCGAGGGCTCATCAAAGATAAGCCTTTTCTACGTTGTACACGTAGAGGCTCGTAGTTTGCTTGGTTTGAGTGTTTTTGACGTTCTCTGTTTTGTGAATGCTTCAGGATTTTGTATGTTGTATATATTTTTGAATTTTGAATTTTTGACTAAGATGAAAATAAAGCATGTTGGAAACCTAAGGGGACTGACCTAGGGTCTTGGGGGCTAGTAATCCTTTACTACGTTGTCACGCAGAGACCACATAGTTCGACCATTTGACTCAAAAAGCATAAATTATTTTTGGATAAACAACATTGATAATCTAGATTGATATTCCACTTCTGTGTCTAGAGGATATGTTGTGGGAAATCTACTTGAACTAGCTATTGGGTTCAAGAAAATGTTGATATCTTAGACTATTTGAGTGAAGGAATAACCCAACGAGGTTTTTTTTTTATGTTTTTACATGTTTTTGATTTTGTGGTTTTATGATTTTTTTTATTTTGAATTTTTTTTATGTTTCTAATTTTTGCTATTTTTTGACCATGATAGGATACTAAAAGATCTAACCCATAACCAACTTCGGGTAGTTTCCCCCATTTGGAGACAAGACGACTTTTCTTAATTAGTGACAAGCCATGGTTGGATACATGTTTTATTATGAAATGGATGGGTGGATGTCGTGGATAGTACCAATAGATAATTTGATGCAAGTTTTATTCAAACATAGTGCCTATTTGCTAGGTTTTCACTATGGTACCTATTCTAGGAGCACCACAAAGTGGTTTTCACTCAAAGAAAGTTTTATTTCTCTTTACTATTTTTCTTGCATTTTCTTTTTTTGTATTTTATCTTTTTTCTATTTTTTTGGATTTTTACCCTCTTGCCTAGGGTATTCTGATGTGCTTCATGTGTAGAAATTTTTGAGGTGGCTGATATTCAGTGGTTCGGCTAAAGGTTCTCCTTCAATAGCCAACCAATAGGCCCCAGAGCCATAGCTTGTTGTGATGATGAATGGACCTAACTAGTTGGGTTCAAATTTTCATTTACTATCCTGATTCAATTGTATTTTTTTATTCTCCTTGAGGACCAAGTCACCAATTTGAAAGTTCATATCTTTGATTTTCTTGTCATAGCTATATTTTAGCTGATTATGATAAACCTGTATATGGTTTAACATGCACAAATTGCTTTCATCTAGGAGCTCTAATTCATTTAGCTTAGATACCTTGTATTCTTCATTATTGTCCATGCCTTTTAGTGATACTCACAATGAGGGGATTTTGACCTTGATAGGAAAGATGACCTTTGATCCGTAGACCAAGGAAAATGGTGTGGTGCCAGTGGGTGTGCAAATGCTGGTTTAATAGGCCCATAAGGTTGGGTTTAGCTATAAATGCCAATCACGGCTAGCCTCATTGATAGTCTTTTTTAGTATTTTTAAGATTGTTTTAATAGATGCCTCAACCTGACCATTTCCTTGGGGGTAATAGGGCATGGAAAATCTATGATGGATAGAAAATTGGGAATGGAGCTCTTGGACATGCTGATTTTTGAATGGAGTTCCATTATTTGTTACTATCATTTGGGGAATTCCCTACCTGCAGATGAGATAATTAAAAATGAATTTTGATATCTATTTGTCGGTGATACAGGTCAAGGGAATTGCCTCTATCCATTTAGTGAAGTACTTTGTTGTTGTGATAATGAATTTGTGCCCGTTGGATGAAATGGGCAATATCTTTCCTACCAGGTCTAATCCCCATTGTGAAAAAGGCCATGGTGTAGTTATGGGTCTCAATTCTTGTGCTAGTGCATGAACCAGATCACTGTGTTGCTGACATTGCTAACACTTTCTAGAATATTGTATGCATTCCTATTCCATGGAGGGACAATAGTACCCCATTCTAAGCAGTTTCTGAACTAGGTTAAGTCCGCTAGAGTGGGATCCACAAATACCTTCATGGACCTCTTGCAAGGATGCTTGTGCTTCTTTTGCATTAAGGAACCATAGTGGCATACCATCTAGACTACGACAGTATAGGGTATCTCCTAGGATGGTAAAATTGGAAGTTCTACGGGTGAAGGTTTTCTTTTGAGTGGTTGTTAGGTTAAGTGGTACAATACCATGTTGGATGTAGTCAAAAGTATCTTGGTACCATGGGGAGTTAGGAACAACAACACATACCAGTTTTGATTTTGGGATGTCGAATGCAGGTACAAGCAGTTGTTTGAGGAGGAACTCATACTTAGGCATATTTTGTGGAATATCAAGTAGTGAGCCTATTGTTATCATTGCATCGGTAGCTTTGTTATTGATCTTAGGAACTTGCTCAAAGGTTATTTTGACAAATTATTCCTTGAAGCTATGCACCATCCTTTTATATGGTAGCAATTTTTCATCTTTTGTCTGGTACTCATTGTTCACCTCTCTGATCACTAGTTGAGAGTCTCCAATGACATGTAGCTCTTTTATTCTCCATTCAATAGCCATTTTTAGCCCTATGATAAGAGTTTCATATTCTAATATGTTGTTTGTGCATGGGAATGCAATTGTATAGGCCTTGTGTATACTATCTCCCTGTGGTGTGAGAAATAGAATACCTGCTCCGGAGCCATGTTGAGTATGGGACCCTTTAAAGTATAGAGGACATTGGCCTATATTTTTTGTCATCAAGATACTCTCGTCTAGAAAGTCCACAATGAGAGGTTTTTGATCACCTATGGGTGCTTTGACCAATTGATCCACTATAATTTATCCTTTGATAGCTCTCCTATCCACATACTCTATATAAAATTCACTTAGGACCATCACCCATTTGGTTATTCGACCTACTAGGGCTGCCTTTTCTAGTAAGTATTTGAGTGGGTCTACTTTTGAAATCAACTTTACCTTTTTGTTTAAGCTGTAATGTCTCAGCTTTTGTGTTGACAACATGACTGCAAGACACACTCTTTCAAGGGGTGAGTATTTTAGTTCATAGCCCACCAGTGTTTTGATGATATAGTAGATTTTCCTTTCTTTATTGTTATCATCTAGCTAGGCCAATAGAGCTCCTAGCGCTACTTGTGTGGTAGACATATAAAGTATCATTTCCTTTTCTGGGATAGGTGGCAGAAGTACACGAGGAGTAAGTAGGTACTCCTTGACTTGTTGGAATGCTTGGTCACATCTCCCATCCCACTTGAAGGTGATTTCCTTGTGTAGGAGATGAGTGAAAGGGTGGCATTTTTCCACCAATTGTGCGATATATCATTTCATGGATTGCAACTTCCCTTGTAGGCTCCTTAACTGGTTTAGTGTCCTTTGCGGAGGCATCTCTATTATAGCTTTTACTTTCGTAGGATCCACTTCAATCCCTCTTCTTAACACTATGTACCCCAACAACTTCTTGGATGTTACTCCAAACACACATTTCTTAGGGTTGAATCTCATATTGTACTTGTGATCAGGAGAAAATGTGGTCCAAAAAATGAGCAACAACACAAAATATACAAGAAACCACCTAAACACCTAACACCTCAAGATTAGCCTAGTTGGATTCAAAAACAAAGTAAAGATAACAAAAGGAGTTGATTTACCTTGTCTTGAATCGATCCTTTGGTTGGCCCTTGATTTTTGATGTTGTGTATGCTCCTCTTGATGGAAAAAGATGCAAGTGTGAGATGCAATATGGATGGAAAATAGGTGAGAATGGATGCAAGTGCAAGTATTTGGCTAAGTATGGCTCAAGAGAAAAATTTGCAAGAGTTTGGTTAGCACAATGATCTCCCCCAAAATGAGAGAAAAGAGGGGGTATTTATAGATAATTTTGGATTCGCTAGAGAAATAGATGATTAAGATTAAACCAAGAAGGCCAAGATGTAGGGCTATGGTGAGTTGAGAAATCACAAGCCCTCACATCTTGACATGTGGCATGTGAAGTGGCTTGAAAAAGATGATGTGGACATGACATGGAGGTACTACATAGTACCTTGGTATTTGGAAAAGATTTCCTCATAAAGGAGGTCCTTGTACACATGTGGGTGAGAGGACATGTGAGGAATTAAAAATTCTTCAAATATCCACATGGGAATGAGAAAGAATTCAAAATTCTTTGAAATGCATTGGGGGATTAAATGTGAATTAAAAATTCAAATGGGGAAAGGGGTGCCTTCTCCAAAAGGAAAAAGAAATTAATAGGGTTGACTTAGGACACATTCCATAAATGACATGGAGATTAGGTTGACCTAATTAAGTGATTAAGGTTGTGCAAGTACCTGATTAGACAAATTAATGACATATTAGAGGCAAGTGGGAGATTAGGAAGAGTTCACATGTGGCTTGATGTGACAAGTCAAAGATTGCATGGGGAAGAGAAAAATGAATTTAATATTCCTTGGAAGGATAAATGAATTAAAAATTCCTTGAGAGGTTGATTAGGCTAGTTAATGAAGGATTAGATGAGGGTTAGGTGGCTAAGAGAGATTACAAGCCAACTTGCAAAAGTTGGAGGATGTGGCACATCCTAATCAAGGATTAGGCATGTGCATATCCCTAATGATGAGATTAGGAGAATAATTAGGATTAAGAAAGGGATGTGACATGTGAGGAATTAAATAAATGTCATATTTATTTAATTCATTTGATGAAAAGGAGGATTAAAGAGATAAGGTATTTATTTATTAATTAAATACATTAGGGATTTGGAATAATTAAGGATATTAATTAAATAATAGCAATATTACTTAATTAATGCAAATAAGGGTATGCTTAGATGAAAGGGGATAAATTTGGATAAATTAAGTGTCCAAATTTAGGTGTCTACAGTACTATTCAAGCCGGTCAAACACCTTTACCAGGTTTTTCAAGTGATCTACCCTTTTGACTAACTTTTCTAAAATGTCATCCACATAGTCCTCTGTGATTGTGTGTAGCATATCATGGAATATGGTCGCCATTGCTCTTTGATATGTCATTCCTATATTCTTTAGACCAAAGGGCATTACATTCCAGCAAAATGTCCCCCAAGCACAAGTAAATGCTTTTTTGTGTTGGTCAACTAGAGAGATCTTTATCAAGTTGTATCTTGAGAAACCATCCATTAAGGATAGCATCTCATGCCCTATTGTTAGATCCACAATCATGTCAATATTTGGCAATGGAAAATCATCCTTTGGACAGCCTTGTTTAGGTCTCTAAAGTCTGTGCATATCCTTATGCCCCTAGTAGGTTTGGACACTGGTACTAGATTTGATATCCATTGTAGATATTCGATGGGTCTGATGAAACCCACATCTAGTAATTTCTTTAGCTCTACTTTTACTAGTAATGATATTTGAGGATACATTTTTCTAATTTTTTTCTTGATAGGCTTTGCTCCAGGGACTGCAGCTAAATGTTGTACCACTAATGTCATATCTAGTCCAAGCATGTCAGCATAGGTCCAGGAAAAGCTTACTTTTCTCTCATTGATGAAAGTTGTTAAATTTTCCTTCTCTTCGGGATAAAGTGATGCATGGTATGTTATCTTCAGGTCCTCTATTGTGCTAAAATTTATGGACTTTGCTTCTTCTACTAGGAGTGTTGATCTTTCTTGATATTCTAATATGGGGAGATTGAACCCTCCATCCTCAGGTGCCTCTAGGAGGTTTTTATCTTTGGATGTGTCCTTTATTTTCCTCGTTTCCAAATCTGATAGAGCCATAGTGTGGTTTTTGTTGAGATTATGGATGCACAGTCCTTGAAGCTGCAGACTTTGATGGAGGACCTTTAAGCTAGGAAAGATAATCAACCACCCATAAAGTGTTGCAACTATGGAATGCTTGATTAAAGATTCTATTGATATGATGAAAATTGATTACAAATGTACAAGATGCCTAATTATATAGGCAAGAGGTAAAACCTAATATGCATGAGATGTTGCCATGTGTCTTGATCTAACATGTGACAACATGTGAACCCTATCTAGATGATCATTAAATGAGGAGATAAGTTCTAGAAGGACAACTCATCTTCTAGAAGGAATCTTATCCCACAAACTAGGAAAGGGAATATTATCCCATTTATTAAATGATTGCAACCTAGGACTAAATTAATTAAATGCAAGACCTAAGTTAACTTATGTTAGTGTAATAATTAATTAATTAATTACACCAACACCCCCCCATAAGTACAAATTAGGGAGGAAAATGCAATGATTATGCAAGATGATGATGTGTCCCAGCTACGAGGCCATGTTAGGTACCCATGTACATGAAGATGCAGAAAATCTCCCACAACCGGAGAAAAGGGGAAAACCTAGTGGGAACAAAACCCCTCTCCAAAAAGGAGATGAAAAATGCAGAAAATGTGAGATAGGATGGGAAGGATGGAGGACTCCCAAATACCCCCCAAGTACACCATCAGTCACATGGATACAATAGAGAGACTAAATAGCCCCCCAGAAGATGATATCACCTACAAAAAAGGTAAGTGTCTGAAGACAGAACAAGATCCAATGTCGACAAACAACTTGTCTCCCTTTCAGAAGAAACAAAACCAACTGAAAGTGGAGAGATGCTTCCCATTCCAGATAGGAATTGAAGGAAGGAAGGATGAAGGTGGATGATGGTGTCTCTGAACGCTGCTCAAATGTCTCCTTGCCTGATGAAGATGCCACAATCAATGAAGAGAGTGACAAACCAGGATGATGCATAAACTGTTGTTGAACAATATCCAAAGACAAAGATAGAATGGATATGATGGATGTGATGGAGACTTGATAGCCCCCCCTGAATGAAGTGTCCTCAAAACCACTAAAGGAAGTCTGAAGCAAATCCAATGGTAGATGCTGAAGAAACTTCAAGTCCTGAATGGAATGACAGGGAAGAAGTCTCGAATATGAAATATCTGAATAGAGGAGTGATACCCCCTCAAGAATGTTCTCCAAACCTGTAGAAGTAGCCAAATCAGTGATACCTGAAACAAAGCCATCATGAGATGTCAAGTCTGAAAAACTGAATGTGTCCTGATGGATAGAGATGGTGGTGGAAGCCTTAATCAATGATTATGGACAAGGAATCACTGAATGTGAAGGGATACCATCTGTCTCTGATGAAGAAGCACCGAAAGGAACCTTGTCAACCTCTTCTGAAAGATCAAGGCAATCAACCTCCTGCACAACAATATCATCATAGGGAACTTGATCTGAAGCAAGACATTCTGAATCATGACCATTGGGGAATGGTGGAGTATCTGAATCTTTGTAGATCTCCCAAAGCTTAGTCCAAAGAATGTGAGGACAATCACAATGATCAATAGCATTCAAAACATCACAATCAACTTGCATAGAAATGATTTCCAAAACAGTATATCTGCTGCAACTCCAAGAAAATTCATGAATACCTTCACTCGGATGAGGAACAATACCAAATAGATGTGGCAACAAATCAAGTGAATGAAGATGGTGGCAGATCCCATCTCGCCATTGCTTATAGTTACCCTTGTGCAACATAACCAGAGAAGGAGAGTAATATGCAAGCCCCATAATGAAATTCCTCCACAAAAATACAAAGACACTAACCTTCAACAGCAAATAAAGACTTCCAAATATGGTGTACAACTGAAGTGATGCAACCCGGATCAAAAAATCTTGTCCCAAGCTTCAAAATAACCAGGTTATTGATCAAATGCACCAAATTAAAAAAAATATCATGCAAGAGTACCTGGAGCTGAAACTGATGAAGGGGTTGGACTGATAAAAAAAAACTCTGAATCACCTTCCTGATGCCGCTGGAATTTCTGAAATCCGATGAATGGTTGAGAAGATATGCAGCTTTGAGTCTAGATTAGGGTTTTGTCTTTAGTTGGATGTAGAATTTTCTGCAAGCAAAATTTTGTAGAACTGATGTCACCACTGGAAAGTACGTGAAATTCCCTTTTTGACGGTATATCAGTTGCAAAAATTTGATACCCTGGGTGAAAGTTGTGATCAAATGAAAAAAATGCCTATCGAAGGCACTCTACAGGCTAATTAGGCACAAAATTTAAGCCCCCGGGCACTAAATCCTGGTTGTTGATGTGACCATAACGTGGGCTGAGGAAAAAAAACAATAGCCACCAGATGTGGTGGCGACAGGGCGGAGCTTTCAGGCGGAGTGGTGAGTTCCAGTGGTGCCGCTTGGATATGCATGGGGCCCCTCGGTCGTTGATGGGACCGAGGTCACGGTAGGCGGGGGCTCCAAATACGCAGTCACCGGCGAGAAGAACTCCACCAGATGGTGGATGGCACCCGACACCGGTAGGAAAGAACAGTGATCAGCGGGAGTCGTCGGTGATTGGAACGGCCGGTGGTCAAAACACACCAGTGAAGTCACAACGGTCGGTGGCAGGAGAGATTTTCGGAGATTTGATGGAGGACGGCCGATGGGGATCGGTGACGAACTACTGACGAAAGTCGACAACGGAAGAACGGCCAACTGGGAATCAATACGAGTGGATGGAGCATACCAGGTACTGACAGACTGGTACGATGTCCCTCTCCTGCCAAAGGTTAAAATGCAGCCGACCCAAAAAAATATTCTACAGACTTTGAATGAAAAAGCCGACAAAAGATAAAAGACTTTCATTTTTTAATATCGCAAATTGCAATTAAAAAATTAAATACAAATTTTAATATGAATGCCGACAATATGAAATTCCAACAGGATTTAACAAATAAAACCCCAAATGCCGATGAATTTAAAACAAGCCCGCAGAACATATGTCGATGGATTATTTGATGCCGATAGAAAAATTATATAGTCTGCAAATTAAAGGTGGATGCCAACCAAACAATTTTAAATGGTGGTCGCTCCTAATAATTTTTCTGCAAACTATAGACAGCCCTAAATAATATTTTTTTGCCAATAACAAATGCAATAAGCCTTGATTTTTTTTGAAACAAAAAATGGCCTGCATATAAAAAAAATTTGCCTCAGAGGACAACTGACTGGGATGATTTTTCACTGCAAATTGTATGGATAGTACGATTGATTTTGCAAACCCTAAAAATACCTCTGAAGCTCCCGGGATGATGTATCCGATTTTGATGAATGGGCAGGCGATCCTAGGATTTCGAGGCCTTCTAAAGACAATGGCGAGCTCGGATCTGACTCTATCTGCTTCAGAAATCAACTTGGTTCTCGGGTGGAAACAAGTAGCCTTCAATGGAAACCTCCAGCCTGCGGAGAATCTCGCACACCAACTTTCTTGATCGAGGGTTGACGTTTCACTGGATAAGCTCTGATACCATGTTGAGATTATGGATGCACAGTCCTTGAAGCTGCAGACTTCGATGGAGGACCTTTAAGCTAGGAAAGATAATCAACCACCCAGAAAGTGTTGCAACTATGGAATGCTTGATTAAAGATTCTATTGATATGATGAAAATTGATTACAAATGTACAAGATGCCTGATTATATAGGCAAGAGGTAAAACCTAATATGCATGAGATGTTGCCATGTGTCTTGATCTAACAACATGTGACAACATGTGAACCCTATCTAGATGATCATTAAATGAGATAAGTTCTAGAAGGACAACTCATCTTCTAGAAGGAATCTCATCCCACAAACTAGGAAAAGGAATATTATCCCATTTATTAAATGCTTGCAACCTAGGACTAAATTAATTAAATGCAAGACCTAAGTGAACTTATGTTAGTGTAATAATTAATTAATTAATTACACCAACAGTTTTCCCTAGGGGATCGTATTTTTATGTTTTTTCTTTCATTTTTGTGACTGGAAGATTTAATCTCTCCATCAAAGTATGCTTCATATTCGAGCTCAATGATAAACCCTACTTTGTGATCTACAGCTGGTATGTCTATTCAAAGTCCTGTGAACTCCACAATTGCCTCATTGTTTTGGAATTGATCAAGAACAGGTATTTTTTTTGTTGATCCTAATCTATGAGTTGTGGGTAGCAGAGTGATAGGCTATTATCATCATCTGCAAAGCTTACAGAGGTTGTTGAAATGGTCAGTATGGCTAGGGTATCTTTTTCCCACTAAGTGTCTAGGTCATCATTACTAGAAGTGGTAGAATCGTATCCAATGACAAAGGAAGGAGAATCCCATTCATATTCATTAAAATCCATTCCAGAATGGTAGTAGATGTTACGAATGGTTTGAATATATTGGAGAGGGAATCTATCAATGCTAAAGTTGTTGAATAGATCTTTGACGGGTAAATCGTTGTTCATAATATGATAGATATCTAGTGTCTTAATGCTAGTAGAAGTTTCTCGTTTCTTCCAAGAGGTTCGTTTGATTTTTGGAATAACCACATCTTTTGGCTATAACCTAGCCCCATATTTTTCTTCCTTTGTTCCACTACGATAGGCTCTAATGGACCTTGTTTGTGTAGCCTAAGGCCACATTTGCCATTGTATCCCATCTATTTAACTAATTGATAACCTTTAGTGCCAGGAGCAATTAAAATGGGTTGTGTCTTTTCTGGTTCTTCTCGGTTCTCCTTGTAGATCATGGATGAGAAATTATCCTCAAATATTTATTCATATTTCATGTCTCCCCATCTAGTGAAGATTGTGGGCTTGGCTATCATTTGAACTATCTTGATCTCTTTTGGACCTCCATAGACTTTGGGTGTTGGTGGAAGCATGTCAATGCAAAATGCTTGGTTGAAATGGTAATTCCCATTACCCTTGTCAAGTACTTGAACCTTGGCTTATGTTTTTGGTTGATCACTTGATGTGTTCCTGGTTGAGGTTGACAAAAGTGTGGAAGGGTCAACATAAGAAAAGGATTTGAAGGCTATGTTGTTGCTAGGCACATGTTGAATTTTATTGTACTTCTCCTCCAACTTGCATAGAAATGGAAAAGCTCAGGATTGGCATATAGTGCTACTTCTTTTCTTTCATGGGGCAACTTTAGGCATTGATGAAAAGTGGAAGGGATTGCTTGTAATGCATGGATCCAAGGGTGTCCTAGGAGGAGGTTGTACAACAACTCAAGGTCCAATACTTGACTAGTTTTTGTGATGGTTAGTCCTATTTGCACTAGCAACCTGACTATTCCTTCAGAATTTCTTTCAAGGTCATCATAGGACCTTATGGTGATACTCTTACCTTTGTCAATCATGTTGTCAAAATACCCCAAATGTTTGACAAAATTTAAGGTACAAATGTTTAAACTTACATCATTATCTATCAATACCCGTTTGACCATGGTTTTGTGAACACCAACCTCTATGTAGAGGGATTGGTTGTGGAATGTTCTTTGTGGTAAATATTTCTCGAAAAAGATTGAATGATTACTTGTTGTGATCTTTCCAACCATGGCTTGGAACTGAATAGGATTGAGGTCATTAGGGACTAATGTTTCTAATGCCTTTTCCAATATTTCCCTATGTGCAGGTGATAGTTTTAACAACTCTAGGATTGAGATTAGGGAAGGTGTTTTCTTTAACTGTTCTACAATGTTGTATTCATTTGGTGACTTGATTGCAGGTTTGGGTGGGACTCCTTGAATCGTAACTCTTTCTCGGTAGGTGATTACATTACAGTTGTTGTCTCCACCTCATATAGTCACTACGTTTTCCCTATTGTCATCAACTTGTGAGAGGGTTCCTAAAACTGTGTCATCGTACGTGTAATTAGCATTATGGTATTCTTATTCCTTCCCTTTTTCATTTCTTTTGGTGTGATTTGGGATTGGGTTTGAGTATATTTGCAGGTCTTTATTTCTAGGATGATGTTCAATGTCTACTTCCCCTTTTTCTATTAAGTCTTGGATAAGATGCTTGAGTCGCATGCAATTGGCAATTGTTGGTTGTGTGTCCTTTGATTTTATGGAATTCGCACAAGTCTTTCTTGTTATACCACGGTGTCTTGAAGCTTGGTTCCTCATATTTTGGACGATCATTATTTTTGAGGAGGTTTTGTTGTACTAGTTTGCGCATGACTATTTCAAGTGACTCACCTAGTATTGTAAATTTCCTCCTTGGTTGATCGTACTACCTCTATTGCCCTCCCTGATTCGTCTATTGGTTTACAACCTGATTGTTCTTGGGATAGGTAATTTGGTTTCTTTGTGTGTTGTTGGGACCATAGCTTTTTTTTGCTACTTTCAGTTTGTTTCAAGGTGTGTTTTGTACATTCCATAGTGCTCTAGCATCAACTACTCCATCATTTGTGATGTTTTTATTTTTGGACCATAATTTAGGTTTCTCGTTCGAACTAGGAGTGTCATTTTAGTTGTTTGATTTAAGAGCTCCTCTTGCAATGAGGGCTTTCTCAGTATGTAATCCCTTTTTGATTGTTTCCTTAAAGTCTACAGGACATAGCATAGTGAGTTGGTAGTTTATTTCAGGTAGGAAATTCATGATGAAAATATCCACCAACTCCTTGTCTAGAATGGGTTATTTGCATCGACTCGCTTTGTGTCTCCATCTCTATAGGTAGGAGGTAAAGGGATCTCCCTTATTATGTTTTATTGTGGAAAAACTTACATGATGGTGACATCTTGCTCTATGTTAAACAAGAAGTGGCTTATGAACTTGCTAGTTCATCAAAAGTTCTAATTACGGGTTGTAGAATAGTGAACCACTCCATAGCATGACCTGTAAGGCTGCATGGAAAGAGCCTCATGAGATAGGTGTCATTGTTCTGCACCTCCATACATGATACTAAGAAGTCTCTTACATGCTCTACTAGATCTCCTCTTCCTTTGTATTTTTTGTCAAGCCTAGGTATTTCAAAATTCTTTGGAAAAGTTAATGCAGTGATAGAACGATCGAATGGGAATGGACAAATTTCCTGAAAAGTGTAGGTCTTCTTTTGTTTTCCTACTTGCATGTCTGCTATTTATTGGGTGACAACATCTAGTTTTAGTTCCATCTGTATTTTTGGTATTTTTTTTGCGAGCCTTGCGTGAAATAGCCTTGTTGCCCTACCATGTTTTGGTCATATATCGGGTATTGTGAAGGTATAGGACCTTGGTAACCATATTGGGAGTAAGGAGGGTTAGCTCCTTATTGTTGGGTTAGACTACACTGAAGGCTTCCCTAATGGTGCGTTGGTGGGTTACCTTGTTGATGGGACGACTGAAGAAGGGTGCCCTGGGGCACACCCTGTTGGGTAGGACTATATTGAAGGTTCCCTTAATGATGCATTGGTGGGTTACCTTATTGATGGGATGACTAAAGAAGGGTTCCCTAGGGCACACCTTGTTGTTGGGAAAGACTATGTTGAAGGTTCCCCTAATGATGCGTTGGCAGGTTACCTTGTTGATGGGACAACTGAAGAAGCATTCCCTGGGGCACACCTTGTTGTTGGGCAAGACTATACTGAAGGTTCCCTTGATGATGCATTGGTGGGTTACCTTGTTGATGGGATGACTGAAGAAGGGTACCCTAGGGCACACCTTGTAGTTGAGCAAGACTAAAGTGAAGGTTTCCCTGATGATGCATTGGTGGGTTACCTTGTTGATGGGAAAATTGAAGAAGTGTGCCTTGGGGCACACCTTGTTGTTGGTATTGTTAGTTTGGAAGGGGACCCTGTGGTCCACTTTGTTGGTGGTACGGATTGTTCGGAAGGGGACCCTGTGGTCCACCTTGTTGGTGGTACTGATTGTTCGGAAGAAGATCCTATGTTCCACCTTGTTGATGGTACTGATTTGGAAGGGGACCATGTGGTCCACTTTGTTGTTGGTACTGATTGTTCGGAAGAGGACCCTATGGTCCACCTTGTTGATGGTATTGATTGTTTTGGGAAGGATCGGTATTTGAAGTGTTCTAAGGTATATATTGTCCTAGAGGAGGATTGTTGTTTTGTGGTATGTATTGTCTTGGAGGAGGATTGTTGTTTTGTGATTCATATTGGGATGGCCCTCCTTGAGATAGTTTTTCCACTGTTGCTTGTTCAATCTGAGTTGGTTTTCTAAACAAGGGGATTTCTTTGGGTTGACCACTATTTTGTGAGAATATGGGTGGCATGTTAGACATCGCTGGGGGTTTCATTATTTGTCTCAAAACTGAGTTATCCCCTAAGGGAATAAGATTGTGATGTTTGAGAGTCTCTACGTTGAATTCCATTGGTAATTTAGCATCACTTTGTGCTAATTTTAAGAAATATGAGTTTGGGTCCTTTCTCAACAACTTGTCCATTAATTTGAGCTCTTTTGGGTTGTTGGAATGCTGAAATAGTTCTTCATCATTTATTTCCTCCTCAGTATCTACCTCCTCTACAACCACTTTGTTTGGGTCCTGGTTGTTTTGTTCTATCACCTCCTTTTGTTTGTGGTTTATTTCTTCCTCACTAAATGTGTCCCTATGCATGGGTCTTTTTTGTGATGTTTCAAGGTCATTTGACCTATAGCCCAATGGGCCATCTTTGTTGTTCATAATGTTGGCTAGTGGGATGCTGGTGTTATTCTTGGTTGCTTCCATGTTTTTCTTGTGCTATGATCTTGTCTTTACCATAAATTTTGGGTCACTTGTGGGAGAGTTGTGTTGAGATTTATAATGTTTGAACTCTCTAGTTGACTCAAAACTAGGTAAAAGGAACACTCGAAGTCTTTTTGGAGAAATGATGATAACACTTTTGACTCAAGTTTGATTTTTTGATTTAGATAGGTTCAAGATCATGAAAAGCCTAGGGTTTTGACTGAAAAAGAATGCATACAAGTCTGGGTTATTCCTTGAAGCATGTTTGTAGAAGTTGTATACCAACCTAGTTTTATTTTGGTGTAGTAATAAAAGGTGTTTTTTGAGAGCTTTTGGACTAAGATGCCCAAGTTTGAAATGACGACCTATAGACCTTCTCTTGGGGCTTCTAATTTTACGTGAGATCATTAAAAAAGTTCAAGTGTGTGGAAAAAGAGGATATTTATTGCCACACGGGTGGTGGTAACACAAGTCTTTTAGCTGCTATGTTTTCTTTCTCTTCCTCTTCGTCTAAGATGATTGATGTGGTGAGAAACTGGTGGGGTGTTTCATTCTTCTCAAATATGAAGGTTCTCAAATTGCTTATGATGTCAATTTGTTCACCTTCAATGTATGTGAGACTAGGTTAAAGGATCAATGCTACAAGGTTTGGTTGTTGAACTGGAGCGGTTGGTCGCCAAATGTTCATAATGTGTAATGGTGTTTTGAGATGGTTGTTATGAAGCTCAAGACCCTAAGGTTTGAGTGTTGTTTTGGAATGGTGCTACTTTTCAAAAATCAAAATATTGAAGAACTAGGTTTGATACTTCACTTCCTTGTCTAGAGGATATGTTGTGGGAAAGCTTACTTGAACTATCTGTGAGTTCCAAGTAACTATTGATATCATATACGTTTGAGTGAAGGAATGATCCCAATGGTTTGTTTGATTTTGATTTCTAATAAGTACCTAGGATGGAAATAATGGATGAGGAACTATGTGACTTATTTGGTTTTCCAATTTTTTTGTTCGAACAATGATCCTATAAACAATTTCAGTTTATTTTCCCCAAATTTTAGTAGGATGAAGCAATAGTGCTAGTTTCAGAGCAAAAATGCACAAGATTGTGAGCAAACGTGGTTAGATTTATCAAGTGTGGCAAAAAATGTGTTAAGAGCTCATGTTTCAAAAAAGTGAGTGTGAGTTAGAATGGCAAGTGTAACTATTTGTGTGTTTCTATCAAATGCAATATTTTCTCAAGAAAAAGCGAGCATCGTTTGGAAAATGCAAGGATCTTAGTAGCAAGTGCACCAATTTCTCAAAAGCAAATGTAAGGGAATAGAAGCAAGTGTGTGGCTCCCACAACAAGTGCTCAATTTTTGTCAAATGCAATTGATTTTCATCAGTAGCTTTTCTGGGATAGAGAGCAAATGCAATGAAATTTGGCTAATGCTTAGAAACTGTGGCAACTACACTGAAATTTTGTGCAAATTAATGAAACTTTGGAAACTGCTCAGAAATTGTGATAACTTGGACTGGAATTTAGTGCCAATGTGGTTTCTATGTGTTTTGTTTCCAGTTTTGAACAATCTTTTCTTGGATTTTTGCAAGTTTATGGTTCTTCTCTCAACTTCTTTGTGTTTGGAGTATGGTAAGTGATAAAACAACACTTGGATTGACTCAACAAGCATGGACTTATGTGACCTTTATGTCTATAGCTTAAGTTGTGAAAACACAACACCCAAGCCATAGTTCCCAAATGTTTACTTTGATCAATACAATCTGAAATAAAAGCTAGAATCTTTAGAAACCTTTAAGGAAAGATCCTTTCGAGGAGTGCAAACATAGGGCTTCTTTCACAAGTATACACTAAGTCAAAGGGTTTGTGATTTAACCATCATGTTCAGTGTTTGTTTGGATGTGTTCTTTCTGTTAGTGTAATTAATTATTTATTACACTAGCATAAGTTAACTTAGGTCATATATCATTTAGTCCTAGGTTGCATTTTTAATAAATCATTTAACAATGGGGTAATGTCCCCTTCCTTGTTTGTAGGGATAAGATTCCTTCTAGAAGATGAGTTGTCCTTCTAGAACTTATCTCAACATTTAATAATTTCCTAGATAGGGTTCACATGTTGTCACATGTTGTTAGATCATGACACATGGCAACATCATATTGCATCTTGCATCTCTCTCATGCCTATATATTCAGGGCATTTGTACATTTCTAATCATCTCATCTCATAATGTAGATCAATATAGAATCTCCATTGTGCATGCCTAAGTTTGAACACTTCATGTGTGGTTGATTAGCTTTCCTGGCAAGGGTCCTCCATTGAATATTTCAGAGCTTCGGGGACTATGCATCCATAATCTCAACACTTTCTCTTTAAATCAAGCACATAATTTGATGTCAATATTATTTTTTAATGTAATTGGCAAGTTTAACATAAACGAGAATTTACAACCCTAGTGGATAGAAACCATTTTTTAGGTAGGACTGCCTCATGCTTTGAAGAGACGATTTTACATGCAACTTATGGCACAAGCCTATAGTCATACTTGGCAAGTAACTTCTTGGAAGTAAATTTTGATGCACCACTTTCAAAGAATGTTTTTGGATAATAGGGCGGCTTCTAAAACAATTTGGCTCTTAGTAATGTTCTAGGGATATTATTTTTGGGCCCATATATATGTGACGTTTTGTTCAATTAAGAATATCCCAGGCCTTACAGGTTTTTATGCATCACAAGGATACTGAGGGAGAATACGTCAGCAAAGGCCAGTAGCACCCAGAGGGGTGATGAACTTTCCCCACACCCACAAAATATTTATATAGCGATCCAAAATGAAAGTACCACTTGGGTCGTCTATGAGTTCTACAGCGTGGGATGTTTCTCAATAAGCAGGCCCTCTAAAAAGGAATGATTGAAAAAGATGTGAAGCTCAAGATGTTTTTCACTCACCCAAGATCGCCAAAAGGTGCGAGAGGAGAAGACAACCATCTAGCTTGCGAAATATTGAATGCACAACAAACACTTCATAGCAATTTGATTCTTTGTAAACACCTTGAGCGATGTTATCCCAAAAAATATGTGAATAAAATAAACAACTTGTTATTTTTAATTGCACCAATATGAAGTATTTTGGATATCAATCAGTTAAGATAGCAATGGTGCAAAACAAAAAAGAATAATTTGTTCATTTTAAAGCCCAAATCTGAGTGTTTCTAAGAAATCAGTCATGGTTCTAACTTGGTCGACAAAAAGTAAAATGAGCGTGTGCCAACAAAATGGAAATCATTTTGCATTCTTTTTATGCACCAAAATAAAAGTTCCTAATTATGAAAACTTTGCAAAGAGTTCATTTTTAGAGCACCTTAATTGAAATGTTTTGTTCTTTTTATGCACTAAATCAACAATTCCTAAGTTAGAAAAACTTGAAATGGTTCATTTTTAAGAGCACCAAAATGAAAGGTTCATTTGTGTTGTTCTTTTTAAAGCACCAAATAAGAGTTCCTACTTTAAGAAAGCTTAAAATGGTTCGATTTTAATAACACCAAAACAAAGTGTGTATTTGTCTTGTTCCTTTTAAAGCACAAAATGATGATTCCTAACTTAAGAAAGCTTAAAATTGGTTCAATTTTAATAAAACCAAAAAAAAGTGTAAGTTTGTTTTGTTCTTTTTAAAGCACCAAAATTAAACATTCCTAACTTAAGAAAAAAAGTTTGTAGATCTGGAGTGCTTCGACTGTTCGTCTTCCTTACAATAAAAAAGTCAATGTCCTTCAAACCTTGCATACAAATCCGTTAGCACCTGTTACACATTCAAAAATAGGCCCATGTTAGTAAAAAATCAATTACAATAGTGTAGATTTCGTGCACTAGTTTGTCAGAGCAAGTGCTTAGAATTTTTTGCAAAAGCACCCCTGCCAGAATCAAATGCTCAATTCTCATAGCAAGTGTGCCCCCTATCAAAATCAAATGCTTAGTTTTCAGATTAGATGCTCAGAATTTTTTGAAAAAGCATAGTTCTCTTGTCAGATGCTCAATTTTCAGGGTCAAGTGCGCGGTTTTCTTGAAAGGAAATTGTGAATTTTTTCTGGGCAGTGCATGAAAACTTCTTCAAATGCACTTCCAGGACCTGCAACTTTAAAAATGGCTCATAGAAACATTAGTGTATGGGACAAGGGTCCCACCGGGTGTGCCAGAATATGTGAGGAGGAAAACCATTAGATGCAAACAAGATTAAAATGTGATTGAAATTAGAATCTAAGCTAAGATCAAACACACAAATCTAAGATCTAATCCTACACATACAAAATGAAACTAAGCTATTGAAAACACATTAATAAATCCTACAATTACCAAACTAAATGCAAACAATAAGAAAAGTGTTACCATCCTATATCGAAGTGTATTCGCTGATGTTGGATTGTTCTTATCACCACAAAGCCTCCATAGTTCGTGTGCAAAGCTTTGATGCTTGAATGGTTGGTTGATTGAAGAAAGGTTGAAGCTCAATCAATGGTGATATTAACAGTACTTCGTTGCATAAAGTATGTTGATTCTTTGATCCTTTTTTGTGACAAAAGAGGTTTTTTATATAGAAAATGAGATTTGAAATGGACGATCAGGATTCAACAATGTTGGATCAAGATCAACGATCGAAAGGTGTTAAGAGGATTTAGACATGAGAAGATTGTACAAATTTGATTGCACAATTTGTGTGATTGAGGAATAGATTGGCTAGTTAGGAATTAGGTTGATCAATCGGGATTTAGATTGATTAGTCAGGATTTAGATGGCTTAGTTAGGAAATAGATTGATTAGTTAGCAAATAGATTGATTAGTCAAAAAATTAGATTGCTCAATCAACAATCGTAATTTGCTCAATCAGAAAGTGGGTGAGGAATATGAATTAACTGATTTAATTAATTAATTCCTTTTTGGAGTTGAACGTGCAAATCAACTTTGACTTTTGCAAACAAAATTGCATTAGTTTGATTTGATTTTTGATAAATTATTTGAACCCGGTTTGATTTAATTATTCAAATTTTGGAGAGAAAGTGTCATAATTAAATTATTATGATTTAATAATTTAATCAACCTAGAGGAATAAGGTGTTTTAGCAATGTAATTAAATAATTAGAGTTATTTAATCAATTAGGATGAAATAAAGTGAGCTTAGGACTTTATTAAATAAATGTAATTTATTTAATTGGTCGAAATGATAGAAACGTGAATTAATTAAAAAATGTTGTTTTATTTAATTAATAACAGAATTAGGGTTTTTAGGACTTCGTTAAATTTATTTTGTCAAAAAAAATGAAAAAGTGAATTAATTAAATAATGTTGTATTATTCAACTAATAGAGGAAATTAGGGTTTCAAATGTTGTTTGTTATTGTGTGATGTTTTTGATACGTTTTGAGATGTTGCGGGATGATTCTGAGATGTTGCATGATGATTTTGAGATGTTCCAAGATGATTTTGAGATGTTGCGGGGTGTTGTAGGATGATTCTGAGATGTTGCGAGATGATTTTGAGATGTTCTGAGACGTTTTAGGATGATTGTGAGATGTTGCGAGATGATATCAATATGTTTTGAGACATTTTAGGAAGATTTTGAGATGTTTCAAGACGTTTCAGGATGATTTCGAGATGTTGCAAGATGATTTCAAGATGTACCGAGGCGTTGTAGAATGATTTTGAGATGTTCTAAGATGTTTCAGGATGATTCTGAGATGTTGTGAGATGATTTCGAGATATTCTGAGACGTTGCAAGATGATTTTGAGATGTTCCAAGACGTTTTGGAGGAATTTTTTGAGATGTTCTAGGAATGTTCTGAGATGTTTTGAGATGTTTCGGGAATGTTCTGAGATGTTTCAAGATGTTTCAGGAATGTTTTGATGCTATTTAGGGTGTGTGATAGGTGTTTGGTCAACTTTACATGTCTACACCTTCAAATAGCATATTTTTGTGCAAGAGTTTGTGTCCAACATGTACCTCATCCAATTCTAAATCTTTATTCTCTAATGATTTTGACCCAACTCTCAAATCTATTATTTTTTATATTAATTGAAGACTATAAGTGTGATCATAAACTTAATTCAATACTAGATATGAATATTGACTCTAATTTCCTATAAAAAAATTAATAAAAGACTCAAACTAAATTGCCTCTAACTAACCATTGCCATTTTACTCAAAGTTCATTCTAGAGATCTACACATTATCTTATAGCATTATTAGCTAATCAATTAAACATAACAAGAAAATAGGAATAATGTTTATAGTATTATACTCATAGTTAAAACTAGACTTTTTCCTTTCTACTCAACATCTTTTAAAATTAGGTGGACTAAAATACAAGGTAGAAAGCTATTTGTCTTATCTTCCCTAACATGACAAGCTCTAACAACGATTTAAAACAATAGCAAACCTAAACTTTAAAACCTATAACACAAAGTCAAGGAGAAGGTTCAAAGTTGTAGAAAGAGATTTAAACTATAGCTATGAAGATCAAGGTAGCAAATGCATTATTAAACCACAACATAAGTTCTAAATTTAATTTCTAGTCTATCAAAACCCTACAATCAAAAATGCTGACCAAAAGAATAAAAAATAAATCACAAAATATATGTTATCTAAAATTGATTATAGCTAGTATCCATCTTTGTTAATCTCTTTAAATTTCAATACTCTTTTGAAACAAGGCTCAATTCAATTGATTGGACATAAGAAAATTGAAAGAAGATTCTTTTTTCTTTTCACAAGTAAAGTGCTTTGCTAACTGTCAACTAGAAATCCCTAATGTTACATGTCATTTCACCTACTAGGAGTAATAATGCATGACCCACAATTTTTCCTACAAATTTTATGGGTACTCTCTCATGTTATGGTATTTCATATCCAATCACCATTATTGTGAAGGATATTTGTATATCAAAGAAGAACCTTCCTCAATGGCCTGCATGTGCAACCAAAATATCATGGGTCATGATTTTGGTTACATTTCATC
Source organism: Sequoia sempervirens (assembly GCA_007258455.2). NCBI lineage: Eukaryota > Viridiplantae > Streptophyta > Pinopsida > Cupressales > Cupressaceae > Sequoia > Sequoia sempervirens. The sequence continues at coordinate 50,928,143 of VDFB02271358.1, forward strand.
AAGAAAAGATACTCAATGGACATGGGAATCCCTTGCTATGTACCAGTCAAATCATTTTTATATGTAATGAAAATTTTATGCCCCCCTCTAATTGGTCACAATCTGTGAAGGGGTAATTTAAGGGCCAAATTTTCATTTGTAGAGGAGAATGATAAGAAAAGGAAAAAATAAGGAGAGCATAATTTAGAATTTTTTTTTTTTTTAATAGAACCCTAGGGATTCATTTTCTAGCATTGCGTTAAGCATTTTGATATTGTAATGATCCAAGTTCATCTTAAATATCATAATAACATTTGTGACCTATTAAGAGTGAATGATTAAAGGCATATTTGATCTTGATTGAGTGTCCCCCATGTGTATGGTGCACATTTTTAGGTGTATCACTAATTAGTTTGTTAGCCAGATTACTATAAAATCCTTGAAAATATTTTATAAGGTATCTTTTCAAGATAATATAACAAATATATGGGTATTCTCATAGATTACTAAATAGACTCATTTAATATTTTGCAAAGATCTATTAGTTTTTTAAATGTATTTGTGAAACCTAGAACTTATGTGTGTATTTTGTAAGACATAGTTTTTGTTATATCATCATTAAGGTATCACAATTAGTTTTAATTATTGTATCTTTTGGATGAATTTGGTGAGTCCATTTCTCAACTAGATATAGGCACTGGAATATGCTACTAGCTCCACTTCCTCATCATCTCACAACACACTAAAAACAAACTAAGTCTAAAACATCATTTTAATTTGTGTTGTAATAAACTTTACTCACTACCAAGTCTATGTATATGTACAATAGAAATAGGGCCTATCAAAATCCATATTTCAAACATGCTATATGGCTGATTATCTAAGTTAATATGGTGATTGACCTTGAATACTACAAACCAACATATAGGTACAAAGTGACAATCAAAATAGGAAAAACTATGCATTGAGTATGGTTTGTATTAGGGTAAAAATTAATTTCTTGTAGCAATATCTATTGAAACATCTTGGGGAAGTCTCCTTGGCTTAGTAGACACTTAAGTGAAGGAGGTTAGGTGCCCACCTCAATATTTGGTCCACGGTTTCCCTATCTAAACATAAGAGTGAAGCATTTCTCTTTCAGATTGACACCCTTGGTGGTTAGAAGAAGCTTACCTTAAAGGATTTAGGGACTCACAACTTCGATCACCAATATTTTTCATCCTCTTACTATCACTTTTCTTGCCTTCTTCAATGATCACTAGAGAGTTGCATGCTATTATATTATACTTTTATGGTTGTATTGTCTTACATGCTCTCATCTTATATAGCATATAAGTTTGTATGAAGCTACATATTACATTATATTCCCTTATTCTTTCATGTGCACATGTTAAATGACATATGCTTATGCTTACATGTTCACATCTCATATGATGCATGCTTATGCTCGTTTGCATTTTTTTGCAATTTTTTTTTCTACTATTACTTGTTTATTATTATCATTATTAGGAGCAACATTGGATGCACCTTATTGGACCGTTTTACATGCATTTTCATGATTATATATTGGTACCTTATCTCATGCTTTTCACATGATGAAATTTACATGTTACTTTCATATTAGTATTGACCTTACATGATCATATCTTTTACTTATTATTTTTTCCTCTATGCTCTAATATATTACATCATTTGCATGTAATAAATTTGAGGGGCATATAATATAGTAAATTTTTCCATTTCATTTGTTATGGTGGTTATCCAAGAGTCGATTTAAGTCTACAATCAATCATTTTCTCTTTTTGCTCTCTACCATTCTGATGATGGTTCAGGGAATGTAATCCGAAACGTTTTTAGATGAAAAAGACTTCAACACAATCAAATCCAGAAACAAACTGTATACTTCAATACTCTTTTCAAACAAGACTATTATCTAAGTTAATTGATCAGGACTGCTAAATTTAATTGATTGGACATAAAGAAATTTGAAAGAAGTTTCTTTTTTTCTTGTCACAAGTAAAGTGCTTTGCTAACTGTCAAAGCATTCACGGTTCCAAGAAAGTAAATTGATGTTGATTTTGATTGCAAGTACTTAGCGTGACTTTGTTCTGTAAGTGCTCATAATGTTGTTCACAGCTGTGCAAGTTCTCCATTACGGCTTTTCTTTTGCCGCATTCAATGGCTTGCAAATATATTTCTTTAATGCAGAAAGTCCATCTCACAAGGGAAGAATTGCGACGTAGTACTAAGCTTTTTAGAGTCTTCGAGAAGTGCATGAAAGAATGGGCTTCACAATAATTTAGTCGATGTAGAGGAACGGTTTAGATTCATTCCACTGTCAGCACTTGAAGCACGTCCATGGGATGTTTACCAGGTGTCTCTACACGCCCCAGTACTTCAAATCACTATGTTCTCTTTCCGCTGGTTTTTGACAATGTCCAAAATACAAGATTCCTGAGCGTCATGTCTAATCAACATGCAATGCTTTCGTTATTTTGTGCGGGATATGATGGTTGATGATTAGTTTGCCAGCGAACAACCCCTCTGACGCCCAAATAACAAGATTATCAGGCATGGATTAATCTTGCAGCGTGTCAAATAACTGTCAACCTTTGCATTAAGACTACTATCAACCTTTGCATTTAACTCATTTTGGGAAGGCTACTACAACCTTTTTTTATTTTTTTATATTGTATGAAGCTTTGAACTCGCGACTTTTTAGGTCTCTAGAACATGGCTTTGCCATTATACTGAGCGTCTACCGACACTCTATTACAATTTTGGGGATTTCATTTTTCTTTTGGAAAAGAATTCTACCTATTTTTCTTAGAACTCAATAGGAAACTACTTAATTCAAACCCAAGTAATACTATCATTCAAACTTCCACAATTACTATTGAAACCTAGTTTCGTAGACTTCATATGTATAAAGGGCAAGGGATCAAAATCAGAGCTAGATTACATTGGAATAAGGAAGACAATAGACGTTCAAAATACTTCTTCAATTACTTAAACTATAAACTTAAAGAGTATATTGGAACAATGCAAGATGAAGTTGGGCAGGTTCATACGAACCCATAAGAGATTAAATCTATGGTTCATATCTTTTATGAGAAGTTGTTTAGAGAGGACCCTTATTGGCAAGATACTCAATTAATATTGGAAGATATTATTAAAGATCACATATCAAATAATGTAGATCACGAATATAATAAATTCTTAGGCTGAGATATTTCCATCAAAGGCTTAGAGCATGCTATTTTTCAATAATCCCTAATAAAAGTCTAGGGTTTAATGGGTTGTCAATTGAATTTTACTAAACAATGTGGTAGTATATTAAAGAATATTCATATCTAGTATGCTTGAAAGCTTTGAAGCAAGGTTCATTAAGGATTGATATTAATAAAGGCCCCATCAAGCTTATTTCAAAGGGGAAAAATACAGACTCAACCTTTAGATGGTGTCCTATTACCTTGCTTAACACATATTACAAAATAAATGCTAAAGATTTAACTACAAGGATAGTTAAAATTGAATAGATAGGGTTCCTAGGTGGACGATTTATTCTTGATAATTTAATCTTGGATTGGGAAACTAGTGAATGGGCATAGCAATCAGGACATAATGCTTTGTTGGTGAAGTTAGGTTTTGATAAAGCATAAAACAAAATGTAGTGGAGTTTTATCATCAAAATATTGTAATGGTTAGGTTTTGGTCCCAAAATATGCAAACATGTTCAAATGCTATTTAAAGATGCAAATGCTCAATTGGTGATCAATAATTCATTGACTAATCTATTCTACCTACAATGATCTAATAGTCAAGGTTGCCCTTTATCACCATTCCTCTATGTTCTTGTTGTTGATGCACTTAGTTATTTGTTGCAAAGATATAAAAAAATGGACTTGATTAAGGGTATATCCATCCCAAACAATGCAATAGTTTTGAATTCTCATTGTGTTGATGATAGCATGTTGTTCATTCAAAATATTGAATAAAGAATTAAGAATGTTTTGGAGGGTCTAAATTTGTATTGTGCTATTTCAGGATCAAAATTATCTCATCATGTAAAATTGAATTCCTCATGATCTAGGTTGATTTGGTTCCTTAGTGGATTCCTAAAGAATGGAAGAAAATTAGGTATGGGAAAATCACTCAGTACTTGGTTATTCCATTTGGATTGGGGGTTAATCTTTTTGATATGTATAATTAGTTTATAAAAATGAAAAATAAATATATGCTTTAGAAAAAAAAATATATCATTAGTTGGTAAAATGTAAGTGGTTAACCAAATTTTTTTGCATCTCATGTTTACTATTCCTCTTTTTGAATTCCCTCACAAAAAGGATATGAGGACTTAAATAAAACCATTTGACAATTCTTGTGGACTAATTGGGATGGAAAATCTAGTTTTAGATCCTCTTCTTAGGTGTTAAGAGAAGAACAATGAAAATAAAAATAAAGGCGGTTTTGGTCTATTAGATCTCAAAACATAGGGAGACTATTTATCAGCTAAATGGATAACAAGAGTCGTGTCAAGAGAAGAACAATGAAAAATCTTGGTTCATCACCACATTATTAATGCGACTATGAATAACAAGTGGTAAGTTGTTGGGTGGCTGGATAAAATTCTACTTGTCAATTTCTTTCATATTAAAGAATCATCCCCATTACAATCTATCTAGAAGGCTTGACAACAGGTTTACAAATTTTTTAATTGGAAAATGGATTCCTTACAACATGGTTTTACTTTTGTGACTTCCTCTATTTGATGGAACATGCTTGTTCAATATCATGGGCAACCGCTTGTTGTTACCTTTCTTAAATAAGCTTACTACCTATTCAAAAAAATGTACAATAATTTGGTTATATTTGGGACTTCAACTCCCTAGATTGGGGTAATTGGAAAAACTTCAATAGTTTATTTTGTTTAAATAACAGGTCTAAGAGGGTTGTGATTTTTATTAAATCATTGGTTCCTATGGATCTTCTTATGAAACTTTGTATGCATTTGCAATGTAATTTCTTCAACGATCGGCAATGGCTTGATAATACTAGTTTTGTTGTCTCCCTTTAAATAATACGTATCTTAAACTCCTTCCAAATATGAAATTAAATCCAAGACTTAACACAAAATGGAGTTGTAGGTTTTGAGAAAAAAAGTGGAAGAGCTTGAGTGTTCAAATTTGGAGGTCTAAAGCTAAGAATTTGAGTGTTCAAAGTTTAGCTTGGAAAATATTGCACTACAAGCTTCTTGTGGGAGATAGATTGAAATCTTTGAAAATTAAGGCAACAAAATGCCCTTATTAGGTGATCCCACAATAGTGGTTTACAATTTTTGGCCAAACTGGACACTGATTTATTTTTTTTTAACTAAATCTTCACATTTGGGCACTTATAGTGATTAAACCGTGAGGAATTTGAAGATGACGCAAACTAGAGTCTTGTCACATTTTGTCTGTAGATTCTAAAAATACTTTTTTCAAAAATTTTGGAATCAGATTGCACTTCTTTTTCCATCTCCCATGAAAACTGGTTTTTTTCAAAAAACAACATTTTAAAAAAGTGATGCACACCGTATAACGCATAATTTTTTTTCCTTGAAAGATAAAATTCTAATTCTTCAAATTTAGATTTGTAACTCCAATATCTAGTGCTTCCACTTGGTTAGATAGTTTTTATTGAATATTTTTTCTTTAATCAAGTTTCAAAGTCAAATCAATTACAATTCGACATAACGCGATCGTATAACGCATAAATTTTACTATATGTATCGATTTTTTTTTTTTTTTGTTGGATCAAGGACTCCAATATCTGGTGCACTCATATTTTAAAAAAATAAAATTGATAATCTTCTATTTTTCCACATGTGCATAACAGAGAGTTTTGTTTTCGGTGAAAAACCTATATTTAATAAAACTTAAAAAACAAATAGATAATATAATCAAAACATATTAAAATTATATTCGTTGGATAGCTTGTTTTGAGGGAAACCTGATACCAGTTGGGTTTCTAAGATCTCCTCCATTTTCATTCTCAAATCGAGCTTCAAAGTGCAAAATTCTAACCAATTTTGGTGCATGAGAGGATGTGGGTGAAAATAAGTGGGTTTGGTCGAAGCACCGTTCGGTCGAACAAAAATTTAATGTTCAGTCAAATAGGGGTTCGACCAAACTATTGTTCGACTGAACCCATTTAACATACAATAAAAAATATATTTCAATGGGGTTTAGTCGAACGTTCTAAAAATGTTCGGTCGAACCCCCTCTATTAAAAATTAATATTTAATATTAATATAATATAAATTATATTCTTTTTAAATTATAATAAATAATCTACTTATTATTGCAATATGTTTTAATAATTATATTAAATTATTATAATATATAACTATTATTATAATATTAAAAGTATATAATTAAAAACTATATATATTATTATTATAATATTAAAAGTATATCTAGTTAAAAACTATATATTATTTTTTTCTAATCATGGCTTTTCAAATCTTGGATTTTCAGGCTCAACACGAGTGTCATGAAAACACTCTCCTCAGGCAAGATAACGAGAAGCTTCGCTTGGAGAACATGGCAATTAAAGAAGCCATGAGAAATCCCATATGCACCAACTGCAGAGCACCTGTTGTTATTGCAGAAGTCAGTCTTCAAGAGCAGCAACTGTGTATTGAGAATATTCAGTTGAAAGATGAGGTCCGTTTGCACAACCTAACTAATTTGTTGATCTGCATATTCCAAATTTTTGTATTCTCAAAATGTAAACTGTGGTTAAAAGGATTATGAGTCACTCATTTTTTAGTTGTTCCTATTCTGATTCTAATCTATTTACAACCCTACGAACCTCTTAGATTTTATTTTCACTAGAAATCTTTTTAGTGCAGTGATTTTCCCACAATGATGAAATTGCTTCATATCATATACTGTATAAGATTTAGAGACCCAGAAGGCTATTTTATTCTGATGCTTTAAATCACTTGAGCAATGAAATCCAAGATTCATTAGCTTTGTGCTTATGGGTATTCTTTAACTCTTCTTAAGTTTTTTTTAATGGGCCTGCATGGAATTTTTCAGCTTGAGAGAATGGCAAGTATGGCTGGAAGATTTTATGGAAGGCCCATATCATTGACTTGAGAGAGAGATATGGAGGGAGTGGGAGAGAAAGGAGGAGTGGAGGTAGGAGGGAGATACTTGAGAGAGAGGGGGGGGGAGTGGGAGAGAGATAAAGGGTAGGGGGTATAAG